>JAPDNY010000011.1:11630997-12230997 GCA_029375565.1 Gekko gecko
ATGTAGGGTTGCCATCCTCTAGGTCTGGCCTGGAGGTCTTCCAGAATTGCAACTGATCTCCAGGCCACAGACATTCGTTCCCCTGGAGAAAATGGGCGCTCTGGAGGGTGGAGTCTGTGACATTAGACCCTGCTAAGTTCCCTCCCCATACCCTGCCCTCTCTAGGCTCCACCCCCAAATCTCCAGGAATTTCCCAACCCGGAGATGACAACCCTATTGTTCAGCAGGGGGAAGAGAAGCACAACAGAATCTGCAAGTTGCCATTTTATTTGGAAACAGTTGTTGGGAACTGTCAGCCAACAAGGTACACCAGTTTTCTGTGAAAGGAAAAGAATATCGGGTGGAGATCTGGGAGACCCAGGTTCGAATTTCCACTCATGCCGTGGAAACTCACTGGATGACACTCTCAGCCTCACCTCCCTCACAGGGTTGTTGTGAGGATAAAACAGAGGAGAAGAGAATGGTGCAAGCCGCTTTGGGTCCCTCTGGATGAGAAAGGCAGGGTACAAATGAAGTAAATATGGATAAAAATATTTGTGTATTTTTCAGTACCCAAAGTAAATTTTGTGGTGGTGTTTACTGTATCGTCAGTGTACATGGCTCTCAGCAGAGTGATATTAAAAGAAGGACAGGTGCCCTCACCCAAGGAGTTTAAACCAAAATGGGGAAAGGAAGCAGGGGTCATTTCTTGCCAGAGCGTGGCGGAGTGGTGCTCTGGCAGTAAGGAGCTTGGGTGGCCCCCCCCGCTGGAGAAGGGGAGGGGAGGCAGGCAGACATGCCTCCCCTGTTCCCTGAGCCTCTCCGCTTTTGCAGAGAAACTCAGGGGAAGGGGGGGTTAAATGCCTTTCTGGAAAGGCACTCTACACATGCTTGGGTTCCTTGCCTGATCTTCTCCAGGTGCCCCGCAGCTGTGGGGCACCTGGAGAAGATCGAGCAGGGAACCCTGGCATGCTTGCATGCCTGCCCTTTGTCAGGGGGTGTGGCATATGCAAATGAGTTATGCAAATGAGCTCCTGCACCTCTTTTTCTACAAAATGACCCCTGAATGGAAGTAACAAAGAGGAAGCCAAGAGAGGGCGGGGCAAGGCTCCGAAGCTCTTCATGGGAGCCAATGCACTACCTGATCTGTTTCGTTTGGAGGCAAGAGCTGCGAAGCCTTTACAGAAATGGTAAGTTTCTGAAAAGCAATTGGATGGCGGAATGCCGATCCTCAATCCCTTCCACATGGAAAGAGAGAAAAATTTAGCTGTAAAATTGCTCACCAGAAGGAGAGTGCCCTATTTGTGCAGTTTCTCCCGGTGTACTATCGGGAGGGGGAGGCCGTGTGCATGGGGGGGGGTTGTTTTCCCTGGGGAGCAGGGGGAAGGTGTTCCTGCAAAGGGGGAAGGGAGATCAGCAATGGTGACCCAAACCAGCCAATGAAAAGAGCTGAGCAGAAGCTACATTCGTTCCCTATATTTTTCTTTCCCTTTCGGCAGCAAACTGTTCTCTTTTGTGAACCTCTCGCTGGCCTTATAGTTCTCCTCACCCCCCTTCCCCGGGAAGCTGTTTGGCATCCAGTGAACTCCCTGTCATGGCCGGTGGTCAATCCTATGAACGACTGGAACAGGGGAAGACCCGCAGCAACTGCTGGACAGGCCGGAGCCAATTTCTCTCCAGATGTGCAGCTTAGGCTTCCAGCTTCTCAAAAGCCATCTTGAGTCATCTGGCGGACAACAGGGCTCTTTTGTTTGGGAGTTTTGTGGGAAATTCACATGACAGGAAACAAAGGCTTTCTGAAGCCAGCCCCACCTCTGTACATGGGATGGTTTGTACTCATTACTGGTCTTGCTTCTGGGGCAGGGGAGGGGGAATGTCATAAAGCTGGCTAAAGGAGGTAAAGCAGAGGTCCCCAACGTTGTGCCATTGGGCACTGAGGTGCCCGCCAATGCCTTTTCTGGTGCCTGCCTTGCCAAGTGTTTTTATGAAGTGGGTGGGGCCAGGTACGGCTTTTGCCAGGCAAGGCTTCTGATTGGCTCTCGGAGATTTGACTGGCTGTGCAGATTTTTAAAAAAATTTACTTGGGCAGACACTGCCACCACAGCACAAGGATCTACACTGTGTCACTAAAATTAAACTGTGGCAGCCATTTTGTGGCTGGTTCCACCTCCTGCGGCAGCCATTTTGTGGCAGCCGTGTTGTTGCTGAGCCCACCATGCCTAGGGTGGCCAGCCCCCAGGTCCGGGCGGGGGTTCCTCAGCTTTTGGGGGCTCCAATTTGCCCCTGGCCAGCTGGCTAGTGGGGGAAGCCCCATCCCCAAGCATGACCACCTGCCCGGCCATCCCCCCCCCTTCCCGCTAGATTTAAAGGGCCCTCCAGCTGATTGGTGGTCCCCGTGATCCCCGCCGATCAGCTGAAGCCCTTTAAATATGGCAGGAGGGGAAGGAGAGGGGTGGCCGGGTGGGTGGTTGGGCTTGGGGGTGGGGCTTGGGGCAGCCCTGCCCACCCCGGAACGCCCCCACCCCAAATCTCCCCACTGGAGCGAGGAGGGGACCTAGCAACCCGAACTATGCCGTATCAGAGTTCCAAATGTGCCTGCAGGCTCAAAACATTTCGGGACCCTGAGGCAGAGGTTCCAGGTTTATCACACCAACATCCAGTGCTGTTTGATTTGGGGCTTTCCTCACCAAAGCTGGGGTAGAGAGAATAGACGGGTGAAGCTTTTCTCCCCCTCCCATAACATTGGGAACTGGGCTCATCCACTGAAGCTGAATGGTGGGAGATTTGGGACAGACACAGGGAATTAGAAGAAGAAGAAGAGAGAAAATTGGATTTACCCCCCACCCTTCACTCGGAGTCTCAGAGCTGCTTACAATCTCCTTTCCCTTCCCCTCTCCACAACAGACACCCTGTGAGGTAGGTGGGGCTGAGAGAGCTCTTTCGAGGACTGTGCTTGAGAGAACAGCGCTGAAAGAACTTGTGACTGAACGCGTATGGTCTTGTGTTGGTTATTTGGTATTTATCATCAGCTTTGAAGAGAGAGAAGAAATTGGATTTATATGCTGCCCTTCACTTGGAGTCTCAGAACGGTTTACAATCTCCTTTCCCTTCCCCTCCCCACAACAGACACCCTGTGAGGTAGGTGGGGCTCAGAGAGCTCTTTCAAGGACTGTGCTTGAGAGAACAGCTCTGAAAGAACTTGGGACTGACCCAAGGTTATGCCAGCAGCTGCATGTGGAGGAGTGGGGAATCAAACCTGGTTCTCCGAGATTAGAGTCCATGCACTTAACCACTACACCAAACTGGCTCTTACTTCTTTATACATTACATAGTTAAATTGTGGAACTCACTGCCACAGGATGTGCTGATGGCTGCCAACTTGCAAGGCTTTAAAAGGGGAGCGGGACAAATTCATGGAGGACGGGGCTCTCAGTGGCTACCAGTCATGATGGAGAGCTACTCCCTCCAGGGCTGGAGGCGGGATGCCTCCTGTCAGTTGAGGGAGAGCGCAGTTGGGAGGATGCCAGGTTGGGAGGATGCCTGCTCGTGGGCTTCCTGGAGGCAGCTGGTTTGGTTGGCCCCTGGGTGGACAGAATGCTGGACTTGATGGGCCTCATCCAGAAGGACTCTACTTATGCTCTTACAATTTGTGACCTGGCTGATAGCCAGGAAACTATTGGGTTAAATGTAAAAAATATATATCATTTGCCTTGGAAGCACAAAAGCTTTACACTGTATCCCTGATTCTCCACTTTCCCCAGTGGAGGGGAAAATGCTGTTCAAACAAATTACAAAGATGATCTGACTCCAGTGGTAACAAGAGAAAGAAATTTTACTTACAAAAATAGAAGCACATCTTACCTGACGTAGTCATGTAGGCACATCTAATTTATCGTGAACCGATTAACCTCGAAAAGGTTCACTTGCTACTGCCCCGAGCCCAGGGAAGAGAGAAGAAGAAGAAGAGGGGTCCTATATATAAGGTGAAACGGAAGGCAAGCAAGGGCCAAAGAAGCTCAACATCTGACGGATGTGAGGGCGGGGCCAACTGCCAAGTGTACCCCAGAGAGAGAGAGAGAGAGAGAGAGAGAGAGAGAGAGAGAGAGAGAGAGAGAGAGAGAGAGAGAGAGAGAGAGAGAGAGAGAGAGAGAGTTCTCTTCACCCTTTCCTTCCCAGATCCTCTTGCATGCAGAGTTACAATATCTAGCACAGGGGTGTTGAACTCATTTGTTATGAGGGTTGGGTCTGACATAAATGAGACCTTTTTTGGCCGGGCCGTGTGTGTCATAAAATGCAATGCCGGGTAGCGGAGATATAAACTTCATAAAGGACACAAACACAAAGGGTGTGATTTTTTTAACTTCAAATAAAAACATGCTTAAAACCTCAGCACTCTTGCCATATTTTGTGTATTTAACCGTGTCTGGTCACTGACGCCTCTCGCTCTGAATTACTGCATCAACATGTCTGTGCTGTTGCAGTCTTGAGTCTGCTGTTCAGGTGTGTCTCTGTAAGCTGCAAACCTACGATGACGCAGCAGCAGCAGAACTGGAAGATCTGAGAACCTAGGTACCGGGCACCTTCAGAAGGCTTGGGGCTCTCTCCCAAAATCTGGTGTAGCGACACGGTTGAGCAAATTAAAGTCAGTGGATATGGTACACAACACCTGCATCGTGGAGCCGAGTTGCTGTCTGGCATGGCATGCGAGAGGATGTATCTTTTTCGCTAACTAGTACTTGGGGGCCCCATCAGAATGGCCCCGGCTAGCCTGATCTCGCTGGATCTCGTAAGCTAAGCCACACGTCTGCTGAGATTTGGCAGCATTTTCCACCTGCAGACCTGCTTTTGTGGGGGGGGCCATGCAAGCCTAGAGGAGGGGCTAGAACAGGGGTGTCTAACTCATTTGTTACGAGGGCTGGGTCTGACATAAATGAGACCTGGTTGGGCCGGGCCATGGGTGTCATAACATGTAATGCCAGGTAGCGGAGATATAAACTTTATAAAGGACACAAACACAAAAGGGTTTTTTTTTTACTTAAAACAAAAACATGCTTAAAACATCAGCGCTCTTGCAATATTTTGCTATTTTTTTTAAAAAAAACTTTATTAACAGGATATATAAACACGTTTCATATTTCAAAGTAATTTTTGATACATCCTTTTCTAATATTCCCTCCCCCCGGCTTCCAGCGATGCTCCACCCCCATTATTGTTTCAGTCAATATTCTCTAACAATAAAAACTTGACCAATATTCGATTCTTCATTTCTAACATTTTCAATTTCTATATCTCATTCTTAGGTAACATTTTAGCTAATATTCATGACTTTCTAGACTTCTAATCTTAATAATTATCAAAGCAGAGTAACTTATTTTTTACATCCCAGTGCAATATTTTGCTATTTAACAGTGTCTGATCACTGACACCTCTTGCTCTGAATTGTTGCATCAACATGCCTGTGCTGTTGCAATCCTGAGTCTGCTGTTCAGGTGCGTATCTGTAAGCTGCAAACCTACGATGATGCAGCAGCAGCAGCAGAACTGGAAGAAGAAACAGAAGACAGCCAGTTCCACTGCGGGCCTGACAGAAGCCCTCCAGGGGCCGCATGTTTGCTACCCCTGTGCTAGAAGAATCTAAAGGCGAAGGGTCCGGCTTGGGCTCGCAGCCATGCTGAAACCTCAGTGACGTCGTAAATACTTGAGATATGAAAATGAAAACTGAAGCTGTTCCTTTTCCTTAACAGATTTTGTTTCTTATAAAAAAGTTGACCTCCCCCACCCTGCTCTGCCTTTTCAAGGGGGCCGTGGTGCGCAAACACACACAAACACACACACACCCCCCATTTACTGCTGATCTGCCCCTGGGCAGCAAGTGTCATTACTGGGTGGCCGCTGGGTCTTTGTTTTCAATGTAAACAGGAAGAGGGAGGCTACCATGGCATAGAAACTTTACAGGGACCCATCCAGATTCCAAGAGGAGCAAGGGCAATAAATAAAGCAATGTAAACAATTTTAAAATGCTTTCCCCCAGTAGGGCGGAGATGTTTTCTGTAAGGGAAGAGAAACCGAAGGGGTTCCCTGCTTGCTTTGCACATTTGCCCTGGAATTTTGACATTCAGTTGTAGGGTGTGGGATGCTGGAGGAGAAAGGGCGTGCCCAACAGAAGTTGCAGTGTTGGAAGTGCTTTGCTGTCGTTGTTGTTCAGTTGTACAGTCGAGTCTTCAGAAGTGCTTACAGAGCTCCAAATGGGCCTGTGCAGATGTAAGACTCCCTGAACCGGGTTTCTGGGGGACAGAGCGCACCCATTCCTTTCCCACAGCCCCTCCACTGACTGAGTTGGGCAGAGGGAAAAGCCCTGTGTGGACATCAATTGTGCACAGTGGTGGCGTGGGAGGTTATCATGGGCACACAGCTAGTTCCATAAGAGTTATCGATCCAGTTCATGGACAGGTTCATGGTCTGTGTAGCCTCCATATGTCTGACCTGTAGCCGGGGTCCCCAACGTGGTCCCAATGGGCACCATGTTGCCCACCAACACCTTTTTGGGTGCCCTCTAGGTGTTTTTAGGAAATGGGTGGGGCCAGGTGGGGCTTTTGGGTATAAGCTTTTGTGTGCACGCATACTTCTTCAGATACACTGAAACCCCCAGGGCTTAACAGAGATATTGGGTTCTTATCTCACGACACATGCTAAGGTTGTTCAGTTCTCAAATCTGTTTGTAAACTCTTTTATTATGCCATATGCTGATCTGCTGCTATTCAAAGGTCTTACCAATTGCCTTAATCCAATCTTAGCTATATTTATTGCTCAGTTACTTATGTATTGTAACTTTAATTAGCACTTCCTGGCGACCCCCCCCACCCACCTATATGCAATGGTCGGTGTCTTCTGTTTCAGTGTTGTGCATGCACATGGAAGCTTATGCCCAGAATAAAACTTTGTTGGTCTTGAAGGACTCAGACTTTGTTCTGCTGCTTCAGACCAACACGGGTGCCCACCTAAATCTATTCTTTATCGCAGTCAATGCTGAGATTGTGAGTGCCTTCTTTAACAGCTGACATATCAATTAATTTCTGCTGATGGAGCTATACACAAAGTACTTTCCCTGCTAAAACAAAACGTGTGCAGTTAATTGGTTTGATTGAAGAGAGACAGAAGTTAAATCTTAGCTGATGAGAACGTACTTCTTGGAGCGGGTGGGGGGAAGCGACAGGGAAATTAGCCTGGCAGCGGGGCCAGTCTTCCTAGAGAGACGATGTTTATTACTCCAAGGGCTTTTGTGTGGGAGTCCTGAACATTTGTTCCGCCTCCCTCTGCTGTCTCTCAGGGACGCAGAGCTCTGAATCGTTGGGCTGGTGCCCGTGGGAACCGCAGCGGCGGCCGTGCCCCGAGAAAGACAGCCGGCAGCCCTAACCTGTTGCCAATTCTTGCTGAATTCTTGCTTGCAGATGCACAAATTAAATGTAGCCATGTGTGCCGATAGCTCTGAAATTTAATAAGTGTACTAGGAAGAGCTCTCGCACCACTCCGGCAACTGGATCTTTGAGGGGCTCTGAGAGGTTTGAAGTTTTACAGCCAGAAACAAATTTTGATATATATGTATTTTGGTATTAAAAGATGAGGATTAACCAGAGAAGGCCTCCACGAGCCCTTTGATGGGGCTGTGAGAGGCAGAATGAGGAAACAGAAGCCTGGCTTTATCACAGGGATGGGGGGGGAGATGTCTATGGGGGCTGCAGGAGGCAATTGGCCACTGGCTACTGAACAGGGGGTGGGTAGGTGGTGTGCACCTGCGCCTACCTGGTGAGCTGGTCGACTGTATTGCCACACTAAGAAACAAGGAGAATGTTACCTCTCTCATCCTTCCCTAAACTTCTAAGTGAGAAGTGGAAATGTGGTTTTTAAAAACGCCCACACCTCTAAGCATGCTAGAGTTGCCAACTCTGGGTTGAGAAATTCCTTGAGACCTAGAGGTGGAGCCTGAGGTGGGTCGGTTTGGGGGGTGGGGAAGACCTCAGTGGGCTGTGATGCTACAGAACCCGCACCACAGACAGCCGTTTTCTCCAGGGGAACTGATATCTTTTGTCTGGAGATCGCTTATAATTTTGAGAGAGCTCCAGGCCCCACCTAGCAGTTGGCAAGCCTGTGGGATTTGCCTTAAGCCTAAGCCATTGCACAAGACACAAAAGCTGTATCTACGACACAAACCTATGTTGGTTTTCAGTACAGTGTTGAGTTGTGAATTCTACCAAACTGTTCTTGCTCTTGTAATGGGATGAGGATGCTGAGAAGTTGCTGATATCCATAGCTATCCAATCCTGGGCAGACTACAGTTCCCAGTGTCCCCTGGGGCAAGAGAATTACTAGAAATCTAGTTTACCTCTGCGGTGCAGACAAATCCTCTGTATGTACTTTCCTGAGGTGCGACCATGTTGTAGTGTTATCCAATCTTGGGTTGCCATGTACCCCGGCCGGCACCTGGCAGGGGGCAGGGGGGACTTACTGGCAGCAAAGGGAGGCCCTGCTTGTTATTTCAGTGACCTTGCCAGTAATGCAGGACACTCTGGTATTTGGACGAAAACTCTCTGATAGGAGCCATTTTTACCGTAGAGTTCTTGCTCAAACACCAGAGCATCTCACATTGCTGGTGACCAATGTTCCCTCTAAGCTCCACAGTTTTGTGAGCAGAAATTCCATCTCGTGAGTGAAAAAAGCTAGTAGCATTAAAGTTGTGAGTGAGTCTACATTTGAGTGTCATGCAAATTAGATCTCAGAATGAATTCTTTTAAATTATACTCAAAATGTATTTTAAGAATAATTTAAACAGAATCAAGTCAAATTTCACCCACCTCTTTCCACTATATTGGTGGACCTGGAGAACAGGTCTACCCGCTCTAGTCCACTATACTGGTGGACCTGGCTTCCGGAGAATAGGTCTAGCCACTATATTGGTAGGCCTGGCCTCCAGAGAGCAGGTCTACCTGCCCCAGTCCACTATATTGGTAGACCTGGCCTCGGACTGTTGCCGGCACTTGTGGGGAGGAACTCTTGCAGTCTACTTTGTGTCTTTTAGTGAAACATGACAACCAGCATTACAGGTCAAGTATTAAAAAAGTGAAACAACCACTGTCAGAACGCTGCCTAACCTAACAAACAGGAAGTTGCTTAAATGTTATCAATCTGCCCAAATTACTTATTTATTCAGATATTTATATCCCACTTTCCCCTGTGACTCAAGGCAGCTTACAAATCATATTGAAAAGCATAACTGGGGTGTGCAAAAAAATATATGATTCCCCCCCCCGGCTCAATTGGCCCTATAGGCTATAATGGAGAATTGATCTGGGGGTATCTGGACCTCTTGGGGGGCTGTTTTTTGAGATAGAGACACCAAATTTGCCGTATAGCTGCTCATACGACTCCTCAAAAAACTTCCCAAGTTTCAAAAAGATTGGACCCAGGGGGGTCCAATTCTATGGGCCCCAGAAGGAAGTGCCCCCATTTTCCATTGTTTCCAGTGGAGAGAAAAAATGCAGCTCTCAGTTCACTTGTAGGCTGCACTGCCAGCTAAGTTCCCTGCGCTGCCAGCTAAAATGTTGTGCACCAGCACCCTCAGCACACTGTAGAGGGAACTTTGCAACATGATGATATCACTTACAGTGCGCACCAGAAGTGACACTGCCACATCACCTGTGACCTTGGCCTCCCCCTGCCGCTGGTAAGCCCCTCACCCACCAAGCTGATGGGAGGCGGGGGGCACTGCTGGGGATGGGGCACTGGACTGGACTGGATTGGAACTAAGCCGGCTGCATAAGGAAGGACTGTATGACGTGGCCAGGCTGGGAAAAAAATAACTTACTACATGATTGCCAGTTAGAAACATCCCTGCAATTTGTACGTCAAAAGTAATTTTACCCTTTTCCAGCTTTTTTTTTTGAGGAAAAGCAAGTTATCCTTTTCATTTTTTTCTGTCTCTCTAAAGGGGGGGGTGAGCTGTTAAACTATGATTCTTATTTAGATTTTAATTTGCTTAAACCTCCTAGGGTTTGTTAAGGATCCAAACGATAGGCGTGTGAGTCATTTCCCGGATGAGACCCTTAAATTCTAGGGATGCTGAGATCCTAGTTGCTGGAAAGCTAGCACTACGGATAACGTTTATGAGCAGATGTTGGGAAAACGTTATCAGATCATGATGCTAGTGACGTAATCTAGACTCAGAATTTTTTTTCCTCTTGGTTCGTTCAATTTCTTTTTCGCTCCTTTTGTGTTCGCTGATGAATAAGTGTTCTCCCATATTCACTGCAACGTGGAGAAGGGTTGGTGGCAATTCACAGGTAACCACGAGGATTTGCAGACTGCAGTATACCAATAGAGTGTCACACTGGATTTAACGACTGTCAATTATTTTATCAATACACCAATATGCATTCAGCATTTTTGTTCTTGTCTGCATTCCCCCGGTTACAATTTGCTTTTGCAAAATATTTTGCATTGCGTGGTAGCAAGGCTAGAGGGGAAAAAATGCATTTGTGATGTAATCGAAGGCTGAGCTGTGCAGAGGACAGTAACTTGTAGACTGAGACCAGTTGGCTTGGTAGCTAGCGAAACATTTCCCATTCAACAGACGCCTTTCAAACAACAGACTGGCAACCTGACGTTGGCGCTGTGGTATTTCAGCACATGCTTTATTTCATGTCTCATTCCAAAGCCATGACAGAGAAAAATGAAGTCTCTGTGCAAATGAATATGATTTTCCTTCCCTTCCTCAGCCTGGTTAGGTGACGGCATTTTTCTGGGCGACTGATGAATAGCCCTGACCTGGCTGGCCCAGCCTAACTGGATCTCGTCATATCTTCGAAGCTAAGCAGGGTCAGCCCCGGTCAGTGTTTGGATGGGAGACCGCCAAGGAAGTCCAGGGCCACAACGCAGTTGCAGGCCACAGCAAATGACCCCTGAATGTCTCCTGCCTTGAAACCCCTATGGGGTGGCCATAAGTTGGCTGCGACGTGGTGATGCTTTCCAGCTCTACCACTGACGAATGACCTTCCAGTCTTGTTAACACCTCTTTGCTCATCTGATTTTCCCTGTTCCTTTGAGACTAGCAAAGCAGTTGTGGCGGAGCATGAGGTAGAGAGGCGACCCTACAAATAAGTGGGACCAAAGTCCAGAAGGGCTTTGTGTGTGGTAGCCAATACCTCAAATGGAGCCCAGTAACAAGTGGCCAGTCAATGGAGTGTCCATACCCTCCCCAAATCTCCAGGCATTTCCCAACCCAGACTGTGGCAGCCCTCGTTTATGCTGGTTTTGGTCTGTGAACTTTGGACTTTTTTTGGCGTAGTGCTTAAGAGTGTGAACTCTAATCTGGAAGAACCGGGTTTGATTCCCCACTACTCCACATGCAGCCAGCTGGGTGACCTTGGGCAAGCCACAGTTCTCTCAAGGCTGTTCTCTGAAGAGCAGTCCTCAAAAGCGTTCTCTCAGCCCCACCTATCTCACAGGATGCCTGTTGTGAGGAGGGAAAGGAGAGGAGATGGTAAGCCACTCTGACACTTCTTCGGGTAGTGAAGGGCGGGGTATAAATCCAATCTTCTCCTCCTCTTCTTTTTCTGCTGCTTCTTTTTTAATCTTTGTTGCTCTGTTGTAATTTGTAATTTGCTGTTCACTGCTACCTGCTTTAAGCAAACTTGGAAAAACTGGATATTCGTTTTCAAATAAATAAACAAACCTAGTAGACAACTTTTTCCATCATGCCAAAAATCCCTGGCTTTGTCAGCCCACTAATCCTCATAAGTGAGAGTCCCAATTTTCCAGTCTTTGGGTATTGCTAACTTGGCTGCTGTTAAGGGATATAGTTTTTCTGGGTGGCATATTAGGTTGGATCCAGCAAATTCATTCCACGAACAGCAGCCACCGCCCCTGCCCGGATGAAACGGGGGGTGGTTTTAATTGCCTTTGGAAGGTTTTCAACCAGTTCAGAACTGCGATAGTTGATTCCAGGAGGGAAAATAAACAATAGTCTTGCAGCGTCATAAAGGCTAACGTATTTTTTATTCTAGCATATGGTTTCCTGGACTAGGGCTTGATTTAATCTGGGTGAGATGGTGAAGTCCACCATACGACCCAGAGATGTCTTGTGCAATGCTCCCTCTAAGCTATGGAGTAGAACAAAAATTCTACTTGGTGAGCTCCTGGCATTAAAGTCGTGAGTGAGCGATTTGGCTACTGCATAGATTAGTTTGCTCTGGAGCAGTGTTCCCTCTAAGCTGAGTTAGTGTGAGCTAGCTCACGGTATTTGAGCCTCTGGCTCACACATTTTTGTCTTAGCTCAGGAAGGAGGGTTGCCAACTCAAGATTGGGAAATACCTGGAGATTTTGGGGGTGGAGTCTGGAGAGGGTGAGGTTTGGGGAGGGAAGTGACTTCCATGGGGTAGAATGCCTCAGAATCCACCCTCCAAAGCAGCCATTTTCTCCGGGTCTCTGTCATCTGCAGATCAATTGTAATACCAGGAGATCTCCAGGCACCACCTGGAGGTTGGCAACCCTACTGTATGAAAGGCATTTGTCTTTTCAAATAGGCTTTCAGTTGCTCTTTTATAATAAACTGGCAACTTGCAGGTTTATCTTGAGAATGTTATTTATTTTTATTTTATTTCCTTTTCTCCCTAAGGGGGACCCAAGGCGGCTGGTGTCATTCTCTTCACCTCCGTTTTCTCCTCACAACAACCCTGTGAGGTAGGTTAGACTGAGGGGGGGGAGGGGCCCAAGGTCACCCAGCCAGCTTCCATGGCGGAGGGGAGATTCGTACCTGGGTCTCCCAGATACTAGTCCGACACTCAAATCTCTGCACCACATAAAAACATAAGAGAAGCCAATGTTGGATCAGGCCAGTGGCCCATCCAGTCCAACACTCCATCACACAGTAGCCAAAAATGCCAGGTGCCATCAGGAGGTCCACCAGTGGGGCCAGGATATTAGAAGCCCTCTCACTGTTGCTCCCCCCAAGCACCAAAAATACAGAGCATCACTTGCCTCAGATCGAGAGTTCCTATCTACAGCTTGTGGCTAATAGCCACTGATGGACCTCTGCTCCATATGTTTATCCAATTCCCTCTTGATGCCATCCATGCTTGTAGCCGCCACCACTTCCTGTGACAGTGAACCACACTATCATGAAAAGAAAGGGACTACATAGCTTTAGTTGTTGTAGTATTTCCAGGCTGTATGGCCGTGGTCTTGACATTGTAGGACCTGACGTTTCGCCAGTGGCTGTAACTGGCATCCTCAGAGGTACAACACAGGAAGATGGAGTACTCTCTGTGTCAAGGTGAGAAGAAAAATGGTAGGCAGGTAATTTATATTTACTCAGGAAGGTGGGGCAGGACTGAGTCATTATCTTGTAGGAGTTCCCCAGGCTGTGTCATGCTAATGGAGGAGCTTTCCTGAGGAGATTCTTTTGCATGTGGATTGACTGTTGAAATTCTAATCTTATCTGTAGTGCTGTTGTCAGATGTAGAGCATGGTTTCCAGTCTTGATTATTTTTTTGACCTTTGTGGTGTACTATATTCATGATTTCAGGAAACTGTTTTTAATCAATCCAAGATTTTATATAACCTCCACGTTGAGAGTATCTTTTCCAATGCTGCTCCCTCTTTGGGAATTACCCTCGGATGTCTTCTGTCGCTAGGCTTGCCAACCTCAAGGTAGCACCTCTTGATCTCCCGGTATTACAGCTGATCTCCAGACCACACAGATCAGTTCCTGTGAATAAAACGGCTGCTTTGGAGGGCAGTCGGGGATACGCCTCAATGATATTCCTCCCCTCCCCAAACCCCAGCCTCTTTGGGATCCAACCCAGGGATCTCCAGAAATTTCCCAACCTGTAGTTGGCAACCTTCTTTGTTACCTAGGCCCACAAGATCTTTATTTCTTAATTAAAACATTTATATCCTTCCTCTCTGTTTGGTTCAAGGTGGCTTACCATAATAGCTTAAAAACATGTTCAGTTTAAAAGCAAAACATAAAACAGCAAGCCCCAAATATCTTTCCCCTTCCCCCTGTTAAAGACGCCTGGCATTCGGGCCCCTGCAAACAGGCAGGCCTCATAGCGCCTCCTGAAGATCTCCAAGGAGGGGACCCCTCTCATTTCTTCAGGGAGTAGGGTTGCCAGCTCTGGGCTGGAAAATACCTGGAGGCTTTGGGGGGTGGGTCCAGGAGAGGGTGGGGTTTGGGGAGGGGAGGGGCCTCAGCAGGGTCCAATGCCAAAGAGTCCATCCTTCAAAGCATTTTCTCCGGGGGAGCTGATCTCTGTCAGCTGGAGATCAGTTGCAAAAGCAGGAGATCCCCGGGCCCCACCTGGAGACTGGCAACCTTATAAGGGAATCCATCCCACAGAGCTGGAGCCTGGCCCATAGCTACAGTGGGGCATTTCAGGGCTCCGCCCCCTCAAACCTGAGGCACGCCCTACAAAAGCCGCTGCCCCTCCCCCTCTCAATGCTAGATGGGCCACCCTAAGTGGTGGAACAGTGGGGATGCCAGCCTCCAGGTAGGACCTGGGGACCCCTCAAAATTACAGTTCATCTCCCGACTGCAGAGATCAGTTCCCCTGGAGAAAATGACTGCTCTGGAGGGGGAGTCTGTGGCATTGTGCCCCACCGAGGTAGGTCCCTGTTCTTCCCAGGCTCCATCCCCAAATCTCCAGAAGTTTCTCAACCTGGATCTGGCAACCTCCCCATCCCCCACGGGTGGCCAGGGGGGATCTGGCAACTCAACAGACCGCCACCTGGCGACCATTGTTTCTGTGGCCACTTTGGTTCCCCGTGAATTCCTTCAGTAAATGTTGCTAGCATGCCAAATGCTGTAACGGTCAACACTCTCACCGCATGAGCATAGCCGATTATCATTTTATTGTCACGGGTACAAAGGAGAAACATTCGGCTCCCCCGAAAACACTTGCTTTTACGCCCAGCCCCTTTGTTTTCGGCAGCCTACCATTTCAGTCTCTTCAAAGGAAGGAGCAGATTAAATACAGACTAGCAAAAGGGTAATGAATGTCTGAGAAAATTCTGTTGACAAAAGGAAGTGCTCGAAACAGAGCTGGAAGAAGCAGGAGGAAAATAATAAGGAGAAACATCTGCACTGGGTTACGGTACTGCGGGCCAGAAGAAAGGAGGCCAGCCGCCCTCCCCACAGAAGCGGGGCGCTTTGCTGCCTGAGCCCAGCCTGTCTGTCTTCCCAGAGGGATCGTTCCAAGAAACATGAAGCTGGCCTAGTCGTGGCCACAAACCCTGATGGCTCAGGAGGACGGTGCCTGAGACAAAAGTAAAAACCTTGCCTCCTCTAGGCCAGGGGTCCCCAGCCACCTTTCGTGGCACCTGCCGAGTTTAGAAAGTGGGCAGGGCCAGGTGAGGCTTTTCCCCAGTAAGGCTTCTGACTGGCTACTGGAGATTTGATGGGCTGTGCAGACTTCCTTAAAATGTGGCTTTGGCAGCAGTTGCCGCTGCAGCACAAGCCTCTTTGCTGTGTGACTAAAAGAAGCCATGACAGCCATTTTGTGGCTGCACCCAGCACAGTGTGTCAGAATCCCGGAGGTGCCTGGCCGGCTCAGAAAGGTCGGGGACCCCACTCTAGGCTTTGGTAGGCATGAAATGGTACTCTCTCCAGAACCTGCCGTCTGAAGCAACGATTTGGGGAGGGGGGAAGGCTGGCCTTGGGCTTGCAAGAACAAGCAGGGGTCCCTTGTCCTAGCGGTATCCCGCCACATAACAAGCAGGATCTTTGCAGATGAAGCTTTAAATGGTGGGTCAACCTTCACCTCATTTCTGGTTGTCCTTGTCTGCTTAAACGCTCTGAACCAGAAAAAGTTGTCCCCGTTGTCTTAACTGCAGGAGTATTTCTTGAGGGCAGAGGATACCATTCTGTGCAAATCTGTATTCTAGCAAATTCTGCTGGGTGAATCTGGTAGCTATTTCCTGTAGATTAAATGGGATACAACTTCCTGGGAATGGGCAACATTTTCCCCTGGCAGGGATCCAGTGCCACCTGGCCTGGGTGATAAGGGAATCCTGTTTTCTCTTTTCCTGCCTCTGCATGCAGGGAATCACCTCGGCGGCTCAGTTTCTCCTCACTATATTATTGTTGCAAGAAGAGGAATGGTGAGCGAGTGAACAAAAAAACCTCTGCAGTCAGTAGCGTATACCTCCCACTCTGCACCACACAAAATAACCACGGCTAATAGCACGTCTACTTCAAGAGCTGGCTGTATTGTTAAGGATTCCATGTAATTTATGAAAGCCTAAAACTGAATTCTAAGAACTGTCAAAATGACAGGCGGTTCAAAACTAGCAATTTGGGCACTCCACGTCTGACATGGAAACTTGATTTTTTTTCTTCTTCTTCTTCTTCTAGCATCTTATGAAATACAGTTTGTTCATTTACCGAGGGTTACTGGTGCCTCAGAAATCATAGTGTGTACAAAAATATATTTATCTCCCTTCCCTCTTCCTATGTTTAGAAATTTTACTTTGGGATTTGTGCTGTTAGAGAAGCCTACTTGTGCTTCTGCTTCCTCATGGAGTGGTGCTCTGTTGTGGGAAGTCTTTGTCCGGCAAGGATGTGTGCTCTAACCACAAATGTCAAGGAGCCATAAAAAAAAAATTCTGATTGCTTCCAGGGCTGCGTCCCACATATACACACTAGACATCCCTTCCCGGGTAAATGCTAGGCAGAGCTATGCTGCGCTGCACCAGAAAAGTAACCATGTTGCCTGCAAAGATAGATTCAGGTGGATAGCCGTGTTGGTCGGAAGAAGTTTGACTCCGGTGGCATCTTGTAGACCTACAAAGTTTTATTCCTGGTATATGTGCCAGTTTGGTGGAGTGGTTAAGAATGGTGGACTGTAATCTAGAGAACTAGCTTTGTTTCCCCACATTCAGCTAGCTGGGTGAACTTGTGTCCGTTTCAGTTGTCTCAGGGCAGTTCTCTCAAGGACAGTTTCTGTCAGAGCTCTCTCAGCCCCACCCACCTCACAGGGTGTCTGTTGTGGGGAGGGGAAGGGAAGCCGCTCTGAGACTCCGAGTGAAGGGCAGGGATATAAATCCAACCTCCTCCTCCTCCTCCTCCTCCTCCTCCTCTTCTTCTTCTTCTTCTTCTTGCCACTGGACCTCAAACTACACACAAAAGCCTTGAACAGAACTTTGCTGGTCTTAAAGGTGCCCCACTGGGCTCAAAATTGTCCTGCTGCTTCAGGCCAACATGGCTGCCCTCCTGGATCTGTTTTTCATGTTATCCACAAAGAATCTTGTGTCCCCGAAGGACTAGGAACATTTGTTGTGGGAGATGCATTCAGATGTAGGTTCTGGATTATGAAAGCTTCTGCTATAATAGGTTTGTAAGTCTTTAAGATGCTCCAGTATATTTGTCACGGTATGGTCTAGCACAGTCCTGCTGTCTTTTAGGTCCAGGTGACTGTATTTTCTTTCAGCTAGTTACTTACGTGACAGAAACAATGCAGGCTCTTATATACTGAGATTGAGGCAGCGTTTCTCAAACAGTGGTTTCTTTATTCAGCTCAGGACACAGCAACACAACTCAGGGAAGGATGCAACTATACACATTTTGAACTAGTGAGGCCACACCCCCTAGCACAGTAATGACCAATTACGATTGAGAGCTCAGGACCAACAGGATTTGTTCCCACCGAAGGTCAGAGTCTTTCCTGATTGGTCTGTTACGCAACAACGACCAATCCGACTGCAGGGTTTAGAATACTATAGAGTCTATGGAGCTTGTGCCTGAAGCCCCGGTTTAGGTTACATAGCATGACACATAAGCAAATACATAATACAAGCAAAAGTAAAAATGTTGTTTCCCCTAGGCCAGGAGTCCCCAGTGTGGTGGCCACAGATATCAAGCTGCCCACCGACACCTTTCTGGGTCCCTGTCATGTGTTTTTAGATAGGGAGCAGGGACAGGTGGGGCCTTTGTCAGGCAAGGCTGGAGATCAGATTGGCTGTGAAGATTTTTTTTTTAAAAAAATCACATTGGCAGCAGAGCGACCACAGCACAAGGATCTTCACTGTGGCAGCCATTTTGTGACTGACTCCGTCCCCTGCAGCAGACATTTTATGGCTGCGCCCATTCCACTGCTTCAGAATTGCAAAGGTGCCCACAGTCTCAAAAAGGCCGAGAACCCATGGTATACATGATGGCCCATGCGCACAGGGTCAGCTTTGAGTCTCATGGGCTGTGGTAACCAGCAGCAGAGGCCATATGTAGCCTCACTATATTCAAGGGCCAACCTTTTCTGTCTCCCATGTATGTGAATTCCTATCTTTCCCTTCAGTGGAGAAAGTAAAGAATAGCATTAGTGCACGGCAGTATCCTTGGGAAGCCTGTTCCTGGGGTTGCCAGTCCCCAGGTCCTGGCAGGGGTTCCCCCAATTGGGGGCCTTCCGCTCACTGCCAGCCAGTTGACTGGCCGGGAAACCCCACCCCCAAACAGTGATGTCACTGTGTGACGTGCCCGATGTGGTGATGTTCCCCGGAAGTGATGTCATCACATCAGGGACATCACACGGCAAAGCTCTGGTTTGAGGGCAAAACTCTTTTGTTTGGAGCCATTTTTACCACAGAATTTTATCACTGCGCAATGTCCCCAGTGTGTTGATCTCACTTCTGGGTGATGTCATTGCATCAGGGATGTCCCAGAATGCCCCCGAAATCCCACTACCAGCACGACAAGGGGACTTGGCAACTCTACCTGTTCCATAAAACAGGAGCTTGAGCGGAAACAGCAAGATATGAGTCCAGCCGCCCTTTAGAGACCAACAAGCTTTTCAGGGGACAAGTTGTTGAGAGTCAAAGCTCCCTTAGGCAGACGCAGCAGACACTGTTCTCACTAACCTGATGTATTCGTGTGCAGACTGGTTCACACTGAAGTTTATCCCCATGATCCCATATGCAGGAAGGGGCCCCTCCCTCACATGTGTGAACTGGCCTTTGAACTATCACTTTCTTGGTGGGTCTCATGCCAGCAAGCTTCTTCAGAACTATAAGACTCCCCAACCATGTTCATTGATGCACTAAGCACAACACCCAAGGTGACTGGGCAACAGCAGATCCATGCTTAAAAATCTATCCTCATGCACACTTTGGCGATTGGCATTCAGGCATGGCGTGCTGCAAGATCTGACTGTTGTCTGGCTGTCTACCAGATGCAGGGAGGAAGAAGCCCGACGTGAGGGATGCGTCGGTATCGCAGGCTGTTTGCTCAAGGACAGACCATTTGTGGCTGCCCCGGATTCGAAGTTTGTTTCTAGAAAACACTCTCGGCCGGAATTAAAAGACACACTCTGGCATGTGTGGTTTAAAAACTCCTCCTGCTATCTCCTCTGCTGGCTCCCTTCTTTTAATTGCCTCCCTCTCCTTCCCCCCTCCTGTTAAGTATGGAACTCAACAACAAAATGATTTCAGCAAGTGATTTCAGTTTATTGGTAACAGCAACCCCAACTCAGAACACCACAACAAACACACCACAAAACAGTGGAGCACAGCTCCTTCTTTTAAACTCTCCCGGGCTGTCAAAGCCACTCCCAAAATAAGTTAAGGACCATTACAGAGATAAGGTCCAATCACAATTGTTCCCGCTTCGATACATGTTTACAAGATGATTGGTTCTGTATGGAGGTTTCTCAGAAACCAGCCAATAGCAATGCGATAGCTGAAGAGCCACATTCAGAATCAAGCTTAACATGTGAAAGTATAGCAGTGATTCACATTTTAATACACAACACCGCCCCCCCCCCCCGGCATCCTGGGAAAGAGTAGTCATTCGATTCAGAGTACAGATCGGATCATACAATGTTGTAGCGATGCAGGGAGCCTTTGAATGTAGGTCAAGTGCTTTTCACTTCCTCTTGCACAAGGTCCCATGTATCTGGGGACAGGGGAAAGCCAATCCATAAGCCAATCCGTCTCTGGGTGAAGTAGTGCTCTGTTCTGTCTGTCCTGAATCTATTACCCATCAGCTACACTGAATGCCTACAAGTTCTAGTATTATAGGAGAAAAGGTACTCTATCTACTTCCACTGCTTCTTAATTTTATAAACCTTCATGTATTTTAATTGCAATTGAATTTCAATTCATTGAATGTTTTAATCCGATAAACCGTCCTGATGTCCCCGTCCTTCAGTTACAAGTTAAAAATCCCAAACTTCTTATTCTGTCCTCATACGGAAGATGCATCACCCCCTTGATCATCTTGGTTGCTGTTTTCTACCTCTTATCTAGTGCTACGCTATCTTTTTGGAGACGTGGTAACCAAAATCATACACAGCAGGGCTATTTTTGGGGAGGAATGCACAGGAAGGGAGTTAGGGCTGGCTCCTGAGTTGGCCACGTCCAGCAAGAACTCATTAGCATAATAGGCCACACCCAACAGCAGAAACTCATTAGGGTTGGCTACATTGGGGGTGTGTGGCCTAACATGCAAAGGAGTTCCTGCTCCAAAAAAACCCCTGGGTTTTGACAACAAACAAGGTAGACAGAATAAGAAGCAAAAGGTGGGTGTGGCTGGATGACCACACTGCTGGTAAAATTGGGTCTAATATGCTAATGAGCTGTGCTGTCAGGGATGTGGCCTGTTATGCTAATGAGTTCCTGCTGGGCTTTTTCTACCAAAAAGCCCTGATACACAGTATTCCAAATAATACAAGGCATTATAATATGAGCTGTTTCTTTTCAATCTGTTTCCTAATGACCCCCCCCGCACGCGTGCATGGAGTCTGCCTTTTCTACCACTGCGGTGCTCCGTTGGCAATTTCATTGAGCCATCCACCACCACCACCCTCTTTCTTCCAGCTGCTTGCAGTATTACGAAGATGAAAGAGTCTCCCACGTAGAGAGAGAAGCCTTCTGAAATACATGAGCATGCCACAGAAATGTGGTACAGGGAGGAGACCGCAAAGGTACAGCTTCGGCCGTGTGTGTGTATGTTAATGCCATCAAGTCGCTTCCAATTCATGGAGACTCTATGGCTGAGTGCCCTCCAAAACGTTCTATTGTTAACAGCCATACTCAGATCTTGCAAACGGAGGCTTCCTTGACTGAGTCCGTACATCTCATGCTGGGCCTCCCTCTTTTCCTGCTGTCATGAGAGCCAGTTTGGTGTCGTGGTTAGGAGCGTGGGCTCTAATCTGGGAGAACCAGGTTTGATTCTCCACTTCTCCACATGCAGCTGCCGATGTGACCTTGGGTCAGTCTCAAGTTCTTTCAGAGCTGTTCTCTCAGGAGAGGTTCTCAAAAGAACTCTCTCAGCCCCACCTTCCTCACATGCTGTCTGTTGTGGGGAGAGGAAGGGAAAGGAGGTAGCAAACCGCTCTGAGACTCCTTCAGGTAGTGAAGGGCAGGGTAGGAGTCCAATCTCTTCTTCTCCCACTTTTCCGAGCATTACTGACATTTCCATTGACTCTTGCCTTCTCATAGTGTGACCAAAGTAGGACAGTCTCAGTTTGGTCATTTTAGCTTCTAGGGAGAGTTCAGGCTGGATTTGATCTGGAACCTGCTGGTTTGTCTTTTGGGCGGTGTATGGTCTCCAGAAAACTCTCCTCCAACACACATTTCAAATGAATCAACGTTCCTTTTATCAGCTTTCCTCATCGTCCAGCCTTTACTCCCATACATGGGAATGGAGAACACTATGGCATGGATGATCTTGATCTTGGTTGCCAGCAACACATCCTTAAACTTAAGAATATTTTCCAGGTTTCATCGAGGTAAGAGATAATCAGAAGTAGTCTGCCATGGCCTTCTCCTGCACGCTACTAACCACGGTTAGATAAAGTGGCCCTGCCATGGTCTCTGAAAGATTTCCTGCCAGTGTCCACTGCACCTGCTGCCCAGGAACTACTGTCCTTCAAGGATTCCTCTGCCCCATCACCATTGGGAAGCCCCGAACACCAAATTTTTTGCCTGTTGATGGACCCTCCAATTAATTATTGAATCCTTCATTGATTATCATGGTAATTAACTGATTAAAAGTTCTTGCCCTACTGGTAATAAATATGACTCTTGCATGAACTCACTCCCCAAAACACTCTTCTGGTAAAGATTTGTTTATTGAGATATGTAGCTGTGTCAAGTAGAGACCACCTGTGTAAGAACTGACTGGTTTGGCGCCAGCCCTGGTATCATAATATATAATGCTGTTTTGGTTGTGGACTCCTGATACACTCCCAAATCAATATGCTGTGAGATCTGTCAATCACAGGCTATCTCAATCTACTGGGTGATGCCTTGCATTAGTCCCACTCGCCCACCCACAGAACTGGCACCCAGCCTCTCAGCCTCAGTATGCTGGGAAGCAACAGGTGGTGCGGACGCTCCAGCATGCGAAAGGGGTTGTGCTTGACTGCGGATGCCTGTAGGTGGCTGGCTGGCTGGCCAGCAGCCAAGAGGGCACTGGAAGTGGCCAGACGCGGGGCCTGTGCCTGCTCATGGAGGCACCACAATGGACTTCATTGCCCACCAACGCCTTTAGGTGCCCGCATGCCCACTGACCAACCTGGAGGTGGCTGGCCACGGGGAACACTCTGGCAGTTGGGGCCTCCTCACGCCGTGCCCAGCGAGCATTCGGCTGCCTGTGAGTGGCCAGGCGCCCAGGCACCAGGCGGTCGCCACCAGCAGAGGGGAGAGGCCAGCCAACGAGGACACCGATGCCAACTTCCACAGGCTTCATGGCATCATCCCTCACCCCCTTGGGTCTTGCTAGAGCTCGTTGCATTGACTTTGCAACGGGCTTTGCGGCTAGTTATACATAATTTGAACAGCCCCCCCAGTGACCCACCCAATCAAGTCCTTCACTCAGCCCGCTTAAATCTAATGCATGCTCCCCCCCCCCGAGCTGTGAACCTACATGGTAGCCAAGACAAGCCAGCTAGCGGAGAGAGGCTTCAAGGTTGTTCACATTCTTCCCATTTGGGAGGCCCCTTAAGAAAGCAGTTACAAAGCTGCTACATAGCAGGTTCCTATACATGCACCCATTCACTCACCCGCTGCCCCCCCCCCAACAATCCAGATACAGGACAGTTACAAGCAGTAAAGACAGAACAGAGAAGTCCCATGGCAAACGAGGCCCCGAGTTTGACTATAGAGTAGCTAATATAATATTTGATATTCTGGCAATGAGAATCAAGGGACTTTCCACATCACTAGCACACTGTTTAGTTTCACAGCATATGACAAACTATTGTCTAAGGTTTCTTTTATGAAAGCAATATATTATTGTACCTGTGAACGTGGCTTTATTCATTTCCTGCACTGGATTCCACTGGAACAAGCATTCCACAGTGTTCACCTGGAAAATGGTGATGGGGAGGCGGGGGGGGGATAGGGAGGGAGCCTGAAAGTGACAACTGGGACTGGGTTTGGCAGCAAGATATTGTGTGGAACGGAAGGGAGGAACAGCTAGAAAAAGATGTTGGAAAATTTAAAATGGAATGCTATTTTTGTAACTGACAGAAAAAGCGCGCGCGAGAATGCCCTGAGGCAACTTTCGGGCATTGTGCTTGCCGTATGCTGGTAGCATCAACAGGGTCTAAATTTATTATCCCATGGGATGGTCGGAGCTTCTGTGAGTGGATTGCAGACTGGGCAAGGCAGATCCGGTGGTGGTAATATGGGCTTTTTTGCGGAGAATGGCTAGAAGAAGAGAGAAGAGATTGGATTTATACCCCACCCTTCACTATTCAAAGGAGTCTCAGAGCAGCTTACAAACTCCATTTCCTTCCCCTCCCCACAACAGACACCCTGTGAGGTAGGCGGGGCTGAGAGAGCTCTAACAGAAACTGCTCTTTTTTCAAGAACAGCTCTTATCAGAACTACGGCTTGTCCAAGGTCATCCAGCCAAGTGCAAGTGGAGGAGTGGGGAATCAAACCCGGTTCTCCCAGATTAGAGTCCACTCACTTAACCACTACACCAAACTGGCACTACACCAAACTGGCTAGTTCCTGCCTCTGAAAAGAACCTTTCCTGGATTAATTGTTCCAGAAATTATCACCCATCTGAGATTTGTCACTGAGCAGGTTCAGATCATGGAGGGAATGGTGACCGCCCAGGTTCAGGGTCTCTGGGATGAGCTTCATCATCTAGATCCTTTTCAGCCTGGTTTCAGGGGTTTATGACCTAATTTGGGAGGGGGGAATACACCTCCATTGCATTGGTGGACAACTGCTGCAGAAACGTAGATGAGGGAAAGGAAGTTTCCGTTGATTCTCTTAAATATTTTTGTGCTGATGACGGTGCCGTGGGATCTTTCTGAGCCACTGGGGAGGACTAGGAGCGAGGGGTACTACTTACCAGCTATTCAGAACCTAACTGTTAAGTAGGTTCAAGAAAAGAAATCCTAGAGATCCTGTCCTGGGGGATTCTGCATAGTTCTCTCTCTTATGATACCATCAACAGAAAACTATTGGGAAATTTGTGTGTGTGTGTGAGAGAGGGGGGTGGAATTGCTTTGGTGACGCACTGCTGCCTACCAGCCCCTGCACCACCGTTGCCAATGAGTGTGATGAGGATGTGTACATGCCAGAACTGTATGAGCTAATTTAGCGGGCCAAAGACCCAGGCTGTGGTCACATGGCAAGCTTATAGCGATTTGTTCCCACTATAGATTTGATTGGGGATATTTTTTTGCGGTTTGGGGTGATCACATATCCCTCCCTGAACCGCTTGCATTGTGCAATGAGTCTCCGGGCACGCTCCAGATAGCTGTGCTGTCCAAGCGGCGCAAGGTTTTTAATTTTTTTTTTGCTTTGCATATTTGCATATGCACACAGTCAAATCACTTGGACTCTTTGTACTCCCTTGTTTTTGCAGGTCCCCTCCCCAAACAGTGAACAAGATGAACCACTGATGTACAACTGAGTGCTGGAATCTATATGTGCGCTTGAACATTTATGCATTGAATGCATTGTATATATTCAGCACAGGATTGTTCATGTGCACAATGGTGGAAGCTGGGGGGAAAATTCATCATGAGAAGGACGTTCAGACGACCTAATCGCAATCATAGTGAGAGATGGCTGTCCAGATTGACAAAATTGCGCATTCATAGCGCAAACATCTGGAAAGTACTTGATTTTCCAGGTGTTGGAAAACTCAGTAGGAAACCGGGAGCATTGTGCGAGTGAGCCCACTTCAGTACAGGAGACAGATGTGGTCGTCTGATCAGCAATTTTAAATGCGATAGGGAAAAGTGGTGAAACCTGATCAAAATGACTGTGTGACCACAGCCCCAGTTTTCCCATCCAGTCATGAGGGGAATTGTCAGGTCTTACACTAGAGTTTGACCTGAAGTTTCAGTTTTCACTTTCTTCTCAGGAAGTCTCTGAGGAAAACACTTAAAAGGGCAGTCAGACAGATCTGCCATGGTGTTTGCTCTGTCGCTGCCTGATGATAAGCAAACCATTCCCCGACTCCCAGTAACAAGCCCAACAGTTATATGTTTCCTCCACGGCCATTGTGTTTGACCACAGCAGGATTTGTCTGTCACTCCTCAGGGATTGAACAGCAAAGGCTTTCAAGCCTAACAAATCTGTCTTGATCACTCTCAGCTTTCAGTCTTTTCCCTAGAGCCCCCCTGAGAAGAAGGCCTAGGGTTGCCAGCTCCTAGTTGGGAAATTCCTGGAGATTTAGGGGTAGAAACTGGAGACAGAGGGATTTCTGGAGATGGGGGACCTCAGCAGGGTATAATGCCATAGAATCCACCCTCCAAAACAGCTGTGGAGATAATGAGAAATGAGAGCCAGCAGATGCTGAAGGGAAACACAAGATTTCCTCTGAGTAGGTGGCTCAGAGGTTAAGACACTGAGCAGTTCGAGACCCTAGTGCCAAGTGACAGAGTGAGCTCCCGTCTCAGGGCCCAGCTCCTGCCAACCTAGCAGTTTGAAAGCAAATAGATAAATAGGTACCGCTTCACTGGGAAGGTAACAGCGTTTTGTGCACCTTGGCCACATGACCACTGAGAAGTCTTCAGACAGCACTGGCTCTTCGGCTTGGAAACAGAGATGAACACTGCCCCCTAGAGTCAGATCCGACTGGCTTTCAAGCAAGGGAAACCTTTAGGAGATTCGAGCATTGGCTCCATGAATAAAAAAGCGACTTGACAAAGCACTGGAGGAAACAGAATATTTACTTAGGAAATCCGTAGTCACGTGGCAATTGTCTGCAAACAGCAGCAGCACTGTATGACATAAAATAAAGGAACAAAAGAAGAGGCAAGTTTGTGGATTGTAACTGGAATAGAATCAATTTTTTCATAGTGAACATTGGTAGGATGCCAACCTCCGGGTGGTGGTGGAGATCCCCTGGAATTACAGAGATCAGTTCCCCTGGAGAAAATGGAAAGTGGATTCTGTGGCATTATACCTGTGATCCTTGTATTTTACATACCCCACTGAAACCCTTTCCCTCCCCAAACCCTGCCTTTTCCAGATTCCACCCCACAAATCTCCAGGAATTTCCCATTCTGGACATGGCAACCCTACTGGGAGATCTCCAGGTTCTAGCTGGAGGCTGACAACCCTAGAAGGAGGCTAAAGCCATGGTGCCGATAGTTAGTAACTCCACCAAAAGATTTTGAAAGGACCAGACAGGGGCGTCTGATTCTGGAGAACTCCACTGGAGATCTGGAAATCTGTGGCCTGTTTGGATCCTGTATTCCTTTAAGCAATGTTATGTATTGAGCCTGAGCTGGAGTGGCAAAAAGGACTTCGCTTGGGATGCATGACAATAGATTGCCAGGATCCTAGAATGGGCCAGTAGGGAGACAGGGACCCTGGAGTAAACCAACTGGGAAACAATAGGGTGTAAATAGCCTATCATCGGGAGTGGGGGGTGTTTTAGGTGTAACCTTTTTCAGGCATAAATACCCGGCTTCGGCCAGGGGTTTCCAGTCTTCTTTCTCTTGCTGAAGCACTAATAAAAGATGAGCTGATCACTTGAATGCATCTGAACCCAGGATATTTGAAGCAAGGATGACTGTTTCTTCTTGGGTCTTTCCAGAACATGGAGCAGAACAGATGCCCCTACCCCTCTCCTGATTTATTTATGCTGTCGGAATGTGTGACCTTTACTCCGAACCGAGCCTTTCAGGGGAGCGTGTGGCCTTAACATACCCAAAATGTGTTGCCAGAATTATTTATTAACATGTAGTTAGTTAATAATGATGGCCCTCATCTATTTTCATGAGGCAATAACATCACATTAAATTATATACGCAGTTAAAATCTGCACATGCATTTTTACAGATTTAATAAATAGCAGTTTCTCAAATAAACAGACTGTTGGCGTGCATCCAAGGAGTCCTTCGCACACCGTTTGGGCCCCGCTTACTCCAAGCCTCTCTTCACAGCACATAGGAAACAATCGCCTCTCCTTGAAATGCATTACTTCACCCCAATGGCCCTGCAAAGCGTATAAACAAGTACTATTTTTATAATAGATTCTTTGCTTAAAAATTCTGGAGGGGTGGGTGGTGGTGGGGGCTCCAAGACAGGTTGAATAATGTTCAACAATCATTATTTTAGTGGAAGTCCAAAAATGTACTGCAAAGCTGGTTTTTTCCCCCTATTTTAAAATTACAGCCAGACATTCAGACTGAAGTAAAACTATTTAATTTTTTAAAAAAAAATCTGTGTATTTTTCAGTCACCATAGCTTTTGTTCCTGGTTATAGAAGAACCTGGAAAAACGAACAGGGTTTGTGAAAGAAAGAACGCCATTCATTCACACAGCTTGCCGAGGGTGTTCGTAAAATGGCAGGCATTCCTCAGCTGGTTCACATATTGCTCTTTTTAAAGAAAACATTTACCCTGAAGTAAATTAGTCTTACTCGGGAGCCGTTGCTTGGATGAGAGGGCACACTAGCACCCCATCTAGGCTGGGTTTGAGTTTCTTGAAATAATCATGAAATAAATGTGGTGTGTGTGGAAATTTCAACACGTCATAGCTAGAGCAGCCAACTCTGGCTTGAGAAATTCCTGGATATTTGGGGGTGGAGGCTGGGGAGGGTGGGGTTTGAGGAGGGGAGGGTATCTCTGCCATCTGGGGATCAGTTATAATTCCAGGAGATTGTGTCGTGAAATCAGGGGGGTGACCCTCTAGTTTTTGGGCAAAACTCTACGAGTTTTTTGCCTTCAAAACGTTTGGGCTGTGGTTTCCCTGCTGGGAACTGAGGGCTCGGAACCCTAAATGGGCCTAACCACGTCAAGTACAGGAAATCATAAGAATCCTTTCATTTAGAGTTGCCAGGTCCTTGAAAGCCCCCGGTGGGGGTCTTTGGAAGGTGTTATTGGAGGGGACGTCCCCAACATGATGATGTTACGCAGAAGTGACATCATCACATGGGGGACCCGCGCCGCTTGCTTCTTGCCAAAAGCATTTAAAGGGTCCCCTTAATGCTTTTGGCAAGAGGTGCCCCTCTGTGTGCGCCTACACTTCAAGCCACAAATTCGTGGCTCGGAGTTCAGGCACAGGGGGCCTGCCTCTTCACAACAGTATTTAAAGGGTCCCTGTAAATGCTGTTGGGAAAAGGGGGGCCGGACCAGTGCACAAGCCATTATACAGATAGGAAGCAAAACAACTGAGGACAGACACAGATGAACTTAGGACTGCAGGAGAGAAAGAAGGGCTTCTTTCACATAAAGGCTTTCCCATGGTTTGGGTGCGAAGAGCAGCAGGTTTCCCCAAAAAAAACTTCCTTGGAACCATCTCTGTTTGTTTTTTTCAATGGCAGACCTACATTTTTTGGACCCTGAAGCTTGAACTGTTATGGGGGCCCCTTCTCAACCAGCAACAACAGGGCAACATCCAACAAGGTCCAAAGGGGAAGCTCAGAATAGATTCTGACGAGCTCGGCGAGCTCATACAGCTGAGGGTTTGGGTGCTGTGAGCCCCCCCCAAAATTTTGAAATTTGACCAATTACAGGGACATTTTCAGGCCATATGAAACGGGTATTCGAGGATATTCGAAGGTCAACATGAAGTACTTCAACCCGTTGACTTATGATTCTGTCACTAAAATCAGGGCTTTTTTGTAGAAAAAGCCCAGCAGGAACTCATTAGCATAATAGGCCACACCCAACAGCAGGAACTCATTAGCATATTAGGCCACACCCCTCACAGCACAGCTCATTGGCATATTAGGCCACACCCCCATGTTACCAGACGTGTGGTCATCCAGCCATACCCACCTTTTGCTTGTAATTCTTTTACCTTGTTTGTTGTCAAAACCCAGAGCTTTTTTTTGTAGCAGGAACTCCTTTGCATATTAGGCCACACACCCCTAATGTAGCCAGTCCTAATGAATTTCTGCTGTTGGGTGTGGCCTATTATGCTAATGAGTTCTTGCTGGGTGTGGCCAACTCAGGAGCCAGCCGGAACTCCGTTCCTGTGCATTCCTGCCTCAAAATAGCCCTGACTAAAATAGCCTTGTTTTAATAACTCTTTTGTTGAAAAATTCACTCATTAAAACAGGGGCCCTGAAACTTAAGCTTCATTCGTTTCATAGTAGATCCCCCCCCCCCCGGTTATCTTTCCGCAGTTTCCTAATTTGTCCGTGCTTTTTCAAAACAGGATTGAAGGTGGTTTAAGAAAGTGTGGGGAAAGGATGAGGAAACCATGGAAAGACCATAAATAGCATTGTAAAGAAGCCCAGATCGTGAGAAAACCTCCAAGTGGAAGACCCCAAAGGATCAACTGCACCAAAGGTGGTTGAGAAGGTCTGAGGCAGAGTGGTGAACTTTCGATTTGAGACGAAGGACATCATTAGTGATGTTAGTGAGAGCTGTTTCAATGGAACAAAGAGGACGGATGTTGAGAGTCCCAAGAGGCACTGGAGGACAATCAAGACAGTGGGAAGGGAGCCTGATGCTCAAGGATTCTGGAGGCAAAAGGGAAATTGGCAGTAGGGGAAGAGGGAGGAGAGGTCAAGACTCAAGAGACAACTTACTGAGACCATGTCTCAATGCCGTAGGGAAAGAGCTAGAGAAGACAGGCTGATGGTTGAGTTAGTGTGCTGGAGAGGAGGGAAACAGACAGGGGAGAACTGCAACCAGAAGCTAGGAGGAGACAGGAGAGAAGAAGAAGAAGAAGAAGAAAGAGCAAGAGGAGGAACAGGAGGAGGAGATTGGATTTATACCCCACCCTTCACTACCTAAAGAAGTCTCAGAGCAGCTTACACAATCTCCTTTCCCTTCCCCTCCCCACAACAGACACCCTGTGAGGTAGGTGGGGCTGAGAGAGCTCTTTTTAAAACTGTTCTTGAGAGAACAGCTCTTGTCAGAACTGTGGCTTGCCCAAGGTCATCCAGCAGCTGCAAATGGAGGAGTGGAGAATCAAACCCGGTTCTCCCAGATTAGAGTCCGCGAACTTAACCACTACACCAAACTGGAATGAGGAATTGTACAAGATGGGGAGTGCAGTCAACTCTTCAAATGAGATGCAGGGCAAGGGGCGAGGAGGAGGAGGAGGAAGAGGAGGGGGCTAAATGATATCTACGCAGAACTGGAAGAAGAAAGCAGATAATTTTGATTTCAGCCCTAAGGGTGGCAAAACTTTGAGTGTAGAACAGGAAGATAGGAAGACGCTATAAGACAGGCCTTAATAGTGATTTATTAACTTATAGCCTGTCTTTCTCCCCAGTGGGGACCCAAAGAGGCTGACATCATTCCCTTCTCCTTCATTTTATCCTCACAACAACCCCGTAAGGTAGGTTATGCTGAGAGTGAGTAACTGGCCCAAGGTCTCCCAACCAGCTTCCACGGCATGAGTGGGGATTCATAGAATCATAGAGTCGGAAGGGGCCATACAGACCATCTAGTCCAACCCCCAGCCCAATGCAGGAGCGGCCTAAAGCATCTCTGACAAATATTCGTCCAGCCTCTTCTTGAAAGCTGTCAGTGAAGGGGAGCTCCCTAGGCAGCTGATTCCACCTTTGAACCACTCTGACCGTGAAAAAGTTTTTCCTAATATCCAGCCGATACTTTTCTGCATGTAATTTAAACCTGTTGCTTCAGGTCCTATCCTCTGCTGCCAACTGGAACAGCTCCTTGCCCTCCTCCAAATGACAGCCTTTCAAATGTTCAAAGAGAGCAATCACGTCCCCCCTCAATCTCCTCTTCTCCAAACAAAACATTCCCAAGGCCCTTAAGCCTTTCCTCGTAGGGCTCAGTCTCTGGACCCCTGATCGTCCTCCTTGCTCTCTTCTGCACCCTCTCGATTTTGCCCACATCCTTTTTGAAGCGGGGCTTCCGGAACTGCACGCAGGTATCCAGGTGTGGCCTGACCAAGGCAGAGGGGCTAGGACCTCCTGTGGTTTCAAGGCAGAGGGGCTAGGACCTCCTGTGCAATGGCCCTTTTAATACAACCCAAGCCTGAATTTGCCTTTTTTGCCACCGCATCACACTGACTGCTCATATTTAGTTTACAGTCCACCCTTACCCCAAGATCTCGTTCGCATATACTACTCCCCAGAAACGTATCCCCCGTCCAGTATTTGTGGCCCAGATGTAATACTGTGCATTTACCTTTGTTGAATTGCATCCTGTTTGCAACTGCCCTCTTCTCCAGAGTATTCAGGTCTTCTTGAATTTTAACTCTATATAATATACTGAGTCTGGATGCATGGCATAGTGATCAGCTCCTACTTTATTAGGTAGCTCAACTGAAGACAAACTAGCTGGTCCATGACCAGCTTATATCTGTGTAACATCCCCCCAACACAACACCCCCCACACACCCTGTGATAGGTTCTATTTACCCTACCAGTTGACCATAGGTTCATACTGGGATCTGTACAAGCCTATTGGTCCGTGCTAGGATCCGACTTGGCTATTGTTTCAAGAACCAAAGGCCTGCTTGATCACCTGGCCATGCTAGCACTAGCACGGCCCTCTTAATATACAATATCCTATCTTCTTGGGTGTCTGCTACTCCTTCCAATTTGGTATCATCAGCAAATTTAATGAGTAGCCCTTCTACCCCTTCATCCAGATCATTGATAAAAATATTAAAAAGTATGAGGCCCAAAACCAAGCCCTGCGGCACCCCACTGGACACCTCCCTCCAATCTGATGAAACACCATTGACCACCACTCTTTGGGTATGGTCCTCTAACCAGTTCCCTATCCACCAAACTGTCCTATAGTCCAGTCCACAGTCTTCCAGGTTGCCCGTCAGAATGTCATGGGCAACCTTATCAAAAGCTTTCCTGAAATCCAGGTAAATCACTCCAACAGAGTTCCCATGATCCAGTAAGCTCATCACACCATCAACCTGGATTGAACCTGGATCTACCAATTCCTAGTCCCTTAATCACTACAGCACACTGGCTGTCCGCTGTTGGGGTAGGTGAGGGGGTCAGGGTTGTCAGCTCCAAGCTAGGAAACTCCTGGAGATGTGGGGGTGGAGCCTGGGGAAAGCAGCCATTTTCTCCAGGGAAAATGATCTCTGTAGCCTGGAGATGAACTGTAATTCCAGGGGATCCCCAGGTCCCACCTGGAGGCTGGCATCCTTAAGTCATAGAAGCACGGCTGAGGACAGATCCAGCTATCTTTTATTTAGGCATTTGGATGGTTTGGCATAGTTGCAGAAGTCGATCGGTTTCCAGATTACCTTGGGAATACGGTTGCTGGCTTTTTTTAAAAAAATCAATATTTTATTGCATTTCCTCAAAAAAGAAAAAGAAATAACAAGATGGTACAATGTAAAATAGTACAATAATGAAGAGACACCTATAACCTGTAAGTTAACCAGAGTATATAAATGCTAATGTAGAAATATAAAACACGCCGTAAGTAAATCATATTTGCCCTGTTCTCCTCTCCACCATTTTAAACTGTATACTCAAGGTACCTAAATCTCTTGCAAAAGTACCACAAGCAACGAGTATCAATTACAGCAGGAACATCAGCATGTTCTGCTTGGTATCCCATAACAGGGAACCACGTCGCCACAAAGTTAGATGGAGATGATTGGGAGGTAAGAGATGGTAAGTGGTCAGTGGTTTTTTTAACTGGCGCCTACTCCTTTAACTGCAGGCTTCTTCTGCAAATGTAGGAAGCGATGGAAAAACGGATGACCGAAGTGGTGCAGAATCTTGGAAAACAAATAGAATCACACCTTGGAAAACAAATAGAATCACAGTTGCAACAACAACTGCAAAGTCAATTGGAGCAAATAGAACAAGTGCAAGTTCAAGTACAGAAAAAAATATGGAAGAATTGAAAGAACTGGTACTTACTGAAGTGTCAGGGATAAAAAAAGATACAGAAGAACTTAAAAAAGAAGTCAAAAGTCTGGTGACAAAATCTGAAGATATGGAACAAAAGGTTAAAAAAACTCTGTCTGAAAATACAAGGCTGGAGACCATGATGGATTACAGGGCTACTCAGAATCACCTGAGATTGAGAGGGATAGAAGAGGAGGAAGATCAGGATCTACGGGCTCTAGTAATTAAGACATTGACAACTTATATAGGAGAAGATGAAGGAGATTTGGATGCAGACTTTGACTTGATTTACAGAGTAAATTCAGCTTATGCCAAAAGAAAGCAACTACCCAGAGATGTGATTGTTCAATTTGTGACAACAAAGATGAAGGAAGACGTTTTCAAGAAACAATTTACACAACCGTTGGAAATAAATGGAAAGAAAATAATAATTTTGAGAGAAATTCCGAGATTGATTCTACAAGACAGGAAGAAGTTCAAGAAATTGACAGACAGACTAAAAGAAATGAACATTAGGTTTAGATGGGAGATTCCATATGGACTTACATTTATGTATAACTCGGTGAGAACTACTCTTAAAACTGAAGGAGATTTATATAGATTTAAAGCGAGCAATCTGGACGATTTTAAAGATATTTAATCCAACACCATTATGGATTACAAATTTTTATCTTGGAACGTAAATGGACTAAATTCACCAGGTAAAAGAAGACTGGTGAATCATTGGCTGGAGAAACAAAAATGTAATATAATTTGTTTACAAGAAACACATATAAGAAAACAAGACAACAAATATTTGATTAATAAAAAATTGGGAGAAGAATTTTATTCCTCAGCAGCTAATAAGAAAAAAGGAACAGTGATTTATATCTCAAAGGATTTGGATCCTAAACAAATTTTTTCGGACAAAGAAGGAAGGTATGTTGGCGTGGAAATATGGATGAATAGAAAAAAGACATTGCTTGTAAATATATATGCACCCAATGGTGCAAAAGAGACTTTTTTAGTGACTTGACCAATGAGTTGGAGTGTTTAAATTATGACCAAATTGTTCTTGCTGGAGACTTCAATGGTACAGTGAATAATACATTGGATAGAAAATCTAAAGCAAGTGGAGAGACAGTTGGAAAGTTACCAAAAAATTTCTTTCAATTGATGAAGCAAGAGAAACTGGAAGACGTTTGGAGGAAGTGGAATCCTAAAACTAAGGACTACACGTTTTATTCGAATAGACATAATTCCTTTTCTCGAATTGACATGATTTGGATGTCAGAGGAGATGGCGCAAAAAACTTATAAAATACAAATTTTACCGAAAACTAATTCTGATCATAATCCCTTACTTTGGATATCTAAAGCAAAACCTAAACAGCTATATTGGAGAATTAATGAAGATTTATTGGATCAAAAACAAATTAATGAAATCTTAAAAAAGGAAACGAAAAGTTTTTTTGAACTGAATTTGAATAAAGGTACGGACATACAAGTTGTATGGGATGCATACAAAGCAGTAATGAGAGGTATGCTTATCTCTCTGAACTCCAAGGACAAAAAACAAAAGATCCAACAACAGAAAGACCTTCATGAAAAAATTCGACAAAAGAAAAGGAATTAAAGAAAAGACCAGGGAAGAAGAAGATTATTAAAGAGATCCACTTTCTGCAAGATCAGCTGAATGTTTTACTAAACAGAGAATTATATTGGAATTTGAAGAAATTACAGCAAAAAGCATTTGAGGGTGCAAACAAACCAGGAAAGTTTTTAGCATGGCAATTGAAAAATAGAAAAGAAAGGAATTTTATAACTAAGATTACTGAAGATGGAAAGGATGTTATGAGCTTGAATGGTATAAAAAGAGTTTTTTTTAAATATTACGCCAAATTATTCAAAAAGAAAGGAATTGATCAACAGAGAATCAACAAATATTTGGAGACGATTGAAGTTCCAGAGCTGGGAAAACAAATTAAGGAATTATTAAATGGTTTAGTAACGAAAGAAGAAGTGACAATGGCGATAGAAGATGCAAAGTTGGGCAAGGCTCCAGGACCAGATGGCTTTACAGCAAAGTTTTATAAGAAATTTAAAGAGGAGCTAACCCCTATTTTAGTTCTTCTGTCGAATGAGATAAGAAAGACCAAACGGATCCCAGATTCATGGAAAGAAGCAAATATTTCATTGATACCCAAAGAAGGTTTGGATTTGACTCAAGTAAAGAATTATAGGCCAATATCGCTATTAAATAATGATTACAAATTATTTGCGAAAATAATTTCAGAGAGACTGAAAAAATATCTGAAAGATATAATAGCGGAAGAACAAGCTGGATTTTTACCAAACAGACAAATCAGAGACAATTTAAGAGTGGTGATAGATGCAATTGAATATTATGACAAGCATCCTGAAAAAGAAGTTGGATTCCTCTTCCTAGATGCGGAAAAAGCTTTTGACAACTTAAATTGGGAATTTATGCTGCAAGTTATTGAAAAAATGGATATTGGACAGTCCTTTTTAAATATGATTGTGGCAATATATTCAGAACAAAAAGCGGCTTTGAATATAAACAAAGAAAAGACGGACTTCTTCCAAGTCCAAAAGGGAACACGTCAAGGCTGCCCGTTATCCCCGTTGTTGTTTATTTGGATATTGGAAATATTATTGACAGCGATAAGAAAAGATAACAGTATTGAAGGACTTACAGTGAAAGGTTTTGTCTATAAATACAGGGCATTTGCAGATGATGTAATGTTTATGATTCAAGACCCAATCGAGAAAATACCACAACTGATGGAAAAAATTGAAGAATTTGGTTCAGTTGCGGGATTTTATGTTAATAAAAGTAAAACCAAAGTGATGTGCAAAAATATGACGAAACAAAGACAAACAGAACTTCAAGAGAAAATTCAATGTGAAGTAGTTACAAAGACTAAATATCTTGGAATTGAATTAACCATGAAAAATATTGACTTGTTTAAAAACAATTATGAAAAGGTGTGGCACAAGATTCAGCAAGATATGAAGAAATGGGACACTTTGAATTTATCATTGATGGGAAGAATCGCGACTGTAAAAATGAATATTTTACCGCGTTTGATGTATCTATTTCAGACTATTCCAGTACTAAAACAAAGGAAAGTATTGGATTCGTGGCAGAAAGAATTATCCAAATTCGTATGGGCAGGAAGAAAGCCAAGGATTAAAATGAAAATTTTATGTGATGCAAAGGAAAGAGGAGGTCTACAACTACCAAATCTAAGACTGTACTATGATGCCGTCTGTTTAACATGGTTGGAACAGTGGATTAATTTGGAGAATAAGAAGCTATTGGCCCTGGAAGGGCATGATAACAAATTCGGATGGCATGCATATTTATGGTATGGAAAAGTAAAAATGGACAAATTTTTTAAACACCACTTTGTAAGACAATCACTGTTCGAGACATGGATGAGATATAGAAAATTCTTCTCAGAAGAAAGACCACTTTGGATTGTACCAGCTGAAGTGATCAATCCATATTCAAGAAATCAAGGACTAGACTGGCTACCTTATAAAAATCTTTTAAAATCTGAAGGGAAAAATTTTGTGTTAAAAGATAGATTTGATGTTGAATTTGAATATGATTGGTTGAAGTATAGACAGATTTATGATTTATTTAAGACCGATAAAAGAGAACATGGCTTTAGAGAAAAGAATATTGAAATTGAAACTGTATGGCTTGAGAAAGATAAAAAAATGATTTCTAAACTGTATAAGGTGCTATTGAAATGGTATACTGAGGATGAAGTTGTAAAAGAGCAAATGATAAAATGGGCTGTAAATGTTAATAATGAGATATTAATGACATCTTGGGAATACTTGTGGAAAAAGTCGATGAAAATTTCAACTTGCGTAAATGTTAAAGAGAATTGTTATAAAATGATGTACAGATGGTATATGACGCCTAAAAAAATTGCTATCATAAATGAAAGTATGTCTAACAAATGCTGGAAATGTAAGAAACATGAAGGGTCTTTTTACCATATGTGGTGGACATGTGATAAAGCAGTAAAGTATTGGACAGAGATCCACAATGAGATACAAAAAATTTTGAATTGTACTTTTAAGAAAGACCCACAGATGTTATTGTTAGGTCTTAAAATGGAAGAAATAAATGTAGCCAAGAGAACACTACTATGGTACTTGACTACAGCAGCTAGACTGACTTTTGCTCAATGTTGGAAACAAGATAAAGTACCTGAAACATGGGAATGGATTAAAAAGACGTTGTTTTTGGCAGAAATGGACAAATTAACAAGAAAGTTAAACAACGAAGAAGATGAAACTTTCTTTGAAGACTGGAAAGACTTTCAAAAATACTTGTTGAAAAATTGGGACATTAAACGTGGTTTGATCTGCTTTGATAGTTATTAAGAGGAAAATGAAATAGAATTAGACTTTTGAATTGTTACCGTTTGTAAGAGAAAATAAGTTTAGAAGTAACTGTACTAGAACAAGAGAGATATTAATGGGGTTGGAGCAGTGCGGGAAGCCTTGTTTGGGGGGGAGAAGGGAAATTAGAAAAATGGATATGTAGGTTGGTTGAAAATGTATGAACATGTGATATATCCAATAATAAATTGTATTTACCAAAAAAGAATATCGTGTGGTGAAAAACCACTGCAACAGCTGACTTCTAGAACTCAACCTGGTCTTGGAGGCACAAGAGACCATTTGGTGGTTCTGGCTGGTTGCCAGCCCTGTGGGGGGAGTTTTAGGCAAGGTGCCCACTCAGGCATCACCGGGACAGCCAGCTCTGTTCTGTGGTGGGCAGGGTTGCCAGCTCTGGGTCCGGAAATGCCTGGAGATTCTGGGGTGGAGCCTGGGGAGGGCGGGGTTTGGGGAGGGACCTTAGCAGGGTGTAATGCCATAGAGTCCACCTGTTAAAGCAGCCATTTTTTCCAAGGAAATTGATCTTGACCAACATATGGAGCAGAGGTCCATCAGTGGCTATTAGCCACAAGGTACAGATGAAACACTCTTGTCTTGAGCAGTGATGCTCTGTATTCTTGGTGCTTGGGGGGGGGCACAGTGAGAGGGCTTCTGGAGTTCTGGCCCTACTGGTGGACCTCCTGATGGCACCTGGGTTTTGGCTCCTGTGTGACACAGAGTGCTGGACTGGATGGGCCACTGGCCTGATCCAACATGGCTTCTATTATGTTATGTTCTTTTTAAAAAAAAATATTTTTATTACCAATTTTTCCAATAGACAAAACATAACCAGACAAAAAATAGACACAACAATAGTTCCAAATAGGGGACAGCAGGATCTCTCCAGAATCATCTTCTTATGTTCTTAATCTGAAGATCAATTCTAATAGCAGGAGATCTCCCGGTGCTGCCTGGAGGTTGTCAGTCCCAGTGGTGGGTCCTGTTGCAGCTCCCAAACTTTTTCTGAGCTGCCACCCGAATACTTATTCAACAGTTAGTAGCCACCAGCCATCAAGAGCGATCAAGATTCATCTAAGAAAGGATCTTCCCATCTTCTGCCTGTTAAAGAAGCCGCTTTGGCCAATGGGAAGGGGCCTGGGTGAAGGTCATCACCTCCCAGCCAGCAGAAATAGTCAAGACGTTCTGTTATTAGATTGCCAACCTCCAGGAGATCTCCTGGAATTACAACTGATCTCCAGACGAGAGAAATCAGTTCCCCTGGAGAAAACAGCAGCTTCAGAGCGCAGATGCCATGATATAACATCGACTTGGGGTGAAATCTTTCCCTAGCTTCACCCCTCCACTGGCACCCCCTCAAACCTCCAGGAATTTCTCAGGCTGGAGTTGGCAACCTGAAGGCCTGGTGGCCTCCCTGAACCTTATACCCCACAGCCAACTCTGCAGCATCCCGACTGCTTCCTTTCCAAAAAGGATGGTGGTGGAGGAAGGAAATATCCCACTTGGTCAAAGCTCCGTAGCTTAAAAAGAGACATCCAATTAACTCCAAACTTTAAAAGCTTATTTCTGGGCAGATATCACACACAATCAGCCATATGTGGGGAAAAAGCTCCATTCAGGATATTGTGGGGTGGGGTAAAAATGATATTTCTCATGGAAACAACTTTCGGGCCTTTCAATGGGCCCACTGTTACAACGCTATCTCAAACAGGCACAGACTCTGACATATGTAAACACTTCAGTCGCAGGAACAATTCTGTGGAATAAAGAGCAGCATTATAGAACGGGAACTCATGGGTGACGGCAGGAACATTTCTCTTGGTGTCCTTTCGACGTTTAAAGTTGTTTCTAGATTTGGGGTGTGTGGGTATGTGTGTGAAACATCTGGCGTGGTTTCAGCAAGCCTGCAGGCACTTGGGTCGCCATGTTCTTTTCCTGGCAGGGCTCCTGTGCATGGTAATTATGAATTTAAATGATGAAATGTTCCCTGCAGGGCTGGGAGGGAGGGATTTCACTGGCTGAATATCTCCCTTCCTTGTTTACTGGCAATAAGATTCCTGTCAGAAAAAAGGGCACAAGAAAGGCCTTTTTTTAAGTGATGGGGATTTCCCCCCCTCCAGTTTCTGCTCCACTCACTTTCCCTGGCGGCCTGATCAGGTCAAGGTAAAAGCTTTGTGACCACTGTGAGTGAGCGGGAGGCAGTGAGGCGCTGGATATTGCTAGAGCCACACAGGGATCTGGGGCCTGGTCCTGTTACACAAATAAGATTTCTCTCACATGTGGAGGACCCTGGCTGGGATCAGGCCTCAGAGGCCAAAGGCCAGTGAAAATTCCTGTCAAAAATATCCCTCACGGTCAAGTTGTGGTGAGGAGTCCTTCTCCCTGACGCTCCTAAGCTGACTCCAGGGTTGCCAGCTCTGGCTTGGAAAATTCCTAGAGATTTAGGGGTGGAGTCTGAGGAGGGCGGGGTTTGGGGAGGGGAGGGACCTCCGCAGGGTATAAGGCCATACAGTCCACCTTCCAAAGTGGCCATTTTCTCCAGGGGAGCTGATCTCGGTCATCTGGAGACCAGTTGCAATTCTGGGAGGTCTCCAGAAGGTACCATTCTGGGAGGTACCATGACACCTGAACCCAGAACCCTGGTTTAGCTGTCGGAACCGCCTCAGTGCAGGGAAAAGTCGCTGGCCAAACCTCATCTGCCCCACAGCGCCACCCTCAGAATGGCTGGCAGGGGAACTACATGCTGACTAGAGCCGCCCCTTGAGAACAGTTGCCTCCAGGTTGGGGCCTTCTGTCTGAGCGACTTGCTGGAAATATGACGAATCTACTGGATCTCAGTCTCGGGTTGCCAACCTGCAGGTGGCACCTGGAGATCTCCCACTGTTGCGGTTGATCTTCCAGGTGACCAGGATCAGTTCCTCTGGAGAAAATGGCAGCTTTGGGGAGGGTGGGCTGCCTGGCATTATAACCTGCTGAGGTCCCTCCCCTCCCCAAGCCCCTCCCTCCCCAGCCCCCCCCCCAAATCTCCAGGTATTTCCCAGCCTGGATCTGGCAACCCTGTCTCAGTCCTGTTTGCTCTCCTGTTCCTCATTTTGGATTGGGTTCAGATCAAGATGACCCATGGATAGGGTTGCTAGCCCCCAGGACTAGGCAGGGGTTCCCCTGCTTCTGGGGGCTTCTGTCTGCCCCCAGCCCCACCCCCAAGCCTCCCTCCCAAGAGCGACCGCCCTCTCCTCCTCCTCCTGCCTGATTTGAAGGGTTGCAGCTGATTGGTGGGGACCAATGCTCCCTCTAAGCTGTGGAGTCTTGTGAGCAAAAATTCTGCTTTGTGAGCTACTGGCATTAAAGTTGTGAGCGAGCGATTTGGTGGCGGCTGCATAAATTAGTTTCCTTTGGAGCCGTCCTTCCTGAGCTAAGACAAAAATGTGTGAGCCAGAGCCTAAAAATCTGTGAGCTAGCTCACACTCACTCAGCTTAGAGGGAACACTGGTGGGGACCACGTGGCCCACTGATCAGCCGGAGGGCCCTTTAAATCGAGCAGGAGGGAGGGAGAGGGGTGGTCACGGGCCGTAGGCTTGGCTCGCACAAAGACCCTGTTGGTCTGCCTGAACCCAGGCAGTGGCCTTCTACTGAATCAGCCCCTTGGTTCACCAGAGTCAAGACTGTCTCCTTGGATTGGCGGCATCTCTCCAGGGTTTCAGGCAGAAGTCGTCCTCGTCACATCCTGCGAGAGCAAAAGGAGATGCCAGGGACTGAATCTGGGACCTTCCGCATGCCAAGCAGATGCTCCGCCGTGGAGCCACGGCCCCAGTCCTGGGCAGAGAGTGACCGGAGCTCTCTCTCTGGCTTGCCCCTGCTGACACCTCCCTGCCCACTGGCCGGTGCCCTCCTCCTTTGCCTCCCAGCTTCTCCCACCCACATCTCCCGTTCCTCCCAGTGCTCAATCACCCTTTCCCGACCCTGCTGGGCAGGGTGGGCTGCTGGGAGTGTGGGAGGCCCACAAGTAGGTGGGCAACAGGGGCGGTGAGGGGGGACGGGCAGGAGCAGAGGGGCCCACTAGGAGACCTCACTTCTGGCAGCTGCCCCACCTCAGGCTATGCTGGCATCAGCCCAGCCACCTCGGTTCCTGACCCTGGGCCAATCCAGATTCTAGTCTGGTCAAAACTGTGCATCTAGATTTTGCCACTAGTCTTTATGTGGGGCTACGTTCCCTGGGAGGCCAGATACTGGAGCTGAAGCTCAAATGCTTTGGCCACCTCACTGGAGAAGACCCTGAGGCTGGGAGAGATTGAAGGTCAAAGAAGAAGGGGGCAGCAAAGGATGAGATGGTTAGACAGTGTTCTCAATGCAACCAACATGAAATTAAGCAAACTCTGGAGGATGGTGGAAGAGAGGAGGGCCTGGTGGGATGTGGTCCACGGGGTTGCAAAGAGTCAGACTGGACTGTGCAACTGAACAACAACAAAAATGTCCTCCCGGACCAGGGCTCACCGTAGGGGGGCCCCCTCCCCATCATGAAGGCCTTCCGGGAGTCTGCAGGACTCCCTGGCCCTTGACAGCCCTTCCTCCTGCACTTCTTGATGGGAGAAAGCTGATCCTGGATCCCGAGAGGGAGTGGGGAGGTGGGTTGTCAGGGTTGCCAACTCCAGGTCGGGGAGTTCCAGGAGACAGGGGGAGCTGGAGCCTGGGAAAAGTGGGGTTTGCGGAGAGGAGGCTCTCGGTGGGGTGCGAGGCCACCCAGTCCACCCTCCAAAGCACCCACGTTCTCCAGGGAAACTCCTCTCGACGGTCGGGTAGGCCAGTTATTCTCCTGAGGGATCTCTAGGCCCCACCTGGAGGCTGGCAACCCTGGGCCACCCCGCCGTGCTCTCGATGACACCCGGCTGTCTGTCGGGGCTTCCTGCCGGGCGGGCACCCCAGGACGGCGCTCCTGGGACAGGGAGGTTGGGCAGCCACCTGTCCGTCGAACTCCTCCCGCCGAGAGCCGCCGGGGCCGGGAGGGCTTCCTTCCTGGCGGAGGTGGGCGTCGGGCGGGGAAGCCTGCGGCGGCGGGGCAGCCCGAGGAGAGGAGAGGAGAGGAGGAGGAGGAGGAGCCGAGCGGTCCCGGCCCGGCTGGAGCGGCGAGGGGGCGGCCGGAGGGAGCGGGGGCGCTGGGGGGCTCGCCGCCGGGGCGGGCGGCTTCTTCGACGGAGAGGAGTCAGGTTTCAGGCCGGCGTGGAGACTTCGGGCCGTGACTCACAGGGCGCCCGCCCGAGCCAGGGGGAGAGCGAGCGAGAGCCAGGGAGAGAGCCGCCTTTGTTCCACGGGGGCTCCCGGCCGGCCGGCGGGGGAGAAGAGCGGCAGCCTCGCCCTCCCGCCCTCGGTCCCTGCCCGCCGCTGGGCCGCCCTCTCCCCGCAGCAGCAGCAGCAGCAGACGGCGACGGCCTCCGCCGAGATGCCCCCCAGGTGAGGCGCCCCGGGCGCCCGGCCCCCGCTGCCCTCCGCCGCCCTCCCCGGCTGCCCCGCGGCCTAACTGTGCCCTTCTCTCCTCCTGCAGCCCTTCCCGGTTCCGGCGGCGGCGGCGGCGGCGGCCCCCCTGGACGGCGCTCTGCCTGCTCTGGGCGTCCCTCCTGCCGGCGGCCGTGGGGCCCGCCCAGCTCATCGAAGGTAAGCCAGGCCCGACGGCGGCTTCTCTCGGGGCGTCCCCCCTCCTCGCGGGCTCAGCGCCGGGCCGGGCCGGGCCGGGGAGGGATGCCCGCGGGCGGGCGCCTGGGCTCGGCCGTCGCGGGGGCTGCTTCGGCGGGAAGGCCGGCCGGGCTGTCACTCCCGACGGGGCTGGGGCTGGAGGCTGCCCGGAGCGACGCGCTGGCCGGCCGCGGTCGGAGGCTGGCGGCGCCCCTTCCGCGGGGCGGGCGACGGGCGGAATGCGCGGCGCCGCTCGGGGTCGAGGCTGGCCTCTCCGGCGGCGGAGGAGGAGGAGGAGGAGGGATGGGGTGCGCTGCCCCTGCTGCTGCTGCGAGGGGCGTGGGACTTTGCCTGCCGCCAGGCGCGCGCTCCGCTCCCGAGCCGCTTTCCGGGCCCTTTCTGCCCGGGCCCTTCCCTCCCTTGGTTTGGGAAACCCACCTGGGAACACGCCCGTCCCCTCTGCCTTGCACGCCGCTTTCCCTTCCTGCGGTGACCCGGCGTGATGGGACCTTCTGCGTGCATTCAAGGCCCTTCGGGGGTGACTTTGCCTTGTGGCTTTGAGCCGCACTTTTTGCCTCCCAGTCGAGAAAGCGTGGAGCGGATGCCAGAGGCAGACTCGCCCGCGGAGTGAAGTCCAGCTGGGGCAGTGGAAGGGGATTGGAAGCGGACCATTTAGTGCCGCTGTGACCGCAGGGAAGCGCTGGGGAACGGTGTTTTTGCTGGCTTTGGAGGGGGGAGACGCACAGGCAGAGGGGTGTGGGGTGTGGACAGCCTCATGGGGGGGTGCTTACTTTCGCTGCTGTGGTTTTTTGGGGGGGCATCGGTCTCACCTGCCGGAAGCCTTGAAGGTGGACTGGGCCAGCCTGCCAGTCAGGGCACTCTCCCAGCCAGCTCCCTCCTGGGTAACCCCAGCCTGGTTTAGAATCAGTTTCCAAAATGTGCCGGTTGTTGCAAAGTCCAGCCCCGTGCGGGTGACCACCCCTTTTCATCCTCCTGGCAGCCTCGGGAGGTTGAGGCTGGGAGGGGGGGAGAGAGAGACCCGCTCTTCCCAGGTCGCCCCCCCCAGCTCTCCCCATACAACACTGTGTTTGATACGTAGGGGTGCCAACCTCCAGCTGGGGCCCGAAGGCCTGCCCGGAATGACAACTGGCCGCCAGATGTAATTTTTTCCCTTCAAGGCCACCTCTCACATTCACAGTTTACTTTGAAGGCTGGTATGCATTCAAGCTATTGTTGGCCCGACCACACTGATTCTCTGGCAAGAATAATCAGTTGGATGTCTGTATGATTTAGCCTCAAGGCTTCTGAAGAGTGGAGGTGTCAGAGGGCAACCGTCGCCCCTCTGTGGTCTGCAGCCCTCTCAGGAAAGTGAGTGAGAGGCCAATTAGGGCAGGGGGGGGGCTGGTGTGCCAGACTCGGCTTCCCCCCCACTCCACCCCAGTTGCCTCCTGCCTGCCTTCCTACCACCAGTTAAGGGGGCCGCAACCTCGCCCTCTCAGCCTTGTCGGTGGAGAGCTCTGTGCAGGGGAGTTCTGGCCTGCAAAGATGCACGCTGGCTTTTAAAAGGGGTGGGGGCCAGGGGAGGGAGAGGGCAGGCTTCTTCACGGACGGAGGTCACTCCGACTCTGAAGGAAACGGGGAGGAAGGGGACGGAAAGAGCGGTAGCTCTGGCGATGGCTTTTTACGTGGAACTGCTCAATGGCCTTAGAAGTTGGCAACCTCAACTCTGGCTATTCTCTCTGCCTCGTGATACTTTATTTCCTTCACATGCAGCTGCTGGTGTGACCTTGGGTTGGTTATAAGTTCTCTCAGAGTTGTTCTCTCAAGGGCAGTCCTTGAAAGAGCTCTCTCAGCCCCGCCTACCTCACAGGGTGTCTGTTGTAGGGAGGGGAAGGGAAAGGAGATTTGTAAGCCACTGTGAGACTCCAAGTCAAAGGTGGGGTATAAATCCAATCTCCTTCTTCTCCTCCTCCTCGTTCGTACCCTGCTTTTCTCCTCAGTAGGGACCCAAAGTGGCTTGCATTGTTCTCCTCCCCTCCATTTTATCCTCACAACAACCCTGCCAGGTAGGTTAGGCTGAGACTGTGTGACTGGCCCAAGGTCACTCAGCAAGCTCCCATGGCAGAGTGGGGATTCGAACTTGGGTCTCCCAGATCCTAGTCTGACAAGCTAACTGCTCCACCACACTGGCTTTCTAGGGTCCAGACTGTCTGTTACAGGATGTTCCTACAGCCAGACTCGAGTCCAGCAGCACCTTAGAGGCCAACGGAACACCTGGGCTGTCAGCTGTTGAGAGTCAAAGCTCCCTTGGTCAGATACGAGTCAGAATGGAAATCTTGGGGTCCCTTCTGTCTCAGTCGGCACTGGTGGGAGGGGCGTTGCGAGGGAGGAACACAGGATGCAGAGATACAACGTGCGTTGGAATATCGGTTTCTGCAGGGGGTTGTGTGTGTGTGAAGTTGTTGGATTTCCACTCCTCAGTTCCTCTGCATGCTAGGCAGGCTGTCTCTTGAGTGGAAGAAGGGTTAGTGGGGAAAGGGTGCTTAAATCCTTTGGGGCCTCTTTCAGCTCGGAATTGTCTTCTTTGAGCTGGGCTTTTTTGGTCCAGGAGGGAAAAGAGGCAGGGTCTCCCAAAAACTGGCAGGGCAGGGACTATTTTGAATGGGAAAATGACAGGAGGGGAAAAGATGACGATGCCTCTGTTTGTGTGTCTTATTTTTGTTTTTGGATTTTCGTCTGCTGCTTGCTGTTCTCACTGGGGCTCAGGGTGGTCTTCCTTCGGCTTAGGCTGGTTTGGAATTAAGAAAGAGATAGCAGAGGATGGAAAAGCTCTATTTATGGTGCAGTTTGATTTCTAAGTCTCATGGACACATGCTTGGGAAGGGGAGGGGCCGTGGCTCAGGGGCAGAGCATCTGCTTGGCATGCAGAAGGTCCCCGGTTCAACCCCCAGTGTCTCCAGCTATAAAAGAATCAGGCAGGAGGTGATGTGAAGGACCCCAGCCTGAGACCCTGGAGAGCCACTGCCAGTCTGAGTGGACAAGTCTGTTCTTGTGGATCAGTGGTCTGATTCAGTGTAAAGCAGCCCCATGTAGGGGATGGGCTGTGGCTCAGGGGTAGAGCATCTCCTTGGTATGCAGAAAGTCCCAGGTTCGAGCCCGGGCATCTACAGTTAAAAGGATCTACAGTTAAAAGGACCAGGCAGCATGTGATGGGGAAGCCCTCAGAGCCCAGAGAGCTGCTGCCAGCGGACAATAGTGACCTGGATGGGCTGATGGTCCGATTCAGCGTAAGGCAAACTGATGTGAGTTCATGTACAGCCTCGTGGCCCTGCATGACAAAAGCGGCACTCCTAGGGAAGGTGCAGATTTCCAGAAGCAAAACGAGGGTCCCTCAAGGTGTTTGGAGGGCCAGACGGGTTGCTGACGTCCTTCTCCTGGCTGCTCTTTGTTTTCCCACCGGGGCCAGCCTCATAATCGCCTTGATTTGTGGAGCCCGGTCAGTCTCCAACCCCTTTGGAGAGAGACATCGAGACTGCGTTTTGGCATCCGCCGCTGCCGCCTTTCCCCTCCTTTCCCACAGATCTGTCGGCTGCCTGAAACCACAGCCTCCTGCCCCATTTATTTTATCCGCTCCTTGCTGTATTTCGTTTCAACAACAGTCGGAGGCGACTGTGTCTGTCGGCAGCAGCACACGAAGGAGCCTGTGCCCACTGCAGAAGGGGAAGCCTAGGAATGCCTCTTCTTCCGGTCTCCGTCCGAGGATCCCCTCTGCTGTCCTACTCTGGGAGTAAAAGGGAAGCGGACTCAGGTCCCTCCGTGACTGCAGGGAAATCCCCAACGTGGCGCCCATGGGTGCCGTGCCATGGTGCCCTCCGACACCATTCCTGGTGCCCGCCAAGTGTTTTTAGATAATGGGTGGGATCGGGTGCAATGTTCCCTCTAAGCTGTGGAGTCTTGTGAGCAAAAATTCTACTTTGTGAGCTGCTGGCATTAAAGTTGTGAGCAAGTGATTTGGCTACTGCGTAAATTAGTTTGCTCTGGAGCCCTCCTTCCTTAGCTAAGGCAAAAATGTGTGAGCCGGAGGCTAAAAAACTGTGAGCTAGCTCACACTAACTTAGCTTAGAGGGAACACTGGCCAGGTGGGGCTTTTGCCCAGCAGGGCTTGTGATTGGTCACTGGAGATCTGATTGCATAGGCAGGTTGATGTTCTTTCAGCAACCGCTGCTGCCACAGTTTTGGTTTTGTTCTCTGAGCCCCCTCTTTCTCGGATGCCGCGAGCAATTGTCTCTGTGAAGCTCACCTCAGCGTGGATTCCTATAAGTCATGTGGTCAGACGGAGACCCCACCTCTGCTTTCAAAGGCCTGCCCCAGCTGCCGGGCTGGAGGCTGCAGCGGAGCCCCCTCTGGCCTGGAATTCCCTGGATCCACTTCCCCATCGACGGTTACCGGATCCTTACCCAGAGATCCCACCTGCATCTTTACTTCAGTGTTCTCTAAATGTTTCATGCTGGAGGCCCAGGGAAAGCAAAATGTCTATACAAATATATTCTCAGCCAGCTCCCCAAACCATCGGTGGTCATCCTTGTTGTACCGGTGGGAGAACTGAGTTAATGGCTGGTTATGCATTGGCTTTTCCCTCCGTTGTTTTACGAAACCCACGTTGGAAATTCCCCTCTGCAGTGCATACTGGTGTCCCCTCCTTTGCTCATTGAGTTTTATGGTACCCTCCAGACGGCATGCCCCTTTCGAGCTCATTGATCCTCGGATGGTATTGAGCCTTCTGCATAGATTTATGGCCTTTTTATGGCCATTCAGGGGTGACTTTGCGGTCAATATGGGCGTCACCCCGGGGTATCTGAACGTGGTTTTGAGCTGCACTTTTTCCTCCCAGTTGAGAAAATGTGGAGTGAGTGCCAGATGCAGAATTGGCCAAGGTCTCTGAATGTCTACTTAGCTTCTGAGATCTGATGAGACAGGGCTATTCCAAACTCACGCCCCCCCCAGCTTACAGTAGAGCAAAACTGGAGTTCTGTTGATTGGGAAGGAATGCAGGGTAGCCTGCAAGAGAATTTGGGGGCTTAGAGGATGGGGATGAAGAAGCAAGGTGGTCCCCTTCAGATTCCTTCAGGATGTCGATTCTGGTCACCTCGTGGAAAAAGTAACGTGCTCTATCTGGACAGTAGTGTTGCCAATTCCAGCCTGGGAAATTCCTGGAGATTTGGGAGCAGTGCCTGTGGAGGGGGGAACTTGGAGAGGGATTTAACCTAAAACCTCTCTGGTGTACCTGCTCTCTGGAGCTGCGGTTCTCTCCAGGGGAACTGATCTCTGCAATCTGGAAACCAGTTGTGATTCTGGGAGAACTCCAGGCCACACCTGGAGGCTGGCAACCCTCCTGGAGAGGAAAGCAGTGTGAGGAACTCTGCCTCTCTTGGCAGTGGGAGGGAAGCTGAACGCGCTCTGTTCTTATTATAAACTGCTGTGGAAAAAAAGTCAGAATCTGGCCTTGAGTGTTCTAGTGACTATTTTTAAAACAGCGGCGGATACAACGGCCACTTTTCTTTCTCTGGTTGAAGCATGAAATCCGTCACTCTTGTATAAATCGTCTGTCACGTCGTTCATTTTTTCCAGGTGACACGTTAGCTAATTCTGGGCTTATTGGGGTGGACCGGGGAGCGGCCGGCTGCCGCTCCGAGATGGAGCTTGCTGGGCTCGGAAGAATGTGTTCTGTGAAGGGCAGCCCCTTGTGCTGTCAGCAGGGCCTCAGCAGAGCGAGTCGCCCTGGTGGTAAAAGGGCGGGGTGCTTCTTACGGGTTGGGCGTCACAGAAAGGGGTAAACTGGCTGAGAAGAGGAGAGAGGACTGAGAGCCTGCCGCAGACGGAGGGATCTCTTGCAGGGGACTAAGTACGTGAGGCATCTTCTATGGGGCTAGATTGGTTCAGTCACGTCACATGGTAGCCAGCAGGAGGTAACAGAAGAAGGCAAAAGCTAGGGATGGTCACACTTGCTCGACTGTGACGATCCAATGTGGGCCGATCACCCCGTTCTGTTTGATTCTGAACCAAATGGCTCAAATGCCTGCTGGACAGGTTTGCATTGGGTTTTTGTTGCGTACTGTAATTAATATGCCTGAGCTTCCAACTTACGCTGGTATCCTAAAGTGAACGTTCTGATTGGCTGCTCTGCGCAGCAGACCAATCAGAGTAGATAGAGGTGTTCTGGAGGGAACTGAAACCATTGGTCATTATCTATGATGTTTCATTGGTTGTTAACTTATTTAGGGGCGTGGTTATTATAGCCCGGAAAGTTTAAAAAGAGAGCCTGTTGCTCTCCTGTTTTTGTCTTGGTTTTCTGTCGTGTTGAAATAAAGCTGAATCGCTTGTTAAGAGCGGACTGACGTCTCATACTTAACAGTTTTGTCACAACTGCCAGCCCAAACAGTTTGGCCACCGTTAATGTGGCTATGTTTGACAGTAGGATTTGTTTTAAATACAGCTGTGTGAAACTGCACCTGTCTGGAAAGTTAATTGTGCTGCACCTGGGGTTACAACTTACCTAGTAACAGTGGGAGACCTCCCAGTGATGCTTCCTATCCCCCTGCTCTTGCTCAGTGGAGTGGAGGGAAGAAAAGGGGGGGGGAGCACCAGGAAGTCACTTCTGGTTTCAGAACAGGAAGTGACATCATGATGCTCTAGGGAAATTCCTAGAGCATTGTGACACTGCTTCCTGTTTCAAAACAGGAAGTGACTTCCATGCCATCTCCACTCCGTCAATGCTCCTGGGGATTGCCAGCCAAGGGCTGACATCCCTAGCTTTATGGCACTGTTAAGAAGGAATATGTTGAAGCAACTGCTGAGCAGCCCAACAATCTATTGAAAAACTGACTGTGGTGAACGGGATATGAGCCAAACCAGCAGCTGTTTGAGCATCCCTAATAAGAACTTAATTTTTAAAAATCAGACCCTCAGTTTACCTAGTCCCAGATTCTGGTGCCAGCAGTGGCTAGCCATGTTTGTGGCAACAGGACATGAAGCCATCAACCTTTGCCTGTTTGCCCCTCCCCCCAGCAGCTGTCTTGTAACCAGGCAGCCAATGTGGTGGACTACGATCTGGGAGACCCGGGTTTGAATCCCCACTCTGCCATGCAGGCCTGCTGAATACCTTTGGGCTAGTCAAGCACACCTTGCCTAAGTACCTCATAGTAGAGCTGCCAGTGGCAAGGATGGGAGAGGACTTACCGGGAGCAGCAGAGAGGCCCATCCGACATACAGCAATAAGTCTACGTCACTGCCCACATGACCCGGAAGTGATACCATCACATCTGGGATGTCAGGGCAACACCCTGGTATTTAGGCAAAAACTCTATGGTAAATTTTGCTTCTACCATAGAGTTTTTGCCCAAATACCAGCCCCGACTCCACCAGGGTGTCTGGCAATCCTGCCTCGCAGGGTTGTTGTGAGGATGAAATGGAGGAGAGGAGGATGAAATAAACTGCTTTGGGTCCCGGTGGGGAGAAAGGCCAAATTAAGGCCACATTAAGTAAGTAAACAAACAAACAAACAAACATGGATCTTCCATTTAACTCTCATGGCTAATAGCCACAGCTAGACCTCTCCTCCAGGAATGTGTTTAGTCTAGTTGTCCCAAGGAAGAGTAAATAACACTCACTGTGCACCTTCTTGCTTCTTTATTGGAAAACTTTAACTGCATCTTTCAGAACGCTCCCTCTCCTTGTTTCCTTTTATCTAGTCTCCTCGCCCCTTCAGCCAATCGGTCTAGCTGTTCATTAGACGTTCTCATTTTTGTTTTAGAACGTTAAGCAAAGATTGAAGTGGCTAAACAGACCTTTAGTCTAAAAACAGCCTCTTTAAAATCAGCAAAACGGCACCCCTAAAACAATAGCCTCAAACCCTCCCATAAATAACCCCTGGAGTGAAAAAAAGGTCTTTGCAGACCCTCTGGAAGCTAACAAGGAGATCTTTTGGATCCCCAAGGAGAGTGAATTCCATAGCATACAGGAAGGACGAGCTACATGTGATCCTCCTGGTATGCGTGATCTCCATTTTGTCTGACAGGAGCAATGCATGTATTTTTCAGCCTCTGAACATGTATGTATTGGAGGGGATTGCATACACCATGTTTTCTCTATATGTGTGGTAAAACATAAACACTGGAAAGGACTAGAGAATACGCTGAGTTCATTTGGGCAGATGGTGTCAGTCTAAACAGTAACTCATCTTCCGCAGGTAGTGGTCTGTGGAGCATAACTGGATGCATCTTTATACAGTGAGAATGGATCCTTCAGGAATGTGGCTTTAATGTTCTACCCTGCCATGGTCTGCATAGGGTTGGCAGCTCTGGGTTGGGAAAGACCTGGAGATTTTGGGGGTGGACCAAGGGAGGATGAGGTTTGGGGAGGGGAAAGACCTCACCAGGGTACAATGCCACAGACTCCACCTTCCAAAGCAGCAATTTTCTCCAGGGGAATTGGTCTCTGTGGTCTGCAGATCAGTTGTAATTGTAGATCTCCAGGCCCCGCCTGGAGTTTGGCAACCCTCCTTTGGTGGCAATATGCTCTGTCACTGCGAGAGACTTGGAACCTGCCTTGCGCTGATGAGCCCCACTGCTTTTAGCTGCACAGAGTTCGATTTATTAGATGCTTGTCCTGACATCCAGCTTGAGGCAGCTTGTAGCAAAATTAAATCAGTCAAGCATTAAAGAAAAAAGAGTGAAGTGCCCAGCATTCCTACAATATTTTCAAGCATTCAAAGTACTTCACATTCACTGTCTTGTTGTGGTTTTTGACAACAGTCCTATAAGGTTGCTGGGTACTGGGTTTTGGACATTGTGTGGCCCAGAGTGTTGGCCTGATCCAACATGGCTTCTCTTATGTTCTTACATACTGTTATCCTTTTCTCATTGGGTGGAAGCCTGATATGGAGAGTGGGTGACTTGCCAAAGATTGAGAGCTGAGGCTAGGCTTGACTCTCAGCTACTGGGTTACATCATCTCTCTCTCTCTCTCTCTTTCTTTCTCTGGCTACGGTCAGACAACAGGCTTGGTATGGTCTGGCCACTCCTCTGATTTCACCAGAACTATTTGTTCTGGAGAATTTTGACCAGGCACGCCACCCTAATCCTGCCTCACCCTGTGGTCGACCGATTGGACTACTGCTGCATGGTCACAATGGAGTGGGCAGCTGCTTTTTTAAAAAAGTCTACTTTGGGCATGCATAGAACTGCTTATTCTCCAGGGGTGAATATGCAGTTATGCACATATTGCTAACTGTGGGGAAAAATGATAGTCAGGGAGTGGAAGCGGCAGACCTCCCAAACAGCTTGAACCTGCATCAGAGAGATCAGATGGCCAGAGGTGTGCAGTGAGAACAGTTTCATCTGTAAACACCAGACTTTCTCCAGTGTCAGGAAAGTCGGGGTGAGGACAGGGGACCAATGGCTGGGGGATGGAAGACAGATGTTGCCATCTGGACACACACATTAAATCCGGTAAGGAGAAGGGATGACATCGGATCAGACAGCCCATCTGATTGCACCCCCCCCCCTTTCTCTTTAATCATGCTAAAAATAATTGGGTTGGATCCAGAGATCCACCATTGGAAGTGTTGACGATCATGCATCTTTCCCATGCTCCTTTCCCCTCAGGAGTCCCCTCCTCTGTCCTCAATGCAGCCCCTCCGCAGCCCAGGCAACTGTTGGCCCACACGAGTCCCACAAGCTGAGGAGTCAACTTTCCTCGAGTTAGAGGGGATCATGAGGCAGGGAGTGCCGGGGGAAGGCTCTGTGATCCTCATACCCTGCAAAAACACGCACCTGCCTTCCAGGGTTGTGGCGAGGGCTATGGAGATAACAGCTATGGAGTGTTTTTTAGGAGAAAGTGTTGTTACAAAAGGCTGTGCACTGGAGGGAGATCCAGATGGGTCGCCGTGTTCATCAGTCTGTAGGAGCAGAAAAGAGCCAGAGTCCAGGAGCGCCTTCAAGACTAACCAAAGTTGTGGCAGGGGAGAAGCTTTCCTGAGTCCTTGCTCACTTCTTCAGGTCCTGAAAGTATTTCCCCTGCCACGCCTTTTGTTAGTGTTTAAGGTGCTCCTGGACTCTTGCTCTTTTCCCCCGGAAAGGAGAACCTTCGTACACCAAACAGAGTTGATCCTCAACGGAGTTGTTTTCTATTGATTGGCACGGGTCCAGGGATCCGTTCCATTCCAGAGGCGCTTTCCTCAGCCAGAAAGAGCCCGTCCCTGGCATAAGGCACTCTTGGAAGCCCCTTGGTAGCCGTGAGTGAGCCGAGCCGAGTGGGCGGTGCGCCCACACCTGTTACATAAGAACATAAGAGAAGCCCATGTTGAATCAGGCCAATGGCCCATCTAGTCCAACACTCTGTCACACCGTGGCCAAAAATACCACCAGCCATCAGGAGGTCCACCAGTGAGGCCAGGACACTAGAAGCCCTCCCACTGCTGCCCCCCCAGCACCAAGAATAGAGTGCATCACCTGCCCCAGACTGAGAGTTCCCATCTATATCCTCTGGCTAATAGCCACTGATGGACTTCTGCTCCATATGCTTATCTAATTTCCTCTTGAAACTGTCTATGCTTGTAGCTGCCACCACCTCCTGTGGCAGTGAATTCCATGTGTTAATCACTCTTTGGGTGAAGCAGTACTTCCTTTTATCTGTTCTAACCCGACTGCTCAGCAATTTCATGGCGTGCCCACGAGTTCTTGTATTGTGAGAAAGGGAGAAAAGGACTTCTTTCTCAACCTGCTCAATCCCATTCATAATCTTATAAACCTCGATCATGTCACCCCTCAGCTGTCATTTCTCCAAGCTAAAGAGCCCCAAGCATTTTAACCTTTCTTCATAGGGAAGGTGTGCCAACCCTTTTATCATTCTAATTGCCCCTCCCTTCACAATGGGGGTCCAAGCAGAGCAGACTGTGCCAGCCCTGCAGGGGCCCTGTGGTTCAAGCGGCTAAAGGGGGAACTGCAGCCAGCCCTGGGGAGGGGCTGTGGCGCAGCCATAGAGTGTCTGCTTGGCATGCTGGAGGTCCCAGGTTTTGTCCCTGGTGTCTGGTCACCTCTAGTGACAACAATGGGCCAGGAAGAACAAATTTTGAGTCCGATGGCATCTTGAAGACCACATGCGGGCGCACGAAAGCTGATGCCCAAAATTAAACTTTGTGGGTCTTAAGGGTGCCCCTGGACTCAGCGTCTGTTCTGCTGCTTCAGACCAACACGGCTACTCACCTAAGTGGATCGGGTGGTAGGTGAAGTATTCTGTCTCAGAATTTATTTTTAGTGAGAATTCATTCTCAAGAAGGTTGTGTGCAACTCACTAGAGAGCAATGTTCCCTCTAAGCTGTGGAGTCTTGTGAGCAAAAATTCTACCCTGTGAGCTGCTGGCCTTAAAGTTGTGAGCGAGCGATTTGGCTGCTGCATAAATGAGTTTGCTCTGGAGCCATCCTTCCTGAGTTGAGACAAAAAGGTGTGAGCCGGAGGCTAAGAAACTGTGAGCTAGCTCACACTAACTCAGCTTAGAGGGAACACTGCTAGAGAGTAACTACAGAATACTGGACTGTGGAGATACCCCATAAATACTGTTACAATTTATTATTGTTGAAGATTTCAAGATAATAAGTTATATAATTGCAAGTAATGTACGGCTGCAAGAGTTGGACCATAAGGAAGGCCAAGAGCCGAAGAATAGATGCTTTTGAATTATGGTGCTGGAGAAGACTCTTGAGAGTCCCTTGGATTGCAAGGGGATCGGATCAGTCGATCCTAAAGGAAATCAACCCTGACTATTCCCTGGCAGGCCAGATCCTGAAGCTGAAGCTCAAATACTTTGGCCACCACATGAGAAGGGAGCCCTCACTGGAGAAGACCCTGATGCTGGGAAAGATTGAAGGTTAAAGAAGAAGGGGACGGCAAAGTATGAGATTGTTAGTGCTATCGAGGCAACGAACGTGAAATTGAGCAAACTCTGGAGGACGGCGGAAGACAGGAGGGCCTGGCGTGATGTGGTCCATGGGGTTATGAAGAGTCAGGCTCGACTGTGCAACTGAACAACAACAAAAATTGCAAGATCCTCAAATATATGGTGAAAACCGGAAATTAGAATAGTTAATTTATGTATTGGGAATACATTAAGGTTTTATTCATAGCGGTGAATGTTTTTCTTTCGCGGTTTAATCCACCGTGAACCTGGTTTTGTCAATTTCTTTGCACGTGAGAGACCCTGGAGAGCCACTGCTGGTATCCTGACCTTGATGGACCGAGAGTCTGCTTCAGTATAAAGCAGCTCCATGCAAGGGAAGGGCTGTGGCTCGGGGACAGGGCATCTGCTTGGCGTGCAGAAGGTCCCAGGTTCAACCCCCAGGATCTCCAGTTAAAGGGATTGGGTGGCAGGTGATGGGGAAGATCTTGGTCTGATACCCTGGAGAGCTGCTGCCAGTCTGAGCAGGCAGTCCTAAGTAACCTTGGTCAACCGGTGGCCTAATGCAGTGTCGGGCAGCTTGATATGTGTGTGTTGTTTTTATGCCCATGGCTTTTGCCCACCTGTCCTGTCCCTAAACTTTCCTTTGTCCTTTCTCACTTACTTTTTCCTCCATCTTCCCAGCCTGCAGCCTGCTTGCCTCTCCTCTGTGGCTCTGCCTCCTCTGGCCCCACTGTCCTGACGCTTGGCAACCTTGTGATGCTCGCTCTTTGTGACATCATCGGTGGTTCACCTCTATGACATCAGCCCTGTTCAATCCTTTGGTGCCAGAGGCTTTGCAGCTGCCACAGAATCCCCTGTCCTTTCGCCGATCCTCATCCAATGTGTCATCTTCCAGGATAATGTTTCTCTTCCCAGGTATGTGAGAATGTTGCACATGATGGGCTGTTTCTCCAGATCACCTTGTTTTGTTAATTCAGGATTTTTCATCTGTTTGGTAACTTCCCCTTGAAAAAGATTGCTACCCTTTGACGGATAGCTGATGACAGAGACGGAGCTTGGACCTGTCAAGGAGACCCACCTCCTGCCCTGTCACCTCTCCTTGTGAGCCAGTTTGGTGAAGTGGTTAAGTGCGCAGACTGGGAGAACCAGGTTTGATTCCCCTGTCCACTTGCACCTGGCTGGATGACCTTGGGCAAGCTGTAGTTCTGATAAGAGCTGTTCTTGAAAAAGAGAAGTTTCTGTCAAGAGCTCTCTCAGCCCCGCCTACCTCACGGGGTGCCTGTTGCGGGGAGGGGAAGGGAAGGGAGTTTGTAAGCCGCTCTGAGACTCCTTTGGGTAGTGAAGGGTGGGGTATAAATCCAATCTCTTCTTCTTTTTCTCCCTTCTTTGTCACTTTGACATAGAAGAAAACAATTGACTGCATCTTAACCCTTTACTATATTGCATAGAAGATTGTCCACCTTGACATTATACTCCCACTCTAACAATATATCCAAATCTTATTACTAACTTCTTAAAAAAACATAAACAAAGACTTGTGATTCTCCCAAACAATATACGTACGTTGTATTAAGTATATTCTCTTAACTTAGCCTATCATATCTGGTCACATGACGAGAAGACAAGAGTCCCTGGGAAAAGTGGGAGGCAGCAGGAGAAAAGGAAGACCCAATGTTCAATAATGGAAGCCGCGGCCTTCAGTCTGTAAGACCTGAGCGAGGCTGTCAATGAGAGGACACTTTGGAAGTAATTAATCGATCGGGTCACCATAAATTAGAAGCAACTCAAAGGCTCTTAACACACATGCAGCTAATAACACTAGTCACAACTGCAGTGTTACTAAAGCTGTCAAGAGCGCTAGAGGGGCTCCAGCCAGCTCACTCCAGAGAGCAAAACCTTTCCGCAAGCTGATTATTCTAGGCGAATGTTAACAAACTGTGCTGAAGTGTGATCTTTGGGAAAGCAGCCAAGTGGGGCCGAAGGCTGCACCTTAAGAGTAACTAATTAAGTTGGCTGGAAGAGGGGGAATATGCAGTGCGGAGAATTACAAGCGGCAAGACTAGTTGTGCGGTTAATTCCTTCTCAGAGCGCAGAAGGCCAAGCCAGAAGTGGCACTTCCGCTCAAGTTAGCCAACCCGTCTGGGTTGGCCATCTCCAGAGCATTCGGGAGAAGATCTGGACACACGGTGGTCGTGTGTGGTGGGAAGTGCCACCATGTCACACCTGCTCATGGCAGCCCGTGGAGTTGGGTATTCAAGGCATGAGGCCGTCAGAGGCGGCTGGCCCATATCTGCCTCCAATAGCAACCTGGCTCCTTGGTGGTCTCCCCATCTGTTGCGCCCGAGCTCGCATCTCGGCTCAGCGTGGACTGAGCTCAGTTGTACCAACAGTGGGGGATCAGATTCCGGAAGCTGCCGCCTGGACTAGGACTTCTTGTCTCAATAACCAATCACGGAGTGGGCGTGTGCTGGCTGCGGTGCTGAGCCGCATCTAGCGGCCTTGGTCCTGCTTGAGTTGTCTTTAGTTTGAGCTGAATGACAATTGACCATGAGCTGATACTCCATGCGTCTGACCCAGTACGTTTCACCATCCCAGTCCTATCCGGGCTAAACCTGCTAGCTTTGAGATCTGGTAAGACTGGCCAAGCCTGGGCCGTCCGGGTCAGTGTGATTGCAGCATGGACATGCGGATAGCAGCACAAAGTCCATGAGGACTGCTCATGTTCTCCGCGTGGGCACGCATCATGTTTTCCTACCTCGTGCGCCGCTGGGACGATGCTCAAAGACCTCTGACACACATGAGGATCATTCCCCTGCATAGCCATGCTGTGACTGCAGATGAAACACAGGACTACAAATGCAGTATGAGGGCAGCATCAAGAAAGGGATGCGAAGTCAACTGACGGACAGTGCTAAACTGCCTCACAGCTTTATGTCCACTGACGTTTTACCATGGAAATCTGTGGTGCACAAGTGAGTCCTGGAGGATGCTTTGGGGCCTTGAAGCCTGCAGAGGGGCGTCTGGTGGGGGATGGGAGGAAATGCCGGGGTGAAATGGAGCGTTATTGTCACCCATGATGCAATGCGGCCACTTCCAGAGCTTTGGGAGAATGCTGGAGCATCACCTCTGACCTGATAACGGCACTTCCGAGTTGCGGCGGAAGTGATATCACTGCTCTGATTCCCTCCCTCCCTGTCTCTTGCTTGTAGCCAGGTTGTGCCTGGCGACCCCACTACAGATAACAGTTTGAAAGTACACTGTAGGGTTGCCAGCTTCCAGTTGTGGCCTGGAGGTCTCCCAGTCTGACAACGGATCTCCAGAATACTGAGATCGGTTCCCCTGGAGGAAATGGCTGCTTTGGAAGGTGGATTCCAAGACAACCGAACTCCGAGGTCTCTCCCCAAACCCCACCCTCTCCAGGCTCCAACCCCAAACCTCCAGTAATTTCCCAACCCAGAGCTGGCATCCCTATATGCTGCTACTGAAGGTAAACCTGTCTTGCCCTGTCCTGAGAATGCTATTTTTGATTTATTTAGAACATTTTCATGCCACCTCTGCAGGGCACCCCCAGCAATACCAGCCCAAGGCAGCTTGCGGAATAAAACAGTAAGAAAAGCAGAACACAATGAAAGCTGTCGGCAATGAGAAGCCCGGCACTGGAAAAAAGAGCCTTGTTCTCAGCCTCACAGAATACTCTGCAAGTTGCTCTATTCTCTTGGAGCTGACGGAGGGACGGGGGGGGGGGGGGGAGGTGTGATAAATAAGATGTTGTTGCGTGTTGGGACTCAGCAGGCCTCTGAAGTGGATTCCCCCTTCCAGTCCGGGTTGCCAGCTCTGAGTTGGGAAATATCTGGACACCTTGGGGGTGGAGCCTCAGGAGGGTGGGGTTGGGGGCATAAGGCCACAGAGTCCAACCTCCAAAGGGTTGTGAGCAAGAATCCTACTTTGTGAGCTCCTGGCATTAAAATTGTGAGGGAGCAATTTGGCTGCTGCATAAATTAGTTTGCTCTGGAGCCATCCTTCCTGAGCTAAGACAAAAATGTGTGAGCCGGAGGCTAAAAAACTGTGAGCTCGCTCACACTGACTCAGCTTAGAGGGAACACTGCTCTCACCCGCTTGGGTGTCTTCGGCAGCACAGCCTAGGACATCTAACGCCGGCCTGGGCCTGCTCGAGAGGCAGTTATGCTCCGCCATGGCAGGCTGCGTTACAAAAGGAGAGTTGGTTTGTTGGTAACTGGAGATGTGCGGCCTCCTGGGGGGCTGGCCCCTTTCTTTTTCTCCTCCGAGGATTCCTCCCGGCCTAGCATCTGCGTTGAGTTCTTAGCCAACCTCTGCAGCCACTGCCTGTTGTAAATAAAGAGCTCAGCAACAGTCAGCGAGAGTAAATATTTGTCTTCTCCCCCCCCAACCATTCACTCTGTGAGCAGGCATAGCTGAGGCGGTCAGGAGGCTTTTGACCTCGACTTTGCCCTGCTCGACCCTGGAGTTCCGCTGAGAGGCTTCGGAGTTGCCCTGGAGACTCTGCCCTAGAAACTTTCCTCAAAATGTTTTTTGACTGTCCTTTAGGGTTGCCAACTCCAAATGGGGAATTTCCTGGAGATCTGAAGGTGGAGCCTCCAAAGGATGTGGTCTGGGGAGCGAAAGGACCTCTGCGGGGTATAGTGCCACGGGATTGGGGTTGCCAGCTCTGGGTTAGGAAATACCTGGAGATTTGGGGGCCGGAGCCCAGGGAGGGGGGCTGGGTGTGAGAAACGGAGGGACCTCAGCAAGGCAATGCCATGGAGTCCACTCTCCAAAGCAGCCATTTTCTCCGGGGGGATGGGTCTCTGTCGGTTGGAGTTCAGTTGTGATTCTGAGAGATCTCCAGCCCCCACCTGGAGGCTGGCAACCCTGTAATCTCCTCACACATGGGGCCATCTTACCATTCACCCACCTGTCGCTCAGCCCTCTTCTTCCCACTGTCATCGTTGAACTTCTTCCCTGAGCTCCCATTTTATATTCTCCCCACAGCCTCACTCCTTCAGGATCTTGTGTTTGGTGCCAGAAGCTGTTGTTCTAAGCAGCGCCGCCTCTCACCTGTGGAGTCTTGTGAGCAAAAAATCTCCTTTGTGAGCTACTGGCATTAAAGTTGTGAGTGAGCGATTTGGCTACTCCATGAATTAGTTTGCTCTGGAGCCCTCCTTCCTGAGCAAAGGCAAAAATGTGTGTGTCGGAGGCTAAAAAACTGTGAGCTAGCTCGGCTTAGAGGGAACACTGGTTCCAAGGCTTTTTCTTTTTTTTAATCAGCCCTATGACTTTCAGCAGCATTATGTATCAATGTGTCTTGGTCACCTTGGTGGGATTCTGGCTCGTAGGAGGTGGATTTGTCTGTGTGTGTGTGTGTGGTGATGGGGAATGGGTGTTCTACTCAGAAGTGCCAATGAAGTGGGTGTAAATCAGAATGCGTGAAGGCGGTCATTTTTCTGCATGTGAACAGGGCAGGCGTCCATAAATGTGCTGGAGCAGATGTTGAAAGGCATGGCCCAGTACCTCCAGCCTTCTTCCAAGAAAGGAAACAATGACTTCAGTGATGTTTGACTCTAAACAGCCTGAGATTAGCCTCTCTAAATCCATCGCTTTTCCACACTGAATATTGTCCCCTTGCCCAGCCTTGCGCATTAAACACGGGCCTTTGTAGCTTTTGGGAGCATCTTCAGGGTGTTACCAGCTGCGCTGGCTCCGGGCCGCACACAGACTTCCTTGATTTTATAGCTATTAAAATGCTTTTCCCTAATCAAATGGGAGCCAATTGTTTGGGGAAGGGGGTACAAGAGACCGAGACCAGGACTAATCTGCCCAAGTAATCCGAGGGGGTCTGGTACCACCTGTGGAACAAATGTACTAAGGCAGGTTTCTCTGACTATGAGCGATTTTTCAAAATCGATTACGATGTGAACATGCCGCAATTTGCATAGCAGTCTTCAAACAATCACAAATGTTTGCTAAGCCCCTCAGCTGGACAGCAAATGGTCTCTGGGGGCCCCTTCAGGGAACAGTTCTCTTTTTTGGGGGGAGGGGTGTGTTTGTATTTATCATATGTGCATGTGTGTGTGTGTGTGTGTATGCGTGCATGCGAGTGTGTGTGTACCTTGAACTCATGGCGGCCTCTGGTGACTGACTCCTACTGGGGGCCTGGAGGATATTCAGAGGGGGTGGCTGAATAAAGCCTGCCCCCACCTTCCGCCTCTGGTATTCCAAAGAGGTCTCCCATCCAAGTTCTTGCTAGAGTTGACCCTGTTTAGCTTCTGAGATCTGATGGGATTGGGCTTGCCTGGCCTATCCAGATCAGGGCTGGGGAAAAGTTTTCAGTTAGCAATAATCGCACCTCGGGTTAGAAGAAGAAGAAGAGATTGGATTTATACCCCGCCCTTCACTACCCAAAGGAGTCTCAGAGCGGCTTACAAACTCCCTTCCCTTCCCCTCCCCACAACAGACACCCGGTGAGGTAGGTGGGGCTGAGAGAGCCCTGAAAGAAACGGCCCTTTTTCAAGAACAGCTCTTATCAGAACTATGGCTTGCCCAAGGTCATCCAGCAGGTGCAAGTGGAGGAGTGGGGAATCAAACCCAGTTCTCCCAGATTAGAGTCCGCGTACTTAACCACTACACCAAACAGGGTTAACCTCACTGGCTATGATCGTGCTCCTGGACATAACACGAAAGGGCCGTCTCCAACTTGGCTGAGAGGTGTTTCCTGGGAAGGGACACGTATGACCCCAGATCACTATAAAGACTTGGGGTTTAAATTTGGGGAGTGGGGAGTCATTCCATTCATTTGCCTGGAGGGCCAGGCCAGCCTAATCTCACCACATCTCAGAAGCATAGCAGGGTTGGCCCCAGTTAGTCCTTGGATGGGAGGCCCCCAAGGAAGCCCAGGGTGGCTGCACAGAGGCAGGCAGTGGCCGACCACCTCCGTTTGTCTTTCGCCCCAACCTGGATGGCCCAGGCTGGCCGGATCCCATCAGACCTCAGAAGCGAAGCAGGGTCAGTACTTGGATGGGAGGCCGCCAAGGGAAGGCCGGGGCTGCTAAGCCGAGGCAGGCAGTGGCAAAGCCACCTCTGAACTTCTCTTGCCCTGAAAACCCTTCCGGGGCCTGCTGCTTGAAGACTCTTCCCACCACCATCAATTTCATTTATTTCGTGTATATTAGATGAGGGGCGTTTGGACTCTTTTTGGGGTGCCGTGCGTCTCCTTGAAACTTAGCATGTCTTTAAAATGTCTTAGCGGTTCCTCGGTGAGAAGATTGCAGATGGGGTTGCCAACCTCCAGGGGGTGGCTGCAGATCTCCTGGGACTGCAACCGATTTCCAGGTGACAGAGGTCAGTTCCCCTGGGGGGGGGGGGAATGGCCACTTTGGAAGGTGGGCTCTATGGCCTTATTCCCCACTGAGGTCCCTCCCCACCCCAAAACCTTGCCCTCCTCAGGCTCCTCCCCCTAAATCTCCAGGAATTTCCCAACCTGGAGCTGGCAACCCTGCCGATGCTGGACAAATGTCTGATAGCTTGTCTGCTCCTGCGGCTCTGTCCCCGGCAATTTGTTGGGCTATGTTCTGGTCCAGGCATTCACTCACTGCAGTGCAGTAGTGAGGCCCAACAGGCCTAACTGGTACCGTGCATAAATAGAGGTTGCACCCAGGAACATTCCTCATACTCTTCTGCAATGTGCTGGACTTCCAGGGCCGGAAGGGCAATGTGGAAAACGTTCCATGGAGGCTGAAAACCCTTGCAGAAAACAAATAACTGCAGGATTGCCTGTGCCAGCATTCTTCATGTCTTTACTTGGGGTTTGTTTGTTTGTTTGATGCAGTGGTTAAGTGTCCGGACTCTATTCTGGGCGAACTGGGTTTGATTCCCCTCTCCTCCACTTGCAGCTGCTGGATGACCTGGGGCAAGCCATAGTTCTTCCAGAGCTGTTCTCTCAAGAGCAGTTTCGGTCAGAGCTCTCTCAGGCCCGCCTACCTCCCAGGGTGTCCGTTGTGGGGAGGGGGAGGGAAAGGAGATGGTAAGCTGCTCTGAGACTCCGAGTGAAGGGCGGGGTATAAATCCAATCTCTTCTTTTTCTTCTTTGTGCCTCTGCTTCTTGACCACATGCGTTTCCTCTTAGGGGCTGCAGTAATCTTTGAGCACCTTTCCCTGCTGTTCTCCACCATGTGGGAAGTATCCATGCCAACGATGCTTGTCCACAGAGAGCCATCTAGGGAGGCTTTTTCAGAAGTCCTGGCTGTGCTCTGGAGTCCCAGCTACAAAGAAGTGTTCCGTTTGATTTCAACCCGGTGTGGACTGCAGAGCCCAGCACGAATGTTGATGCTAAAAAAATAATCATCTAGAAGTGAAGCAGAAATCAGGATGAAACACAGAAGGTGGGGTGGGTCGCGTAAAATACTTTCAGGTACAACAATGCAAAATCCCTGGGCTGCTTCCACAATATGATAATTTTTGATAGTTTTTGCAATATGGTAACTTTTGCACTGCTCAGTTTCCTTTCCTTTCCTGCCATTGCATTTTAAGTTAAATAAACATATGGAGCAGAAGTCCATCAGTGGCTATTAGCCACAGGGTATAGATGGGAACTCTCAGTCTGGGGCAGGTGATGCACTCGATTCTTGGTGCTGGAGGGGGCAGCAGTGGGAGGGCTTCTAGTGTCCTGGCCCCACTGCTGGACCTCCTGATGGCACCTGGTATATTTTGGGCGCTGTGTGACAGAGTGTTGGACTAGATGGGCCATTGGCCTGATTCAACATTGGCCTCTCTTATGTTCTTATGTAAATAGCTGAAAATGTCACTAGTCAGATCTGTAGAAAGATGAGTGGCCACCTCTGGCCTGGGAAATTCCTGGAGACATAAAACCATGTTCAGTTTTGCTTTCAGTTTAGGAGTGTGTGTGTGGATGAATGGATGGATGGATGGGACTATATCTAGGGTTGCCAACCTCCAGGTGGGGCCTGGAGATCTCCTGGAATTACAGCTGAACTTGAGGCAGCAGAAGTCAGTTCCCCTGGAGAAAAAGGTGGCTTGCTGTAGGTGGTGGGCTCTGTGGCGTTGTGCCCGGCTGAGGCCCCTCCTCAGGCTCTACCTCAAAATCTTCAGGAATCTCCCAACTGGAGTTGGCAAGTGAACTCACAACCGGAATTCCCCTGTGTTGCGTGCAAATACACTTCAGGAAGAAAAGAAGAAATCCTAGCATTGTGTATGTTGTGCTAGTTTTCCACTTACAGGGAACTTAAATTTAGGAGAACTCTGACAAACATGGTTCCTTCCTACATTCCCAAGTGGGACCGTCCATTCTGTTTCCTTGGTTCTGCCACTTCACTACCACCTGATTCTCTGGCGTGTGCACACCGAGATTAGCTCTTTCAACGTGACTCTGGCAGTTTCCACCCAGACAATTCTTTGTGTAGCTCTCGTTGCTGCAACAGAGCCCCAGTGCAGAAGTTCTCTTTGCCTCAGCCCTTTAAGGTAAGGAAAAGGTTTCCCTTGCTCAAGAGCCAGTCGAATCCAACTCTAGGGGGCGGAGCTCATCTCTGTTTCCAAGCCGAAAGGGCCAGCGCTGTCTGAAGACGTTTCTGTGGTCGTGTGGCCGGCATGGCTAAATGCCAAGGTGCATGGAACACTGTTACCTTCCCACCAAAGCAGTACCTATTTATCCCCTTGCAATTTTTTTGCTTTCAAACTGCTTAGGTTGGCAGGAGCTGGGACCAGAGACGGGAGCTCACTCCGTCACACGGCACTCGGGTCCCGAACCGCCGAACTACCAACCTTCCAGACTGCAGCTCAGCATCTTAATCTCTGAGCCACCGTGGCTCCACCTCAGCCCTTAGTGCCTGTCGTTTCCCCCACTGTCACCAGCGGACTTGGGGTGGTGGTGTTAAAGTCTGTAACGGTCACTGCCCTGACCTGGACAGGCCAAGCTAGTCTGATCTCCTCAGATCTTGGAAGCTAAGCAGGGTCGGCCCTGGTTAGTACTTAGATGGGAGACCACCACGAAGTCCAGAGTCCCTATGCAGAGGCAGGCAAGGGCAAAACAACCCTGAATACTTCATGCTTTGAAGACCCTACGGCAGAGGTATCAGACTCATTTGTTACGAGGGCTGGATCTGACATAAACGTCACTTTGTTGGGCCAGGCCACGTGTGCCATAAAATGTAAAGCCAGGTTCAGGAGAAATAAAGTGTATAAAGGACAGCAGCTGGTAAGCTCTGGTGTATCCTCACCGCAAGGCCGCCTGGGCTGGGGGGTACATATGGGCGCACTGGAGAGTCAGCAGGGCAGCACTGGGTAGATGCTCCCAGCCTCCCGCGCTGCTTGACTGCTGCAGACGAGGCTGTTCCACCACGCTCAAGCCACAATCGGAGTGACTCCGACCAACTCCCCTGAGCAGTCTCCTGTTCCCTCTAGGGTTGCCAAGTCACTTACAGGTAATAGCGGGGGAGACTCGGTTCCTTGCTGGGACATTTGTGTGCACGCGCCACGATGATGTCACCCAGAAGTGACGCCATCACATTGGGCACATCACCAGCTGATGCTCTAGCAACCATAGAGTTTTCAAGCTGATTGCTAGAACGTCAGCCGGCGACCTCTGGGTGACATCATCGCGCCGGGCACTTTGGGGGCACTTTTCCAGACTGACGGATGGGGGACCCTTTTAGCAGGGGAACCTCCGCCCTCCCGGGGGACCTGGCAGCCCTAGTTCCCTCCGTTGCAGCAGTTGCTCGCGGGCCACATAAGAGCCCTGGACGGGCCGGTTCTGGCCCCCGGGCCTTATGTTTGACACCCGTGCCCTATGGGGCCTCCAGAAGACAGCTGCAACTTGATGGCAAATAAATAAAAATAAAGTCACTGCAATCGCTGCCAGAGGCTTCATCCTTACCTTCACGGTCACTAAGTCTTTTAGCTCTTATTTACATGTCTTATTATTTACATGTTGACTTTAAAAAAAACCACGATAGGGCCTGAATGAAAAGAAGAAGTCGCCACAGTCTGCTGGCTCTCGCGTCTGAAGATGGTTTATTTGGTGTCTTGCCCTTGCGGCATTTTTTTACATTTCCAGGATTTGCCAAAGTTCTTAGGAGAGCTTTTATCTTGCAATTGCTTTCATGGTGCATTAGGATGACATCAAAGGCTGTTCTTGGGATTATTTAATTCAGGATAATTAATCACTGGTTTGTGGTTTCTTCCTATGTTCGGTAAGGGCTGCAGTAGATACCTGGCAGACATCTGTAAACTGACTGCAATATCCTTGGAGTCTTTTCTAAATATTAGCACCACTGAAATGTATAGATTTATAAGCAAACGTGTGTAGAGCTGATAGTTTTTTCCTCCTAATGTAATTACATAAAGCGAGTGTCCCCAAATGCGTTAAGCACAAGGGGACTTTGGGAGTTTGGAGAAGAATTTTGCCAACACAAAAGGTCAGTCATGCAAAGTAGGGCCCCAGTCACAAAATGGCTGCCATGGGTTGAGAGGTTCCAATCCAAGTACCCTCCTAAGATGGAGGCAGATATTTCTGAATGGGTGCTCCCTCCAGACCCCAAGGTGAGGGTGCTTGAACTTTTTCAAGCCAAGGGCTCCAAGGGGATGGTGGAAAGTCGGGTCTGGCCTTTTTGGTGTAGTGGTTAAGTATGCGGACTCTAATCTGTGAGAACTGGGTTTGATTCCTCACTCCTCCACTTGCACCTGCTGATGTGACCTTCGGTCAGTCACAAGCTCTGGCACAGCTGTCCTTGAAAAAGAGCAGTTTCTGTCAGAGCTCTCTCAGCCTACCTCACAGGGTGTCTGTTGTGAGGAGGGGGAGGAAAAGGAGTCTGTAAGCCACTCTGAGACTCCAAGTGAAGGGCGGGATATAAATCCAATCTCCTCCTCCTCCTCCTCCTCCTCCTCCTCCTCCTCTTCTTCCTCCTCTCTTCCTCCTCTTCTTCCTCCTCTTCTTCTTCTTCTTCTTCTTCTTCTTCTTCTTCTTCTTCTTCTTCTTCTTCTTCTTCTTCTTCTTCTTCTTCTTCTCTCCTCCTCCTCCTCCTCCTCCTCCTCCGCTTTGGGACAAAGCAGGAGGGCACCAAGAAACAGAGAGGTGGGGTCCATGAAGCCCGCTTGGAATCACAGGGGATCAGCTGTCCCGAAGGCACCCACTAACTTGCGGAGTGCCCCAAGGGGTAGTGTTTTCCCCAATGTTATTTAACATCTATATGTGCCCCCTTGCCCAGATTACCCAGAGGCACGGGCTAGGGGTGTCAGCAATATGCAGATGACAGCTATATCTGTTGTTGGGCAGTCAGTCTGATTCTACCCTGGAAGATCTGGACCGAACGTTACAAGCCATGGCTGGTTGGCTTAGACTGAGCCGATTGAAATTGAATCTGACGAAGACTGTGCTGGAGTCGGAGTAGACTGGGGGGTAGGGATCCCACTACCGGCCTTCGATGGGGTGCCGCTGCTGCCAGCACCAAAGGTTAGGAGCCTGGGAGTGCTCCTGGATGCCTCCTTAACAATAGAGGCCCTGGTAGCAGCCACTGCTTTTACCATCAGTTGGTTCCCTTCTTCAAACGCAATGATCTGGCAACCGTGATCCACAGAATGGTCACCTCAAGACTGGACTACTGCAATGCTCTCTACATGGGGCTATCCTTGACGCAGATATGGAACCTGCAGCTTGTGCAAAATGCACCAGCCAGGCTGCGGATGGGTCCCCCTGTGCGGGAGCAGATCCAGCCTGTGCTGAAGGCATTGCACTGGCTGCCGATAGCACACCGACTTCGCTTCAGGGTGCTGTTTTTGACCTTTAAAGGCCTATATGGTCTGGGGCCTGCTTACCTGTGCGACCACCTTTCCCCATATGTTCCTCAGAGAGCACTGAGGTTGGGGTCTCAAAATCGTTTGGCCCTCCCTGGACCTAAAGACGCCAGGCTAGCCTCTACCAGGGCCAGGGTCTTCTCGGTGGTGGCTCCATACTGGTGGAACAAGCTCCCGGAAGACATCAGGGCCCTGGGGGACCTTTTACAGTTCCACAGGGCCTGTAAAACGGAGCTCTTCCACCAGGCCTTTGATTAGGAGCCGTTACCAACGACAACTGAACTGTGGTAAGGCCCTCCGTGCCACCACCAACAGCCTGTGATATACTGGATACTGACTCTGGCCATACTCCCTTGTCGCCATTTTACCATGGCCTGCTGGGATCACTGTGTAATGTTCTATCGCCACCAGGACTTTATTTGCTATGTACGTGAGTATGACATCCATCATCTGTGTTTTAATGCATTTTAACTTTTTAATGTAAGCCGCCCCGAGCCTACCTGGCAGAGAGGCCGGGATATAAATTGAATTAAATAAAGAAGCAAATGTTCACCCTCTGAGGCCCTCCTCGCCACCGTCCCCAGGCGTCACCCCTAAGTCTCCAGGGATTTCCCAACCCAGAGCTGGCAACCTACTAGCATCTATCTTCAGGAAACAGCTACAATCTGAATAGGTGATTCATGTGCAGTGTGGGACTAGAAGTTCCTTAAGCACTGAAACATGAGATTAATGGACATTAGATTTATAAATATTTGCCTCCTTGTTCTCTATTAGTGTGGCGGTTCAACTTAACAGAGAGATCCGCCTCTGCATGAAACAAACCAGATTTCTCTTCCTTCTAAACAACCCAGTCCTGTCCTGGGCTTTCAGACCACGAAGTATGCAACTCTGCCTGTTTTGGGGTGTTTTTCAGAATGGAAAGTAATTTGAGAGCGGGTTTGTAGTTTGGGGTGTGTATGCTTGTCACGTTTTTTTACCTGGGCTAACCAACCCTGCAGGGCTTTGGTCTTATTTGAAAAACCTACAGAAGGTTCTGTTTGAACAGAAGGGATCGTAAGACATCAAGAAAGTATTGCTGTAGGAACTGGTGAGTTAGATTTGAATCCAGGAGCACCTTAGAGACCGGCAAGATGTTGCAGGTATGAGCGTTGGAGAGTCAAAGCTTCCATTGTCAGAAATACATCTTTTGAAGAATGTTCTATTAGATGTGATTCTTTCTGTCTGTTATGTATTGAGCCTGAGCTGGAGTGGCAAAAAGGACTTCGCTTGGGATGCATGACAACAGATTGTCAGGATCCTAGAATGGGCCAGTAGGGAGACAGGGACCCTGGAGTAAACCAACTGGGAAACAATAGGGTGTAAATAGCCTATCGTCGGGAGTGGGGGGTGTTTTGGGTGTAACCCTTTTCAGGCATAAATACCCGGCTTCGGCCAGGGGTTTCCAGTCTTCTTTCTCTTGCTGAAGCACTAATAAAAGATGAGCTGATCACTTGAACGTGTCTGAACCCAGGATATTTCACCGTCCTTTACCTTAGTAAACCACTTGGTCATAAGGCACACCAGACATCACTCTCCTCTGATCTCTGAGAAGTTCTGTTGAATGTAGACTTAAAGCAGAACTAGAGCAAAGAGTTACCCAAGAGCAAAGTTCAGCCTAAGATTTGTCAGAAGAAGAGGAGGAGGAGGAGACTGGATTTATACCCCTCCCTTCACTACCCGAAGGAGTCTCAGAGCGGCTTACAAACTCCTTTCCCTTCCCCTCCCCACAACAGACAGCCTGACCAATTCCCCACAAGCAGCTGTGCCGCCCATGCTCTTCCAGTTCCCCCGCTTGCATTGGTCAATTTCACACTATTCGCTGCGAGGCCACATTTTGACCCTCAGCTCCCCCCCCCAAATTCCCTCTGCGTCTTCTTGATCCTTGTTTTTTGAGATCAAGAAGATGCAGGGAAAATCGGGGGGGGGGGGCTGCAGGTCAAAATGTGGCCATGCAGCCAGTAGTGTGAAACTGACCAATGCAAGTGGGGACAACAGAAGAGCGAGGGCTGCACAGCTGCTTGTGGGGAATTGGTCTCCGTGAGGTAGGTGGGGCTGAGAGAGCTCTGCTGAGAACTGCCCTTGAGAGAACAGCTCTGAGAGAACTTCGGACTGACTGAAGCTCACACCAGCGGCTGCATGTGGAGGAGTCGGGAATCAAACCTGGTTCTCCCAGATTAGAGTCCACGCTCCTAGCCACTACACCAAACTGGCTCTCCTAAGTGCGTTTCCTCCCCTTCTGCACTCCCCGAGGACTCCTCTTCCCTTTGATGCATGAACTCTTCCCAAGAAATATGGGACTAATTTCAGTCTGGAGCTTTCTGAGCTAGCCATGCATTCTGTGTCAAAAGGCACCGGGGGGGGGGGGAATGTCCCCAGAAGAGGCTTGTGCAGTTTTTAGTGTGCCGTGTGAGTCTAATTAGGGCAAGCATTTCCATTGCATCAACTTTCCTTACTGTGTCGTAGCCTCTCTGCTCACAGCTGGAAGCTATAATTCCAAAAACACACACAAGAGTTTGGATTTTGTTTGTACAGTAAAGTCCAAAGTCATTTCAGGGCTCCTGACTTCGAATGTTGCAGCTTTGTAAACGCAGTTTAACAAATGGGTTGGCTCTTCCTCTGCTGCATCGGAGGTTTGCAGCAGGGAAAAATGACTATCCGGACAGAGCTCCCGACCGCACTGGGAAACGCCAGACCTGCCTTTTTTTGCAGTTGTGGTATCATCAAGGCCCTTATAAGGTCCTGTGGAGGATGGAGAACTGCGGGGTCTTGTGTTCAAACGCTGGCATTTGGGTAAACCCAGGAAATGGAAATTGTCCATCCTCCCCTCCCAATTTGGGCTTTGAACCAATTTCAAATGTTGCAAACTCCTCTCTCCACACCTGAGACAGAGGCTGGCAGTAGGGTTGCCAACCTCCAGGTGGGTGGCTGGAGAACTCCTGAAATTGCAACTGATCTCCATGTGACTGAGGTCTGTTCCCCTGGGGGAAATGGCCGCTTTGGGAGGTGGACTCCCTGGTATCAGACCCCACTGAAACCACTCCCCTCCTCGGACCCCACCGCCCTCAGGCTCCATCCCCCAAACCTCCAGGTATTTCCCAACTTGGAGATGGCAACCCTGGCTGAGAGTGGCCCCCCCTCTCTCTCTCTTCCTTCCTTCCTTCCTTCCTTCCTTCCTTCCTTCCTTCCTTCCTTCCTTCCTTCCTGTGTGTGCCTGCGCCTGGAAGTCGTGGCAATCTCTGGGGACTCCTGCTGGGTCACGGAGGATGTTCAGAGAAGTGGCTTGATAGCCTGCCTCTGACCTCCCAGCCCTGGTAATCTCTGGAGGTCTCCCATCCGAGGAGGGGGGGAGAGGAGGAGGAGGGGAGGAGGAGGAGATTGGATTTATTCACTATCCAAGGGAGTCTCAGAGCGGCTTACAAACTCCTTTCCCTTCCCCTCCCCACAACAGACACCCTGGGAGGTAGGTGGGGCTGAGAGAGCTCTTAACAGAAACTGCTGTTTTCAAGAACAGCTGTGCCAAAACTATGGCTTGCCCAAGGTCACCCAGCCAGGTGCAAGTGGAGGAGTGGGCAGTCGAACCCGGTTCTCCCAGATTAGAGTCCGCACACTTAACCACTACGCCAAACTGGCTCTCTCGCCAGGGTCGGCTCTGCTTAGCTTCCGTGATCTGACAAGTGACCTTTCTTTTTCAAACGGCTAGAAGGACCCTCTCTTTTTAGAAACTGCACGGGATCCTGGAGTTCTGTGATTGGACTCCGGCTGAGCCATTTGGCCATAAAATGGGGTATAATACCACAGAGCCCACCCTCCAAAGCAGCTGTTTTCTCCAGGGGAACTGGTCTCTGTGGTCTGGAGACTGGTTCTAATTAGTTGTAATTCCTGGAGATCTCCAGGCCCCTCCTGGAGGTTGGCAACCCTAACACAAACCATGCCAAGACACAGCAAGCTTACTCAAATGAACCACTTTTATGGGCAGGTTCTAGGGTTGCCAACACTGGCTTGGGAAATTCCTGGAGGTTTGGGGGTGGAGCTTGCACAAGGAGGGCTTTGGGGAGTGGAGGAACAACAGCGGGATAGAGTGCCATAGAGTTTACCCTCCCAAACAGCCATTTCCTCCTGGGGAGCTGATTGCTGTTGACTGGAGACCCACTGTAAGGCCAGAAGACCTCCAGGTCCCACCTGGAGGCTGGCAAGCCTAGCACTTAACTCTTTCCTCCATATGGGGCTTCTCCAATCAGGACCAAGTTGCTTTAAGAGCAGGTAGGAGAAAAAGATGCCCCCTCCCCTTTTGAGCACTGCAGCCCCAACCCAGATCAACCCCCCCACCCCAGGGAGGGGCTGCTTTGAAAGGCCAGCTCACACATCTGGAGTTCCAGTTCCGGAACGTCTGCATCATATGTACTTTGGCCCTCGTTTTCCAAATTCTTGATCGTGTGTGATCTTTTTTTTAAGTGCAGGGGACAGGGCTGCCAAGAGTGACCGTGGGTCCACGGACATAAATTCCACCCAGCCCCTTCCTCCCTCCCTCCCCCGATGACCCCGATCCAAAACAAATACATTACAAAACAAATCACTTGGCTTGATGTTACTGTGAACAGTGTAAGGATTGTTCCTTAGGTAGGAAACATTAAAGAAAAGGGACAGGATTATTAAATAGGCCTTGATGTATGATTTACACAGTGCGCATTGCAATGGGATATGGTGCCAAGCAAACAAACAAAAACAGGAAGTTGTACGTGGAATTAGGAAGACTTCCCAGTCTGACGTGCGCTGTCAATTAAATATAGGTGCACAAGAGCATAAGAACACAGGAGAAGCCATGTGGGGTCAGGCCAGTGGCCCATCCAGTCCAACACTCTGTGTCACACAGGGGCCAAACCCAAGGGCCACCAGGAGAGCCAGTTTGGTGTAGTGCTTGAGAGCGCGGACTCTAATCTGGAAGAACTGGGTGCGATTCCCCACTCCTCCGCATGCAGCTGCTGATGTGACCCTCGGCCAGTCATAAAGTTCTTTCAGAGCTGTTCTCTCAAGGGCAGTTCTCTCAGCGCTCTCTCAGCCCCACCTACCTCACCGGGTGTCTGTTGCAGGGAGGGGAAGGGAAGGAGACTGTAAGCCACTCTGAGACTCTGAGTAAAGGGCGGGGCATAAATCAAATCTTCGCCTCCTCCTCCTCCTCCACCACCACCATCAGTGGGGCCAGAACTCCAGAAGTCCTCTTGCTGTGGCCCCCCAAGCACCAAGAATACAGAGCATCACTGCCCCAGGCAAAAGTTACCTGCGAATAAGCCTTATTGAACTAAGTGAAACCTCAGTCTCTCTCGAAAAGCATGAAACTGCTACAATAGTGGGGAGGGTGAGGTTTGGGGAGGGGAGGGGCCTCAGCGGGCTATGAAACTGTAGAGTGTGTCCCCCCCCCAAAGCAGCCATTTTCTCCAGGGGATCTGATTTCTGCAGCCTGGAGGTCAGCTGTTATTCCGGGAGATCTCCAAGTCACACCTGGAGACTGGCAACATTGTCCAAAGACTATATCACTGCCGTATTTGGCATTAGAGGGCAGGACTCTCAGATCTGAAGATACTCAGTGAAGCTTGGGTATTTCTTCTTTGAGAAACGAGCCATTGCTGTCTTGCTCGGTTTGTCTTGCCAATTGCCTTAATCCAATCTTAGCTCTAACTGGCCCTTCCTGGAAACATCCTCCTCACCCGCTACCTATATATAAAGGTTGGGGGTGCCTTGTTTTACTGTAGCCGAAGAAGTGGGCACGCACACAAAAGCTTCTACCCAGAATAAAACTTTGCTGGTCTTAAAGGTGCCCCTGGACTCAAACTTTGTTCTACAAATGCTGATGATGTCATTCAGTTCCCGCATCTGTTTGCAACCTCGTTTATTATCCTGTGTGCTAATTTGCTGCTATTCATTTCATTTTGTTTATTGGATTTATAACCAGCTCTCCCCAGAAACCAGGCCCAGAGCGGGTCACTCCGGGGAAGGGAGAGGGGAGAGAGGGAGGAGGGGAGGAGGCCAGTCTGTGATGGGACTTACTGAGAGAGAGCCCATCGCTGCCCTCAACCGTGAGCCCGGCAGAACAACTCAGTTTTATGGGCCCTGCGGAACCGTAGCCCGTCCTGCAGGGCCCTGGTCTCTCCCGGAAGAGTGTTCCACCAGGTTGGAGCCAGGGCCAAAAAGGCCCTGCTTCTGGCTGAGGACGGCTGGGCACTCTTTGGGCCAGGGATCACCAGCGGATTTTGACCACTAGAGGGCAGGGCTCTTTTTGTAGCAGGAACTCCTTTGCATATTAGGCGACACACCCCTCATGTAGCCAATCCTCCAAGAGCTTACAGAGCTCTTCTTAAGGGGAGCTACTGTAAGCTCTTGGAGGATTGGCTACATCAGGGGTGTGTCACCTAATATGCAAAGGAGTTCCTGCTACAAAAGAGCCCTGCTAGAGGGTAGCACCCTTTGGGGGATGTACCAGGAAAAGCAGTCCCAAAGATATTAATAAAGGTAAAGGTTTTGCTGGCTCGAAAGTCAGTTGAATCCGACTCTAGGGATGCAGTGCTCATCTCTGTTTCCAAGCGGAAGAGCCAGCACTGTCCAAAGATGTTTCGATGGTCACGTGGCTGGTAATGACTAGATGCTGAGACACACAGAACGCTGTTACCTTCCCACTGAAGTGGTACCTATTTATCTACTTGCAATTTCTTGCTTTCAAACTGCTAGGCTGGCAGGAGCTGGGACCAGAGACGGGAGCTCACTCCGTCTTGCGGCACTCGGGTCTCAAACTGCTGAACTACCGACCTTCCAGCCTGCAGTTCAACATCTTAACCACTTGAGCCACCTCAGCCCCTTAAAGGTATTCATAGGCCTTGCCAATTGCCTTCACCCAGTCTTAGCTGTCTTTATTGCTCAGTTGCTTATGCATCTTGTCTCTAATTAGCCCTTCCTGGCAACACCCTTCACATCCCCTACCTATAGCTTAACAGACCCCTCCCCGGTTTGACGGGGGTTGCCCGATTTGGAGGGGGCTCCTTCCTGCCCGTCAGCCAACTGGCAGGTGGGGGAAAGCCCCTCCCTAGAGCAACCATCCAGCCTCCCCCCCACCTCTCCCCAGCAGCGTTTAAAGGAAGTCACTGCTGAGGAGAGGCAGGGGCCACGCACCAGCACCCCGAGCCCTGAATTTGGGGCTCGGTATGCAGGCCCACGCGGCTACCCCCCCACCTCTCCCCAGCGTGGCTTTAAAAGAATTTAGTGAAGAGATGTTATGAAGACTACAGAGGCTCACATATTTGTGAAGATCGCTGTAGATTTTCCGGGTTGTGTGGCCGTGGTCTTGGCATTGTAGGACCTGACATTTCACCAGTAGTTGCGACTGGCATCCTCAGAGGTATAACACAGAAAGATGAAGTACTTGCTGTGTCATGATGAGAAGAAAAATGGTAGGCAGGTATTTTATATTGTAGGAGTTCCCCAGGCTACGAACATGCTAATGGAGGAGCTTTCCTGAGGAGGTTCTTTTGTATATGGATTGTTTCCTGAGGAGGTTCTTTTGTATGTGGATTGGCTGCTGAAATTCTAATCTTATCTGTAGTGCTATTGTCAGGGGTAGAGCCTTTTGTGTTTTTCAGGACAGGAAACCATGCCCTATTTATTTTTAAACTCTCTTCTTTCCTGTTGAAATTGTGTTTAGGGGAACTCCTACAATATAATATAAATTACCTGTCTACCACTTTTTTTCCCACCTTGACACAGAGAGTACTCCATCTTACTTTGTTATACCTCTGAGGATGCCAGTCACAGCTACTGGCGAAACGTCAGGGACTACAATGCCAAGACCACAGCCAGACGTCCCAGAAAATCTACAACATATTTATGAAGATCGTTTCAGAGGTTGGCCTGCAGTAGAAGATTTGAGTTCAGCCGCACCATAGAGAGCACTGGGTTTTTGAGAACCAAAGCTCCAAGACACCCTACAAAGGGAGCTTTTACTCTCAAAATCTTACACCCTGAAAATCTTGTCAATCTCTCAGGTGCTACTGGATTTGAATCTAGCTGCAGAGATTTATGGGGAGCCTTAAATCTGATGATTCAGGGGGGACTCCAGTGGTCTGTTGAGGGGCATAAGAAGGCCTTCTGGTCGGAAGTACAAGGAGAAGAAGCCAATTTATCTCATTTGGAAGACTCGTCTCCTTGCTGGGATTGTGGCCGAGCAGGGAGATTCCTTCTTGCTTGGAGTCTGAAGGCAGCGACTGGCTCGTATACGCGTACCCACATGGATAAATTCTTTGCTTTCTCTGGTGTTCAGAAGGTCAGCCGGGATAATCACAATGGTCTCTCTCATACATTGAGGAGAACCTGCCAGCTCTTGGCCGGCGGGCGGGCATGCCTCGGCCTTGTGGGAAAGCCCCAAGGGACTGCACTCGGGCAGCTACTGTGCCACGGTGTGCCAAGCAGGAAGTGCTCCATCAGGCTTGGCCCTGTCATCACCCCCAGGCCAGCAACTCACCTACCTCACAGATTTCTGTTTTTCCTTGGCTGTGTTTGTAACCACATCCAGCTCCACCCGTGCTCAAGGCTGCTGGGATGTAGGCAGGGGCGGGAGAGCCCCCAGCGACTCCCATCTCCTCTGCCAGAGAGGGCTCTGTATCTTCCTTCAGGGGGTTGCCAATGCAGATGTATAGTTGGCCCCAGGGCTCTTTTTGTAGCAGGAAGACCCTTTGCATATTAGGCGACACACCCCTAATGTAGCCAATCCTCCAAGAGTTTACAGAGGTCTTCTGACAGGGGCTGCTGTAAGCTCTTGGAGGACTGGCTACATTAGGGGTGTGTCGCCTAATATGCAAAGGGTCTTCCTGCTACAAAAAGAGCCCCGGTTGGCCCTGATGTTCAAGGCTGAACTTGTGGACACCTTCTACGGGTGTGAAGAGCCTTCCTTCAGAAGATGAAGGCTTCACACCGTGGCCGAGCAGAGGGGTCAGATTTGAGCCACCGCTTCTAAATCCTATGCAAGAAAGTTCCCATCTGATGCTGTGGTGAAATCACACGAGCTGTGCCATTTACTTCATATTCTGCTTTATTTTTCTGATCGCGCTTTCCGATTGCTTTCAGAATATCTTGGCACGAGGAATTCTGTATGTCTTGGCAAGCGCTGCCAGTGCCAGTGGACACAGGAAGAGGAGGGGGTGTCAAATTTTTCATAAAATGTTCCTGGCTTAGAGTTGCTGGCTCTGGGTTGGGAAATGCCTGGGGATTATGGGGTGGAGCCTGAGGAGGGCGGGGTTTGGGGAGGCCAGGTACGTCAATGGGGGGTAGTGCCATGGCGTCCACCTTCCAAAGCAGCTGCTCTCTCTAGGTGGGCTGGTACCTTTCGCTTGGAGACTGGTTGTAATCCCAGGAGATCTCCAGGCCCTATCTGGAAGTTGGGAACTGTATCATGGCTGCCTTTCACTTTTTTTGTTGTTGAAAGAATGTGGTAGAAGTGTCTTAGGGACAGGGTTAGGAATGAGGGTTGCCAACTCCAGCCTGGGAAATCCCTGGAGATATGAAGGGGTGCTTCTGGAGGGAGGAATTTGTGGAGGGATTTTATTGGAATCTGCCCTCTGGACAGTGGCAGAGCTCCATTTTTGGGGCCCTGAAGCTTGGACTGATCCGGGGGCTCCTTCTCAACCAGCGACAATAGGGTAACATCCAACAAGGTCCAAAGGGCCTTGCTTGCCCTTGCAAGGACCTCGAGGCCCAAATGGCAGCAAACGGGGTTGTGGGGTGGAGCCCTTGAAAATGGGTGTTAGAGCTTATTCTAAAGTCAATATTAAGTACTTTGGCCCATTGGTTTATGATTCTGTCACTAAAATAGCTTTGGTTTAATAACAGAAAAACTCTTTATCAATTTTGTTGAAAAATCCACTTGTTAAAAAAAAAAGAAAAGAAAAGGTTGCTTCCGGGCCCCTCCAGGATTAGGAGCCCTAAAGCTTAAGCTTCATTAGTCTCATAGCAGATCCGTCCCTGCCTCTGGAGCGGCCGTTTTCTCCGGGGGAACTGATCTCTCTAGCCTGGAGATCAGTTGTAATTCCAGGGGAACTCCAGGCCCTGCCTGGAGGCTGTACAAACCAAAAGGGATCACAGGTATCCAGCAGGAACAACAATACACAAACAAACCCTGAGATGTGAGTAACATTTAGTAAGATATATATTGCTTTTTAAAACTTTATAGGAATACAAAAATTTGTCCAACATTCTCAACTGTACAATATACAGGACACTATGAAGGAAATAAGAAATTATAATACTGAGCTGGATTAAGAAATTGACAACTCCTTGCAATATAGGATTACTCCTGGGGATGACTGCAAAGTTGAAATGAGCCTATAACAGGGTGCTCATTGAGAATGTTGGACTTTTTTACTATATTGTACAGTTGAGAATGTTGGACAAATGTTTGTATTCCTATAAAGTTTTAAAAAGCAGTATATATCTTACTAAATGTTACTCACATCTCAGGGTTTGTTTGTGTGTTTTCGTCCCACCTGGAGGCTGGCAGGGGTTGAGAGTAGGGTTCCTAGCCTCCTGGTGGGCCCTGGGGACCTCTTGCTTTTACGACTGATCTCCAGTTGACAGAGATCAGCTCCCCTGGGGGAAAAGGCTGCTTTGAAGGAGGGACTCTGTGGCATTGGACCATGCTGAGGCCCCTCCCCTCCCCAAACCCCACCCTCTCCTGGATCCACCCCCAAAGTCTCCAGGTATTTCCCAACCCAGACCCGGCAACCCTTATTAGAAGCTCTGCCTCATTATCTCCTTCCATTAACAGTCTTTCACCAAAAACATCATGGTTTCATGTTTTCTTTGTAGCCATGAGGACTGGAATTTTGGGTTTCCTAATGAGATTTTGAAACTGAGATAGGCTTAACTGGAAATGTCTTGGCCTGAACTGGTAAGTATGACACTTCACTCGATTTCAGCAAAGTGATTCAGCTTTATTCAGCAACAGCTCAAGTCAACCAGAACAGCAAACAGCACATCAGCAGATGAGAACACACAGTGGAGCTTGGCTCCTTTTTAAACGATCCCGGCTAATATAGCCACGCCTATTTACAGATTAGTAACCAATAAGATTACAGAGATAAAAACCAATAGGGTTCGTTCCCCCCAAGAGTTTGAGGTTCGTCCTGATTGGACGGTGCTTCTTAGACAACCAATCAGATGTTCAGGATTATGATCCTTGTCTAGGCACGAAGCTTAACATGGGCTTTCAATGGGCAGATTACACTTTGCCGAATACATTACATGAACCCAGGTTGCAAGCACTGCTTAATGCTGACAGTCCCAATAGATCTGGTTTTAGGGGACCTGTGGTAGAGCATCCGCCTTTGTGTGCAGAATTCCCCAGTTTCAGTCCCCAGCATCTCCTCAGTTAAAAAGATCAGGTGAAAGACCTCTTCCTGAGACCCTGGAAACCTAATGCCAGTCAAAGTGGGCAATACTGACCTCCACAGACTAATGGGAGGAATCTGTATAAGGCAGTTTCATGTGTTCAAATGTTCACTGCACAAAAGAGAAGGGAGATCTTTATACGGGCCTTTTGTTCTGCAAGGGAATCCACTGGGAAGGTTATCAGTCTTGCGTTTTAAGATCAAACCCCCTAGATTAGGGGTATCAAACATGTGGCCCCGGGGGCTGGATGAGGCCCCCAGAGGGCTTCTGTCAGGCCTGCAGTGGAACTGGCTGTCTTCTGCTGCTGCTTCCACTTCTGCTGCTGCTGCGTCATCGTAGGTTTGCAGCTTACAGATACACACCTGAACAGCAGACTCAAGATTGCAACAGCACAGACATTTTGATGCAATAATTCAGAGCAAGAGGTGTCAGTTATCAGACCCTGTTAAATAAACAAAATATTTCAAGAGTGCTAAGTTTAAGTAAAAGAAACGCTTTGTGTTTGTGTTTCCTTTATAAAGTTTATAGCTCTGCTATGTGGCATTACATTTTATGACACACCTGGCCCGCCCCAACAAGGTCTCATTTGTGTCAGACCCAGCCCTCGTAACAAATGAGTTCGACACCCCCCTGCCCTAGATTCTGTTGTTGTTTTCTGTAGTTTGGGAAGCGAAATGAGACTGCCAGAGACTCAATGTATCTTCCAGGAACTTTCCAAAGCCTATCTAAATTTGCAGTTTATTTGCAATCTGATTGTTTGGCAGATTATTCCAGAAATGAGCTGCCAAAGTGACTCAGTCGTGGTTATGTAATTTTAAAAAATCATATTCTTGAAGTACAGTTCTGAACAAGGCCTTGTGGAGTAAACCCACAAAGTTTAAAACAGAGCCATGGAAATAACTCAGGCCACATGTTTCATGAGGTTTAGTCTCTGCTAGGGGAGGTGGCTCCCCCTCCCTTTAATTTTTTAAATCTCAATTTACAAACACAAAAATAAAACACAAACTACGATTGACCACCATCGTCTAAGTCATGCATGAGACCTAGCCTAGACAATCATCTTCAACTACAATTATCTGTGATATCTAGATCACACACAAAACGTAGACTATAATCATCTATATCAGACAATTATTATTACAAATCATATACCTCTTTAGAACTTATATATATCACTGATTTTTCACTTCTGTTTAAGTATCTTTATTCTATCTTTTCCAACTATCTTCATGATTAATAATTTATTATTACAAACATATGTTGCCTGACTAGGTTTGCCAGAATTTGGGGTATTCGGGGTGGGCAGGGATGCCCCCAAGCCCCCGCCCCCAAGCCCCAGCCACTCGTGGCCACCCCTCTCCCTCCCCTCCTGCAGAGATTTAAAGGGCTTCAGCTAATTGGCGGGAGCACATGACCCACCGATCAGTTGGAGGACCCTTTAACTCTTTCAGCAGGGAGGGAGAGGGGCTGTCGCTACCCACACCTCTGCTCGCAAAAAGACCCTCTGCTTGTAAAAAGACTGCTTGCAAAAGGATCAGCATGGGGGTCACGGTGCGCAGGAGCTGATTTCCCAGTGGTGATTCTAGTGGTTCTTTTATATGTTGTAGTATGATTGTATCTTTCAATTTCTAACAAGTGAAGCTACTAGTATATCCTATGGTAGTTTATTTTGACTTGCATACTTTGAATTAATTCTGAAAAGCTGTTCAGTGTCCAGGAAGTCACCTTACATCTGCAGGTAATCTTGTATTAGTTTTTGAAATCTGTTCTCTAAATCCAAATCACCAAATTTTTCTGGGACTCTACGGAGGTTAAATTGTTACTTCCGAGTTTTGTGTCCAAGATTTCAGTTCTTTGATCTGCTTCTGCCAGAGAGCTTGCTTGCAGTTCTTGCACTGGTTCGTTTTTTTCCTGTTTCCTTTTGAGTTCTTTTTGAATGCAAAATATTGGGGGGGGACACGTTCTGTGAGCGTATCCTTTGAGTTATGAGCTCTCAGGAGTCCATCCTGATCAGGAAGACTGAACCAGGGCTAGCCTACCCCAGAGGTCTTCATTGCCCACCACTGCCCATCTTGATCTTGCTTCAGTTTAATCATTTGCTTCTGGGAGAGTGGCTTGATTGATCTAGAACCCACTGATTTGTCTTTTGGTGGCCTACGGCAATGTTCCTCAGTTGTGCAGTCTTGAGCAAAATTCTACTTTGTGAGCTGCTGGCATTAAGTTGTGAGTGATTTGGCTCCGCATCAGTTAGTTTGCTCTGGAGCCATCCTTCCTGAGCAGAGATAAAATGTGTGAGCCGGAGGTAAACCTGTGAGCTAGCTCACCAACTCACTGAGGTGGCCTGCGGTACCGTAAACTCTACTCCAACACCAAATCTCAGCCTGGCCACCCTATATTCTAATGGCTGGATTTTAATGTCAATACTTTGTGGTCATTTTTATGGTTTTATGCTATTTCTGTGTTTATGAGCTGCCTCCAGGAGACATCTAGAGAAACGGCATGTACTCTGTCTAAATAACAAACAGATAAGCAAGCCAGATTTGCTTACTCAGGAGAGAATTTATACATTAGATACCGAACAGGCATGCTTGTGTTCTCAGGAACAAATATATGAAAATCCAAGGCTGCTGAGGGCAATGTTGTTAGTGCTGGGTAGCTGACGTGGGAGCAGGTCTGCTCACCTCTCATGATGTACCAAGGATCACTCAGGTAACAGAGTTGCCAACCTCCAGATGGGGCCTGGAGATCTCCCAGGATTACAACAGATGTCCAGACTACAGAGATTAGTTCCCTTAGAGAAAATGGTGATTTTGAAGGGTTGACTCAGACACAACATACCCTAATGAGGTTCTTCCTCTTCCCTAAACCCTGCCCTCCCCAAGAATTTCCTGATGTGGAGTTGGCCATGCTATCTGGTCATGAGTTCCCTTTGCTTGGTGTAGCTCCTGTAGCTAGAGCCAGCAGTGCAGGGTGAGATTTCTCCTTCCCGCTTTTCCTAGGTGGGTTGTGCAACACCACTAGGGTAGCAGAGTGGGACCAGCTGAGCTGAAAGGGAACCTGGACCCCTTCTAAGTGAGGCCAAGGTCCAAGCAATAGTGAGAAAGTCCTTATATGCCAACAATTTCCCTAAGCTCTTAACTTTTTTGTTTCCAAATAGATGGGGCCAAATTTACTAGCTCTCACCTGCCCTCTAAATTTGCATTTCTGACCAGCCAGCTGAAAGGCCAGCTGTTTAAACATTTAGCACTCCACTCTGTAAACCTTGTAAACACTCTAAGGTAAGGATGATGTGTGGGTGAGTTCAAAAGACACCACATCCTCTCTCCCTGCCAGCGAGTGAAGAATAAATATCTTGGTAAACACATACCGTGCCCGTGAATAGAACTGAAATGTTATGAATAGCCAGGAGGAAGCAGGGCAAGGAGATTCCTTCCTTCCTTCCTTCCTTCCTTCCTTCCTTCCTTCCTTCCTTCCTTCCTTCCTTCCTTCCTTCCTTCCTTCCTTCCTTCCTTCCTTCCTTCCTCCCCTGACCTACAGGTCTTGGGTAGTATCAGTCAATCCCATTTAAGAATAAAAGGAAGAAAGGAATAATTCAAGCCAAAGAGGCAAGCTGTACGATATTAGAGAAAGTGTCTTGTCACAAGCTGCCTGAACTCTCATGGCCGGAACAAGAAAGTTACCTTTTTAAAAAAGTTAATTTCCTGGCCTAGGATCCATTAAAATGTTTAGTAACTAAAATATCTAGGGGAGGCTTGTTTTGCTGGTATGTAAATGGCCTGGGTTTCGAAGAGGTAGAGGAACTAGAGATCAAATTGCCAACATTCGCTGGATTATGGAGAAAGCAAGAGAGTACCAGAAAAACATCTACTTCTGCTTCATTGACTATGCTAAAGCCTTTGATTGTGTGGATCACAATAAATTATGGCAGGTTCTTAAAGAGATGGGAGTACCAGACCACCTCACCTGTCTCCTGAGAAACCTGTATAAGGGTCAAGAAGCAACAGTTAGAACCGGATATGGAACAACTGATTGGTTTAGCATAGGAAAAGGAGTACGACAAGGATGTATATTGTCACCTTGCTTATTTAATTTATATGCAGAGTACATCATGCGAAATGCTGGCCTGGATGAATCACAAGCTGGAGTTAAGATTGCTGGGGAAAAGATCAATAACCTCAGATATGCAGACGATACCACTCTGATGGCAGAAAGTGAAGAGGACCTAAAGAGCCTCTAGCTCAGGGTGAAAGAGGAGAGTGCAAAAGTGGGCTTGAAGCTCAACATCAAAAAAACTAAGATCATGGCATCTGGCCCCATCACTCCTTGGCAAGTGAAGGGAAGTCGTAGAAGTAGTGACAGACTTCACGTTCCTAGGATCCCAGATCACTGCAGATGGTGACTGCAGCCATGAAATTAAAAGATGCCTGCTCCTTGGGAGGAAAGCGATGGCAAACCTAAACAGCATGATGAAAAAGCAGAGACATCACCTTGCCAACAAAAGTCCGCATGGTCAAAGCAATGGTATTCCCGTAGTAATGTATGGCTGCGAGAGTTGGACTATAAGGAAGGCTGAGCGCCGAAGAATAGATTCTTTTGAACTATGGTGCTGGAGAAGACTCTTGAGAGTCCCTTGGACTGCAAGGAGATCAAATCAGTCAATCCTAAAAGAAATCGGGCTTCCGGTCGGAGTAAAATGGCGAATTGACACACTTTGCGAGTTGTGCAGAGTGTACTGCGGCATCTGACGACAGTCTGGGCTCTATCTGGCCCAGCGCAGCACTCTCCAGGCGGGGGAGTGGCAAGCAAGCAGCGAAGCCTGAGGGGGAGTTGAGATCGGTGTGGATAAGCTTCGGAGGAAGCTTGTTTACACTTTGATCTCCTTCCGTGAAGAGGGCAGTTGCAAATCAACTCTACAGATGCCAGCCGGGCTGAGAATTCAGCATAAATTCGCCATCTACCGATCTCTTTATCATCAAGATTAACATCGTTTACAGAAGAAGCACCGCGAAACCCCGAGACTACAAGCAAGGTAACAAACAAACGATTAAGCGCTTACCGGTTTAAAGAAGATTGTGATATTGAAACGTACGGATAAGCGTTGAAACCTTTAAGGAACTATTCCGCTTGAATTAAAAGTAAAAAGAAAGCTTTCCTTTAGAGAAAAAGGCTGAAAAGAGACTTTGTTTTGCATTCCTGTGGTCAGCCAAGTCTAAACGCTACGTAGTAGAAACGAAACTAACTGTGACTCTGTGATACAGGAAGTGGGCTAGAGTGGAGGTTTTAGAGGCTGTTGTGTTTGAAGCGGATGGACATTTTACTGTGTGACACCACCCTTACCGGAAGTTGGATTACAGAGACGGACAGGTGAACAGGAAGTTCGGAAGGAGCCTACTCTAGCCGGAAAACCATAGAGAAATTGCGCCCGACATTTTGGGGAGGACTAAAATTTAAAAAGTTATTTTCAAGCCGAAAAAGTGTTTAAACAAGTTTTAAAGGTGGCGATTTAGCTTGAAGACTGCTAATATAAAGACTGACTAACATTGAAGTGGCCTCCAAGACGGATTTGAGAACAAGACCCAGAGCTGCTTCATCACCCAGCCCAAGAATGACTGCAAAGGAAAAAAAGAGTGGCAAGCAGCTATGGAAGCGATGGAAAAACGGATGACTGAAGTGGTGCAGAATCTTGGAAAACAAATAGAATCACAGCTGCAACAACAACTGCAACAACAGCTGCAAATTCAACTGGAGCAAATAGAGCAAGTGCAAGTTCAAGTACAGAAAAAAAATATGGAAGAATTGAAAGAACTGGTACTTACAGAAGTGTCAGGGATAAAAAAAGATACAGAAGAACTTAAAAAGGAAGTCAAAAGTCTGGTGACAAAATCTGAAGATATGGAACAAAAGGTTAAAAAAACCCTGTTAGAAAATACAAGGCTGGAGACCATGATGGATTATAGGGCTACTCAGAATCACCTGAGATTGAGAGGGATAGAAGAGGAGGAAGATCAGGATCTACGGGCTCTAGTAATTAAGACATTGACAACTTATATAGGGGAAGATGAAGGAGATTTGGATGCAGACTTTGACTTGATTTACAGAGTAAATTCAGCTTATGCCAAAAGAAAGCAATTACCTAGAGATGTGATTGTTCAATTTGTGACAACAAAGATGAAGGAAGACGTTTTCAAGAAACAATTTACACAACCGTTGGAAATTAATGGAAAGAAAATAATAATTCTGAGAGAAATTCCGAGATCGATTCTACAAGACAGAAAGAAATTCAAGAAATTGACAGACAGACTAAAAGAAATGAATATTAGGTTCAGATGGGAGATTCCATATGGACTTACATTTATGTATAACTCGGTGAGATCTACTCTTAAATCTGAAGGAGACTTATATAGATTTAAAGCGAGCAATCCGGATGATTTTAAAGATATTTAATTTAACACCATTATGGATTACAAATTTTTATCTTGGAACGTAAATGGACTAAATTCACCAGGTAAAAGAAGACTGGTGAATCATTGGCTGGAAAAACAAAAATGTAACATAATTTGTTTACAAGAAACACATATAAGAAAACAAGACGATAAATATTTGACTAATAAAAAATTGGGAGAAGAATTTCATTCCTCAGCAGTTAATAAGAAAAAAGGAACAGTGATTTATATTTCAAAAGATTTGGATCCTAAACAAATTTTCTCCGATAAAGAAGGGAGGTATGTTGGCGTGGAAATCTGGATGGATAGAAAAAAGACATTGCTTGTAAATATATATGCACCCAATGGTGCAAAAGAGACTTTTTTAATGATCTGACTAAAGAGTTGGAGTGTTTAAACTATGACCAAATTGTTCTTGCTGGAGATTTCAATGGTACAGTGAACAATACATTGGATAGAAAATCCAAAGCAAGTGGAGAGACAGCTGGAAAGTTACCAAAAAATTTCTTTCAATTGATGAAGCAAGAGAAACTGGAAGACGTTTGGAGGAAGTGGAACCCTAAGACTAAGGACTATACGTTTTATTCGAATAGACATAACTCCTTTTCTAGAATTGACATGATTTGGATGTCAGAGGAGATGGCGCAAAAAACTTATAAAATACAAATATTACCAAAAACTAACTCTGATCATAATCCCTTACTTTGGATATCTAAAGCAAAATCTAAACAGTTATATTGGAGAATTAATGAAGACCTATTGGATCAAAAACAGGTTAATGAAATCTTAAAAAGGGAAACGAGAAATTTTTTTGAACTGAATTTGAATAAAGGTACGGATATACAAGTTGTATGGGATGCATACAAAGCAGTAATGAGAGGTATGCTTATCTCTCTGAACTCCAAGGACAAAAGGCAAAAGAGTCAACAACAGAAAGACCTTCATGAAAAAATTAGACAAAAAGAAAAGGAATTAAAGAAAAGACCGGGGAAGAAGAAGATTATTAAAGAGATCCACTTTCTGCAAGATCAGCTGAATGTTCTGTTAAACAGAGAATTATATTGGAATTTGAAGAAATTACAGCAAAAAGCATTCGAGGGTGCAAACAAACCAGGAAAGTTCTTAGCTTGGCAATTGAAGAATAGAAAAGAAAGGAATTTTATATCTAAGATTGTTGAAGATGGAAAGGATGTGATGAGCCTGAATGGTATAAAAAGAGCTTTTTTCAAATACTACGCCAAATTATTTAAAAAGAAAGGAATTGATCAACAGAGAATCAAGAAATATTTGGAGACGATTGAAGTTCCAGTGCTGGGAAAACAAATTAAGGAATTATTAAATGGTTTAGTAACAAAAGAAGAAGTGGTAATGGCGATAGAAGATGCAAAGTTGGGCAAAGCTCCAGGACCAGATGGTTTTACAGCAAAGTTTTATAAGAAATTTAAAGAGGAGCTAACCCCTGTTTTAGTACTTCTGTCGAATGAGATAAGAAAGACCAAACGGATCCCAGATTCATGGAAAGAAGCAAACATTTCATTGATACCTAAAGAAGGTTTGGATTTGACTCAAGTAAAGAATTATAGGCCAATATCGCTATTAAATAATGATTACAAACTATTTGCAAAAATACTTTCGGAGAGACTGAAAAAGTATTTGAAAGATACAATAGCGGAAGAACAAGCTGGATTTTTACCAAATAGACAAATCAGAGACAATTTGAGAGTGGTGATAGATGCAATTGAATATTATGACAAGCATCCTGAAAAAGAAGTTGGATTCCTCTTCTTAGATGCGGAAAAAGCTTTTGACAATTTAAATTGGGAATTCATGCTACAAGTTATTGAAAAAATGGATATTGGACAGTCCTTTTTAAACATGATTGTGGCAATATATTCAGAACAAAAAGCGGCTTTGAATATAAACAAAGAAAAGACGGACTTCTTCCAAGTCCAAAAGGGAACACGTCAAGGTTGCCCATTATCCCCGTTGTTGTTTATTTGGATATTGGAAATATTATTGACAGCGATAAGGAAAGACAACAGTATTGAAGGACTTACAGTGAAAGGCTTTGCCTATAAATACAGGGCATTTGCAGATGACGTAATGTTTATGATTCAAGACCCAATTGAGAAAATACCACAATTGATGGAAAAAATTGAAGAGTTTGGGTCAGTTGCGGGATTTTATGTTAATAAAAGTAAAACCAAAGTGATGTGTAAAAATATGACGAAACAAAGACAAACAGAATTGCAAGAGAAAATTCAATGTGAAGTAGTCACAAAGACTAAATATCTTGGAATTGAATTAACCATGAAAAATATTGACTTGTTTAAAAACAATTATGAAAAGGTGTGGCACAGAATTCAGCAAGATATGAAGAAATGGGACACTTTGAATTTATCACTGATGGGAAGAATCGCAACTGTAAAAATGAATATTTTACCGCGTTTGATGTTTCTATTTCAGACTATTCCAATACTAAAACAAAGGAAGGTACTGGATATGTGGCAGAAAGAATTATCTAAATTCGTATGGGCAGGAAGAAAGCCAAGGATTAAAATGAAAATTTTATGTGACGCAAGAGAGAGAGGAGGCTTACAACTACCAAATTTAAGACTGTATTATGATGCCGTCTGTTTAACATGGTTGCAACAGTGGATTAATTTGGAGAATAAGAAGTTATTGGCCCTGGAAGGACATGATAATAAATTCGGATGGCATGCATATTTATGGTATGGAAAAGTAAAAATGGATAAATTTTTTAAACACCACTTTGTAAGACAATCACTGTTCGAGACATGGATGAGATATAGAAAATTCTTCTCAGAAGAAAGACCACTTTGGATTGTACCAGCTGAAGTGATTAATCCATATTCAAGAAATCAAGGGCTAGATTGGCTACCTTATAAAAATCTCTTAAAATCTGAAGGGAAAAATTTTGTGTTAAAAGATAGATTTGATGTTGAATTTGAATATGATTGGTTGAAGTATAGACAGATTTATGATTTATTTAAGACCGATAAAAGAGAACATGGTTTTAGAGAAAAGAATATTGAAATTGAAATAGTATGGCTTGAGAAAGATAAAAAAATGATTTCTAAACTGTACAAAATACTATTGAAATGGTATACTGAAGATGAAGTTGTAAAAGAGCAAATGATAAAATGGGCAGTAAATGTTAATAATGAGATATTAATGACATCTTGGGAATATCTGTGGAAAAAGTCAATGAAAATTTCAACTTGTGTAAATGTTAAAGAGAATTGTTATAAAATGATGTACAGATGGTATATGACGCCTAAAAAAATTTCTATTATAAATGAAAGTATGTCTAACAAATGTTGGAAATGTAAGAAACACGAAGGGTCTTTTTACCATATGTGGTGGACATGTGATAAAGCAGTAAAGTATTGGACAGAGATCCACAATGAGATACAAAAAATTTTGAATTGTACTTTTAAGAAAGACCCACAAATGTTGTTGTTAGGTCTTAAAATGGAAGAAATAAATGTAGCCAAGAGAACACTACTATGGTACTTGACTACAGCAGCAAGATTGACTTTTGCTCAATGTTGGAAACAAGATAAAATTCCTGAAACATGGGAATGGATTAAAAAGACGTTGTTTTTGGCGGAGATGGACAAGTTAACTAGAAAGTTAAACAACGAAGAAGACGAAACCTTTTTCGAAGATTGGAAAGACTTTCAAAAATATTTGCTGAAAAATTGGGACATTAAAAGTGGTTTGATTTGTTTTGACAGTTATTAAGAAGAAATGGAAAGAGAATTAGATTTTTGTATTGTTACCGTTAGTAAGAGAATAAGTTTAGAAGTAACTGTAATGGATTTAGCGAGACTTTAATGGGGTTGGAGCAGTGCGGGAAGCCTGATGTGGGGGGGAGAAAGGGGAAAAAAGAAAAATGGATGTGTATTGGTTTGCTTAAAGTGTATAAACTTGTGATATATCCAATAATAAATTGTATTTACAAAAAAAAAAAAAATCCTAAAAGAAATCGACCCTGACTGTTCCCTTGAAGGCCAGATCCTGAAGCTGAAGCTCAAATACTTTGGCCACCAAATGAGAAGGGAGCATTCACTGGAGAAGACCCCCATGCTGGGAAAGATTGAAGGTCAAAGAAGAAGGCGACGGCAAAGGATGAGATGGTTAGACAGTGTCATCGATGCAACGAACATGAAATTGAGCAGACTTCAGCGGACAGCGGAAGACAGGAGGGCCTGGCGTAATCTGGTCCATGGGGTCGCGAAGAGTCGGACTCGACTGTGCGACTGAACAACAACAACAACAACAAATGGCTTGGTCCACTTCTCTCTAGCTTCCCTTGTAAGCCGCCCTGAGCCCACTTGCGGGGAGGGTGGGGTAAAAATGTCAAAAATAAATAAATAAATAATAACTATATCATGGACATTCAAATAAAGCACGCTTCTTCACAGTTGCTTTGACCCGTAAGCCACAATGGCAATATCTATCTGAAAACGGTACCCCTAATACACGGCCTTCAGAGATCGCATATAGTCGTGCATTTAATCTTGCAAGCATAATTGCTTGCCTGTATCCTGGAACTGTAAAGCTAAATGAGTATTTTGAACTTGTAAAAAGCGGTGGGCTTCCCATATGGAGAGAAAAGCAAACATGCCTAGCCCAGCAGATGGTACTATTGATATCCACCTTCATAATCAACTGCTTGCTGGCCTTATAGGCTAGGAGCCACTTAGTGCAAAAAACTATTTTCTCTGGGCATTGTTTGATATTCAGTTTTTCCTATTATAGCCTGATTCCAGACTGGAGAAATTATCTTGTTTCATGTAATATAATAAGCTATTATCCTTACAGTACATTATTTAGAGTTTCAGATTTAAGGCCAGTATCCAAGCCCTGGATTCAACAGGAAGCTGGCCAAATTATCAGCCGCATATTTTGGGATCGCACAGTTCTGGTGCAAGAACTGTATTAGCGGCCGATCTATAGTCTCATTTATCCTGTGGACCAAGATCGCTGCTTCGTATAGTAGCTGAAAAGTGTAACTGCTGCCGGAAGGTACTACCCACCCTTTCTATAGAACAAGCACTTTATTGCTGTACTAGAGCAGATGGCTGATACTGCCCTAGCCTTATGTTGAGGTTTCCAAGTTAAATGCGCATCAAAATTCCCCCCCAGACCTAACCTGCTCTACAAGGTTTGTGTCCACTGGGGCACCTTTATGACCAACAAAGCTTTATTCTGGATTTAAGCTTTCGTGTGCGGGCACATGGAAATTTATACCCCAAATTAAACTTTGTTGGTCTTCAAAGTGCCCCACTGGACTCAAACTTTATTCTGCTGCTTCAGACCACACGGCTTCCCCTCCCAATCTAACTTGCTCTAGTTCATTACCCTCTAAAACCCCTTTACATCTTTGATCTCATCCTGCTTTTGTAAGAGCCACTATCTTTTGACTTCAGAGAGTTTATTGTCAGACCGTGTTACCGATATAGTTACAGAAGAACCATATTAATCTTCAAACCCTGATAGGAGATTGTGATAAAAACGCTGCTTCATCAGCATACAATAAAATGGGTATTTCTAGGGCCCCCAAGTCTTGGCAAGTGAAATTTGTCTAGTGGAGCCACCAGACATCCCTTGCTTGACTCCCACCTTCATGGTAAATTTTCCTGTCATTTGCCCCTCTGACCCACACCGAACCTGGGCTGCTGGATTCTCATAAAGCACCCATATCAACCACAGCAGTCTACGGTCAGTTGTGGTTTCCCTGAGTTTTTGCCATAAACGTGTCCTGGGAACTGAATCAAATGCCAATTTCAGATCTATGATAGCTTTCCTTGAGTGTAGTAGCTATATTTTTCTGACAAATGCAAGGATCAATAGCTGAGACTCCCTGTTTACAACCTGCTTGCTCTAAATCCAGCACTGTTTCTGAATATACCCAGTCCACTAGCTTATAATAAAAACAGGATGCTATTAATTTACTAATCACTGGTAACAAGCTAATTGGCCGGTAATTAGTTGGATCCATTGGCTGACCTTTCTTAAATATAGGGACAATAACAGCATGCTTCCATTGATCTGGTGTCTTACCTGTCGAGTTAATTCTGGAGAATAAAGGGGCCAGTAAAGTGCTCCATCGTAGTGGGTTGCTCTTAAATATTTCAGCTGGTATTAGGTCTATCCCAGGGGGCTTGCTTGCTTTCAAACAACATCAGAATAGCCACTTCTTCAGATGACACCGGTGGCAGTGAGGGGACCTAAGCATCTGGGGCAGTGATGATCTTGTTTCTTGGGGGGCAACAGTGGGAGGGCTTCTGGAGTTCTGGCTCTGCTGGTGGACCTCCTGATGGCCCCTGGTTTTTGGTTACTGTGTGACACAGAGTGTTGGACTGGATGGGCCACTGGCCTGATCCAACATGGCTTCTCTTGTGTCCTTCCTCCTCCCTCCCTCCCTGAATTACTTCTTCACCCAAAGAGTCATTAACACATGGAATTTACTACCACAGGAAGTGGTGGCAGCTACAAGCATAGACAGCTTCAAGAGGGGATTGGATAAATGTTTGGAACAGAGGTTCATCAGTGGCTATTAGCCACAAGGTATAGATGGAACCCTCTGTCTGGGGGCAGTGGTTTTTTGTATTCTTGGTGCTTGGGGGGCACAGTGGGAGGGCTTCTAGAGTTCTGGCCCTGCCAGTGGACCTCCTGATGGTACCTGGATTTTGGCCATTGTGTGACACAGAATTTTGGACTGGATGGGCCACTGGCCTGATCCAACATGGCTTCTCATATGTACTTAGGTTCATTTTGATGTGACTGTGATTGGCTGCTGAGCTAACCTTGGCCAAATGCACAGGCACGTGAGTTGTGCCTTGTTTTTTTCTTTAAACAACCAGAGGTGATTAGTGGCAGTCATGATGGTGGAGCAGGCAGCGGTGGTCAAGCAGTACGGACCAGTATTGTGGATGGTCATCTGTTCCATGGATTTTTCCTACATCCCTCTCCCTCCAGCTGTCCTTTCCAAGTTGGAAACGTTGATTTGCAGGTTGCAGGGAATTGCAGTATGGGGCAGAAGCGGAAAACTGCCCTTCCTGCTGCTTCTACCAGGCCGTAGGGTTGCCAGCTCCCTAGAAGTTCCATAGGATTGGGGGGTGAAGCCTGGAGAGGACAGGGTTTGGCAAAAAGAGGGACTTTGGAAAGGTAGAATGCCATAGAGGGCACCTATCAAAGCAGTTGTTTTCTCCAGGAGGACTGGTCTCTGTTATCTGGAGATCCATCCTGGCTGAGATTTGGGTTGGGAAATTCCTGGAGATTTGGGGGTGGAGTGGAGCCTAGGCAGGGTGGGGTTTGGGGAGGGGGGACCCCAGTGGGGTATAATGCCATAGGGACCACCCTCCAAAGCAGCCATTTCCTCCCAAGGGAACTAACCTCTGTCATCGGGAGATCAGTTGTAATTCTGGGATATCTCCAGGCCTTTCCTGGAGGTTGGCAACCCTAACGACCAGCAAAGGAGTGCTGTCAGATGAGGGAGGTGAGGGCAGGTGTGTCCCCTTCCCCCTCCTCAGTGCTGCCCCCCCCGGCCTCCGGGGCTATTACACATGGGATGGGACACATTTGGGGACACCCACGTACCAGACCCATTTTCCCTTGGCAAATTTCCTGCAGGGCAGGCTGAAGTTAATAAAGAACACGCTGTAAATTACGCCTCGGGTTTCTCAGTACAGCTTTGTAGTGTTCGTACACTTCTTGTAAATCTGGGGAAATTTCCAAAATTGGCCATTTTTGAAAACCACCTTCCCCTCCCCAACCAAGTTTCTGTCCAAAGCTTCCCCTCTTTTGCTCCTAGTTTGCAGTCTGCTACGTAGAGCACCTTCATCCTTCTCATACCTTCATGCTCTTGAAACTGAGGGTGTTCAAGGAGGCTACCTGCCTGGCAGGCCAGCCTGCTGAGTAGGGTTGCCAACCCCCAGGTTGTCTTTTCCAGCGAGTGTGGTCTTCTCGTGATGTGACCAAAGTATGATAGCCAGGGCTATTTTGGGGCAGGAATGCACAGGAACGGAGTTCCAGGCTGGCTCCAGAGTTGGCCACACCCAGCAGGAACTCATTAGCATAATAGGCCACACCCAACAGCAGAAACTCATTAGGATTGGCTACATTAGGGCTGTGTGGCCTAACATGCAAAGGAGTTCCTGCTCCAAAAAAAGCCCTGGGTTTTGACAACAGACAAGGTAAACAAAATAAGAAGCAAAAGGTGGGTGTGACTGGATGTCCATGCTTCTGGTAACATGGGGGTGTGGCCTAATATGCTGAGCTGTGCTGTCAGGGGTGTGGCCTAATGTGCTAATAAGTTTTGCTGTTGGGTGTGACCTAATATGCTAATAAGTTCCTGCTGGGCTTTTTCTACAAAAGTAGCCCTGAGGATAGCCCCAGTTTAGCCATTTTAACTTCTAGAGAGAGTTCAAGCTCGATCTAGTCTAGGACCCACTGATTTGTCTTTTTGGCGGTTGACCGTATCCACTATTTCTGTAATCTAGAGAGTGTTAATTCCCAGAGAACTCCAGACCCTACCTTGTGGTTGGCAACTGTATATGTGAAACATTTTTCATACTAAATCAAACATACCGCCCCTTGCCAATTGCCACCAGACAAGCTTGAGCCTGTCAAATCTTGGAAGCTAAGCAGGGTGGTCCCTGGTTAGTATTTGGATGGGAGACCACCAAGGAAGTCCAGGATTGCTACGCAGAGGCAGGCAGCGGCAAACCACCGCTGCACATCTCTTTCGTTGAAAACCCCATGGGGGTTGTTATCAGTCGATTGGGCCTTGACAGTACTTAATTATTATTAATTCAGTTTGACAGATAGAAACGTTGGAGCATGGCTTACTGGAATACTTTTGCAGTATTAGGGATTTGTGTTTTGCTTGTCTTTTCTATGATAATGAGGAGTTGTCAACATCAGATAAGCTAAGACACTCTCGGCAGGCATGGAGTTACGCTGGCTATCGCCACATTTTTTGCTCACATAACTAAATCTAAAGGACCTCAAGCACAGTAATTGGTTGATTATTTAAATTACTTTTTTTTTGGTTGTATCTAGTGTGACATCACTGAAGACCTGTAGGCAAAACGAGCAGTATTGTTAAAGTAAGATTAAGTTGGTTTAGCAGGATTGCTACACGCTTTCTACCTAACGGCTAGTCTGTTGCCAACAGTCAGATTCAAGCAGAGTTCTGGAATTATTTTTATTTGCCTTATGCTCGTCCCACCTCCCATCTTAACCAGAAGATCAGGTTCCGCATGCAGTCTGAGCCTTTGATTTGTACCCTGTTCTGTGTGCCGCGTTCTTTTGCTGCCTGCTCATGGGATTTTGTGTGGAGGCCCTGATGTTCCAGAAGGATGTTAGAAGATGTTAGTCTTTTCTGCAGCTCTCGCGGGACTGCAAAACAGAACTTTTTCGGAAGCACCAGTGGCCACTCGGTGTGCGTGGTTTCTGTGGGATGTCCTAGAAGGGCACGACATAGCCCAGTCTCATCAGGTCTCGGAAGCAAAGAAGAGTCAGTATTTGGAAGGGAGACCACCGAGGAAGAGTCTGCAGAGGGAGGCAAAGGCAAACCACCCCTGCTTCTCACTTGCCCTGAAAGCCCCTTGCTACGACTTGACGGCACTTTACACACACACAGAAGGGCAGTGGAAAGGGGTTGGTTTGGTTTGATTGTTGCTACCCACCTTGGTCCCAGTGATCTGGGAGAAAGGTGGGCCTACTGGCTTTTTAAATTTGTGGGAGTGCGAATCATGCCAGTTAAATATAGTGAACTTCATTCTGGTGTGATACTATTAACAAGGACAGGACAGATCTGAAGAACTGCTTCTCCAGAACATTATGCAACGTTGTGTGGTCTCCTAGTCCTGCCAAGCTTGAATTTCAACATGTTAGATGTGTAGTTGCAAAACTATTTGCCATTTGGTGCTGTGTAAAGTCATGTAATGTGGACATTCCGTAGTCTCAGCATGAACTGTGATTTCTCAAGGCAGGTTCAGAGGGGAGCCGTGTCGGTCTACAGGAGAACCTTAAAGCTACAGTGGGGCCTCTCGGGGCCCGGCCCCCCGACTTACCACCAAAGCCCCCTGTCATGACCCCAGCGGGTCGCCGCCTTCCGCCGCCGCCACCCTGGACTTACGGTCCCTTGAGAAGGCCCAGAGTACCCCTCTCAAGCCCAAGCAAAATGCCCCTTTTACAGCCGAGAAAACACAGGCGTGATGACCAGGCAGAGAACACTTAACCAAATGGTTTATTAACACTAATGGGGCATGGAAAACAAGACAAGGTGCTTTAAAAAGATATAACAGTGTTGAAAGGCAAAAATAAACACAAAGCTAATGCAGCTACCTCTTACTCCTAAACTATTAATACTCAAGCCCTACAGCCTGCCTGGCTATACTACCTGTCCTCACTCTCTCCAGTGAGGAAGCTTTCTCTCCCCCAGATCAGCCTGTCCCCTCTGTGAGACCAGGCCGCAGATGAGAGACAAAAGAACACAATTTTTTCCACAGCTAACAGCTTAAGTCAGAAAAACTCCTCACCAAGCATGTAACAATCCCTTCACAGAATCTCTGTACTCTGATTGGCTAAAAACCGTCCCCAAGCATTGTGGGGATTGTAGGTTGTCTGCTTGCTATTCCCAGACAGGCTCCTCCTAGAGCTTAGGCCTCTAGGCCCTGCCTCCATCCTGCACAGATCATGACACCCCTTAGGGTTCCCAAGTACTTACCGTGTGGGAGCGGGGGACGCATGCTCCCCGGCCAGACCAGTCCTCCCTGTAACGCACCATGCTGTCGTCAGGAAGTGATGCTAGGCGACGCTCTGGCAATGTGGCTGGAAACTCGATGTGGCTGGTGATGACATCATGCGTGTGTCTTTCCTTCCTCCGGGGATGGTCCTGCCAGGACGTATCTGTCCCCTGCCGAAATACGGTAAGTTCTTGGCAAGCCTAACACCCCTCGACTTCCCATCCAGCCCAGGCCCCCCAACTTTCAATTTTTTTATTTTATTTATGGTGCTTGCTTGGGGTGTGTGACTTATTTAAAGCCTCCCTGAATTAAAAAATTCTGGCTACAGGCCTTCTTAGAGACCAACAAAAGTTTCCGGGCATCGGCTGCTGTGAATCAAAACTCTGAAGAGATGTCTGACAAAGGGAGCTTTGACTCTCAAAAGCTTCTACCCCCAAAAATCTTGTTGGTTCCCTAAGCCTGGTGCTCCCGTGCAAGTTTCTAAAAAGAGATCATATTAGGTCTTCTTATGTGAGGACTTTAACAACAATGAAATTAAGGATGGCCTTTACTAGTTTAAGATTTCAAGCTATGCCCTCAAGTGGTTTGACTGGGCCTTTCTTAAGTGTTCCTGGCCTGTTACGATTCTGGTGTGTGTGGTATGGGAGAAACAGATGATCTGATTCATTATATTTTTGAGATATCCCCTTCACCATGACCCCCGAAACAAATTTATTACTAGTATTCTATCCATGTGGGAAGGAGCTTCAGACTTGGGAAAAGTAACACTTTTGCTTGCTGATGAGGATTCTTATGTTTCTAATAGAGTCGCTTTGTTCTCATTAGCGGCAAGAAGGATTAGATCGAACTGCCTGGAACAATAGCTATAATAAGAGTTAACATTGTTTTGAACTTTTTAAGCTTTTTAAACTGGGCTGATTTTATATGGTTTAGTCCCATATTATATTTGCAATTCTGTTAATTCATTTTGTTCATTTTGCTGATTTTGCACTTTTAGTATGTGGAAGATTATGTTATATACTGTTATGACCCATGGTCAATACAATACACTGGAACTACTGCTGCTGCTGGTGCTACTGGACTTGAATCTTGGGGAGTTGGGGAGGGCTGTGGCTCAGTGGTAGGGCATTTGCTTGGCATGCAGAAGGTCCCCGGTTCAATCCCCAGCACTTCCAGTTAAAAGGATTAGATAGGAGGTGATGTGCAAGACCGCTCTGACTACCAGTCAGAGGAGACAACTGACTTTGATGGACTGATGGTCTGATTCAGTATAAGGCAGCTTCATATGTTCATAGCTGTGACTTTTCAAGTAAATTTATTGCAAAACTACCCTATTATATAGTGGACAAACATATAATTGTGGGTCCTTTTCCCCTATGGTGATGTAACAGCTATACTACTTATTAATATTCTTTAAAATGTTTAGACATAAGACTGCTCAAATGCTTGAAGAGCCTTGTATGTTCATCAAGCTTTCTCCTGCTTTGTCCCAGGTGAGCCACTGTCATGGGGTGAGGGGGCTTTGTTAGGCAGGCCTTTTCTGTCACCCCAGGGCCCGCCCACCGGAGTCGCCAAGGTGCAAACCCTAGTTCCTTGTCTGGAACTAGGACTGCCAGCTCCAAGTTAGGAAACTCCTGGTGATTTGGGGGGTGGAGCCTGGGGTGGGTGGGGCTTGGGGAGGGGAGGGGAGGGACCTCAGCAGGGTATAAACCCCTACAGTCCACCCTTCAAAGCAGCCATTTTCCTCCAGGGGAAATGATCTTGGTTTAGGATTGCCAGGTCCGGCTCAGGAAATATCTGGGGACTTTGGGGGTGGAGCTCGGAGTGGAGCAGAGCTAGGATGTGACATCGCTTTTGTGGTGTCACTAGGGTTGCCAGGTGAGGCTGACAAGCCAGAAGGGAGTTCTGGCTGTCGCATTTTAAGCATTCCTTTTAAATACTTTTCCTCCATTGGAAATAGTGGAGGACAGGGGCACCTTCTTTTGGGGCTCACAGAATTGGAAACCCCCCCCCCGAGTCCAATCTTTTTAAAACTTGGAAATTTTTTTTCAGGAGAGGTACTTACAGCTATGCTGAAAATTTGGTGCCTCGACCTCAAAAACAGGGGGCCCCCCCGCCCCAGATACCCACAGATCAATTCTCCATTATACTCGTATGGGGACCAGTCTCCATAGAGTATAATGGAGCAGCTAGCCACCATCTCCCCTGCTTTCTGACAGCCCTGAAGTGGGGGAAGGGGCTCCAAACCAGGGGACCCCCCTACTCTCAACTGGGGTTTAACAACCCTACCTTGGTCGTCTAAAGACTGATTGTAAAAGCAGGAGATCTCCAGGGGCCACCTGGAGGATGACAACCCCAGTACAAGGGGAGTCTAAATACTTTAAATACCGTTGCACTGAGGCTCTGATTGAAATTTAGCCCCATGGGAACCTTGGTTTATGGATTAAATTTCGGTGGTCTTAAAGGTGCCACTGGGCCCCAACTTTATTCTGTTGCTCCAGACCAACACGGCCGCCCCCCTGAGCCTGGCATCTTCTCTGGCTTTCTCTTCAGGTTCAGCCTAGATCCCAGAGTTCTCCCACTCTAACCCTCCTCCCTGAGGCTGGGTTCACGTAGGGGCAGGGATCTTTCTGACCCACGGGGAGTCTCTTGACCCTGCCTCTTTCCTTTGTCCCAGAGAAGTGAATGGCTGCCATTCATCTGTATGGAGATCAATTAAACTCTGCTCTTGGAGACAGCGTTGCGAGGAGGGCATCCCTCCTACCTCACCCCCCACCCCATAATATTCTCCTCCCGACAACCCCCTTCCAGTTTATCATGCCTGTCGTAATGATGGGCACTTGGCTGGTAGGATAAAATATGGGCATAACTGGGGATGACAAAGCCAGATTCTGTTAACCCAGGAGCCGTGATGATAAGCAATCCTCTTGTGGTGTGTGGGGCTGATATAGTGAGGTCTATGTTTATGCGCGATGCCTGCAGACAGAAGGAGGCTTGTAGGAAAAACTTAGATATTCTGATTATGACTGTAATGTGGGACCAGACAGACCAGTCTTCGAGGAAGGTCTTCCACCCAGTAACCCCTGAGACAAAGATCCTTTGTGCGCCGCTTCAACAAGTAACCTTTTAGCGGGCTGGCTTCCTTCGCCGGCTTCTCAAGGCTAAGGCGTTTTGTTAGCTTAATGCTATAACAGCGCCGGGCAAGATTATTTTCAAGTGCAATTTAGAGGCAGTCATAGCCGGGGGACGGGGGGACACCTCCATTGTGCCCCAAAATAATGGCCATTCAAACAGACAGGAGAGAATCTTGGATGCGTTCCCCTTTAAAGCTGTGAATCAGCGCATTCTGTGGACTGGCAACAGGCTTGGGAAGAGAACCACAGTGTGATACTCTTCAGGCTGGCCCTCTCTGAGCTGGCTGGCACAAAGCGGAGGGTTGCCAAGCTCCAGGTGGGGCCGACTTCTTGGAATTACACCTGATCTCCAAATGACAGGGATCAGTTCCCCAGAGAGTGAACTCTATTGCAATATACCCCACTGAAGAAGAAGAGAGGAGAGAGATTGGATTTATACCCTACCCTTCACTTGGAGTCTCAGAGCAGTTTACAATCTCCTTTCCCTTCTCCTCCCTGTGAGGTAGGTGGGACTGAGAGAGCTCTTTCAAGAACAAGAGAACTTGTGACTGCCCCAAGGTCACACCAGCAGCTGCATGTGGAGAAGTGGGGAATCAAACCCGGTTCTCCCAGATTAGAGTCCGCGCTTCTAACCACAACATCAAACTACCTCCCCTCCCCAAACCCAGCCCTCCCTAAGACTACAGCCCCAAATCTCCAGGAATTTCCCATCCCAGAGCTGGCAACCCAAATAAAGCGCCCATTTTCAGCTTTCCTCTCGCAAAGAAGTTCTCAGCCTCTCAGGTTGAGGATCACTATTGGGATATTTGGTTAATATAGCAGGGTTTTCCCAGTCACAGAAGCGTGTTACTGAGTGCAGCAAAAAAATCTGCCAAGAAGTATGTTGCAAAAAAGAAGTAAACTTTAATTCATTCAAGTAGATCCAATTCACGTTCAGGTCGCAATCAAAAGAAGAGAGGGAAACCTAATGTAAAGAGTGCCCTCCCTTTCACAAGTGGCCAGCTTATCCGGCATCATGTGTGGGGGGGAGGCTGAGGGCGTGGTCTCTGCAGGAGGGACCTTCAGAGACCGGTGTCTCCATGGAAGGCCATGTGAAGAGAGAGGGCAAAGTGAGAAAGAGGACTCAGAGGGCAGCTCCCAGCCCGTCACCAGGATTTTGTGGCTTGTGGGGCAAAATTGTTGTCAGGTTCAATAACAAGTGGATCCAGGCATTCTTATGCAAAGAAAGGTTTTATTGGATAATCTTGCTAAAACCCACAGTAGGAGGTCATTGTCAGGAATGGGGGGCGAAGCAATGCAAGCTAACTTATAGTGTGATGAAAAAAAGCGCCTAGCAAATGAAATATGAGCGCGCGCGCGGGAAACTCCCGGCGGGAGATATACTTCATGAGCGGGAGACTACTCCCCCCTCCCTTTGCCTTCCCAGGACTGGAAAATTCTCAGTAACACAAGAATAGCCCAAAGCCTACATTCAAGGCCACCGTGATAAGGAAAAGCGGCAGGGAAGAAGCTCCCACGTTTCTGCCTGCATAGCTATGCAAGCGCAAAGCAGGGTAGGGAACACATAACAATGGATTCAGTGAGAAACATCAAAGAAGCATTTCTGACAATTGTTTCTGGTGGGGCTGCCATCATTTGCCATAATGAAGGGTGGTGGTGCACGCCCCTCTCCCTCCCCTCCTGCAAGATTTACAGGGCCCTCTGGTTGATGGACGGGCCATGTGCTCACCATCCATTGGCTGAAGGGCCCTTTAAACCTTGCAGGAGGGGAGGGAGAGGGGCACGTGCCACCCCCACTTCTTCTCAAAAGCATTTAAAGGATCCCTTTGAATGCTTTTGGAAAGGAGCGGGAGGGCCTTTAAGAAGGGGGCTTTAAGGAAGGGGCGGAGCCCCCAAATAGCCCCACTGTGGCTATGGGCCAGGGCAGTTCCCAGGTGAAGACAAAGAGAAGCATCCCATTCAAGAAGACAACACCTGTGCACCCTCGGAGTGATGTAGCGCCCCCCAGTGTCCAGGCACGCTGAGTCGCTCACTCCAGCCATCACCACAGCTGCTGAAGGGTTTCAGTGCCTTTCCCACATAGACTCACTGAATTGTGTGGGAATCTCCCATGTGGGCTCACTGTTTAGAGCAGGGTAGGCAGTACCAGAATCTCGTCAGATCCAGGCTATTTTGCTTGGGATGCAGGGCTGCTTTGCCAGCCAAGCACCTGAGGCACCCTTGAGGCAGTGGCAGTGCTGCTGAAGCCAGCAATGTCAGAGGAGGAAACGGGGGGGTGGCTTAGGTCTGTTGCCACCTCGGGGACCCATGCAACTTCTGACAGGTCCAAGATAAGGCCCGTGAGGTACCGCTGGTGCCGCAGGTGCTCACCTTGTTCCTAGCGTGTCTTGCCAGCTGCTGTCTAGTGCAGAAGTCCCCCACCTTTCTGAGCCTGTGGGCCCCTTTGGAATCCTGACACGGCACGGTGGTTGCAGCGACAAAACGGCCGCCGCAAAACGGCCTCCACAGTTTACCTTCAGTCACACAGTGAAATTCCTTGTGCTGTGGCGGCAGCGGCTGCCAAAGCAACATTTCAAAGAATGTGCACAGTCAATGAAATCCCCAGTGGCCAATCAGAAGCCTTGCTGGGCCGAAGCCCCACCTGGCCACACCCACTTGCTGTAAACACTTGGCAAGTGCCAGGAAAGGTACTGGCAGCAGGCACCATGGCTGCCCACAGGCACCACGTTGGGGGATCCCATTCCCAGGTCCCGTGTGTCGCACCAGGTACCCCCTCTTTGCAGGTAGACGTTGCATTTCCACCCACATGTGAGCTAGACCGTTTGCCTAGGACTGTTTTAGGCTGAGCAGGATTCAGTGGGGAACATTTTGGTCAGTCATTCACATAGGGTTGCCAACTCTGGATGGCAACGTTCCTGGAGATTTGGGGTGGTCGAACCTGAGGCAAAAGGGGTTTGGGGAGGGAAGAGAACTCAGTGAGTTATAATGCCCTAGAGTCTACTCTCCAAAGCAGCCATTTACTCCAGGGGAGCCAACCTCTGTCCTCGGAAGATGTTTCAGTTCCAGGAGATGTCTTAACCTATGTGCTCTTTCAGATCTGACCTGGGTACTCTGAGAATTCAACCACAGGCTGCCAATTGAACTAGGGATCCCAATCCCACTACAGAGATCAGTTTCCCAGTTTCCCTAGAGAAAATGGCGGGTCCAGTGGGCAAACTCTATGGTATACCATAGATGCTAGTTGAAATCCTTCCCCATGGTAACTGCACATGCTCTCCAAATTGTTCTGGTAACAAATATCCACTGTGTCTGGATGTGTGTCTCTTTCATCAAAGGTAGTAATCAAGTTGATTATTCCTGGCCTGCTATGTAAACTTTTAGCCATTGCACATCACATGAGAAAGCAACACCTGGCTCTAAAGAAAATCTTTGTTCATGTATTTATTTCTGGATGTGTGTTGTTTTACAATAACAGGGCTTTTTTTGTAGAAAAAGCCCAGCAGGGACTTACTAGCATAATAGGCCACACCCAACAGCAGCAACTCATTAGCACATTAGGCCACACCCCTTAGAGTATGGCTCATTAGCATATTAGGCCACACCCTGTGCATTCCCTTGGTTTGCCCGAGCGCCCTATGGCTGCAGGGAGCCCGGGCAAGGCCCCCCCTTGAAGGGAAGGGAAGGCAGTTTAAACTGCCTTCCCTTGGCTTGCCTGGGTGCTCCATGTCTGCGGGGAGCACGGGCAAGGTGGCCCTTGGAGGAGAGGGAAGGCAGTTTAAATTGCCTTCCCTTGGCTTGTCCGGGCTCCCCGCAAGCCTTCCCTTGGCTTGCCCAGGCTTCCTGTGGCTGTGGGGAGCCCAGGCCCCCCCATGGCCTGCCCACCTAGAAGTTGCCGGGAGGGGGGCACTTTCCAGGCCTTCCCTTTGTAGCCAGGCACACAGAGATTTTGGCTGTAGTGGGCGTGGCCAACTCTGAAGCCAGCCGGAACTCCGTTCCTGTGCGTTCCTGCCCAAAAACAGCCCTGTACAATGGCAATATTGACCACTGAGGAAGGCCCTAAGGGGCTGAAATGTGTATGGTCTACTGGTCATAAGATATACCCATCAATTGTATATGTAAAACTTTCAGCTCTGTGTATAAAAAGTTTTAAGAGTGATATCTGGATCATTTCTTTTAACCGATTTTATCTTTTACTAATGTGTACACCATAATCAATATTTGTATTTTTATAATAACTTATTTTATTAGCTTGACCCTCATATATCGCTGCCTCAAAATCTCCAGGAATTTCCCAGGCCAGAGGTGGAATCCCTAAACTGCACACATCAACAGGAAGAGATTTTGCAGAGATCTCAAGGCTGTTCCGTAGATTTTAATGAGGGTGGTCATATGGGCATTTATCATACCGCCCATCGATGGCCGTTTTTAAAAAATGCATACATTTCAATGCACAAATGAGATACAGCCGGGAGAGTTTTGTTCCTCTGTGGGCGGCAGCATCCTTGAATTCCAGCAAAATAGGCTATTTCGAATGGAGGACACCTTTTATGTTCTGTAGGGTCTTTGTCTACTTCAGCTCACTGATTCTAGAAAGCCTTATTATTTCGTTTCTTAAAGATATGTATATCCTGCCTTCCCTTTCAATTCAAGGCAGCTTCCTGTCCCTCTCTCTCTGGCAAACTCCCCATGCCTGTGGGTCTCTCCTCCCTTCCCTCTTTTTCTTCCAAATTCCACCCACAGTCCCTCTCAAGAATGGAGCTGCTGCTGACGCCAGCGCCCCTACATCTCAATGTGTCCCTCATGCATAGTAATTCAAGATACCTCGAGCCCTAAACCGCAAACAATTATCTTCAAAGCTCATCACCACACCATCCCAATCCAAACCCTGAAAAGTAGCTCTCTGTGCACTGTGAAAGCAGAGAACAGGCCAGTTTTAATCCATTGCCCACATCCCCCCTCCACCAGTAGATTTACGAGACAGTAGGTGGAAATGCAAAAGCAACAATTTTGTTGGTACTGAACTATTACTTTGCTGGTCTGCACTTCTAACTGTGGGCAGGGATCATAGCTGAGCGATACAGCCATGTTTTGTGGGTATGGCATCCGAAATTGGCACGCCTGGCATCTCAAGTTAAAGAAAAAGCCTTCTATGTGGATTTCAGAGAGTCCAAGCAGACTGGTTGACTCAAAGGGCAAATCGTCTGTGAGTCTTTAGGATGATTCTGTGCTGCCCCAGTGGGATATACAGTAAAGCATAGCAAGCAGTTTGTATTAGAGCAGGAAAATAAGTCCTTTACCTTTAAGATAATGCATGATAGGAGTTGTAGTTCATTATTGCCTTAGGTCAGACGTTCTGAGATAGCCTTCCTTATTGGTTACACATAGGTCCACTTCCCGGTAGCTAGCAAGCCCACCAAAGTTTTTATTAACCTTTTCCTGTTCTTTGTTAGAAATCACTAGCGGCAACAGAAACACGTGGAATCATCGCTTTTTCACCAGTCTTACAATGGATCCAAATAATTAAAGATGAACTCTGTCACCCATTCACCAACCGGATCATGAGTCCATGATCTTCTGAATATATGAAGAGTAAAATAAAGTGATTGAGTCTAAGTAAGACTGGCATCGATCACTCACCTGCAGTGGGACTACCTCAGAGCAGGGACAGATTCCGTAAATCCATTTTAGCGATCTGTTTCTTACAGCAGCCCTTGCTAGAGGTGAAAAGAATGTTCACAAAGGCTGCATTCAGATGGCCAGTCAATCCCGCCATGAGCCCTCCTAAAATTTTATCCTGTTTTTTTTAATCCAGCCTAGCATGACCAGACGCCCCCCCCGTGAAATAGCCTCACCGCGCGTTGTTCCCGCCGTGATTTGTCTACACGGCATCCACCGATCATCAGCTGGTGTGCTGGAATACGAGCCTGGGTTTCTTTAGGAGGGGTGTGTGAAAGATTTCCCCCTCTCTTTCCATACTCCAACAGGACATTCCATGCAGGAGATTCTGCATACTTCAGTTTCTGTTTTGACCCGCGCTTGCAGGGATGGAAAGAATAAGTCCCGGTCCTCCCCCTTGCCATTGCCATCATGATCAATGGAGGGACTATTTTGCAAGTTAGAACAGTCCTTCCCCCCCTCGATCTCCCATCGCGGTAACGTCTTGTCCCTAAAATAAATAAGCATGAATATTACATTCCTCGTAGCGCTTATTGCTGAATGCGTTTCCTCGTTAAAGCGCACATAGGGTTTCAATTTTTTAAAAATCGCACCCCCGTCGGCTCGGTCTGACATCAGATCGAGCCGACGGGAGCATCGCGTGCTAATGGAGTGACCAGACGGAAGAAAGTCTGCAGTTGTCGCGTGGGTAAGCGAAAACCCTACATTGAAACTGCTACTTTTAAAATCAGGATTGGAGGCGCAGCAGAACGGGATGCCTACAGGACCGGAATATTTCCCAGATGTTTCTGTCTGGTCGTGCATTTTTGATCCGCAAGGGAGTCGTTCCTATGGCGGATCAAAAGATCCGTCTGAACGCACCCAAAGACACATTTTTCATTTCCTTTTGCTTCAATGTGAACTTTCTAAAAAGAAGTAGAATTTTAAATAGGGAATTTTACCTCAGAATTTGAAAATGAGATGTGTTTTGGTTTTGTTGGCTTTTCTCCATGCATCTTTGATGTTGACAGATGCCAAAATATATGAAATCACATAAGCCATCAGTTTTTGAAGAGTGTCAACCTGCACAGTATTGTCAAATATTTTTTTTTGCCATCAAGTTGCAGCTGACTTATGGCAACGCCATCGGTTTTCAAGGGAGGAGATGAGCAGAGGTGTTTTGCCCTTGCCTGCATCTTTGTAGCAATCCCCTGGGCTTCCTTGGTGGTCTCCCATCCAAATGCTAACCAGGACTGACCCTGCTTAGCTTCCAAGATCTGGTGAGATCGAGCTAGCGCAATTGTTAAATATAAAGTATTGAAATCAAAGTTAACTGGATGTCAAAAATAGGTAAATATTCAGATGATATTTAGCAAGCATCAACATTTGCAGAGGAGAGTTCGGAGAAGAATTTATGGGGGGAAATTAATCTCAACATTTGTTGCTTTGGGGATTTGTATACTAAGGTGCCCTTTGGCCATCGAGGGGCTCAGACTTGGGCCTCTGTTGGCAGGGCTCCAGCACTTTCCTTCCTGCCCACTTGCAAGCAGAGGGGATTTCCAGCACCTCTGGATTACTTTGGTAGGCTAAGAGGCGTTCTGTAGCTTCTAGGTGCAGCAAAGATCAGATGAGCAGCGCCCCCTAGAGTCGGATTTGACTTGCTTTTGCGCAAGGGAAACCTTTACCTTTACCTTGATGCTGCTGATCTCCTTGGTGGAAAGTTGGGTTAAGAATATGGTAAATCAATAATGGCTCGGCTCCCAGTCGAGAGTTGCCAGGTCCCCCCTGGCCACTGGTGGGGGTTGGGGGAGTAGGGTTGCCAGATCCAGGATGAGACACTCCTGGAGATTTGGGAGTGGAGCCTGGGGAGGACAGAAACCTCAGTGGGCTACAACACCAGAGAGCCCGCCTTCCAAAGCATCCATTTTCTCCAGGGGAACTGATCTCTGTAATCCGGAGACAAGCTGTAATTCCGGGGGATCCCCAGGTCCCACCTGGAGGCTGGCATCCCTCGCTCCCACCAGAGGATTTCCACGGGCAAGAGAAGAATGGGGGATTTCTGCCAATCCCCCTCTCCTACTACAGACCTTTGACTCCCCCTCTTGGTTTCCCTGGGGGTTCCCTAAGGGGCCTTTGGGGTTGCAGTGAGAGGGGAGGAAGTTGTACTCTGCTGACACAAGTCCTCCCTTCTGTGGAAATCCTCCAGTGGATCTAAGCTAATATAATGAAATGGACTCTGGCCTGGCTCCTGAACAACTTGTTGTGGAGTGCAGGCCGTGCCGGGAATTCAGCTGGAATTAGGGTTGCCAGCACTGGGTTGGGAAATATCTAGAGATTTTTGGGGTGGAGCCTGAGGGGGGTGGGGTTTGGGGAGGGGAGGAGCTTCAGTGGGGTGAAATGCTGTAGAGGGACTTCAGTGGGGTCCTAGGCCATGGAGCCCGCCTTCCAAAGCAGCCATTTTCTCAGGGGAACTGATCTCTGTTGCCTGGGGATCCGTAGTAATCCCAGGAGATCTCCAGCTGCCACCTGGAGGTTGGATGCCCTAGTTGGAATCCTGGTGGGGTATTCCTAGAGCTGCCTGCCTCCCGTCCTGACAGAACCGGGCAAGTGCTTCACCCTGCAGATCTCACACTGGGCACTGGAAGGTTTACTCTTTTTGTGGCACGAGCCACACAGTATTGTTTCGTGTGCCTTGGAATGAATGGACTCAACATGGCTGTTTTCTTGCCAAAGCCTCCCCCAGAAAAAACTTTATTATGTCTGCGGAGGGGAGATTATGTAAGAGCGAGACACAAGTAGACAGTATTGATTGTTTTGTTTTGTTTTTGGGCACCTTGAAGATTCCCTTTACGAGCCCACAATCACACAGTAAGTCTATTGACCGAGTTGCTCAAATCAAAGTTTATTAAGGAGGTTTGAACAGCATAGTTAAATGAATAGAGCGGCGTGTCAGTTGGTCACTGGATCTTTGGAACGCCGAGTTTCTGGTCAGTTCTCCACCCCACACCTGTGCCTGTCCTTTTTTTTTTCCTATTGCATTAGTGGGAAGTTTGAAAAGAAAGAGTTTCCCCCTCCTCTTTATAGATTTATGAGTTGCCTTGCTGAAGAAATACTCAAGGCAATGAGCAGAAAGTAAATGCAGAAAAAAATTAGACCTATAGCCATGAAAATTAGGGTTGCCAGCCCCCCCCTGGCCACCAGCAGAGGATAGGGGGCTGGGGTTGCCAGATCAGGTTGGAAAACTACTGGAGATTTGGCGGGGTGTAGCCGGGGGGAGGCCATCAGGCGGGGTATAATGCCCTGGCGTCTGTTAAGTATGAGACTTAACTCAGTTTCAGGAAACAAGTGATTTCAGCTTTATTGCGAAGTGATAACAGCTCAAAGTTAACAGAACAGCGAACAAACAAAGAGTGGAGCACAGCTCCTTTTAAACAGTCCTGGCTAATATAGCCACACCTATTTTACAACAAGTAACCAATGAGATTACAAGGATAACATCCAATTTGGTTTGTTCCCTCCAAAGCATTACACTAGGACCTGATTGGGCTTCAGTTCAAAGGCAACCAATAAGAGTTCAGGGATTACAACCCTTGCCTTGGCTCAAGCTTAACATTGCTTTTCTATGGAGACATAACAGCAGCCATTTTCACCAGGGGAACTGGTCTCTGTAGTCTGGAGATGACCTGTAATCCCAGGGGGTCCCCAGGTCCCACCTGGAGACTGGCATCCCTAGAACTCAAAATCCATGAACAAGATGGATGGTATGTTGTCGAAGGCTTTCATGGCCGGAGTTCATTAGTTGTAGGTTTGCTGGGCTGTGTGGCATTGCCTAGACCACGGCCATACAGCCCGGAAAATCTGCAACAACTGAAGACAGACAGTCTTTTCCCCTCTCTCTTTTTTAGAGACTTCCCCCCCACCTGTTTTCTATATTTTTTGATGCAATGACAGAACGGGCTGTTACTTATTCAGCTGATGGGCAGGTTCATCGAGGCACACCCTTAAGATAGGTTGGCCGCAAATGTGTAAGGTTTTTTTTTAAATTTCCTGCATAGAGCTCAGGGTTGCCAGATCTGGCTCGGGAAATTCCTGGAGATTTGGGGGTGGAGCCTGGGGAGGGGAGGGACCCTAGTGGGTGTAATGCCATAGAGTCCACCTTCCAAAGCATCCATTTTCTCCAGAGGAACTGATCTCTGTCGGTTGTCATTCCAGGAGATTGTCAGGCTCCACCTGGAGGCTGGCTGCCCTAACATTAGAACTGTGTTGAGATGGGCCAAACCCCACTATCACCCCCTCTCCATGATGTACAGCACCAAGAGAGCACCCCCACCCCCCGGCTTCATAGCCAATAAGTTGCTGGCCTGTTGAGAGCCAGTTTGGCGTAGTGGTTAAGTGCGTGGACTGTAATCTGGGAGAACTGGGTTTGAATTCCCCACCCCTCCACTTGCAGCTGCTGGATGACCTTGGGCAAGCCATAGTTCTGGCAGAGCTCATCTTGAGCTCTCTCAGCCCCACCTACCTCACAGAGGGTGTCTGTTGTGGGCAGGGGAAGGGAAAGGAGTTTGTAAGCCGCTCTGAGACTCTGAGGGAAGGGCGGGGTATAAATCCAGTCTCCTCCTCCCCCTCCCCTCCCCCACTTCTTCTTCTTCTTCTGGCTCCCTTCATCCATACTGCACAATAGGGGGAGGGGGGCACAAGAACAAACTCAACCCAAGAGAATGCTAGAAATCAAGAGGGTCGAGCTAATATAATATTAAACAGTTCAAAATTTAATAAGGTGTACACAAGTTAAAATACATTTAAAATCCTTATGTAAACAAAATTTACACATATTTACACACATGATGGGTCCATACATATGATACTAAAGACCAGGTGCGTTTCGGCCATAAAAAGCCTTCTTCAGTGGTCAAAAATACAATCTTATCTAGACACACATTCATACAATAATATACAAATTCTTGCATGGATGGAGAGACACACATTCGTATTGTAGACACCCTGATTACCAGAACACATATTGGCATTGGTATGACCCATTTTACATACCTATAACCACATCTGGTTTTTATACAAAGGGTTTTTAAAGAATTTGTATATTATTGTATGAATGTGTGTCTAGATAAGATTGTATTTTTGACCACTGAAGAAGGCTTTTTATGGCCGAAATGCACCTGGTCTTTAGTATCATATGTATGGACCCATTATGTGTATAAATGTGTGTAAGTTTTGTTTACATGAGGATTTTAAATGTATTTTAACTTGTGTACACCTTATTAAATTTTGAACTGTTTAATATTATATTAGCTCAACTCCCTTCATCCATAGACACCTCGAAAAGCACGTCGGGTTTTCCTGCCCATCTTTAAAAAAAAAATTCCATTTATTTTAATTTCTTTTCAAAAAGTCATCAGACATAAACTACAATGTGCAGTCTTCAGAAATCTGTTCTGGTCATCAAGGCATTTTCTGTGCCACTCCATTATACAATGCACAAGGACAGTGGAATATGATGGGAGAAGAACATGGTTTGATGGAGTTTTCAATGTGTCTTCTTTGTTCTGATGGACACATGGACATGAGAGAACATTTAATTCTATATTCCTGCCCGGGAAGGTTCACTGAGCTGAAAATACAAATGTCTATAGAGTGCCACCAAGTCATAGATGACTTCTGGTGAACCCAGCGAAGGGCTTTCAAGACAAGTGAGAAGCAGAGGTGGTTAACCCTTGCCTTCCTGTGCAGAGCCTTCCTCGGTGGTCTCCCAGCCAAGTCCTGACCCTGCTTAGCTTCTGAGATCTGATGAGATCAGGCTATACAGCCCTCTTCCATGAAAATACAAATAATGCCACATAAATTTGCTTCTGCAAATGCAGTTCTTCTCAGGGAAGTGTTTCATTATGTTAATGGTAAATAAATACTGCATTTAGGCAAAAATCTGAGCCAAAATTTAGACCCCCAAGGTGGTTTCTTTGGATGAGAATAACCTTTTGAGAAACTCTTTCCTACATGATGACTGATTTGTAGTGTATATAAATAACTGTGGTAGAAACGGATTCACAGCCATCCAAAATTTTGTGATTTAATTCAGTGTATGGACACTTAAAATGTCCTGACACGTTGAAAGTCCACTGTCTCTTTTTCAAGAATTGTTTTAAGACATGGTTTGTTACTCCTGTTAATAGACAAGTTGATGGCCACAGGCCAGCCGAGGAGGCAAGAGATGAGATAAGGCTCCCTTTCATGCTTGCGGGATTTCTCAGGTATGCAAACTTATGACTCATCGCCACCACCACACTGGAACAGACTCATCTTGCCTCCTTGTTTTTAACTTTCCTGAGTTTGCTGCTGGGTTTCAACACAGAGAAAGAGTGCAGTCAAAATGATAAGAACGTAAGAGAAGCCAAATGTTGGATCAGGCCAGTGGCCCATCTAGTCCAACACTCTGTCACACAGTGGCCAAAAAATACCAGGTGCCATCAGGAGGTCCAGCAGTGGGGCCAGGACACTAGAAGTCCTCCCACTGTTGCCCCCTTTCCAAGCACCAAGAATACAGAGCATCACTTGCCCCAGACTGAGAGTTCCTATCGATACCTTGTGGCTAATAGGCACTGATGGACCCCTGCTCCATATGCTTATCCAATTCCCTCTTGAAGTTGCCCATGCTTGTAGCTGCCACCACCTCCTGTGGCAGTGAATTCCATGAGTTAATCACTCTTTGGGTGAAGAAGTACTTCCTTTTATCTGTTCTAACCCGATCCCTAGGCAATTTCATTGAGTGCCCATGAGTTCTTGTATTGTGAAAAAGGGAGAAAAGTACCTCTTTCTCTATTTGCTCTATCCCATGCCTAATCTTATAAACCTCGATCATGTCACCCCTCAGCCGTCGTTTCTCCAAGCTAAGAAGCCCCAAGCACTTTAACCTTTCTTCATAGGGAAAGCGTTCCAACCCTTTTATCATTCTAGTTGGCCTTTTCTGCACTTTTTCCAATACTATAATATCCTTTTTGAGGTGTGGTGACCAGAACTGTACACAGTACTCCAAATGAGGTTGCACCATTGATTTATAGAGGGGAATGATGATACTGTCTGATTTGTTTTCAATTCTCTTCCTAAGAATCCCCAGCATAGCATTGGCCTTTTTTATTGCAGTCGCACACTGTCATGACATTTTCACTGAGTTATCTACTACGACTTCAAGATCTCTCTCTTGGCCAGTCTCTGCCAGCTTGGACCCCATCTTTATGGGTGGATGTAGGGTTGCCAAGTAGCCCCAACCACTGGTGGGGAATGAAGGGGTAGGGTCACTAGATCCAGGTTGGGAAACTACTGGAGATTTGGGGATGGAACCTGGGGCAGGACAGGTACCTTAAAAGGATTACAATGCCCTAGAGTCCACCTTCCAAAGCATCCATTTTTTTCTCGGGGGGTTGATTTCTGTAGTCTGGAGATAAGCTGTAATTCCAGGGGGTCCCCAGGTCCCACCTGGAGGCTGGCACCCCTAGGTGGAGGGCATTTCTCAACAAGCCTGATCGAGATTGTCTACTGATTTGTACTGCTGAGTGCTTACCATTGTTTGTATGGCTGCTTTTATTGCTTCTATCAATTTAGTCCTCTTTAGTATTCTCTGGCATGCCTTCCCTTCCCTTTGGTGGAGTTCAACCTGTTTTTAAATGTAAGCCACTTTCAGTGCTATTCTGTGTAGGGAGATGGAGCGTTTGAAATGAATGCCTACATGCAGTATGGCACTTGACTTCCAAGGTTTGGGCAAGGTGAGGAGGAAGCTATGCATCTAGCCTTGGAGCTGAACACTCACACACGAATGCACACGAAGCTGCCTTCTATTGAATCAGACCCTTGGTGAGTACTGTGTACTCAGGCTGCGGTCAGAAGTGCCTTTAGATCCGACTTTGAAGTCGATGACTGATGAATCTAAAGTGCATGATCAGACAGCAGTATCTGTGAAAGGTTCTGCAGTCATCGGCACCCTGTCCTGGTCCGCCCCTGAAATGGAATAAAAAGACACTGGGAAAGTCCAGTCCTAACACTTGCCAACAGGCCATGGATGGATGTTCCCTAGTCTGATCACTCAAGTGCATTCTCAGGCCATTGGGATGGTTTGCTCATTCCATCCCGATTGGGCACCATTTTTTTTTTTTGCTCGCTTAGCAGTATGCACATAACCACATAATTGCCCCCATCTCTAGGCCAGCTTTAAAAATGAGCAGGAAAGTGAGTGATCTTTGTCAGGCGACCTCACGGCTCACTGTGAACCAAGGGGATCATGGTGCTCCATGAAAGGATCAGTGAGCGGTCAAAGTGGAGAATCAAATCGCGGAAGTTGGAAAGTGCATGTCCAAAAACCTACACCCTCGTTTATGTGCATGCACAAAAGCAGGTCAAAAAATAAAACCCTTGCCCATCTGCGCCATCTGATCTTGCATTGATGGGCTGAGCCCACAGCGAAACAGATTATACTGGGATGTCTGATCAAGCAACTCTGTTCTAAAAACCAGTTGGTGAAATAGAAGGGCTTCCTGACCATGCTGAAAGGCACATCTGACTGCAGCCTCAGACTGGCTGCAGCTCTCCAGGGTCTCAGGCAGAGGTCTTTCGCATCACCTATGGCCAGATCTTTTAACTGGAGATGCCGGGGACTGAACCTGGGACCTTCTACATGCCAAGCAGATACTCAGCCACTGAGCCACAGCCCCTCCCTATCTCACTCCAGTGACTGGGTGGGTAGGGGGCTTTCCCAATTGTCTCCTTCCCCTTCCCTGTGATTTCTCTTGAGTGCCTGTTTTGCAGTCCATTAGAATATTGTTATTGACTTTGGGTCCATAACAACTCAGACATTGCTCCCAGAAGGGAAATGGCCGTCACTTATTGGGTTCCCACGGGTCTGTTCTGCTAGGGGAAGTGCTGTCCTGAAGCGGAAGGTGGTGGCTTCTTGCTTACAAGGGTCCTTCCGCTGGAGGGAAGTCCTTCCACTAGTGCAACAGATCTGAGGTCAGTTTTCCTTTCTTCTGTTGTAAGGGTGGGTGGAGCATGGTGACATCATGGAGGTGTGCCGGCATCCACGCATATCGGTTGGCTATTTCCATATAGGGTGCTCTGTGATTGATGAGCATTGTCATTGTCCTTGCAAACTTTAATACTCTTAGCTATGTCTCCAGTTCTGTTTAAAAATGTCTTTTCTTCCACTGGGATAGCATCAGATACCACTGGGATAGCATCATATACCACTGGCACCACTCCAGTATCAGCAGCATACCAAATGTCCAACTTTAGGATTATCCTGTAAATATACTGGAAACATGATGCTGGATGCAAGGTACACACAGCAGGCAAGGGCGAGAGGACACAACTTTGCAAGAAACAAAATAATGAGGATTGTAATGTTGACCTGCTGACACAGGAGGTAGGAGCATTCTCTCATCTGCTGAAATCCCATCGAAAAACTATAAAAACATAAGAGAAGTAATACTGGAACAGGCCAGTGGCCCATCTAGTCCAACACTCTGTCACACAGTGGCCAAAAATACCAGGTGCCATCAGGAGGTCCAGCAGTGGGGCCAGGACACTAGAAGTCCTCCCACTGTTGCCCCTTCCCAAGCACCAAGAATACAGAGCATCACTTGCCCCAGACTGAGAGTTCCTATCGATACCTTGTGGCTAATAGGCACTGATGGACCCCTGCTCCATATGCTTATCCAATTCCCTCATGAAGTTGCCCATGCTTGTAGCTGCCACCACCTCCTGTGGCAGTGAATTCCATGAGTTAATCACTCTTTGGGTGAAGAAGTACTTCCTTTTATCTGTTCTAACCCGACCCCTAGGCAATTTCATTGACCCCTAGGCAATTTCACCAGGAGGTCCACCAGTGGGGCCAGGAAGACTAGAAGCCCTCCCACTCTTGCCCCCAAGCACCAAGAATACAGAGCGTCACTTGCCCCACACAGGGTGTTCCATCTATACCTTGTGGCTAATAGCCACTGATGGACCTCTGCTCCAGATGTTTATCCAGTCCCCTCTTGAAGCTGACTGTGCTTGTTTGTAGCTGCCACCACTTTCTGTGGCAGTGGATTCCACATGTTAATTACTTTTTGGGTGAAGAATAATATATTTGGGCCAAGAAGAGTAATACATTTGGAGAAAGTGCTATTAGAGCAGTTTTTTTAAGAAAGTGAGCTGATTAGGGAAAGCTACAGAAGCACCGGTTCTGTCATTTTTCTACTAGGTTCCTGCCTCCCCCCTTTAAAGGACACAACCACTAGAGCTGTGGTTTAAAGGGGACACCGTGGCAAGGGAGAGGGGCTTTCTAGCTTGTTGGGGAAAACTGACAGGTCCCCATCAGAAGCCCCTCTCCCCCCACCCTGTCTCTCCCTTTCTGTCACAGCCCCAAAAGGGGGGGGGAGCATCCTAAAAAAGAACTGGGGAATGACAGGCCCTGAATACCACACAGCCAAGAGCTGGGGCCCCTCCCAGTGTCATGAAGGCCTGTGCCCTGGCATCTGTGGTTGGCTTCCCGCCACTCCCTGGCAATGCCTGGCCCTGCATCCCGAGACCTTTTTACAGGAGAGACCGAGGGCTGAACCCAGGACATTGTATGCGCCATCTGTGCACTCTGCCCCCAAACGGCAGACTTGCGTGTGTGTATGCAAATTTCTAAGGGTTTACTTACACATGGTGGCAGTCAATTTACTTCTCTGCTTGTAGACCAGGCTACGATACTAACTAGCCCACTATTTGCTCTGCTGTAAAAATAAATCACTTTTTGCATGGGACAGAGAAGCTGTCATCTGGAAGCCGCTGTGGGCCGCGTATCGTTGCCTTCACATCATTTGGGCTGCAAAGGCTGCATGTCTGTTTTAATATTGTGAATGCACAAGGAAGTATCCACGATGAGTTCACCTGAGGAGGCAGCCAGGCCCTCTCAGCAGGGGGGGGGGCTTGAAGCCTGTGGAATGCAGGAGCCCTGGGAGGGGTCTGGGAGGGGTCGCGGGTGTTCCCTGTGGGGGGGGCTCCCTCTCCCACGAGCTGCTTCCCGCCTTGTGCATTTGCTTGATTGCAGACGGGGATTCAAACCCCCGTTTGCAGAGGCTCTCAGAGCAGGATCGCCACAGCACAGCACAGGGCTGCCAGCTCCGGGTTGGGAAATATCGGGAGATTTCAGGGGCGGAGCCGGAGGAAGGTGGGGTTTGGGGAGGGGAGGGACTTCAGTGGGATACAAGGCCACAGAGTCCACCTTCCAACACAGCCATTTTCTCCAGGTGAACTGATCTCTGTTGCCCGGAGATCTGTTGTAATCGCCATAGATCTCCAGCCACCGCCTGGAGGTTGGCAACCCTAGCATAGCAGTCCTTTGCACAGTGGGGGGCACCGCTGTGTTGCCTTTTCACCCCCCCTCCAGGCTTGTTACCTGTTCATTACTTTGGGGGTTCTCAGGCAAAATTAGAGACACACTGTAACTGCGGGAAACAACTTCAGCATTAATGGATTACTGATGCCAGGCGTGTTGGCGTAGGTGTGTGATTCTTGCTTTGAGTGTAAGAGGCTCCGGGTCCAGCTCCTTGACAAGCCTATGGTGGAGAGGACAGAGGTGCCATACCTTGACAAATGTTAGGGAGGGGTGTGACTCAGTGGTAGAGCATCTGCTTGGCATGCAGGAGGTCCCACGTTCAGTCCCCGGCATCGCCACTAAAAAGGGCCAGGTGATGTGAAAGGTCTTTACCGGAGACCCAGGAGAGACAACAGCGACCTTGATAGACCAGCAGTCTGACTCAGTCTGAGGCAGGTTCATCTGTTCACATGCTGGTACAGTCTAGGAAAGAGAACAGTTGTTTTATGGTACCTACTTTTGGAGATCTTCAGGTGGGCAACTTTAATGAGCACTGCCCTGTTGGACCACCGGCCATCAAGGAGGCTTGGCTTGAAAGTGCAGCGTGGTGGAAGGAGAAGTTAAGAAATGGCTCATGTATCCTCTGTCACAGACAGCAGGGAAAAGTGATGCTTGCTTTGGATTTATTTGGCTCTTGTTTCTGGACTGGGTCTGCCACCTCCTAAAGAATCCACTTCCCCTCTGAAGAGCTGTCTGAAGAAATGTTCCTAGTGTGATTGGGTAGCCTGTCATGTTTTTAGTTTCCACATTACCCGTGAATAGGAAGGATGAACTTGTACTGATTATACCATTGATTAGAGAACCTTTGAATGGGGTTCTAAACCACGCCTTGATCTGCTGTTGTAAATTGCTTCAAACTCTCATCCCTTCCGCACTGCAAATCCATGGACTGTTTTGGCAGAGTTACAACCGGCAGGTCTTAGTACTGATACTGAGTAACGACAGGACTCACTTCTAAACAAAGCATAGAGAGATGCTGGAATAACCATAGGGGTTGGATCTCACAGGTAGATCCTTGTACTCGTATTGTCTTGTAGAGCAACAGCTGTTATTTTTTTTTAAAAGTCCTCCAGGGTGAAAAAATTCAGGGGGGAAAAATAGGGGAAATAGCGGCTAATGGAGGAAAGTTAACACTGAACTCTGGCGTGGATGCTCTGCTGCCAGTGCAAATGGCTCTTCATTTGTGGTGACAATGACAGGGGGTTGGAGAATCGTCTCCATGTGGACGGAGGCCTAGGAAAAGAAACAAAGAGAAGACATAACAGAATGTTTATAGAATACATCCCTGTCATTTCCCCAATAGTTCAGTGGGAGGGGGGGAAACACTGCTGAAAGAGACGGGGTCTAGCGATTTCAGTCCCACCAGAGGTGGGGATAAGGCAAAACTCATCCTTTGGCAACCACCAGTCAGGTACAGAATCAGTGAAAAGCAAAACAGATGGATGAGGCAAGCCGAGAGCCCCCGCATCACCGGCTGCAGAGCGTTCTTCTAACCACACACAGGAATGGGGCATTTGGAATCCCGTACTGGCTCTACGATGGAACTAGTCCTACACACCCCAATAGGAATACCTGCCGAAAAAGGAAGAGCATCTGTTGACCGACTTAAAATTAGCATGCCCGAAGTCCTGGGTTCAAGCCCTGTCTGTGGCTAGCAGCCCGGGAGGAGCCCCGGGCACATTTGAAATGTCAGACCCAGCCACTAGGGATCGGCCACTTATACTCAGTCCCCCCTTCCTCTACCCCCCCCAAAAAAAAAAGTGGGAGGGAGAAGAAGCCTGCCCAGCCAGCCCTGTGTGCCCGTTGAGTCAGCCTGGGCTCAACCCTTGCCAGGGTAGCCAGCCAGGACTGGGCCCCTCCCCTCCCAGCAGCAGTCAAGGGCAGAGACACCTCCTTCCCCACAGTTTGTTGGGCAAAAGCTTGCTGGCTTGCGGCAGTGACAGATCACACCCAGCCTTTGCTTGTCTCTGGGGTGGACTGAGGGGGGCCGCAGAGCAGCTTGACTCGGGGTCTCAGAGCCGTAGTTGGTCGTGTTTCTGCTGAGCTCACAGTATAGAATTAGGGTCCGGCGGCACCTTCAAGACCAACCAAGGTTTATTCAAGGTAGGAGCTTCCATGGGCAAGACACACTTTTTCAAAGACGTTGGAATGGCGTGTAAGATTCAGACCTATAGACAGGGATGATGATGTTTAAGATATGCAGAGTCCAAAATGACAAGCTAAGGTTATAAGGTCCGCAGCTATAAAGGAATAAATATGTCTGAATAGCAAAGGTGTCTTTTCTAATTGTGGGAGGAGGCAAACCCGAGAGTCTCCCTTCTGTCCTTCCAGGCGTGAAGATGACCTAACAGCACTTTTTGAGGTGGGTGCAGGGCAGTGCTCCCTCTCAGCGGTGGAGTCTTGTGAGCAAAAATTCTACTTTGTGAGCTTCTGGCATTAAAGTTGTGAGCAAGCGAATTGGCTGCTGCATGAATAAGTTTGCTCTGGAGCCCTCCTTCCTGAGCGAAGGCAAAAATGTGCGAGCTGGAGGCTAAAAAACTGTGAGCTAGCTCACACTAACTCAGCTTAGAGGGAACGCTGGGGCAGGGTCATGTCAGCAAAACATCCCAGTATTCCTGGCATTACATTCAGTATTCTCATATACCATTCTGAAAAAGAAAAACACTAAAGTACAGAGGATTTATAGGATACATATGTGAGGACTGAATGAGTTAGTTAGAGCTCACAGTTTGTTTGTTTGTTTACCCAATTTATGCCCCGCCTGCCTCCCAAACGTGGACCCAGAGCATTCTCGTCTCCTCCACTTCATCCTTGCTCAGACCCTGTGAGGGGACATGAGGCCCAAAGCCACCCGGCCGGCTTCCATAGCAGAGTGGGGATTCGAACCTGGTTCTCCCAGATCCTGGCCAAGCAGTCTAAATGCTACACCATACGGGCTAGCTGTTCTTGGCACTGCTCTGCAGTGTGAAAAGGGGGGGGGGGTCGTTCTCTGCCTGGTAAGGGAGCTGCCTCAAAGACATGCGCAGCAATCATAGGTTGAGGCGTGGCATCTCTCGCCCTTACTTGCCTGTCGTTCGATCTTGTGTGTCCAGCTGGAGGATTAGAATGGGCAGCCAGTCTGGATTGATTCAGGTGGGGAGCCGTGTTGGTCTGAAGCAACAGAGCAAAGTGTGAGTCAAGAGAAGTGTGCATGCCCATGAAAGCTTGTACCCAGAATTAAACTTTGTTGGTCTTAAAGGTCCAGTGGACTCAGCCCCATAGCCAGAAATTTTGGGTTGGTGGGGCATGGGGAAATTTTGTAGGGCAGCCGGGGAGGGGAGGGGAGGGGAGGGAGGGGGGGGTGGCCGCATGCCTTCCCTGAACTCCAAGTGGCGATTTTGTCACTTGGAGATCAGCCAGGGGCAGCCCGCATAGGTGTCAACTTCAGGGGGCTTGGGGGTTGAGGCTATCCCTGAAATTTTCCAGGGATGACTGAGCCCCCCAGGCAACTAGGCTCACAAGCCTTGCCACCACCACCCCACACCACCCCCAACCCATTTTGAAAGTGGAGGGTTTTTTCCCAGTTCATTGGGTGCCAGTTCTTTTAATGACTTAGCAATGCCTCTGGCCCAGCCCCAGCCCCCATGGGAAATTGGAAAGTCTACGCCCTTGGCAGCCCCCACTAGAAAAACAGCACTGGCAGCCATCCTTCTCCCAGTTTGGTGTAGTGGTTAAGTGTGTGGATTCTAATCTGGGAGAACTGGGTTTGATTCTCCACTCCTTCACTTGCAGCTGCTGGATGACCTTGGGCAAGCCATAGTTCTGACAACAGCTGTTCTCTCAAGAGCTGTTCTCTCAAGGACAGTTCTGGAAAGAGCTCTTTCAGCCCCGCCTACCTCACAGCATGTCTGCTGTGGGGAGGGGAAGGGAAAGGAGTTTGTAGACTGCTCTGAGACCCCGAGTGAAGGGCTGGTTATAAATCCAACTCTCTTCTTCTTCTTCTTCTTCACCTCCTGCAAGATTTAAGGGGACCGCTGATCAGCTGGAAGGCCCTTTAAATCCTGGAGGAGGGGAGGGAAAGGGGCGGCTGCAAGATTTAAAGGGCCCTCCAGCTGATTGGCGGCCACGTGCTCCCTCTGATCAGCTGGAGGGCCCTTTTAATGTCATAGGAGGGGAGGGAGGGGGAGGAGGGGTGAGGGGGAGGGAGGGCAGGAGCTGTTGTGGGGCGTGCCTCAGATTTGAGGGGCAGAGCCCCAAAACGCTCCACCATAGCTATGGGCCTGAGCCAGTTTGGAGTTAGTGTCCTGAGGCTGAGCACATCACGTTCTTTCCATGATATTTTAATTGTTTCAAAACGTTTCGCAACTCTCCGCTGCCCGTGTCACTGTGTAGAACTAACATGTTCCAATGCAAACTGTACTTGTAGCCAAACAGACCCCTGGGAGTTGATCTGGCTTTGGAAAACGCAAAGCACAAAGAGCTACAGTCCTCTATTAGGAATAAACTTCTTTCCCCCCTGTTCTCCCTTGAAGCACTTAGATTGCAAACGTTTATGTGCCTTTGCTGGAAAAGCCAGCTTTGGAGATGTGGCCAAGATTTGCGACGTAAAGGAGAAGGTGGAGTGAGAAGCCTAGAATGTGCCGGATGCACCGTTATAATGTCTTGTTATCAGTCATATTATATTTTCCTGTTTGAAGTAACCAGAAGTTTCCCCCTTTTTTGACTTTCTTCAGTAGAGAGGTGGCTTTTTGTTCCGTGACACCAGAAACTGATGGGAAAGCAGTCTCTCTTGTCTTGGAAAGTTTAATATAGTTCTCGGGCTGCTGAACTGTAATCAGTTGATAGCTTGAAGGGAGAGTGACGCAAAAGACACTGATATTTTAAGAAATCCAGGACCTCGCCCGGTTTCTTACCAACACAGACACCAGAACTCTAACAACATAGAACATGATCTGCAAAATTTAAATAGTCCCAATGGAGGGTTTAAGAATTCACAGGAGTCTGGTGGAGGAACTATATGTAGGTTCCTACAATACTCTTCTTTACACGGAAGCTAGCTTATACCAGGCCGCGTTTCACCCAAGGCTTCTTCACAAAAACAGAACCCCAAGTCTTCTGCTCCAAAAGGAAAACTTTCACCAGCACAGTCTTTCTTTACGCAAAGTTGCTTTCAGCTCAGATCTTTTTGACTCTGACCGATTTCCCACTAGGCACTGCTCTGTCCTTGCTCTTCCTCTCCCCCCCCCCGATTCTATGTTTGATTTCAACTTGGGACTCCGTCTTTGTGAAGAAGGCTTGGTAAGAAACCAGTCATGGTCCTGGATTTCTTAAAATATCAGTGTCTTTTGGAAGTTCAACATGGCTTTCTATATCTAATTTCATCACAGTATTTGAACTGCATTGGACTGTGCCCTCTATATTATATTTTGACACATTTGTCTAAGATTTGAGAGTTTTTTTTAATCTGAGCACAGTTTATTGTTCTTTGGCATATTTCCCCTGTGCTGCTATTTGTTTGTTCGTTTGTTTTCTGAAGGAAGGGGGAATGCGGCAGGAGGAGGGGTGGGAAACTCTGAGCGAACTCAGTGGGTGCAAGGGAGGATGTTCTGTAGAACTGTCAACTTCCAGGTGGGGCCTGGAGATCTCCTGGAATTACAACTGCTCTCCAGATTATAAGGGGTCAGTTCCCCTGGGGGAAATGCCTGCTTTGTAGGGTGGGCTCTGTGGCCTTGCGCTCCTTGGACGACAGCGCGCTGGTGATCCCCGGCCCTAAGGATGTCTGGCTGTCCTCAACCAGGGGCAGGGCCTTTTTGGTCCTGGCCCCAACCTGGCGGAACTCTCTTCCGAATGACACCAGGGCCCTGCAGGACCTTATGCAGTTCCACAGGGCCTGCGAGGCAGAGATGTTCTCCCAGGCTTTTGGTTGAAGGCAGTGACGTTTTTTACCTCTGCTGGCACCCTCCTCAGTTTTCCAACCATGTTTTGACCTCTTCCCCCCTGCCCACGAAATGGCTGGCAGTCTGTCATAGGGGAATATTTAACTCTAAGGTACTATTCGCCATCTGTTTCAATGTAATTAATACGTTTGTTTGACTTGATGACTGATGGTTGTTTTTAATACCATGTACATCGCCCAGAGCCCTGCAATGGCAGGGATGGGGCGATTCATAAATTTAATAAATTATTACTATTATTTTTATTATTATGCCCCACTGAGTTCCATCCCTTCCCCAAGCCTTCCCCTTTCCAAGTTTCCCCTCCAGATCTCCAGGAGTCAGAGCTGGCAGCCAGGGCGTTCTGGCCCCCTCTGTGAACCTGCACATTGACGGACAAGAGTAGCATGTACAACTCTTTCCCTTTGCTCAGTTCCCCCACAGAAAATCACCCCCCTGAGTTACTGTTTGCCCCCGCTAGGGAAACCTGACAGGCACCTAGACACTTTGCCTGGGAGGTGTAAAAATGCCATCATGGGCGTTGGATGGGAAATAAGAAGTTTACTTAGGCTCCGATCACACGGAGAAGTAGCCACGGGATAGGCACGAATGTCGGGCAGATTTTACTGGCGCGATCACAGGGGAACATCTGGCAAGCATCCTGCACCCGTCCCCAACCCATTTCTTACTGCTGAAGAAGCGCAGTTAAAAACTACCAGCGAAAGTGCACTATCAAAGGGGTTTGTAACAGCCTGCAGATGAAAGTTCCCGTGTGAGCACTCCAGCGTGCTCCTATTTCCTCCGTGCTCCCTCGTTGAAGCACGCCGGAAACATGCACCGACGAAAAAAACACCGGTTCACTGCCGTTGCGTCTGATTGCATAGTGGCGGGTCAAATTGTGACGGTGCAAATAGCCTTGCCTCCCCCAGCATTATCTGGCACATGTGACCGGGGTCTTAGTCCCTTTTTTTAATACCGTCCTTCCTCTGAGGAGTTCAAGGTGGCCTGCATCAGTCTTCCCTCCTCCACTTTACCCTCACAACAACCCTGTGAGGCAGGTTAGGCTGAGAGACAGTGACTGGCCTGAGAGCTTCACAGTAAAGTCTCCTGGATTCAAGTCCAAATTTTTAACCATTCCGGTAGCTGGTTCTCTTACAGTTAAATAGCCTTTGGCTCCCCTTCCCTTAATCCTAGCAGCTGGTTGTACAAAATGAATAGAGAGACAGGATGACAAAGCTCTTTCTGCCCTAAATCTCAGGTATTGGTTGAACCGTATCTCTCCTCATCCTGCTGGCTGGCAAACCGTCCATGTGCTCTGGCCACATGAGGGAGGAGCATTTAAATATTGCTTTCCTCTACACGGGTCAGCAAAAAACGGAAAGAGGGTTTTAGTGGCAACTGAATTTGGAATGTAATCTCTAAATTAGCTGTTCATATGCCAAGGAGCTTTTCAGCATTACACTCCCTGGGAGCGATGTGAGATCAAGAAATGCTTTCCCTCAGAGGCTCTTTTTTTAGTCCAACCTGCTTGCCAATAATAGCTTTGGTACTAGAGGACTGAAATTGTTATGGAAAGGGCTCGGCTTGTTATACAAAGAGGCAGTCTCTGATTAGGTTGGGGGAATTAGCTAAAGGAGACAGACAGAGAGGCGGATAACTGGGATCTCCACCAATGTATACCAGGATTTTTCCCTTTATGAGAACTCTCAAATAAACCAGGCAGATGTTCAACTAAAAAGATTTTTATTAAAAAGAAAATAGAAATGGACAAAAATGCATAATATATACACTAGAACACATACAAGAGCTAACAAAGAAAGGCAGGGTGAAAAGGGAAAGTGGTTTTAGGAAAGGATGATAATTACTCATCCTGACATGGTCCATGGAAGCAGCAAGTTTAAGAGCAAAACAGCCAGCATTTCAGGAAATGAGAGAGGAGAGCCCACAGAAAAGTGTATGTTTGTGTAGGGATCCAACACACACACACAAACTGCTGGGGCAGCAGGGTGGTCCAGTTATAGGGCAAAATGTACCCTCAGACAAGGATGATGCGTTTGCCAGATACCATTGACTAAATGGCTTAACCAGAGGTAGACAACGGTGTGCGAGAGGCTTGATGGCTCCATGAGTACCAGACAGGAATGGCAATTGAGAAGGAAAATAGATTTAAGCATTAGTTAATTGCTGCTTAATCAAGGGATAATGGGTGAGGAGAAGTGTGGCTGGGGCAATGATGGGATTATGCTGGGTGAATCAATAGGTCCTAGGTGACCCACTGTTCTGAAGTCATGCATCTTTCCAGAGCAGGGAGGGGGTATTAGCCAGCCAGCTGCTTGATGCCCATTTTGAAACTGTTTTCCCAGGCTGATGCCTGGCTGGCATCCATCTTGGTCCACTTTGGCTTAAGCAGTGCCCCTCACTAAGATATTGGGGTGACATATGGAGGGGTGTTTCTGCCTCTGTAGCAGGAGGAGGGGTCTGACTGCTAACAGGCTCACCTTGCTTTCCTGAGCAACCCAAATTTACAAAGTGGAGCAGATAGGACTTCTAAAGTAGGTAGCATAACTGCTAATCCTTCATTGAGGTTCCCACGTGTAACCATTGCCCCTTTCTATTTTTAGTTATCCCTGTGTCTGATTCTCTCACTGCCCAAATTCAAGACAGCAGCAAGCTGTTCCATTTCTCCCTCCCACTAGCTGAAGGGTGTGATGTTCCAGTGGCTGGAGGAGAGACTTCTAGCCATTAGGCAATGGTGTTGGCTCTCTGCTGCCAGATTATGCAAAACTGCAGAGTCTCTTTCACAATGATTCAGATGCCCATTACCCAAGCCATATCAGTAGGCCAATTTGCGTTACGTGAAAGTGGCAGAAAGTGGTGCAATCTGATACCAGCTATATCCTCTGTTCATTGAATTCAGCAAAATGTTCATAGGCTTGCCAAATCTGGGCTGTGAAATTCCTGGAGATTTGGGGTTGGAGCCTGGGGAGGACACGGATTGGGGAGGGATTGCTGCTGTGGCAAGAGCAGACTCCTGGACTGAAAATTGAAGCCGCCTCCATGATTGACGTGTGCACAGCGAGTGATTAAATGTGGAATACTACTTTACACAGAGATGTGAAATTTGCTGCCAGAAGACATAGTGATGGCCACAGGAATAAACAGCTTTAAAGGGGGATTAGAAAGGTGGGATATAAATGCCCTAATTAAAACTCACACACTTGCAGCGTGGAATAAAGACTCCTTTCATTTAACGGTCATGGGATTTGTATAACACTGTCTCCTAATTTCTGACAGACCGGAACCCTCTCAAGAACTCATTGTAGTTGCATGACAAAATGCCACGTAAAGCAGAGTTATGCTGTTCCGCAAGCACTGACTCCGATGGGCTCTGGAGCAGCTGACTCTTTTTAGGATTGCACTGTAAGAGACTGCGTTCTGAATGACAGCTCCTTGAAATCGAACCTGTGCTATGCAGATATGTAGAACTGTAGGTTGATGTGCCTGATCCGTTTGGGACAGATTCTTTGGGAGGGGCAGAAAAGACGAGATGATTAACTCTTGCTCTGCCCCACCACTTCTCCGCTCCAAATATCTGCCCCTAATATGTTGTCGAAGGCCATATGGCCAGAGTTCATTAGCTGTTGTAGATTTTCTGGGTTGTCTGGCCGTGGTCTTGGCATTGTAGGACCTGACATTTTGCCAGCAGCTGTGACTGGCATCGTCAGAGGTATAACACAGAAAAATGGAGTACTCTCTGGGTCAAGGTGAGAAGACAAATGGTAGGCAGGCAATTTATATCTACTCCGGAAGGTGGGGTAGGGCCGAGTTAATTGTCTTGTAGGAGTTCCCCAGGCCGTGAACATGTTAATGAAGAAGCTTTCCTGAGGAGGTTCATCTGTCTGTGTTGTACCTCTGAGGATGCCAGTCACAGCTGCTGGCGAAACGTCAGGTCCTACGATGCCAAGACCATGGCCATACAGCCTGGAAAATCTACAACAGCTAATCTGCCCCTAATGTTTGGAAACCCACTGGGGGGGGAGAAAGGCAGGTCCCAGCATTCCTTACTGCAGCTTTGGGGAAAATAAGGATGATTTAGATTGAGAAGACGACACAGGAGGGAAAAATCCCCCCCCCCAGCTGTAGTCTTCAAAGCAACTGACTGGGCCTGGTCCTTGGCATGAACTGCCATCGGCGAGAGATCCTGATCCCGGTGTTTGTGCCTCCCAAACGGTTTGATGCAGTCGCCACAAAGAGCAGATCATGTCAAGCTGTGGCCGAGTGGTCTGGAACAAATTGCAGGTCCGCGGAGTCCACAGAATTTCAAGAGGGCTCCCAAATTCCTCCAGCTGGGACGAACATTTCTATCTAGGTCAGTGTAGCCTGTTATTTCAAGTGCTGGCCAACGCTCTCTAGCAACGTGAGTCTTGGATAGTTTAAAGACTTTCCTATTTAGGCTGAAGATCCATAATTCCCAACCGTTGGCCTTGCCAGAGAGTTTAATTTTTTTAAAAGAGGAAATGGAATTGGAAAGAAACACTGGTTTCCCATGACAGAAAGATGATTCTTAGCTCAAATAGCTTTGCCAGGAAAATGGGGATGATCTCTGGAATGCTGTGGTCCAAAGTATTCTGGCCTAGGATGAGTCTGGCCAACAATCCATTCTGGCCATGGCAGGGAAACATCAGAGTTAACACATTTATAGTCTAATGGTCAAGTGTGACTTAATCTGTGGACGATTAAACCTGTGAATTGGGGCCACACTGACATGACCCAGATAGTTCTGCAAACTTGGGGGCCCTCCAGGTTTACAGGAAGATCTGAAACCATTAAAAATTAGATGGGGGAAGGGCTTTTTTGGTAGAAAAAGCCCAGCAGGAACTTATTAGCATAATAGGCCACACCCAACAGCAGGAACTCATTAGCATATTAGGCCACACCCCCATGTTACCAGAAGTGTGGTCATCCAGCCACACCCACCTTTTGCTTCTTATTCTGTTTACCTTGTTTGTTGTCGAAACCCAGGGCTTTTTTTGTAGCAGGAATTCATTTGCATGCTAGGCCACACACCCCTCATGTAGCCAGTCGTAATGAGTTTTTGTTGTTGGGTGTGGCGTATTATGCTAATGAGTTCCTGCTGGGCGTGGCCAACTCGGGAGCCAGCCGGAACTCAGTTCCTGTGCATTCCTGCCCCAAAACAGCCCCTGTAAGCTGTGGAGTCTGGTGTCCAAAAATTCTATTTTGGAAGCTACTGGCATAAAAGCTGTGAGTGAGCGATTTGGCTACTGCATAAATTAGTTTGCTCTGGAGCCCTCTTTCCTGAGCTAAGACAAAAATGTGTGAGCTGGAGGCTAAAAAACTGTGAGCTAGCTCACACTAACTCAGCTTAGAGGGAACACTGGATGGGGGGTGGTGTTTAAATCTGCTCTAAAGATAAGCCTACCTTTCTTGCTGACGCCGAGAGAGGGGCAGTTCTTTAAGGCTCACATGGGTCATTCTCCCCTTGGTGCCAATGACCACACTGACCTTGGGCCAGTCACTTTTTCTCAGCCTAACCTTCCTAACAGGATTGTTGCGAAGACACAATGGAGGAGAGGAGAGTGATGTAAGCTGCTTTTGGCTTCATTCGGGAGAAAGGCGGGGTATATAAATGAAGTAAATAAATAAAGGCTTTATTGTTTATTTGTTTCTTGTATCTCTGGTCCAGTGGGGACCAAAAACGGCTTTACTATAAAGGTTGAAGACTGGGAGCACATAAAAATGTAGTTTGGATGGTGAATGGGAAGGGTTCAAAAAGTAAGTTTTATTGTACGTGGCCATTGGCCGTTACAATATATACAAAATATAAATTTAGGGTTCAAAAGTACTGTTCTAAAAACAAAGCCTTCAGAATAAGACTGTATAGCATTGAACAAATAAAGCAATCAAAGTTTTAAAATCGTAAAAGCTATGCTACCCGTTTTGTAACTCCAGAGTGAACGGGAAGGAGATCTGGGAAAGCGGAGAGGATATGGGGACTGCCAGGAGGCGGGAAAGAGGAAATGGTCTCCGGAGGGGGATGTGGGGGAAACAGAGGTCCCTCCACAAGCCCTTGCGGGCTCCCTGCTTATTATGTAATAACAAATATGATCACCCTCGAGTTTTTAAGTTGCTCCTTAAATCAAAAGGGGGAAAAGATAATGGGAATAAATACCCAATGAATAGGAAGAAAAGAAATCCAAGTGAATAGGATCGGAAAACTGTCGCCACTAGTGACTCTGTATATTCCACAGTGGAGTGAAGGAGACATGATTAATGCATTTTAATTCGTGTCAGCAGATTATGGCATTGACTGGTAACTGTTTTGGGGTCTGAGCCATTGTGCATATTACATCAGAGCAGTCTCCCTGCTGTCCTCAACTTCTCTTCTCAGAATTGCTGGATCAGTTGTTATGGTTCAAGAAGACCATCATGGGAAATGACCCACAGAACTCCAGATAAGATGCTTAAGAGTCTCCTCAGTGTTTCGGGACCCCTGGGCAAAAACTCTCACACTCTGCCTCAGGAAAAGCAGCTCAGACCTTCTAGAGTCATTTCCGTTATAACATTCTCATTTTAGCATATGCAGACCGACATGTTGCCCATTTCCAGGGCCTGGCACCTTGCAGTTCTGCAGTGCCTTACACAGCCTATAATCAAGCTGTCTTCCTCTGGTCTCTCCTGGGATTTTGCTTGGTCCTTGCCTACACGCCTGATCCTGCTTTGCTCTTCCATTGGTTTGCACCACCCCTATCCTTGCTCTGACCTTGGGAATGTGCTGACTCTTGTTTTGGATAACTTCTAACCCCTTTGCTATTTCTGGTTCCCTCCTTGTGTCTCATCTTGGGCCAGGCCCTGATTGCAAAGTGTTGCATGGCTGTCACTTGAACTCAGTTCACGTTATTGCATGTGTGCTGTCAGCGCCTTTCTGCAGCTGATTTGCCGTGTTTTGGGAGACTGTGAGGTGAAGGTTGCTTCATAAGGATAATGCTCAGTGATGTTACACCACTTTGCAGTAGAGTCAGAAGATGAGCCCAGACCTCAGTGGCAGCAAAAACTAGAGCAACCAAAAGATAATTGTTTAAAACAGAGCAGAATTAGGATTTGTAGATGCATAAGGTCGGGATGCCAGGCTCCAGGTGGGACCTGGGGATCCCATGGTTTTACAGCTCGTCTCCAGACTTCAGAGATCAGTTGCCCTGGAGAAAATGGATGTTCTGGAGGGTGGACTCTTGTGGCATTGCGCCCCACTGAGCTCCATGTCCTCCCCAGGCTCCACCCCCCAGATCTCAAGGAGTTTCCCAATCTGGAGCTGTCAACCCTACCCCCCACACACACTGGTCCACAAGGAGGACCTGGCAGCCCTAGCACACAAGGGGTAGCCTGATTTTGATAGAGGCAAGATAACTTGTCTTAGCAAACTTGCTTCTCTACTTCAGACAGATTTTTTTAAAAAAACGATCAAGCTTTGCAAAGACGTTTTTATTAGGAAACTTGTTGCACAGTCCATTCCAGCTGTGCACGCCTGGGAGCGGGTTCTCCATATAGATTCAAGGGCATTGTCTACCAGATCACTTCTTCCAGATCGCATGTTTAGGGTTGCCAGCAACGCTCCCTCTAAGCTGTGGAGTCTTGGGAGCAACAATTCTGCTTTGTGAGCTGCTGGCATTAAAGTTGTGAGCAAGCGATTTGGCTACTGCATGAATTAGTTTGCTCTGGAGCCCCCCGTCCTGAGCTGAGACAAAAATGTGTGAGCTGGATGCTAAAAAACTGCGAGCTAGCTCACGCTAATACAGCTTAGAGGGAACACTGGTTGCCAGGTCCCCTCGCTGTGCCTGTCACCCAGAAGTGACATCATCACATTGGCAACATCGTGCAACAATGCTCTGGTTTGAGGGCAAACCTCTGTGATAAAGAGTTTTGCTCTCAAACAGGAGCATTGCAGTGCGACATCCTCAATGTGATGATATCAGTTCTGTGTGACATCATGGCGTTAGGGACATTGCACCCAGATGTGGCTGCTTGAGGGCAGGGTTTCCCCCACCAGCTAGCTGGCCGGCAGCCGGCAGGAGCCCCAAAAACCAGGGGAAGCCCTGCGGAGACCTGGGGACTGGCAACCCTACTCAAGCAGGTGCACTGAATTGTGTCCGTTCATCAAGATCTTGTTTTCTCTGCGTGCTAACTCTGCAGTGTTGGAAATATGTGTGTTGCAAGGTCTAAATTCAGTCATTATAGAGTTAATGTGCTTACCTTGGGTGCTGTTGTTTAGACTGACCTGGAAGGGAACCTGGCAGAAAGCCAATGGGAAGAAATCCCTAGAGCCTGTTTACTAACAATCACTGGTTAATGCATTCAGGTGATTTCCTTCTAGGGGTCAAGAAGAAAGGAAGAAGCTCCATTACTGTCTGTGTCTCTGTTGTTGCAAGCATGCAGTCTTAGGTGTGTGTTGTTTTATAGATTTCCCGTGTACCCTTCCCTTTAGAAAGAAAGATTTTTGCACAGAAAGAAAATGCCTCCTCTTCAGTGAACAAAGATCCATTGCCACGTCTGAATATTTAACTATTTTTACCCATTTTCCAACATGCAGTAGGTGATAGAACCGTTGGGTGTGCAAGAGAGGGCCTTCTCTGAGATGAACACCAGACCCTGCTTGGGTGGCCAACTCTGGATTGAGAAATACCTGGGGATTTGGACAGTGGAGCCTGGAGAGGGCAGGGTTTGGGCCTCAGCAAGGTACAATGCCGTAGAGTCCACCCTCCAAAGGAACCATTTTCTCCAGGGGAACTGGTCTCTGTAGGCTGGAGATCAGTTGTAATACTGGGAGCTCTCCAGGCCCCACCTGGAGGTTGGCAGCTTATGCTCTGGAGTACTGTCCTGGAAAAATGGATCCACTGTTACTGTCAGCAGCCACATCCATGTAATCATCTGATCTTAACATGTAAACTAGCATGCCGGCTGCCTCTTGGGCCTCCCTGATGGTCTTTCAGAGTTCTCTTCCAGAGGCCCTTTAAGCAGTGTGTCTATGTGGGGGGAGCTAAATTATCCCCTAAAATTAGAGTTGCCAAGTGGGGGATGGAGGGGTAGAGTGTGGCCAGATGCTGGTTGGGAAATTCCTGGAGATTTGGGGATGGAGCCTGGGGAGGACAGGGACCTCAGTGGGGTCCAACGCCATAGAGTCCATCCTACCAAGCATCCATTGTTCCAGAGGAACTGATCTACATAGACTGGAGGTGAGCTGAAATTCCAAGGGATCCCCAGGTCCCACCTGCGGGCTGGCACACCTACCTGAAGTTGACCTTTTTCATGCTTACTTTTATTTTTCTGGGCTTCTGGTCTGATTTTAGAAATTTCCCAATTCAATTTTACATGCCTTTCGCCCATGCTGTTTAGTTTATATGTGAGGCTTCTGAATGAGATTGTTTGAAGCTTCAGAGCTGGTTTGTCATCAGTATCCTGAGGATGCGCCTCTGTATTTCTTTGAATGAGCCACCAAAGTTAGAGCTCTGCGTCCTGAGCTGTAGTCAAATGGCTGAGGGGGAAAAGCTGAAACTGGATCCAGACAGGATGGGTGTGATGCTGGTCAATACAGCAGAGACTCTGGAAGGGATTTTGCTGCCCACATTGGTTGGAGTTGGATGGAAGTTCACTGCCAGGGTAAGAAACCTGGCATAACTTTTTAAAAGAAGATTAGGTGAATGCAGAGTTGAATAATACCTTTTACCAGCTGCATTTGTTGTGGAAACTGTCTCCTTCCTTTTAGGGTGGCCAGGTACAGGGGCACTCTGGTACATGGACAAAAACTCCATGGTAGAACTCATTTTTACCATAGAGTTTTTGCTCAAATACCAGAGCATCTCTGAGTCACTGGCAATGTGATGTCATCATTTCCAGTGTGTGCTGGGAGTGACATCACTGTGGTGCTGGCAATGCAGGCCTCCTTATGCTGCCAGTAAGTCCCCCACTGGCCAGCTGATTGGCGCTGGGAGAGAGAGTCCCTGGAGCAGGGAGAACCTCTGCTCCTGGTGGGGACCTTGCAAACCTATTCTCCAGCTCTGTGGATGTTACTATGCTGCTGACCCATGCTTCTGTAATGTCTAGGCTAGATCATCGCAGTGCACTTTATGTGGGGCTGCCCTTGAAGGCTATCCAGAAACTGCAGTTGGTGCGAAATGTTGTTAGAGTTCACTGGCAGGAGTATATTATTTCCATCTTTGAACAGGGCTGCCGACAGCCATCGTGAGCGCCTAGACGAAGATTCCATCTCCCCACCCCCAGCCCATACGAATCAACCCTGCTTCAAACTAAATATCATAGTAAAACAGATCACTTGACTTCCCGATACTATGAATAATAATTGTTCATCAGGGAAGAAATTGTAAAGGAACAGGCACAGGATTATTTTTCACTTAGCACTTCCATCATGCAGATTGCAACAGGATGTGGTGTTTTAAAAGAAAAGCTGAATCAGAAAGACTCCCCAGCCAAGGGACTGTGCCAGAATACTGAAGGGCGCGATAGATTAAATACAGATGAGACACAAATTTCCTTGGAATGAGCCCCACTGAATGAAGTGAAGCCATTTCTGCACAAGTGCAAACCTCCACATCGGTGTTCTTAAATAATCAAAGTTTGTAAAACTTTCCACACAACTTTTTGCCTTCCCAGCAGTAGATCCGAATACAGCACCATCACCCTGCATTTTCTGAATCCACTTTTTCAACAATTTTTTACCCTTCAGATCTGAACTCGCAGTTTTCCAGTGAGGAATTCCCTGTTTCGAATTTTGGTTCCTGCTGCCCTTTTATCTTGTCAGTGTTGTGTGTTCACCTCCCCCTCCCAAGGTTGTCCCCTGAGCAATCTGCTATTATTTTTAAGTGTAATGTTGATTGCACCACGACACACTTCCCCCCCCCATTATAATATAGCAATGTTCTAACGTTGGGACAAAAAGGGCAGTGAGTGTCAGGTAGCCCTGCCATGATGGATGGAAGGGAGGGCGGTGGGCTATGAGTGGAAGGGAGGGAGGTGGGCTATAGGCGCCTTGGTGGCGTGACAGGCGGGAGGTTGGAATCCGGGGAGTTGCTGATTTACACCTCGGGTGTGAGAATGGAATGTGGCTTTTATTGCTATTATCTCTTGCAGCCTAGACGTTTTGACCTTGGCAAGTCAGGCTGCGTGCTTCCCTATCGCTGGCATAGATGTAGCAGCTGTGGGTAGCAATGGGGCGATGGGAAATTCATTAGCTTAGTAACTTTCGATTTCCCAGGTGTATGTTATTCATGTAGTCGGAGAAGGGGGGGTCCCCATTCACCCCCTTCCCTGTATAACCGCTTGCTTTCGGTAACCAAGTCATTCTGAACAAGATACCTGTACCAGTGATCTATCTATTGCAGCTTAATAAATGCTAACCTTGCTTGCATCATAAGGTCTGGTGTTTGCTGACTAAGTTAGGACTTCTGACAGTTTGTTCAGAATCATCAATTACTTTTGGGACTGGTCCTAAACCCGCAACTCCAAAATGAGTGGCGGAGAAGAAGACACTATCCCAATTGAAGAAGATGAAAAGGAGAAGAGACCTCCCGGGAAAGACGCACCCCGAGAGACCCCAGACACACACGTGCCGAGACACTGGGGTCTGGAGTACGACTTTGGAGGGCCTTACGGAGATCCTTATGGGGCAGCCTATGGGGGGGTGACCACCCGAGTTGGACGCAGACGTGACTGGGTGAAACCCCTGGCTGAGACCCACGAAGCGTGGTTCGGGACCCCGAGAGCTTCCATGGGGGTGAGCCACCCCGAAAGGTCGGTCCGGAAACTAATCACGGCGGAAGCCTTGGAGGAGACTGGCCGCGATTCCGATACCCTGGAAGGCGCCGTGGTGAGGAGGAGATGGACTGAAGAACCCAGCCAAGACCGCCTGATGCGCTTCCTAGACGAATCCCTCGCACGCATCCCACAGATGATCGCAGAGGGTATCCGGGAAGAACGCGAGCGGCAAAGGCGTGAGGAACCACCAGCCCAGGTCCCTCCTGATCAACGGCCGGTGCCGGACCAAGGCCAGGGGAACGTGCCAGCCGGGCCGGTGGATCAACCAGCGGGGCCAGGACCGCAGGGGCCGCCGGGGCAACCACCCCCTCGTCCTTGGGGGTTCTTGCCGCCCAAGCCCACCGAACTTCTGGACGCTGACTTCGATGGAGACCCCGAGAAATTCCCATTCTTCCTGGTGCGAGCCGAAAAGTTTATCGAGACCTGGGGCCATCTGTTCCAGAGGGAAGAGCGGATGGTCGATGTCATAGCAGCCCACCTGAAGGGAGCGGCTGCTGACTGGTATGTGGGGCTTCATCAAGTCGACGGGCGCGAGCTGAGAGAGATCGACTCTTTCATGTGGGCCATGAAAGAGCAATTTGAGGATGTGCACTCCACCAAAGCAGCGAAGGCAACGATCCGAAGCCTTAAACAGGGAGCGCGATCGGTGAGAGACTACACCTCGGAGTTCCGCAGATGTGCCGCCAAACTCCGAGGGGAAGGGAACCTCGTGGATTTCTACAAGTGGGGACTCAACGCGGAAATCCGCCGAGAAGTCACCAGAAATCAAGATCCGAACACCCTCACCGGATGGGTTCAGGCAGCCATCACGATGGAAAACCGCCTGAAGACCATCAAGCTGGACGACGCTGCAGCGATGGCTAACAGGGGCCCTGCGCCGACTGCGAGAGGGAAACCCCCGGCACCCAACCCGAAACAGAGGGATGGCACAAGGGAGCTCCGGATGAAGCAAGGTCTTTGCCTCAAATGCGGAGAAGGGGGCCATTTCGCCGCGAACTGCCCGTCTTCAGCTGCAGCACCCGGAGCCCCGAAGGGAACCAAGAAGAAGTTTGACACATCCACGCCAAAACAGGTGGCGAAACCGAAGGGGGCGAAGGCTCTGCAAGCCAAGCCGCTTAGTGAAGCTTCCGACTCATCAGATGGCGAGACCGGGCCGCAGGGAAACGACACGGACCTGCTGTAAACAGCGCTGAACAGCAGGTCCCACCTCCCCAGGCGCAACTCCCGGTGAGCAAACCCCCCTCTCTTTTCTTTCTCACGGTGACTTTAATGGACCCGGGTCTATTGACCCATGTGAGAGTACGAGCTCTCATTGACTCTGGGTGTGGGAGAGACCTTATTAACCCCACACTACTAACGGGACTTGGGGCGAAAGTTGTTAAACTAACTGACCCTTTGATTTTTACGCAAATGGACGGGTCCACAATGAAAGAACCTTGCAAATATGAGACTGTGCCCTTGCGGGTGGGACTCGGGCAACACTGGGAAGAGAGACCTTTCATAGTTACCCCTTCAGCCCGATTTCCCGTGGTCCTAGGGAGCCCATGGTTCTTTGATCACGATCCTCATGTACTGTGGGGGGAGGGAAAGGTCGACTTCATCTCCAATAAATGCCAGTCCCACAGTGAGGTTTCATGAAGCCTTCTCCGTGTAATTACTTGTCCATGAAGTTCCTTTCCTCTTTTTTGGGTGTGTGTGTGTGTGTTTTGCTATGTTTTGATGCCACACGCTTGTGTTGTTTCTTCATTCTCACATTCCCCCACCTTCTCTTCCCCTACAGCTCCCAATGTGCTTTCTCTCCCTCCCCCCACATCATGATGTTATAACATTACTGCATATGCAAAAAAAGGCGGTTCCGTACATGACGACACATTTATCGTGCTTCATAATTATTGAATAACACTGTTATGAATTGGTGTATCCAGTTCAACAACTGCAAATGGAATACTTCACTAGAATTTTGTGGGAGTCTTTGCTGTCCATTTCCTTCGTTGGCGACTAAGGAGGAACAGGGGACCTTTGAAATGGTGGCAACCATGCTGTTCCCCACGATACATCCAGACTTCTTTAATGATGTTGTGATGTTATAACATTACTGCATATGCACAAAAAAGGAGGTTCCGTCGCTGATGAAGTGTATGATAACACATTTAGCATGCTTCATAAATATTGAATAACACTGTTATGAATCGGTGTATAAAGTTTGATGACCACCAGACATTTTCTTAGTTGGTGACTAAAGAGGAGCAGGGGGACATTTGAAATGGTGGCAACCATGCTGTTCCCCACAATAAATCCAGCCTTTTTAAAAGAAAAAACAATGTTATGTTAAAACCCACAGAGCTTAAGGGGGGTTTGCAAGGCTCCCGCCAGGGGCAGAGGGTCCCCTTGATGTTATAACATTACTGCACACTTGCAAAAGAAAAAGGGTTCCATCGCTGACGAAATACATTTTGCCACGGCCGCACAATCCGTTTTCAAAGTAAGTGCGGAACACATGGGGTGGGTTGGATCCGAATTCAAGAAAAATTTCCCCAAAATAAGTGCTCTTTTGCAGAAGGGGTGCCACAAAGTTGGCGCATCAGCTAGGGACTCAATTCACCAGGAAACAGCGGCAACACTGAGGTGCGGAAAAGGTCTGAAACTGTCTCTTAAAAACTACTCATCAGCAACAACAAAAGCTTTAAAAATATTTTTCCTCCCCCAAAACAAAAAAGCAAGCTCACAACCATGTAAAGATGCTTAATGGGGAAGGAAAACTGGGGAGAAGAGGACTGTGTTTGCCAGTAGGGAGGAGGCACGTTCGCTGGCTGCCCAGATAGTGGTGGTGTTTTTTATGGTGGTGCAAGATTCCTTTTTGGTTTTTGTCTGAAATCTGTCTCTACTATTGTCAAACTTCACAACTGCTCCCTCAGTTTCTGTCCAGGATTCCCCCAGTTTCTGTCAATAGGCTTAGCCCAAGAGTTTATTTTCAGCACAGGTGGAATCCTGGAAAAAATATACTTCTGGGCATAACACTGAATGCCTTCCCCTCAACACTGGAAAATGCCAGTCTCCTTTCTTCCCACGCACTTCCCAGTAATTCAGTCGCATCCTTACAGCAACTCTGAATAGTTAGGGATGCCAGGTCCCTCCTGGTAACCGGCAGGGGATGGGGGGGGGATTTACCTGTAGAAATAAGAAGGCCTAGGCCGCATTGCCGGTGTCACACAGGTAGTGATGTCATCACACCAGCGACTTCTGGGTGACACTCTGGTATTGTCATGGATCGGAGTGTGGGGCCAGGTAAGAGCGAGGAAGTCAAGGCACAGTCTGGGGTCAAGATCCAACCAACCAGGAATACCAAGTCCAAAGCACAAGGCAAAGCGGCGTGGTCAGGGTGCAGTCCAAAGTCAAGAGCCAGGCAGACAAACCAGGAAGCCAAGTCCAAAGCGCAAGGCAAAAGTGGTACAGTCCAAGGTCAGGGTACAGTCCAAAGCACAAACCGTCAGAGTAGTCAGTTAGCCAGAGGTCCCAAGAGTCAAGAGTCAGGGAGTCAAAGGTTCGAGGTGCAGGTCTAAGCGTAGTCGTGCAAGCCAAGGTCAAGGAGCCGAGGACGTCAAGTCAGGAACCAGGAATCAGGAACACGAGCGAGGGGTGCAAAGCTTCATCAAAGTGACTAGTTGCTGGCACAACTTGTCGGTGTGAGCGCGAGGGCTAAATAGCTCACTGAGCTGCTAGCAATTAGCATGCCTCAAGCACATTCCAGCTCCTGCTAATACTCGGGACTGAAAGAGCATCTGTTGCGCATGCGTGCCTCTTGCTGCCGGGCTGCTGTGTCCCGTCTGCGCTGTTCTCTCAAACGGGTAACCGGTGGAGGCAAATCGGGGCGGGGGGGAGAGTGCTGACCAGGCAGGAATCTGCCTCAGCTGTTGCTGGAGCAGCTCTCAACTCTCAGCACTGTCAGGTGCGGGATTTCCTGGCATCGGGAGCTCATCCCCAGCAGCACTTAGCTCCTCTGCTGGAGCCGTGACAGGTATTTGGGCAAAAACTCTGTGGCAAAACTGCCCAGAAGTCCCTAGTGTGATGATGTCACTTCCTTGCAACCCTGGCAACGTGGCCTAGGCCTTCTTCTTTCTGCTGGTAAGTCCCCCTACCGACCGGCGACTGGGTGGCCGGGCCTGATACCAGGGGACCCTCGCCGCCATTGTGGGTCATGTATTTTTCCAGCTCTGTCTATTTGTGTAATCCCCTTTAAAAATTTCCTGGACCAGTGGATGTCACCTATTGTAGGAGTTTATTTGATACATTAATTATGCAGCATGTGATGTCCTTTTGCCCGTCCTGAACCGACTGCCAATAAAGTTCATTACAGATGAACTTTAGTGGTGGGGCAGGAAAAAAAAATTGTTACTCTTCACTTTCTTCACATTGTTCATTATAAGCCTCTTATTTAGATAGCTTATCTATCACATAAGCCTTGGTAATTGTGCAAAAGAAGCACGGGCCGTGTCCCAGCCGAGCTGATCCTGCCAAAAATGCCCTCCTGTTGTCTGTTAAAGATCCCAGAAACTCCGCTGGTTTCTTTGTATCAGCCCTTGATCCTGTGGGCTATATCATCTACCCAGTTTGCACAGCATCTGCCTCTCAGTATTTCTCTCCATAGCCTCATGCCTCATTTGTGTGATATAGGCAGATCTCAGCAGCTAAGCGGGGTGGGGGTTCTGCTTCCCCAGAGCATTGTGGGGCACTTTCGCACCTTCCAGGATTTCTCTGGCTTTCATCTGATCTTTCTCAAACCTTCTTTGCTCCAAAATTTTTAGGAAAGATCACAGTGAAGTCTGGATGCCTGCTATGTGGGTGGGAAAATTTGGCTTTCCCCCACCCCCGCCCGCGCAACAGCTATTTCTCTTGGACTGATCTCCAGACTGCAGAGGTTACTTCCTCTGGAGGAAACAGCTGCTTTGGAGGGCGGGCTCTGGCATTTTACTCCAGTGAGGCCCCCCTCCCAGCACCCTGTCCTCCCCAGGCACCTTCCCCGATTCTCCAGGAATTTCCCAACCCAGAGTTGGCAACCCTACTTCTACCTCATTTTTTGGGGAAATGAGACATAGTTTTAACAGTTTTTGCTTTTTTGGTATTGTAAGTTGGGTAGCTATAAACATACTCAATGCAATATCAATTGTGTTTTGCTGCAGAGAGAGGTTTTTTGGATACATATTTTAGTAGAGTTGCCAGGTCTCCCCGGGCACCAGTGGGTAGGGTTTTGCCAGCAATGCTCCCTCTAAGCTGTGGAGTTTTGTGAACAAAAATTCTACTTTGTGAGCTACTGGCATTAAAGTTGTGAGTGAGCAATTTGGTAACTGCATAAATTAGTTTGCTCTGGAGCTGTCCTTCCTGAGCTAAGGCAAAAATGTGTGAGCCGGAAGCTAAAAAACTGTGAGCTAGCTCACACTAACCCAGGTCTAGGCTGGAAAATACCCGGAGACTTTGGAAGCGGATCTGGGAGAGGGCGGGACTTGGGGAGGGGAGGGGCCTCAGCATGGTACGATGCCACAGAGTCTACCCTCCAAAGCAGCCATTTTCTCCAGGGGAGCTGATATTGTTCAGCTGATAAACATATGGGGCAGGAGTCCATCAGTGGCTATTAGCCATAGGGTATAGATGGGAACTCTCAGTCTGGGGCAGGTGATGCACTCTATTCTTGGTGCTGGAGGGGGCAGCAGTGGGAGGGCTTCTAGTGTCCTGACCCCACTGCTGGACCTCCTGATGGCAACTGGTATATTTTGGCCGCTGTGTGACAGAGTGTTGGACTGGATGGGCCATTGGCCTGATTCAACATTGGTTTCTCTTAATTTCTTATGTTCTTATGTAGCTGGAGATCTCCAGGTCCCAATTGGAGGCTGGCATCCCTCCCTGTGGGTGACAGGCTATACTTTGGGCACCATGCAGCCTGGTGGTCTGAATGACCAGCTGCACTATGTCATCCTTTATCTAACTTATTTTTGGCCCCTTTAAGACCAGTATGTTTGTTCAACAGGCGTGAGTCAGCAGTTGTTTTACAGCCATGACCTTGCCTTGAGTGAGCCTGTCAGAGAGAAACTGGTCTCCTCGGCTCTCCATGTGAATGGTTTTTACATGATTTCTAGTTTATTTACTTTTCTGAATTCATCTCACTGATTATATCATGTTTTTGTGTATCATAAGGCAATTACTGCATTTTTGGGGTGGTATGAACGGGAGTTTAATTGCGCCAGGTGGCTCCACGCAAGCAAGAAAGACGCATGCTTCTTATTCGAAGCGAAGAATAACATTTATTTATCTGAAGAAGATCATTCCAGATCTCCTGCTAGCAGCCATAATATATGTTATTCATTAGGCGTCTGGCTTGTTGATTTGTGGCGGTCTTTTCTACCCTGTTTTCCAAATAGAACTTTCAGACTTTTTTCACAGTAAGTGGGCATGCTGCACTTATTTGTAGGGTATAAGAGGAGAGGCATATCTCTGCAATGGAAAGGGTGGAAAACTTAGTTTTATTTATTTTATTTAAGAAAGCTGGGAATTCAGAGCACCCGATACACACGGGGCCCCTGGAGTTCTGTATCCCCTTTGGGGCTCCCTCTTTGCGGCCTGGTCTTTGAATGGTTTCACTGGTTACCAATATGCAGGGCTATTTGGGGGCAGGAACGCACAGGAAGTTGGCCATGCCTACAGCCTCCCCCACTGGGTTCTCCAGGTGCCTGGCAAGCCACGGGGCGCCTGGGGAAGCCGATCCTGGGAGGGAGCTGTGGTGTCAGAGGTGTGGCCTAATATGCTAATGAGTTTCTACTGTTGGGTGTGGCCTTTTATGCTAATGAGTTCCTGCTGGGCTTTTTCTACAAAAAAAAAGACCTGCCAATACATTTCTGGATCCAGTTCAAGTTGCTGCTGTTTATGACCTTTGCAGTGTAATCCTAAGCAAAGTTAGACCCTTCTAAGGGTTTTCCGCATGGTTTTTTTTAAATTGGTTCCAGACCCATACTGCATTCAGTTTATCCCAATTTCCACACACATTTTTGTCCCTTTAGTCTTCGCTTTAGATTTTTTTATCTTTTCCTGTTTTTTCTCCTTCTTTTGAGACCACTTTCCTCACCGCCCACCTGGAAGATGAGTGATTTCTTCTTCTTCTTCTTCTTCTTCTTCTTCTTCTTCTTCTTCTTCTTCTTCTTCTTCTTCTTCTTCTTCTTCTTCTTCTTCTTCTTCTTCTTCTTCTTCTTCTTCTTCTTCTTCTTCTTCTTCTTCTTCTTCTTCTTCTTCTTCTTCTTCTAAAAAGGCACCAACATTTCCACTTTTGCTGGAGTGGGGTTGCCAGCTGAGTCAGAAAAGCTGGGGGGGGGAGGACTTAACAGGAGGCTCCAGGAAAGGAGAGGGAGGAAGCAAGACTGAACTCCGAAATGAGTTCTGGGTGAGTTGCCACTGCATTTAAAAGGACCGTGTTCCTTTTAAATGCTTTCCCACCATTGGAAATAATGGAAGATGGGGGCACCTTCTTTGGGGGGCTCATAGAATTCAACCCCCTGGTCAAATCTTTTTAAAACTTGGGAGGAGGGGTTGAGGAGAGGCATCAGCAGCTATGCTGAAAGTTTGGTGCCTCTAACTCAAAAACACCCCCCCGAGCCCCAGATACTCATAGATTGATCCTCCATAGAGTATAGGAGCACCCAGCAGCTATTTTCCTTCTTGCTTTTTGATAGCCCTGAAGGAAGGGGAGGGTCTCCAATCAGGGGATACCCCACCCCCAATGGGGCTTGGCAACCCTATGCTGGAGCATTGTAATGAGAGCCCTTGGAGGTTCTCTGAATTCCCAGCTTTCATTTTTTTTTAAAGTTGAGTCTCTATCTAGGCATATCTCTGCAAGCAAAGGGGATAGAGACTTAAAAAAAAAAGAGAAAGAATGCTGGGAATGAAAAGAACCTCCTAAGCCTACTGTTATTACGGTTCAGTGATATATTGGCCTTTTAGTGCCTTCTTAAAAAGGGGGTGGTGGTGCGGTGACTCCACTGAGGACACCACCAATGACGAAAATCCTCATTGTTGAAGGCACATGCCGAAGACTATAGATGGACTCCACAACTGTGAAAATGCAGAAGGAAGGGCAGATATGTGGAAGAACCCTGCCCAACCCGATTCCATTGCTTATGGAATGACTGCCAAGAAAATAAACTGAGCACGTGGGAAAGCCCCAAGACTAAATCAGAGTCCCGGAGGACCTTAGAGACCAGGAAGATGTTGGGGGGGTATGAGCTTTTGAGAGCCAAGGCTCCCTTCATCCCTTCGTATCTGAGGAAGGGAGTTTTGGCTCTTAAAAGCGCACGCCCCTGAAATGTTCTTGGTCGCTAAGGTGCTCCTCCTCGACTCAAACCTTGCTCTTTTACTGCAGGTCAACATGGCTGGCTACCCTTTGAAGCTACCTTCTAAGACTGTTGAAATGAATGGAGTTTGAAGAGTGTGACTTAGCTCCAGGTTTGCCAGCTCCAGGTTGGGGAATACCTGGAGATTTTGGGGGTGGAGCCTGAGGAGGGCGGGATTTGGGAGGGACTTCAGTGGGGTATAACGCCATCTATTCTGCTTTCCAAAGGGGCTATTTTCTTCAGGTGAACTGATCTCTGTCGCCAGGAGGTCAGTTGCAATCCCAGGAGACCTTTGCTTAGAGATGCAGGGTTAAAGGCCTACACCACCTGGGACCGTTTTATGGACTACCTCACCCAGTATAAGCCCATGTATCACACCCCATCTCCCCGAGATCTCCTCCCAATGGGATCCTCTCTCTGAGTCATCAGCTACAGCACTGGCCCGTTCTTGCCCAGTGGTGACTCTGGTGCTGTGGGAATGAGCTTTGGGGGAGCTGGAAGGGTACATTTTCCTAGTTCTGCATCACACGACAGCGTTGCTGGAGCTAACATGGGTAATGGTCGGTGCCTGGGAGGGAAACTGCCTGGGAACCCTACCTGTACCTCTTCTTGTTCCATGGTAGAAGAAAGATAGGCTATCTAAATGAGACAATTATTAAGTAAAAGCTGCCTTGGAACAGGAGGGGCAGCAAGGAGGACCAAGGAGGTGGTCTGACTGAGAACCGAGAATGCTGGGATTATGTACAATCACTTTTTAAGGGTGCGCTTTCGGTCGAGTTCACGTGAGTCAGATGGAGCAACGCTGACAGTAAGGTTCAAAGACGCCACCTTGGACAGACTCAAGATTACAGTGGAACCCAAGGGGTTTGTTTCAGTGGCATGCCCTGTAGTTATGTCATTCTGTCTCAAAATAACTCAAGCTCTGTTTTTAATACAAGGTCAAGCCTTCATGATTGTTCAGGCCAAGGGGCTGATTTATTTCTTCAACACCTTGACTTTCCATTAGGACACTTAACAAAAACTTTTATATGAACATCTGAAGCTGCCTTTTACTAAATCAGAGCGTTGACTGAACCCCATATAACTCAGTAGTGTCTCTACCTTGATGATTGGCTGTGGTTCTTTTTCCTGTGGGGTTGCCAGCTCCTAGCTGGCTACCAGCTGGGGGGGGTGTCCTGATCCTTCCTGGAGTTCATCTTGCATGTGCGCCACAATGACATCACCCAGGAATGATGTCATCACATTTCCGACATTGGGGACGATGCTCTAGGTTTTGGGCAAAACTCTATGGTTCTTCAGGCCTCAAAACCATAGAGTTTTGCCCCAAACCTAGAGCATCGTCCCCAATGTTGGAAATGTGATGATATCACCCCCGGGTGATGTCATCATGCGGGCATTGCTGGTGCCAGAAGGGGGCTTCTCAGCGTGGGACTTCCCCCATTGGCCAGCTGGGTCACGGCGGATTGGAGGCCCCAAAATTGGGGGATCCCCTAGCCCCATTGGGGGAATAGCATAATAGAACTCATTAGCATAATAGGCCACACCCAACAGCAGAAACTCATTAGGATTGGCTACATGAGGGCTGTGTGGCCTAACATGCAAAGGAGTTCTGCTACAAAAAAGCCCTGGGTTTTGACAACAAACAAGGTCAACAGAATAAGAAGCAAAAGGTGGGTGTGGCTGGATGACCATACTTCTGGCAACATGGGGGCGTGGCCTAAAATGCCAATTAGCTGTGCTGTCAGGGGTGTGGCCTAAAATGCTAATGAGTTTCTGCTGTTGGGTGTGGCCTGTTATGCTAATGAGTTCCTGCTGGGCTTTTTCTACAAAAAAAGCCCTGGGTAAGACCAGCAACTTGGCCAAACTTATAGGTGTTCTTGAGGTATAGTCTGAGACATGGAGCATGGGGTGAGAGGCCTTCAGCTCCACTTTCGTTGTGCTTCACTTTCTCTGTTTGCTTTTTTTCTCTTGAAAGGTCAAAGCCCAAACTCTCTTGTCTTTGTGCTCTTAAAAAACGAACTGATTTCTCTCCACAGTAATTTTTTTCTTCTGAAAATTGCAGTCATGAGATTTAGCTTTGGCTAACAGAGGCGTTCCTGCAGTTCACAGTGATATCCTAAACAGAGTTACAGCCTTCTTAAGTCCATTGACTTTCGTGGACTTCGAGGGGTGTGACTCTGCTTAGGACCACACCATTAATTAGCCGGTGCTAACCTGCTGTTGGCCGTGGGTGTGCTGCTGAGCACTGCTCACTCCACAGAAAAGAGAGAGAGCGCATGATGCTCAGCTCTGTGGGCTGCCCGGTTGCATCTGACAGTGAGGTGCAGGCAGTGGAGAGACAGTAAAGGGCTGTCTCATTTGGCCCTTGGGGAGGATAAAAGGCCACTTGAGAAGACTAAGAGGGCAGATTGAAACCCAAGTGCAGAGAGAGAGAGAATGTGTGATGTGAGAGAGAGAGAGAGAGAGAGAGAGAGAGAGAGAGAGAGAGAGAGAGAGAGAGAGAGAGAGATTTTTTATTGGGAAGGGAATTGACAACAAATCAGCCAGTATCATAATGCCCCTGTATAAATCGATGGTGCGACCTCATTTGGAGTACTTTGTACAGTTCTGGTCACCACACCTCCAAAAGGATATTATAGCATTGGGAAAAGTACAGAAAAGGGCAATTTAGGATGATAAAAGGGTTGGAACACTTTCCCTATGAAGAAGGGTTAAAGTTCTTGGGGCTCTTTAGCTTGGAGAAACGACAGCTGAGGAGTGACATGATCAAGGTTTATAAGATTATGCATGGGATAGAGCAGGTAGAGAAAGAGGTACTTTTCTCCCTTTTTCACAATACAAGAACTCGTGGGCACTCAATGAAATTGCTGAGCGGTCGGGTTAGAACGGATAAAAGGAAGTACTTCTTCACCCAAAGAGCGATTGACACATGGAATTCACTGCCACAGGAGGTGGTGGCAGCTACAAGCATGGACGGCTTCAAGAGGGCATTGGATAAGCATATGGAGCAGAGGTCCATCAGTGGCTATTAGCCACAAGGTATCGATAGGAACTCTCAGTCTGGGGCAAGTGATGCTCTGTATTCTTGGTGCTTGGGGAGAGGGGGCAACAGTGGGAGGGCTTCTAATGTCCTGGCCCCACTGCTGGACCTCCTGGTGGCCCCTGGTATTTTAGGCCCCTGTGTGACACAGAGTGTTGGACTGGATGGCCCACTGGCCTGATCCAACATTGGCTTCTCTTATGTTCTTATGTTTTTAAAGGAGCCCATGCCAAAGCTAAGCGAAAGATATATTCATGGGGGGACTGGCTAAGGAGAAATAAGTACCAGCAGGAATGATTGGTCGGTAGGGTTGTCAGCCTCCAGGTGGTGACTGGAGATCTCTGGTTATAACATCTGATCTCCGGGCAATGGATATCAGCTCACCTGGAGAAAATGGCGGCTTTGGCATCACACCCCACTGAAGCTGCTCCCCTCCCAGACCCCCCCCTTCTCGGGCTCCACCCTCAAAATCTCCACCCGGAGCTGGCAGCCCTCTTGGGCAGTGTTCTTTGGGGGTGCCGAAGCAAGCTGAAGTCAGGCCCTGGGTCAGGGTGCGGCCAGTGGCGGCGCCTCTCAGCCTGAAGTCCTGGCCCCCCCTCAGGAGGTGAGCTTAATTGGTGACATGACCACTGTGGTTTGAAGGCTGCGGGCTTCGCTGATTCCAATTAAATGTCCTGTCACTTTCAAACTTGCCCAAACCACGCTGCTTTTCTGGTGCTACGATGAGGGCTGTGCTCCGCTTTCAGTTTCCACCCTGCCCCCCGTGCTTGATAGTGGATGATAAAGAGCCATCCTGGCCAGCCTCTCATGGCCAGTGGCTATTCCAGGGCTCTGGGATTTATGGCACCTTCTGTCTACCTGAATGAACACATTTGAATTTGTTCGGGGCCAGGTCTCCCACCTTAGTGAGATTTGGCCCAGGGTTGCCAGGTTTGGGTTGGAAAATAACTGGAGACTATGGGGGTAGATCCGGGAGAGGGCAGGGTTTGGGGAGGGGAGGGGCCTCAGCAGGGTCCAATGCCATCGAGCCCACCCTTCAAAGCAGCCATTTTCTCCAGGGGAGCTGATCTCTGTCAGCTGGAGATCAGTTGTAAAAGCAGGAGATCTCCAGGCCCCACCTGGAGGCTGGCAATCCTAATTTGGCCTCACCTGGGCCTTCTGTTTGCTGCTGGCACCAGACAAGCTGGTGAAGGGGGGGAATAGGGGGGCACTTTGGTGGCACGTTGATGCATGACGGCACTTCTGGTGCAAAACCAAAAATGACATCAGCACATCAGCATGACACTCTAGGATTTGCCCTAAACTCTGTTGACTCACCTTAGAGTTGGGAGTGAATCCTAGAGTGATAGGGTTGCCAGACCCCCAGTGGGGGCGGGGGAACCCCCACTTTTGCAGGGTGCTTCCCCATCACCAGCCAGCTCCAACTGGCCTAAAAGGCAATGTGATTATGTCACTCGGAAGTGATGTCATCACGTCACTGACGTTGTGCGGTGATGCTCTAACTTTTGGCAAAACTCTATGGTAAAATCACCTACAAACCACAGAGCCTTACCCCAAAAACTAGAGTGTCACCCTGCTGATGTCCCTGACATGATGATGTCACTTCTGAGTGATGTCATCTCACCACACACAGTTTGCGCACGCAGCAAGAAGGTCCAGGAACGGACCCAGGATCCCCCCTACGGCTCCTAAGTAGGAACTGGCAGCCCTATAGATTGATGCACCACTGTAATGATGTCACTTCCAGTTCTGTGCTAAAAGACACTGTGCTGGCTCTGGCCAGTCACCACAAACATAATAGACTTAGGCTAGATGCACAGTCCAAAAGCAAGCCAAGAAACAGTGCCAGGGGTCAGAATGCCGGGAGAATCAGTCAGAGTCCTCGGGAGCAAAGAGCGGAGGCTGGTAGCCGGGACAAGGTCCGACATTGCATGGTTGCATCTGCACCAAGGCAGGTGAGCATGGCTGCTTATACGCCAATCCTCCCTTCCCTGGGAGGCAACCTGCAAAGACTCCTCAAAGACCCCTCATGTTGCCTTTGCAATAGCTGAAGTCTGGCACTCCTCTGTCTCTCCCACACCTCCAGATGCTGGCATCTGGGACACTCAGGTGAGCTAGGTGGGGACTCTGGCCTCGGGGTGTCTCCAACTGGGGGTGCTGGGCGAGGCTCTGGACCAGGCTCTTCCTCCGACTGCACCTCAGGCTCTTCGCCTTGCTGCACCTCTTGCGCAGATGCTGGAGCCCCTCCTTCCTCAGGTGCTGGCAAAGGCTCCTCTTTGGGGCTGACTCTGGAGGAGGCCGGGTTCCTCCGTGCCTCTTCCTCGTCTGAGGAATAGTCAGCCTCGGCAGAGCCAGGACCCATGGCAGACGCATTGCATGTCTGCAAAGAAATCGTCCCTGCCCCTCAAATGGTTGTCAAGGTGGGCTGCTGGAAGTTGGGGATGGGCTGGAGAAGCCTGCCAAGAAGTTTCAGGTTGGCAGGAAGAGCTTCTAGAACATTGGGGTGTGGAACTGATGTTGCTTCTCCTGTCGCTCAGAGATGTGTGAGTGGGGGAGTTATGCAGAACTTCCATAACTGACACAGGCTGGGCCTGTAGAACTTGTGACGTACTAAACTCAACAACGTCCACTAACCGATATGCAGGGGAGTCCATCTGTGGCTTAGTCACCTACCCCCCCCCCACACACACACATACATTTTTGCTGTATGCCTGTTCCCCAAAATGAGAAAGCACGGAGCTGTTACTTAGTTAGTTTATTAATATGGTCAACGGCCAGCACAAATCACAATGCACAGTATGCCAGAATTATATGTTAATCAATAATAAAGCAATAAATAAATAGATGGGCTATATAAAATGATTTAAATTAGATAATAACAGATTAAAATGAATATTGTTAAAAATTTGATGCACTGCATAGAATATCTTTGCAAATTTTACAGGCAGCTGCAAAAAAAACCTGGCACAAGAAGCTGGAGTCTGCAAATTTATGCCCATAAGAAACTTTCATCTCTAGAGGCTCCTGCCCATCGCAGAGCATTTTCTCTAGCCAGGCAGCATTTACTCCCCTCTGCGATGTTGGACAGGAGATATCGAAAGACTCCTATGTCAGAGAGGGTTGGTCCTTGTGGTGCCGGTGTTGTTGAGACGAACAAACGTGTTATATCCTCCTGCTGGTTGGTGTTAAGTTTATTCTCCCTCTGCGCAGAAGGTTCCCGGGCTCTGAGTTTTTAAGGAAGCTTCTTATGGGCATGGAGCTGTTGGATACTGTTGAATACTGAGGTCCATCTTCCTTGCCTCGATCTTGCCAACTATGCTGTCCTTCCAACGAGCCTTTGATAGGTAACCCCGGCTGCCTTCACACCACCAAGGGCCAGCTGAAACATCATACAACAAATCACATGATTGGCCCAACCCTGTGGGTCCGTGTGGCGACGGGGCCCCCTGGAATGCTGTTCCCCCCGACCCCTCCCTCCTTCAGCAGCCAGGATAGTCGTCTCATCATTCATTGTGTCTGCATCCCCTGTCAAAGGAGAACAGCACAACGGTCAAGACGGGCATTCCCAGGGTTTGGGTGAAGCGGGAAGCCACAGGCCCCAAACTGAGTCATTGGCTGGCTCTGCATGGAACAACCACCCAAGCTGACCACAGTTGCACCGTCAGTCGGCCAGTCCACTGAGAGGAGGGGAAGGCGACCCATGGCAGACACACACCTGGGAGGATGGGGGGGAGGGAAGCCAGACTTGTGAATCATCCGTGCATTGACCCTGGCCAACTGGCCAATGTTCCAACTGATCACACACATTGCACAATTAATTACTGGAAGTGTCAAAACGTGTTTTTGAAACCCGGGAAACACATCACATATCTCCCGCCGGTGGCCGGAGGAACCTGACAACCCTAGCCAGCGTTGTAAGAGGGACTGGTCTCCTTCCCTGGATCCGTGCAGTGCGTAGTTAACCCCAGTGGCTTTCTTCCTGAGGAGGCTGCGTTTTTTTCCAGCCCAGTAGAGGGCAGAACAAGTACGAAGAAAGGCAGCCTCTCTCGGAGGCACCCTGGGCTGCCAAGAAGCCAAGAAGAGGGGGACCCCCATTTGCGGAGATGATCTCCCTCCCTCCACCTTCCAAGTCCCTGGCAGTCGGCTCCTGATTTCCTTGTTCAAGGCTGACGGTTTTGTGCCCGGGAGACAGCGGTTTGTTTGGTCCAGGCAGGAGGGGCCGAGGAGCAGGTTGCCTTTAAGGGCACGCATTTGGAATTATACTCCCCGGTGAAGGCTTTTTGTTCCGAGGGGGGAAAATCCTTGAGAGAAAAGATGCTGGCGGATGAGGGAGAAGGAAGACGTGACGAGAAGAGATCAAGGTGACGAAGCAGGCAGTGTCAAGGCGTCTGGTAGAGAGACTAGAAGTCCGTCCGGGAAAACAATTTCCTCTATCGTGAAAATGTTATTATAGGTATTCCAAACCAGAAAAATTAACAACAGGTAGAGTTGCCAACTCCAGGTTGGGAAATTCCTGGAGATTTGGGGAGTGGGGCCTAGGGAAGGTGGGGTTTGGGGAGGGGAGGGGAGGGGAGGGACCTCAGTGGGGCACAGTGCCATAGAATCCACACCCCCCCCCAAGCAGCCGTTTCCTCCAGGGGAACTGATCTCTGTAGTCTGGTGTTCAGTTGCAATTCCAGGAGTTCTCCAGGCACTAAATGGAGGCTGGCAAGCATACTGTCTGGGGCAGGGGCTATACAGACAAGCTCTGAACCAGAAGTCTCCAGTTCAAATTTCCCCTCCTCCATTAATGCTCTCTGACCATAGTGGGTCTGTTGTCTCTCACCCTCAGTTGTAATTCCAAGAGCTCTCCAGGCCCCATCTGGAGTTTGGTAACCTTAAAATAGGTAATACGTGGCAGATAGGCCTTCATTTTGGGTCCTGACTGCCTGTCTCGGCATTCAAATAGCTACAAGGGACAGAACTAGTGAACACCTGATGCAACAGATACGTAACTGACAGGGGCATGTTCCAATCACACATATCTTGCCACTGGACACTTTGTGTGTCTTGGAAAGGCCTACTGCCCAGTGATGAGATATGCATGACTGGAAAATGCCCCTATCAGTGTTTCTGGCTCACATTTCTGGCTTGCTGGCTTGGAAAGGTCCTTGATTCCGCGTAAGCCTGTCTGGTTACTGGTTGGTTCTCAGGTTCTGTGCCTGCTGGGCCTATTAGAAGTGCACCCTGGCATACAAATGGGATTAGCAGTGTTAGGAGCAAACCCAAAACCAGAATGTAAAAGATCTGTGTGCATCCCTAGAGCATTAGCCAGTCAGAGATAAGAGAGGAGGCGAAGAGAGTAGAATCGGCTCAATGGAAGAGCATTCCCTAAGCATTTGATAGCTGGAGCCCACTATTCTGGGGGATGGCAAATTGGAAGAGCATTTCCGTTGCCTCCTGGACTCGGGATGGAACTCCATGCCAGACGTTGTTCATCTCTGTGTGCCGGTGGGCTGTCAAGTCATTTCCGACTGATGGCGACCTTGTAAATTAATGACCTCCCAAAGTCCTATAATTAAGATTCTTCCTCTGGTTTCAGTTTCAGTGGCTACAAAATGGGCCTTGTCAGAGTCTGAGACGCCTTGTGAATATTCCGGCCAGTTGCAATGTGGTTTTTAACAGCAGTTCTCAAAGAACTGTGGAGCATTATGCTCTCAAATAGGAATGAATCTTCCTCCTCCTTTTCCCTGGGGAAACAGGAGAACAGCCAAGGTTGCCAGCTTTGGGTTGGGAAATGCCTGGAGATTTGGGGGCTGGAGCAGGGGGAGGGGCCTTGGCAGCATGTATGGCCAGAGAGTCCTGCCTCCAAAGCAGCCATTTGCTCCTGGGGAACTGGGTTCTGTCCTCTGGAGACTAGTTGTAATTCCAGGAGATCTCCAGCCACCACCTGGAGGATGGCAACCCTAAGAATAGCAGAGACATTGTTTTGTCTTCCCATTGGTTTTGTGCCCCAGGCGCACATTCCATTTTTCTATTGCATTTGGATCGCACCCTTTCTCCAAGGAGCACATACACCGTTCTCCCTTCCGCGTTGGATCCTCGTGCAACCCTCTAAGAGAAATTGGGCTGAGCACATGTGACTGCAGCTCCCAAGTCTCCCTGCACACTTTGTGGCAGATTGGAACTCAGCCCTCCACCCTCAGACCTTAGCCTGATGCTCTGACCGCCACCCAACGGTCACCCCTCAGGATAGACTTCTGGGGTAGCAGACCACCACGCTGTAAATCACCTTGAGTCTGTGGCATGAAGAAAGGCAACCTGAAAATATTTTAAATGAATAACTAGAGGAGGGGTTAGGGGTGCGGACTCTAATCTGGGAGAACCGGGTTTGATCCTCCACTCCTCCAGTGCAGCTGCTGGTGTGACCTTGGGTCAGTTACAAGTTCTCTCAGAGCTGATCTCTCATGGGCAGTCCTTGAAAGAGTTCTCTCTCAGCCCCACCCACCTCATAGGGTGTCTGTTGCGGGGAGGGGAAAGGAAAGGAGATTGTAAGCCGCCCTCAGACTCCTTTGGGTAGTGAAGGGCGGGATAGAAATCCAATCTCCTCCTCCTCCTCCTCCTCTTCTTCTTCCTAAGCGGAAGGTAGCTATGGATTCAGACGCTGCAGTGATGAGGAGATGTTGGATTACTTAGTTAGTTAGTTAGTTTTAGCCAGTTAGTTTGTTAGTTGTAGAGGAACAGGTAAGGGATGTCTGCCTCAAGTCCTGGAGGGGCTGGAACCCTCTCATAGAATTCAGGGGTGGCTGTCAGGGGCTTCATCCAGGCCCTTACAGGTGACACAGGCTGGGCGGCTGGCAACAGACAAGAATGCAGTTGGTGACTGCCACGCTCTGTTATCTCCCTGTACTTGTCGATAGATTTCTTGTTTGGAATGCATGAAGCCCAGAGGTCTGTCCCAGAGGTAGCAGCTCTGCTTGCAGAGTAGGAACATATTTGGGCTTTGGGAGGGTTGTGGAAGGCACTCAGGGTTTTTTTCCCTTTCATTCATGATTTGATCCACTGGGGAGACATTCAGGTTTCAATACAAGCGCCCTGACAGCATCATGGGGCCATTGGAGGTTGGGAAAGCGGTGCAGGAAAGGGAGACTTCATCCTACCTTTGTGCCACTGACCTGATCTACTCAGGAAGGTGGGGTAGATAATGACTCAGCCCTACCCCACCTTCCTGAGTAGATATAAATTACCCCCCTACCATTTTTCTTCTCACCTTGACTCAGCGAGTACTCCATCTGTCGGTGTTATGCCTCTGAGGATGCCAGTGCTGCTGGCAAAACGTCAGGTCCTTCAGTGCCAAGACCACGGCCACACAACCCGGGAAATCTACAACTAAAAAAACCATTCTTAGTCCTCCCAGGTTGGATTAAACTAATGGCCCAAGTGGGCGGGGCAGGCAGGATCCTCACGTGTTTGCACAGGACTGCTGATTCACGCCTTAAGTAAGCGGGGCGGAGAGGCGTCTGGTTTGAAAGGGGAGTGACGCCTGCGGGCGAGGGAAACAAAACCCTGTCCCCTCCTGGGCCTTGTCTTTCTGTACTCCAGTGTCTGAAGCATTTTCCTCCCAGCCCAGCTTTTGCTTTCAAAGCCAGGCTTGGAGAGAGAAAAAATGCTTCAAGCACAGAAACAAAGCAGGATGGTGCAACAAGGTGTATCGTACCTCACCTGCACCCTCGCCTCGCTTTCTTGTATACGTAGGTAAGGATTCCCGCACCCACCCCATATTTTTCACTAGAACAAAGTTTGAGTTCAGTGGCACCTTGAAGACCAACAAAGTTTAATTCTGGGTATAAGCTTTCGAGTGCACGCATGTGCGTGCACTCAAAAGCTTATACCCAGAATTAAACTTTGTTGGTCTTCAAGATGCCACTGGACTCAAACTTTGTTCTGTTGCTTCAGAACAACATGGCTACCCACCTAAACCTACCATCTTTTTTCACACTATTTGTGTCCATGGCCAGTCTTTCTTGGCTTCCTCATACACAGTTGCATACTTTGCATACTTTGCCGGTGACAATATTAATTGCCCGTAGCGTGGGGATGCTCTTCTGTTGTTTGCCTGGAAGGTGGCAGGGAGGGAGGATCCCTTGGGCGAGGGCAGGGCTATTTTGGGGCAGGAACGCACAGGAACGGAGTTCCGGCTGGCTTCAGAGTTGGCCATGCCCACTACTGCCAAAACCGCTGTGTGCGTGCCTACAGAGGGAAGGCCTGGAGAGTGACCCCACCCCCACCCAGCAACTCTGAGGTGGGGGGGGCCTGGAAGGATCGGGGAGGCATTTAAATGCCTCCCCGTGCCTTTCCCAGTCTGTCCAAGGGCCTTCCCTTCCCTTCAAGGGAGAGCTTGCCCGGGCTCCCCACAGCTAGGGGGTGCCTGGGCGAGCCAAGGGAAGGCACGGGGGTGTAGCCTAATATGCTAATGAGCTGTACTACAATAATAACAATAACAATAATAATAATAATACTTTCGATTTATTGATCGCTTTTTCCCACACACCTGTGGGCTCAGAGCGATTTACAGTTACTCATTGACAATTGGACTAACAATATTCATGGGGGATAGGGGAGACAACACATACAATTATTTAATCACACACTGTAGCTGCTCGGGAGGATTCATCTGCAGGCTGTATCAGACGTGATCCGATGGCTATCAGGGGTGTGGCCTAATATGCTAATGAGTTTCTGATGCTGGGTGTGGCCTATTATGCTAATGAGTTCCTGCTGGGCTTTTTCTGCAAAAAAAAGCCCTGGGTGAGGGGTACAGTCCTGGAAAATTTCAGCCCAGTTGGGTTGAGGGAACATCACAGCTGAAAGAGAGTTTGTTTCCTGTTGAAACAAATGGAAATGAAAACTGAATTGAACCAAAAACAAAGAGCTTTAATAACAAATTTGACGAAGTCTTTCCAAAGGGACAATGAACCAAAAATTAAAACTTTTTTTGCACACATCCCTAATCCTTAACGTTTATACGACTTTTTAGAGTCTTCTGTGTGTGCTTTATGTAAAATATCTCTGTAATCCTGTAATCATGTATTATTGTAGCCCTGTTTCTGATGGAGGTTAAGGCTGACAGAGATAGTTATTTGACTCAAGCTCCAGTTCCGTGCCTCCCCTGGAGGAGAATTGTACCAGGGACTTATTAGTAAAGTACTTTCCAGTTCCATGGAATCTTGTTTGCATTTCCTTTGCATCTGCTCTGTGACTTCTGGCTCAAACCATCGCTTTTAGGATCATCTGCTAGTATTCCCCAGTTCCTCCAAAGCACTTTGTACAGTTTACTCAAGGTCACTGGTGGGACACCCAGAACATTTTGGAAACCAGCCCGCTCGCTACTGGGGATTTTGTAAGACCCGTAGAATTACTTGTGTCGAGTGTGGGAAACTAAAACTTTACCCAAGAATAAGGTCACATCTCCTGAGGATAATGTGGTGGGCGGGCTCTTCCTATCGTAGCTGTGGTGTAGAGGTAGTACGGAGAGTGTGGAAGATGACCTTGGAAGCCAGGGTAGTGATGGTGGTGGGGCTCACATACCAACTCTGTGTGCTTTGCTTATGTGCTCTGTGCACGTTCTCACACTGCTCCACTGTGCCGGCGAGATGAACAACATGCAGTGGAAAACCTGTCCTTTGTCCAGCAGAGCTTCTGCAGCTGGGTTGAGGGACTGCAAGGAAACAAGCCAACAACAAGCCACTGCTCCCTCGGTTTGTCCTTCGTCCCGCTCTTTCTCTTGCTTGTGCCTCTGATTGGCGCATAGAGCCGCAACACCAGATACCTGCCAAAGCAGAACGGGAGGATCAAGCTGCGCAGACGACAGCGTCTGCTGCTCCAACTCATACAGAGCAGCACAGCTTCTTGTATCAAAGGAAAAAAAATAGAACCGTTTTGCTGCTTAGAGACACATCCCATCGTGTTTAGGTTGCAGTCCTGTGCACAGTTACCCAGAAGCCAGCCCCAATGGCTGCAGTGCTCACTTCTGAGTAGACAGGCATAGACTTGTGCTGCTAGGTACCTGTACAGAGAGAGAGAGAGAGACAGAGACAGAGACAGAGACAGAGAGAGACAGAGAGATTGGATTTATACCCCACCCTTCACTACCCAAGGGAGTCTCAGACTGGCTTACAAACTCCTTTCCCTTCCCCTCCCCACAACAGACACCCTGTGAGGTAGGTGGGGCTGAGAGAGCTCTGACAGAAATGACTCTTTTTCAAGAACAGCTGTACCAGAACTATGGCTTGCCCAAGGTCATCCAGCAGGTGCAAGTGGAGGAGTGGGGAATCAAACCTGGTTCTCCCAGATTAGAGTCCGCACACTTAACCACTATGCCAAACTGGCAGAGAAACTCCTTACAACTGGGAACATGACAACAGTTTTGGAACAGCACAAGCGTGCTTTTGGAACTGCACATTTAGAGTCTGGCTGCACATTAGAAAAATTCCTGGGAAGTATGGGGGGGGAAGCGTGTGTCTGACAAAGAGCAAAAAGGGCTAAAGTGGATCTTGGGTCGGGAAGTCCCTGGGGTTTTGTGGCAAGAGCCAGAGGACTTGGTGGGGTTTGGGGGAGGGGAGGGGCCTAGGGTTTGGGGGAGGGGCCTCAGCAGGGATGGCCCCTTTGTGATGCCACAAAGTCGACCCCCAGAAGCTCCAGGGCAACCGATCTCTGCAGTCTGGAGATCCGTTGTAATTCCAGGAGATCCCCAGGCCCCACCTGGAGGTTGGTGACTCTACAAGGGGCACGTGGACCCATCTCCGGGCTAACCACCTGCCTCCACGTCACCACTCTCCACTGCGCACATGACTCTTTCAGGCAAATGTTTGGAGAAGGAAGTGCCACTAGGAGTAGGGTTGCCAACCTCCAGGTGGTGCCTGGAGGGCTCCCGCTCTTACAATTCATCTCCAGACAACCAAGATCAGTTCCCCTGGAGAAAATTGCTGCTTTGGGGAGTGGATTCTATGGCCCTATACCCTGCTGAAGGCCTTTGACCTCCCTAAACCCTGCCCTTCCCCGGCTCCATCCTCCAAAATCTCAAGGTATTTCCCAACCCAGAGCTGGCACCCCTAATTGGGAGACAGTGTCCCCCCCCCGAATGGCTTGCTCTTTTTATTCTTTAAATTGGAGGCTTCCTTAATTACTGGTTCTTATGTGACTGGGACATGTCTAGTTTTGACCCCCGCGTGGCTGGTTCAAAGTATTTTGTAAACCCCCCACCCACCCCCCAAATCTGCCGCCAGCATCCCCAGGGCCTTCAGGGTCCATACAGCATTCCGGGGCTTATTTTGGGAAAGCATCTTGTCTACAACAATTTATTTATCTTATGCTTATTTTAAAAAATTGTATCCCACTGCTCCACCCAATCAGGGTCCCCGAGGCGGCACACATACAAATGTTGAAACATTTGAACCATCAAAAACAACACTTAAAATTATAGGATAATTCAATTAAAGGCAACACTTAAAATGATAAAATAATGCAATAAGCAGACATAAACCAACAGCGCCAGTACCAATAACAGTTACTGAGTATGGCAAATTAAACAAAAAAATTCTTCCGCGGCAGAAGACGCTGATAGAGGGGGGACAGACAAACCTCCCTGGGGTGGGAGTTCCAAAGTTTTCGTGCCACAACCAAAAATGCCCTTTTCCTGGATGGCCACCCACCTAGCCTCAGGTGGCAGGAGCAACCGAAGCAGGGCCTCCGAAGACGACCGGAGTGAACGCGTAGAACAGGATGCCCATTAGATATACTTTCCTTTTGTCTTCAGTTTGGTGTAGTGGTTAGGAGCGCGAACTCTGATCTGGGAGAACTGGGTTTGATTCCCCACTCCTCGATGTTTAGCCAGCTGGGTGAGCTTGGGTCAGTCACAGTTCTCTCAGTGCCGTTCTCTCACGAGCAGTTCTCTCAGAGCTCTCTCAGCCCCACATAATTCACAGGGTGTCTATTGTGGGGAGAGGAAGGGAAAGGAGATTGTAAACCGCTCTGAGACTCCATGTGAAGGGCAGGGTGTAAATCCAGTCTCCTCCTCGTCTTCTTAAAGGTGCCACCGGACAAAGATGTTGTTCTAGTGCTCTGAGCAGAGCACCTAGAAACCTCTCTCCCCCCATTCCTTAATTCCTGGACATGAGTATTCAGAAATACAAAACACACAAAAAAAAATAGACGGTGGTCTTCATCATTTCCCTTCCCTTCCCAGCGCTCTGGAGCGTGCTTAATTTAGAAACTGGCTCCCTTTTTCTGCCTGTTGTGCACCAAATTTACTATCACAAAAAGTTGCTTCATTCTCTAAAGCTGCTGAGGAGGCCAAGCCTCGGGCAGGGGGAGCGAAGGAGGCCGAGGGCCGTCGGCTGGGATTGGCGGGCCTGAGAAACTCCTCCTGAAGCTGGTGGGCAGACCCTTCATTTCCATGAGAAAAGAGATGGGCGACTAACAGACTTCAGGAGGCAGATTGGGAGACCCTCCGAAGACAGCTAGTTTTTCCAAGCTGGGCAGCTCCGTCCGAAAGTGGGGAACCCGGAGGATGAAACTGCTTCTTCTCCCTCTCTAGATGCTGGAGCTCGCGGCCCAGAACTTTGACCCTTTGGGCTGTCAACGGGCGGGAGGAGAAGATGCGCCCCCAAATCGCCTGCCTGGTTTTGCTCCTTCAGGTGGGCCTGGCAGAGGGGCAGTGGTGGTGGCAACGGCTCTGGGGCTCCTCCGGAACGACCCCTTCGCCTGCCACGACAGCCCACACTGCTGTCCCCTCACGTGCCGCAGAGGACGGTCTGACCAGCGGTGTTCCCCTGAGGGAGGGCAGGGAGCCCTCAGTGGTGTCTCCAAGACCGAGCCCTTCTAGCCCCGTAGCACCTTCAGCCTCTCCCTCACCCCCGGGAATCTCCCTCACGAGCCGGCCTGTCCCTACGAAAACTCCCCTGGAATTAGCACTGGAGTTTAAGATAGCCAAGAAGATCCGTCTGTGGAAAGCGAGGAGAGCAGGTAACGGTCCCTGTAAAATGGTAGAGCCCCTCCCGCAACTGCTGTGTGTTTGTGTGGTAAGGGCGGAGAGACCTTGGTGCGGGTGGCTCGCGGATGCGCAGAAGGCCTGGGGCACATCTCATGTTTTCAGGTGATCGTTGATCAAATGGGAATGGCATCTCTCTTCTTGTTTTACCAGATATTATGTTAAGTGATGACAATCGATGTGGGTGCCTGCCGTCCGGATAGGATGTCCCGCTTGCCTCGGGTTGCCAGCTCTGGGTGGGGAAATCCCTGGAGATTTTGGGAGTGGAGCCTGGGGAGGGGGGGCTTGGGGGGGGGCTGAGTGGGGCACAGTGCCAGAGGGTCCCCCCAGCAAAGCAGCCATTTTCTCTAGGGGAACAGGGCTCTGTCATCTGGAGATTGATTGTAATAGTAGGAAGTCTCCAGGCCCCACCTGGAAGCTGGCAAGCCTACACCTTGCCTGGAAAGTGGGGGCAAATTGACCCAGAAAGAGGGGTATCTATATCTCTGTGTGCGTGCGTGCAAGAAAACTTTGTTGCCTCTTCCTCAGCCTTAGTGAGGCCAGGGGCCTTTGCGTGTTTCAACCCCCCCCCCCCGGTGATATTTTTTGTAAATTGCAGAGTATATTCTGATGGTGCTGAGGGCATTTTCACCCCTAACTGCTTTGAAAGGGAAACTGAAATGAGCACATAGAGTCCACTTGACAACATTATATTTTTTGACGTAGTGGATCAGAGTGATGGACACTAATCTGGAAAGCTGGGTTTGAGTCCCTGCCCCTTCAGATGCAGCCAGCCGGGTAACCTTGGGTCAGCCACAAGTTCTCTCAGAGCCGTTCTCTCAAGGACAGTTTCTGTCAGAGCTCTCTCAGCCCCACCGACCTCACAGGGTGTCTGTTGTGGGGAAGGGAAAGGAAAGGGGATTGTAAGCCACTCTAAGACTCTGAGTGAAGGGCGGGGTATAAATCCAACTCCTCCTCTTCTTCTTCTCCCCCCCCCACCTGGAGATTGGCAACCTGATTGGCTGCCAGGCTGAGACGTGGGAGGAAATGCCTGGGCGATGTGTGTGTGTGTGGGTGGGACTGTGATTGATCTGCCCAGTGTGATGATGTCCTTCTCATACGGCCCAGAAGTGGCATCATGACATCACCAGGCGATGCTACCCCAGCGGAATTAAGTGGTCCTGTTGCACTGGGGAGGCCAGTCCTCTGTAGCCCAGAAGTCCCTGCCTCCCCCCCATCTCCTGCTAGTTGACACGTGGGGCCCGGCAACTCTACATTCCATCATGCAGTGCTTTCCTCTGTTGAGCCTATTCACCCACCACCTTAAAGTTGGAGTGTAACCAGAGGGGTTACAGGTGTCCTGGACCTCCTGATGGCACCTGGTATTTTTGGCCCCTGTGTGACCCAGAGTGTTGGACTGGATGGGCCATTGGCCTGATCCAGCACTGGCTTCTCTTATGGTCTTGTGACCAGATGCATTACACAGATCCAAAGGACACCTGTAAATTATATCAAGGTGATTTCTTGCCTTGACCTGGATGGCCCAGACTGGATTGATCCCATCGGATCTTGGAAGCTCAGCAGGGTCAGCCCTGGTTAGTACTTGGATGGGAGACCGCCAAGGAAGTGCAGGGCTGCCACGCAGAGGCAGGCGATGGCAAACCGCCTCTTTTCATCTCTTGCCTGGAAAACCCCCCAAAGTCAGCTGCGACTCGACGGCCCTCGACGGCCCCCACCAAATTATTCTCAGAAACAAATGAGTGTCTGCATTAATGCAGGAATCAGGGCAGCGCTGCTTTGCGGCCATCAGAATCGGGCCCGTTCCGCACTGCAGGGAATAACTCCACAGAAAAAAAAAGCTTGTCATTGACTGTTACCGGCCCCTGCGCCCTGGGCGTTGTGTTGTGTTGTATTCAGAAGCCGCTTCATCCTCTCATGTGCGATTGCTTCTCGGGAAGGCTGGACAGTTGCCTGGGCCGTAAATACTTTGAGATGAAATGCTGAGCACGTGCCCTTGATGTGCTTCGGCTGGGGCTGCATAACTCCGAAACTGTTTCCATATGATTGCCTGTTCGCATGCCAGGATCTGTATATAATGAAGCGGCAAAGTGTACCTGCTCCCAGCAACCATTTGGGATTAGGCTGATTATTGCCGGGAAAGCCGTTTCAGCAACTCACTCCACTGGATTAGCGCCTTTGAATGCATTTAGAAGATTTGGAGATTGGAGCCGTGGTCCCTTTGCCCCCCCCCCCCCGGTCTTTGCCGACATCCAGAAAATGAATTCCAGAGAGGTGGCCTCTTTGTCCGTGGCAGCATAAACTGGGTCTTGAGAGCTTCCCGCAGCATAAAGTCAACTACAGCCCGCTGCATCAGATGAGCCAAACGTTGTCCTCTGTGGGCAACATTTTCTCTCTCTCTCTCTCTCTCTCTCTCTCTCTCTCCCTCCCTCCCTCCCTCTCTCTCTCTCTGCACCCGGTCTGTGTGTATTTCATACCTATGTGGGGGAAAAGTGGGAAACGGGCAGGGTCTATGGAAAGTCATGGATAGCAGAAGGTCTGTAACGTTTCTATGCAAAGCACAGAAGGGTACAAATTAAGTTAAGAATCATGTCATGCAGCTGCCAAGTCTGGGTTGGGGAAAGCCCTGGAGACTGGGAGTTGTTCAGGCTGGGTCGGCCCGTTAATTTACTGGGAAGCACCTGGTGGGCCGTTGCTCCAGGGGGTCACTTGTAGCCCACAGGCAGCTCAGCTCAGCAGACTCTACGATGCGGGCATCGGCCGCAAAGGCTGCATGGCTGGAGGTGGGGCTTGTGGATGACCATGGGTGACCCTTGTCATTGCTGACATAGCCCCGTCCAAGCTTCGCCCAAGAGCTATGTTAAGTTCCCAGTTAGGGTTGTCAAATCCTGGGCATTTGGGGGCGGAGGCGGGGCCTCAGCAGGGCCTAGTGCCACAGAGTCCACCCTCCAAAGCAGCCATTTTCTCCAGGGGAGCTGATTGGAGATCATCTGGAATTCTGGGAGACGGCCAGGCCCCTCAGAAGTTGGCAACCCCTGTAACTGGTAACACAGTCCTCTTACCTCTTGTGGGAAGGGAATCCCTAATCTTGATAGAAGACCTAAACTAATAAAATCAGCCTGATTAATACAGTCTACTCTAGTTCAACAATGTTACACTGGAGGTGGGTATATAGACACCTTTTCCTGTATATCGTGTTGTGCCCCCTGCCACTCCTCCCTCACCACGCTGCCCTGCATTTTCTGCATAAGCGTTACCTTTGTCCGGCAGCTACTGAACCAGGTTCTGGGCCCTACAGGAAGAACACAGATATGCAGTATCCCCACCCCTCACCGAGGGTTGCCAGGCTCCAGATGCTGATTCCCAGACGACAGAGAGATCCCCTGGAGAAAACGGCTGCTTTGGAGGGTGGACTCTATGGCATTGTCTACCAATGAGGCCTCTCCCTTCCCCAAACCCTGCCTTCCCCAGACTCCACCTCCAAATCTCCAGATATTTCCAAGCCAAGATCTGGCAGCCCAACTAGCCTCATCCCGACTCGTTTCTTTTGTCTCTGAGGGCTGATTCCCATGAGGACTCTAGATCAGACATGTCCAGGGCCGGCTCGCCCACTAGAGCACGCCGGCCACAGGAGCACCAAAAGGTGCCCCCCCAAAAGCCCCGCTCTTCCCAGGCTTGCTTGGGCACCCTGCAGCCACGGAGCGCCCAAGCGAGCCGGTGCTGGGAGGGCCCCGCAGCAGAGCCTCCAGGAAAGCCGGCTAGAACCCCCGCCCCTTCACTGGCTTTCCTGGGGCCCCGCAGCTGCGGAGCCTCCAGGAAAGCCAGCGCTGAGGGGAGGGGGGGGGGCTAGAACCCCCGCCCCCTTCCCTGGCTTTCCTGGGGGCCCCGCAGCTGCGGAGCGCCCAGGAAAGCCAGCGCTCCGCTGCCACCCCCGGTCTCCAGGCCCCGCCGGGAGGTTGACATCTCCGGTGGGGGCACCCCAGGCTGTCCTGCCTAGGGCGCCCAGACACCTGGAGCCAGTCCTGGACATGTCCAGTGCATTTCAAGGCCTCGTGTAATTATGGGAAGTTCTTACCATAGAGTTGGTGGCTATTTCCTAGAGCCACTTGGAAGTGAAAAGTATAGCTCAAGGAATCGCCAGAAACTCTGTGCTAAAACTGGAAGTTCTTACCACAGAGTTTCCAGCATCTCCTAGATCTATCCTTTTCACTGTGAGGTAGCTCTGTCGACAACTCTGTGGAAATAATTTCCTGTTAATAGATGAAACCTTATTTGTTTTAAGCAGGACTTGGGGGGGGAATCCTCCACCTTGACCTTGGCAGCCCTGGCACCCTAAAAGGCAAACAGCTGTCTGAGTAGGGTTGCCACCTCTGGGTTGGGAAATACCTGGAGATTTTAGAGGTGGAGCCTGAAGAGGGTGGGGTTTGGGGAGGGGCGGAACTTACCTCAGTGGGGTACAATGTCATTCCAAAGCGGCCCGCCTTCCAGAGTAGCCATTCCCCCACCCCCGGTTAAGTGATCTCTGTCACCTGGAGACCAGTTTTAATCCCAGGAGATCTCCAGCCACCACCTAGAGATTGTATTACAAAAGATCAAACCGGGCATAAATAGTGAAAAACGTATTCAACAGTCATAAGAACATAAGAACATAAGAGAAGCCAATGTTGAATCAGGCCAATGGCCCATCTAGTCCAACACTCTGTCACACAGCGGCCAAAATATACCAGGTGCCATCAGGAGGTCCAGCAGTGGGGCCAGGGCACCAGAAGCCCTCCCACTGCTGCCCCCTCCAGCACCAAGAATAGAGTGCATCACCTGCCCCAGACTGAGAGTTCTCATTCTATACCCTGTGGCTAATAGCCACTGGTGGACTTCTGCTCCATATGTTTATCTAATTTCCTCTTGAAACTGTCCATGCTTGCAGCTGCCACGACCTCCTGTGGCAGTGAATTCCATATGTTAATCACTCTTTGGGTGAAGAAGTATTTCCTTTTATCTGTTCTAACCCGACTGCTCAGCAATTTCATAGAGTGCCCACCCCGAGTTCTTGTATTGTGAGAAAGGGAGAAAAGTACTTCTTTCTCAACCTGCTCAATCCCATTCATAATCTTATAAACCTCGATCATGTCACCCCTCAGCCGTCGTTTCTCCAAGCTAAAGAGCCCCAAGCATTTTAACCTTTCTTCATAGGGAAGGTGTTCCAACCCTTTTATCATTCTAGTTGCCCTTCTCTGCACTTTTTCCAATGCTATAATATCCTTTTTGAGATGTGGTGACCAGAACTGTACACAGTATTCCAAATGAGGTCGCACCAATGATTTATACAGGGGCATGATGATACTGGCTGATTTGTTATCAATTCCCTTCCTAATAATCCCCAGCATAGCGTTGGCCTTCTTTATTGCAGCTACACATTGTGTAGTCATTTTCAGCGAGTTATCCACTACGACTCCAAGATCTCTCTTGGTCAGTCTCTGCCAGATCAGACCCCATCAACGTGTATTTATATTTAGGATTTTTGGCTCCAATGTGCATCACTTTGCACTTGGCCACATTGAACCCCATTTGCCACATTGGACGCCCACTCACCCATCCTCAACAGATCCCTTTGGAGTGCCTCACAATCCTCCCTGGTTTTCACCACCCTGAACAACTTCGTGTCATCTGCAAATTTAGCCACATCACTGCTTACTCCCAATTCCAAATCGTTAATAAACAAGTTAAAAAGCATGGGACCGAGTCACTGAGTATAATAATCTGAACCTATATAAATAGAGTCATTCTTCAAAAATACAATATAGTAATCAGAAACTCAAAAGTGCATGGCCCAAATACAAAAACAGTCCTACTACTACACCTTCAGAAATAGTCCAAGTCAAATTCCTCCGACAGTGAAAAGTCCAAATATAGATGTTTATAATTCCTATTCACAAAATCCTCGTCTTGCCGCTTCTGTATATGGACCATGTACTTTTGAGTTTCTGATTACTATATTGTATTTTTTGAAAAACTGCTTTATTTATATAAGTTTATATTATTATACTCCGTGATTGTTGAATATGTTTTTTCATTATTTATGCATGGTTTGATCTTTTGCATTTTCTGTATCACTTACTCCCTTCCATGCATCTCTGCTGTTTGGGTTTCTCCCCACCTGGAGATTGGCAAGTCTACCTCTGTGAGCTAAAGTCCCAATGTGAATCAGAGTACCACACACTGGAGCAGCATGGCACACCCCATGCATTTATACACTTTGCTGGCACACTGCTTTCTTTCAGACAAAGCTTCAGTTGCCACCAGACACTCTTGCGACAGGAGAAATTGCCTCCTGCCGGAGGAAAGCACCTCTGCTAGGTGAGCTGATCCGTGAGATCCATCCCATTACTTGCATTTTCTTTGCTCCATCTCCAAGTATGTAGACAAGCCAGGCCCGCTCACATGTTCCGGAGGATTAGTGTAAAGCCTTTCTATAGTCGAAGGGATTAGGCTGTATTTTCTGTTCTGTGTCTCTGTAATTTAAACAAAAGGAAACGTTCTCATGATTAGGCTTCCAGCTATTGAGGCAAACATTTTAGCCAAGGGGTTTTTCTTCTTCAAGCACAGCTTCTGCTTCATGCCTAACCCTGACAGATGTGGCTGCGTGACTGTGCCCATTTGATCCAGAGGGGAGGAGTGGCTGTGTCGGGCCAAACTGCTCGTGTGATCACAGCCTAAGTGTTCCCATTCCTTTGCCTCCAGCAGCCTGAGGGAGTGTCAAGGCAGCCTGCTCCTGATGGATCAGAGGAAAAGAGAACAAAGGCAGCCCCCGTACCAGGGAAGGAACAGTCGTTATTCCCTCTGTGCCAAAAATACCAAAAAAAAGTAATTAAAGGCTCCTGGGGGCCCAAAATATCCACCTGCAAGGAAAGCGAACTGCTGCATCTCTGCACAGTTCAGTGTTCTCCTTCCAAACAGCTTTTCCTAGGAGAAGGCCATGTTGCCTTGTCTCTGCCCAAGCAGTGATGGATTCATTCCCAATGGAGAGATGTCGCAGAATAAACCACTCTCGGAGGAGGCTGCCCATTGCAACTCTGCACGAAGTCCTGTTCGGGCCTCGCCTTCTAAGCAGGAGGCCGTGCCTAGAGTTGCCAGCTCTGGGTTGGGAAATACCTGGAGGTTTTGGGGGAGGAGCCTGAGGTGGGAGGGGTTTGGGAGGGGAGGGACTTCATTGGCATATAATACTATAGAGTCCAACTTCCAAAGTGGCCATCCGGCCCTTAGCGAGGGTTTTGTGGCTGGTGGGGCAACTTTTCTTCTGGTGGGGCTGCCTTTATTTGCCATAATGAAGGGAGGTGGCGCGCACCCTCCCCTCCCCTCCTGCAAGATTTAAAGGGCCCTTCAGCTGATCAGTGGGGGGCACGTGGCCTGCCAATCAGCTGGAGGGCCCTTTAAATATTGCAGGAGGAGAGGGGGAGGGGTGCATGCCGCTCCCTGCTTCCTGTCAAAAGCATTTAAAGGATCCCATTAAATGCTTTTGGGAAGAAGTGGGCTGTTTTTTTTTAAGAAGCAGGGGCCCTTTAAGGAAGGGGGCAGAGCCCCCAAGAGCCCCTCTGTAGCTGTGGGCCCAGTGGCCATTTTCTCCGGGGGAACTGATATCTGTCGCCTGGAGATCTGTTGTAACAAGTCAACAATTCTACAGAAGGCTTCTCTGGTTCTCCATCAGCTAGAGGTTGGCAAACCTAATTAGTGTAGCATACCTTTATGCTGCTTGTAACTTCCACTTGGCATAATGAACAGCCTAAACAGACATGCGTGTTATTTGCAATGATACTTAACATCTCTGTGGCACTTAACATTAGCACAGAAATGTTTACATCAACCCTGCAAGGTAGGCCAGTATTATCATCCTCAAATTGAAGTACTGGGGAGGGGCAAAAGATTGTGCCAAAGCTCAGTTAATGGGTTCACGGCTAAGATGATTTCTATCCGCCCACTACCGCTATTACAACAGCTTTCAAATACAGTAAATGTTAATAAGGAATGCCATCATGTCGTGGTTTGTGTATTGAGCAGGCAGGGCTGCAGTCCTGGGAAGCTCTAGGGCAGCCCCAGGCAGCAGCATCTAACCTCAGTTTGGTGTAGTGCTTAAGAGTGTGTGGACTCTAATCTGGAAGAACTGGGTTTGATTCCCCACTCCTCCACATGCAGCTGCTGGTGTGACCTTGGGTCAGTCACAAGTTCTCTTGGAGCAGTACTCTAAAGAGCTCTCTCAGCCCTACCTACCTCACAGGGTGTCTGTTGTGGGGAGGGGAGGGGAAGGGAAAGGGAAAGGAGTTTGTAAGCCCCTCTGAGACTCCTCTGGGTAGTGAAGGGCGGGGTATAAATCCAATCTTCTCCTCTTCCTCCTCCTCCTTGTGGCAGTCATGTCCTTAGTGGTGCCCAGGCCAGGACTGTGGGCAGCAGGGCTACCAGTCTCTAGGTGGGGCCCAGAGTTCTCCCAGAATTATAGTGGCTCTTGGGTCTGTAGAGGCCAGGTCCCCCGACCCCGGGAGAAAACGGTACCTGTGAAGATGGACTCTGTGGTGTCACATCTCCAAGCACTGCCCTCTTCAGGTTCCCCAGGAATTTCCTAAACTGTAGCTGGCAGCCCTACCACCACCAGTGCCAATTAGGCCTCTACCACTTGGCATGTGTGTTTGTAGCATAAAGACCCCATTCCCCAAGAGAGCCGATTTTTTCCGAGAGGGGGCTCGAAACTGTACACCCAGACACCTGTGCAGAGCATCAGAGGGAGGGGACGCCAGCTCAGAGTTGGGAAATACCCAGATATTGGGGGGGTGGAGCCTGAGGAGGGCAGGGTTTGGGGAGGGGAGGGGAGGGACCTCGTTTGGGTCTAATGCCACAGAGTCTGCCCTCCAAAGCAGCCATTTTCTCCAAGGGGTACTGGTCTCTGTCGCCTGGAGAGCCATTGTAAGTCCGGAAGATCTCCAGGTGCCACGGGATGTTGGTGATCCTAACTGGAGGACTGACCAGTGGGGGTAACCTCTGGGTGAAGAGTTTTTGTGGGGAGGGGGTGAGTTCTTGACCAATAAGGGAATCCCCTTGACCTTGCCGCTCCTCCCTATCATGGCTGGTTGCCAACCTCCAGGTGGTAGCTGGAGATCTCCTGGGGTTACAACTGATCTCCAGGCAACAGTGGCCAGTTCCCCTGGAGAAAATGGCCGCTTGGGAAGGTGGACTCCATGGCATTCTGCCCCACTGAAGTCCCACCCCAAACCCAGCCCTCCCCAAACCTTTGCCCCCCAAATCTTCAGGTATCTCCCAGCCCGGAGCTGGCAATCCTAGATATTGTCCAGCAGAATATAGGGTTGCCAACTCTGGGTTGGGAAATCCATGGAAATTTGGTGATTGGGGCCTAAGGAGGTCAGGGTTTGGAGAGGGGAGGGACCTCAGCAGGGTAGAGTAGGGGGGGTCCCCCCAACAGTGTTCCCTCTAAGCTGAGTTAGCCAGCTCACAGTTTTTTAGCCTCCAGCTCACACACATTGTTTGTCTTAGCTCAGGAAAGATGCCTCCAGAACCAGCTAATTTATGCAGCAGCCAAATCGCTCGTTCACAACTTTGATGCCAGGAGCTCGCAAAGTAGAATTTTTGCTCACAAGACTCCGCAGCTTAGAGCAGGGGTGTCGAACTCAATGGTTATGAGGGCTGGATCTGACATAAGTGAGACCTGGTTGGGCCGGGCCGTGTGTGTCGTAAAATGTAAGGCCAGGTAGCGGAGATATAAACTTTATAAAGGACACAAACACAAAGGGGTGTTTTTTCAACTTAAAATAAAAACATGCTTAAAACATCAGCACTCTCCGCAATATTTTGTTTATTTAACCGTGTCTGATAACGGACAGCTCTTGCTCTGAATTACTGCATCAAAATGCCTGTGCTGTTGCAGTCTTGAGTCTGCTGTTCAGGGGTGTATCCGTAAGCTTTCAGAAAGCACTTGGCAGGGGCCAGGAATGGTGTTGGCGGGTCCCGGGGCACCACGCTGGGGACCCCTGCCATAGATCCCACCCTCCAAAGCTGCCATTTTCTCCAAAGGAAATGACCTCTGTTGTCTGTTGCAACCCTGGAAGGAAATTATTTCTGATATTAACACAAAACCACTTGAATAGAAAATATTTCAGTCACGATCTGCTCAGAGAGCGCAACTTGTTCCCAGTGTATCAAGGCCAAGCCTCTGTGCCTATTTATTTCGGAACGAGGTTGTAAGTGGAATAATGTGCCCAGGAAGCTCTGCTTCTGTCGTTCTGAATTTATCTGTATTGTTGAGAATGGAAAATGCTGCCTATTCTAGTGGTTTTGCTTTTGTCCTGGAGATTCGGTTGGGGAAAAGGACAGGAATGATTGCAAACAATCTATGCACAGCAGAGAGCATTAGTGTGATTAAGTGCCCGTTGCTGTTCTGCATGTTAATGGACGCACCTTCGATGGACATCAGCCCCCTAGATTATATTTCCATCATTTCTGTGCTGATGGAACCAAGGCCATCAGGGACTTCTGCATTAATTTGGAAAGACTGATTTGATGAATTTACGTTACAGACAGAGCCCAGTTTCAAGACTTACAGAGAACAAATCTCAGTGTGTCTGGCCCGGAAGATCTTATATGGACCAGGGACCCACCTGACCCACTTTGACCTCCTGGGTAGAGTTGCCAGGCCCCTGGTGGCGCCTGGAGATCTCCCAGAACTCCAACTGATCTCCGTATGACGGAGATCAGTTCCCCTGGACGAAATCACTGCTTTGGAGGGTGGACTGTATGACATTATACAAGGTTGCCAACTACCAGGTGGTGGCTGGAGATTTCTCATGATTACAACTGACCTCATTCAAAGGTGGACTCTGTGGCGTTAGACCTCATTCAAAATCCCCCCCTCCCCAAACCTCGCCCTCCTCAGGCTCCCCAAATCTCCAGGAATTTCCCAACCTGGAGCTGGCAGCCCTAACTTGTCATGCACAACCACAACTTGTCATGCACATCTGACGGTGAAGTCATCAGCAATAAGTAATATTTAGCTAGGTGAGGGGTTATTCCCCAAAAATCTGCACAAGATTGCCAGTGTGCCCGCCAGGACTTCCTCATAGCTCATTCTGGTAACTGCAAGGTATGCTAGGCCTCAAATACCAATAGTGTATTTTTGTTTGTTGTTTGTTTTGCCATCAAGTTGACTTATGGTGACACGGCAGAGCTTTCAAGGAAAGAGTCATGCAGAGGTTGTTTGCCATTGCCTGCCTCTGCATAGCAACCCTGGACCTCTTTGGTGGTCTCCCTGCTTAGCTCCCAAGATCTGATGAAATCAGGCTAGCCTGGGCTAATGTCAAACCCTGTTGAGCTTTGTTTTGCTCAGTTGGCAATATTTGCTGGGGGGAGGGATATTCCTGAGGGGAGGGGAGTGACTGGTGTGTGAGTGGGAAGCTTTTGCTTGTAGACGCTGGATAATTTCTTAAAGATAGACCCTCCTCTCTCCCAGAGGAATGTCCTTGCGACTTGAGACTATCGGTGCCAGCTTGAGCTAGTAGATAATGGAACCATATATCTCCCAACTAGGTTGGGATGGCAACTTCTAGGAAGGGAGTGTGACGTCTGATTGGGGGATGGGGGAAAGGAGCTGTGTTTGAGCTACCTATATCTGGTCAGGTGCGCACCAAAATCACCAGTTCTAACACAGTGCTGTTCTGATCTGGATCTTGCATATATCTCAATAAACGTATCACTGCCAAAGAGAGTGTTGTTGAGAGTAACTTGACCAGGAGTCTGATAAAGTGTTAGAACTGGCGACAGCCATCCAGGTCGAGACTAATAACCGTGTGCTGTCAGGTGACAACCAATTCACGGCAAGCTGTCGGGGGGGTTTCAAGGCAAGAGAGGAGCAGAGGTGGCCTGCCCTTGCCTTCCTCTGCATGGCAACTCTGGACTTCCTGGGTGGTCTCCCATGCAAGTGCCAGCCAGGGCCGACCCTGCTTAGCTTCTGTGTGCTCTGACGCAATCAGGCTAGCCGGGGCCATCCGGGTCAGGGCAACAGCTCCCTATAGGCAGCGTAATGTTTGCACGGAGTATCTCACTCCAGCTTTTCCTTGCGCGAGAACTATAAATGACAGGATCCATATTTTGTGTTTTTCTCTTGCGCTCCAGAAAGAGGCTCGACGGGGCACCTGGACCTCACAGAGCTAATAGGCGTCCCCCTCCCCCTTCCGTCTCCTTTATCACCGGCTATGGAGGGTTTCCGGCATACAGTTTTGGTCCAGATGCTAACATTGGCCGTCTGACGAGGACTCTGATACCTCAGCGGTTCTACCGAGATTTTGCTGTCACTGCCACAGTCAAGCCGAACAGTGACCACGGAGGGGTGTTATTTGCCATCACCGATGCCTTCCAAAAGAAGATTTATTTGGGAGTCAGGCTGTCGCCGGTAGACGATGGCACCCAGAGGATAATTATGTATTACACCGAACCCCAGTCTCACATATCCAGAGAGGCGGCTTCGTTCAAAGTCCCCGTGATGACCAACAAATGGAACCGCTTTACACTGACGGTGCAGGAAAACGACATTGTACTGTTCATAGATTGTGAAGAGTATCACAGGATCCAGTTCCAGCGATCTTCTCAGGCTCTGTTCTTTGAGCCAAGTTCAGGAATATTCGTTGGGAATGCGGGAGCCACCGGATTAGAAAAGTTCACTGTAAGTATCACCACTTGATATGTTTCTGGGTGACCTTGCTGCTAGACTGTCGCTGTACATCTGAATGGTTAAGTTTCATAGACCCACAAGTCTAGTTAGCTAGAAGGCCTTCTGGAACAGGATTTTCCAACCAGTCAAAGAGGGGTCAATCTCAGCTTCTGAGAAAGTGGATTCCATAAAGGGAGGTGATGGTGGTTTGAGAAGGCCTTCCCCAGGGTCCCAGTCAACCAAACTCCATTTTGAGTTGGTTGGTTCCTGAATAAAGTCCCATGTGCAGACCTCAAGGCTATAAACCCTATAAGAACATCAGAAGAGCCCTGCTGGATCAGACCAAAAGTCCATCTAGTCCAGCGTCCTGTCTCACACAGTGGCCAAACAGTTCCTCTGGAGGGCCAACACCAGGGCACAGAGGGCAAGGCCTTCCCCTGATGTTGCCTCCTGGCTCTGGGATTCAGAGGCTTAGTGCCTCTGAACGTGGAGGTTCCCCTCAGTCACCAGGGTTGGTAGCTATTGATAGACTGACCCTCCATGAATCTAACTAATCCTCTTTTAAAGCTACACCAGTTTGGTGTAGTGGTTAAGTGCGCGGACTCTAATCTGGGAGAACTGGGTTTGATTCCCCACTCCTCCACTTGCACCTGCTAGATGACCTTGGGCAAGGCATAGTTCTGTCAGAGCTGTTCTTGAAAAAGAGCAGTTTCTGTCAGAGCTCTCTCAGCCCCACCTACCTCACAGGGTGTCTGTTGTGGGGAGGGGGAGGGAAGGGAGTTTGTAAGCCGCTCTGAGACTCCTTCGGGTAGTGAAGGGCGGGGTATAAATCCAATCTCTTCTTCTCTTCTCTTCTTATTCCTGTGGCCATCACTACATCTTCTGGCAGCGAGTGCCACATTTTAATCACTCTCTGTGTAAAGTGATAAAGTATAATAAAAGTTAAAACCAGAAGGATTGAATAATAAACCACGACAAAGTCAAAGGATGAAGGAAAAAAATGCTAGCAGAAGGAACGCCATCGCAGATGCCGTTAGCTAACAAAACATACATTCTGAAAGCACGGTGTCATAGTGAGAACCTAGAAAGCCAACAAAGGATGTGGCCGGGTGGGACTAGGGGTGGGGCATTCCACAAGGGGAGGGCATCACCATGCCAATAGGTTTCTCAGTTCCGCGAGGGAAGTGGTACACAGGGCAACATCTTCCCAGAGACTTAGCAATATGGTTGCCAGGTTCAGATTGGGAAACACCTGGAAATTTCAGGGGCGGAGCCTGAGGAGGGCGGGGCTTGGGGAGGGGAGGGATTTCAGTGGGATACGATGCCATAGAGTCCGCCTTCCAAAGCAGCCATTTTCTCCAGGGTGAACTGACCTCTGTCACCCAGAGATCAGTTTTAATAATGGGAGATTATATTCAGCCACCACCTGGAATTTCTTTCTTTGCTGTTAGCAAGTAGGGTTGTAGATTCCAGGTTGTAAATTCCTGGAGATTTGTGGGTAGAGCTTGGGGGGAAAGGCCTGGGCAAGGGAGGGTCCCCAGGGGGCTATAAAGCCACTATGGTTGTCCGCCATCAGAGTTGGGACGCCTCATGAGGATGAGATATGGGACCCACCCGAGGCTTTGCAGTTGAGCTGGGATTTCACCACAAGGTTAGAATCATAAAATCTAAGAGTTGGAAAGGGCCTCCAGGGTCATCTGGTCCAACCCCCTGCACAATGCAGGAAATTCACAACTGCCCCCCTGCTCCATGCCCAGAAGATGGCAAAAACCTCCAGGGTCCCTGGCCAAACAGTCCTGGAGGAAATTACTTCCTGACCCCAAAGTGGTGATCGGCATTTCCCTGGGTGTGTAAGAAAGGGCCACAAGAACTAAGTTCCCACACTCATACTCAGTGCTTTGTCCACAACTACTGGGAGCTGGCCCTTTAAACCTGGGCTTTGTTCCCTGGGGAGTCCTCCTGCTTCCCATGGTGCTGTGCCTCCCAGGTCCTTCTCACCCACGCCACCTCTTAGACTTCTGTTCCTAGAGCTGTCGCATGCACCTGCCTCACCTTCTCTTGGTGAGCGCCGCCTCCCTCGATGGCTGGTGCTGTTCCCTCTTGCCCTTCCCTAGGCTTTTCCTGCAGCCTCCACCTCTAGTCCCACAACCCGGGGCCGAGGGCTGCTTCGCCATTCCCAGATGTTTTTCTGCTCCTCTGGCCATGTGCAACCTTCTGGGCACCTCCGGGTGTCATCACATCACTCATCTTCTGTTTTCAAAGTTATTAACACACGTTACCGGAGCTAGGGTTTCCAGATCCCCCCTAGTGGCCAGCTCGAGGTTGGGAAACTCCTGGAGATTTGGGGGTGGAGCCTGGGGAGGACAGGGACCTCAGTGGGGCACAGTGCCATGGAGCCCCTCCTCCGTAGCATCCTTTTTCTCCAGGGGAACTGGTCTCTGTCGTCTGTAATTCCAGGAGATGCACCAGGAGGCTGATATCCCTAGTTATCTTTGTAACCATCAGCAAGAGGCAAGAGATGGGTCATACGAATTTTCTGGCCACCCAGTAGAATGGGGAAGCATCCACAAAGCTGCATTTATACATGCAAAAGGAAGTGCTTAAAGACAGATGACAACATATGCCTATGTGTGCCATGCCACTCGAATGAAATAAATCCAAACTCCAGGGCATTTTCAGTTTAAGTAAGCCATCTTCCCGCTGAGTCTCGTTTGGAGTTGACAACCAGCCTGATTCCAGCGGAAATGGGGAAGCTGGCCAAAGGGAAAAACTGGAGCCAAACGAAAACAAAGATCTCAAGTTCTGTTTTCTCTCGTTTAATTAAATGCTAATATCAACTGTAGTGAAAGAATTTAGTGTCGTGACTTGCAAAAAAACAGGTCAAGACTTCCTGGCAGATCCCAGGAGCCGCACAATCCCCAGCGATGTTGGGAAGGAGCAGAGCAGTTCCTCTTGATAACAAATCAGCCAGTGTCATCATGCCCCTGTATAAATCATTGGTGCGACCTCATTTGGAATACTGTGTACAGTTCTGGTCACCACATCTCAAAAAGGATATTATAGCATTGGAAAAAGTGCAGAGAAGGGCAACTAGAATGATAAAAGGGTTGGAACACCTTCCCTATGAAAAAAGGTTAAAATGCTTGGGGCTCTTTAGCTTGGAGAAACGACGGCTGAGAGGTGACATGATCGAGGTTTATAAGATTATGAATGGGATTGAGCAGGTTGAGAAAGAAGTACTTTTCTCCCTTTCTCACAATACATGAACTCGTGGGCACTCTATGAAATTGCTGAGCAGTCGGGTTAGAACAGATAAAAGGAAATACTTCTTCACCCAAAGAGTGATTAACATATGGAATTCACTGCCACAGGAGGTCGTGGCAGCTGCAAGCATGGACAGTTTCAAGAGGAAATTAGATAAACATCATGGAGCAGAAGTCCATCAGTGGCTATTAGCCCCAGGGTATAGATGGGAACTCTCGGTCTGGGGCAGGTGATGCACTCGATTCTTGGTGCTGGAGGGGGCAGCAGTGGGAGGGCTTCTGGTGCCCTGGCCCCACTGCTGGACCTCCTGATGGCACCTGGTATATTTTGGCCGCTGTGTGACAGAGTGTTGGACTAGATGGGCCATTGGCCTAATCCAACATTGGCTTCTCTTATGTTCTTATGTTATGTTCTCTTCCAGATCAGAAGCATAATAATTGTGCTCAGATCAAGATTCTGCCATTGGGTATTTTGTGTGTGTGTAAAATGCTTGGCAGTCATGTCTCGGAAAACTTAGGCTGTGATCACACACTCATTTAGATCCGACTTAGGTGCGAATGCCTGACAGATCTAAAGGGAGCGATCAGACAGCAACATCTGGGAAGCGTCCCGCAGTCGTCGGCAACCTGTGCTGCTCCGCCATGGAAGTGGAGTTAAAAGACACTGGGGAAAGTCTGGTAATAAGCGGGTTTCTATGGGCCATGGATGGACTTTCCCTTGTCTGATCACACAAGCACGCATGCATGCCATTGGGATGGTCTGATCAGGCCATTCCGGCTTGGTGCCGTTTCCCTCCCCCTTTGCAGTATGCGCATCATCCCATACATTGTGGAGGTGTGAATCCTCGTTTATGCTCAAGGGAAACAAACGGCAACCCCCCCCCCCCAAACGACTCACCCACAGTTGTGTCTGATCACACAATGACGGGCTAAGCCTGTAGCTTCAACTGGCACGTGTGACCGCAGCCTTTAAGAGTTTTTCCATCCTTTGAATGAGAAATTCGCTCCTGAAACTCTTTGACCTGTTATCCTTGATCCATTTGCTCTTTCTGCTGTCTATGCAGGGAGATGTCTTGCATCTGATAGGATAGCAAGCATCACAAGGCAATTTACAGAATGACACACAGAGCAAGTTTGCCTTCAAAACCTGTATATACCTTTGGGTAAATTAGTGGACAATTCCCACATTTGCAACGTTCTGGAAATTTCAAATTTTGCTTTCGTGATTTTTCAGTAAGGGCCACTATTAGGGATCCAGCTGCCCACTGTGAGAAACAGGATGCTGGACTAGAAGGACTTTTGGTTGAATCCTACGGAGGTCTTTTATTATTTGACTTTTCTTTTCCATAATTAAATGTATAGCATCTCACCAGAAAAGCTAGGGGGAGGGGAAGATCTAAGCTGGTGGAGAAAGAAACAGAATGGTGGTGAACAACACGAGAATGCATTTTGGGATGTCAACAGATCCACAAATTCAGGCCAAATGTCATGATAGTCCATTTTTGCTTGCTGCCTATTAAAGACATGCCCTTCTTGAGTCGCAAGTTTTCACATGGCTTCAGTCCACACGCCAATGTCCAGTGACACAAGGCTGGCCATTGACAGGTGACCAAAAAAGGACTAGAGCTCTCAAAAACGTGGAAACAGTTTGCATGGTAATTTACATTTGTAAATTGCAAATATATACATAATTACAGTAACTGAAATAGAAATGCAACTCACCATAACTTGCGTGCATATAGAAAACCCTAGACTAGAATGTTAAAGAGAAGCACCAAGCCCACCCCTTTGTGTCCCTGCACAGTTTTCGTATTTGTTTGTTTATTTAATGGGTGAGCTCTCAAGATGCAAACTCTCGGCTGCAAAGTTGGGCCTGAGTTAAATGTGCTGATGGCAAGACAAAAAAAAACGCTTAGTCGTAGGTCTTTGTGTTCAGAGACGACCCTGGAGTACAGGGCTGGGAACTATGGCCTATACCACTATGTATAATTTGTACCATCTGTTGCTATAAGGAGGTTCCTGCTAGGTACCCATTGCTTTAGTTTAATATGCCATGTTAATGCTTAAGCTTTATTTCACCTCTGGTTGGTTTTCCAGATCTCCATAAATCAAATGCCTGTTGCATTGTCTTTGGATGTTGTATAGCCTTTGTAACTGGATCTTTCTTACAGGCTGGTGTTTGACCTTTAGTTGCCTAAGTTGAGGCCATCAGGTCACTCCCAAGAGAATATTCCTCTCTCTCATGCTCTTATCTAAGAAACCTGATTTGTTTCCTCTCACCACTAGACACCAGGTGTGAGGTGACCTGGCTCATCTCAGTGTTTGGGAAAGCTTAATTAATTTTTTTTACTCATAGCCAGCAATTAGCCTATAAGATGCTTAGTTTTAGCTATATGTTTCATCTCAAGATCTGGCTAAATTTCACTGTACACGTGTGCGTTTGAGACCCAGCAGATAAGAGCTTAGCCCGCTATTTCTGTCAGCTTGATCATTGCTTATTAAACTCTCCTTGTAAGCAAACCTGGATCTTGCATATTGTTTCCTTGGGATTTCTACACACATGGAGTTCCTGGCCAGCACCCCAAACAGATGTCCCATTCTGTTGATTGTACTGATTTGTTCTATGTAATCTGCCTTGAGTCCCAGTGAGAAAGGCAGAGTATAAATAACGGGAATATAAATGAATGAATGGATGAATGAACGAATGAATGAGCAGTGTCACATGGCAGAGGTCCATAACTGGGTGGGGCTTGTGCCAGTACTAATGAAATGTGCCCCATTTAAATAAGGGTATAAGTGCAACACTGGAAGCCATGCTAAGTATAATTAATAATATCATATAACCACATTACTTGGAGTTCCTTGGAGGAAGGGTGAGGTGTGGGTGGAGTCTCAGAGAAGTGGCGGGAGTTCTAAACTTGCTCTCACTCCCCTTCCTTTTCCTGCACTTTTCTGCAGTCCTTTAGGGTTGTTACTTAAACTTCATGGCTCTTCTTCCCCCCCAGGGCTCCATTCAGCAGCTGACCATCAAACCAGACCCAAAGGCTGCCGAAGATCAATGTGAGGATGACGATCCCTACGTGAGTACTTCTACGTACATGTTTTCCACAGTGACAACAAGGAATAGGTTTGGGAAGCCTTTGTTTCTAGAAGCCTTTGGGCACTTTCACGTACACTGAATAATGCACTTCCAATCCACTTTTGATGCACTTTGCAGCTGGTTTTTACTGTGTGAAATGGCAAAATCCGCTTGCAATCTGCTTCAGACTCTTCTGCTCCAGGATTTAGAAGCTTAAGCTCTCTATCAAGCTTGGGGGAGGGGCGTTGTTTGTGTTATGGGGGTGTTTGATTCACAAAACTGTATTTTTCTACGTACCTGGGGAGTTCCCTGAGTATGTAGAGACACCCATCTTCTGTGTGGGATGGTCTGGTTTTGCAATGTTCGTCATCCACAGAGTTCAGCTAGTTGAGGGTTGCCATCCCTCTGATGGGGTGGGGTTTTTCCCAGTTTCGGGGTCCCCATTCTGCCGCTGAACAGTTGGCCGATGGGGGGAGCCCTGCCCCTGAAGAGCCCTGATGTGTCCAGTGCAATAATGTCATCACACTGGGCACATCATGCGGGGGACGCTCTAGCATTTGGATAAGAACTCTATGGTGATCATAGAGGTTTTTACCCAAATGCTAGAGTCCCCTGAATGATATGCCCAACGCAATGACATCACTTCCGGATGACGTCATCATGGCGCGTGAAGCGTCTGCACCAGAAGACCCCAGGAGCTGGAGCCCCTCACCAGAACGAAGGTAAGACCTGGTGACCCTAAGCTACTTTACTATTAGCTACAGGAAGTGGAGATCTGCAGGGGACAGGAAATCCCATTCTCCTCTCCCCCCACTCCCTCTTTCTCACCATTGCTTCTCCATTATCCTTCCAGCTTGTCCCCACCCTCCTCAAGCTTTTCACCCCCTCTTTGACCTGGCTGCCAGCTCAAAGACACCCCCACTCTGAATATTGAAGTGGGGACCCAGTTGTGTGTTGTGGTTGCTCTGGCAAAAAAACAACAACGAAGCCAAAGGGAGCATGCAAAGGTTTCACTGATCAGTGCTTTGGAGAGTTAACCCCAAATTATGACTTTTGGTTTAAAAAAACCCCAAATTTGCTTTTTCTGCAAATCTGGGTGTTTCCTCAGGGCTTTCAGAACCCTCAACCCTGACTTGTATAGATTATGCAGTCCCCTTGCGTGGGTCATGCTGTCCGCACAGGGCCAACCCTTTGGAATTAGATATAGTGCTATAATGCATGTTGCGATGGTGCTCTACAAGTGCTGCATGGTTTTTCTTGTGAAATCAGAAAACCGTTGCTTCTGATACACAGGAATGTTGACCAACGGTGCCTCCCTTAGTGGACTGCACTGGAAGTGTAAAGTGTGTGGTTCACTTTGTCAGTGATACAGCCAGGAAATTAATGTGGAGGACATATGTGTGCTTTTTCAGCGGGTGGCGGTTGGCTGCACTGAATGAATGCACTTAGTGTCCATGAAATCCCTCATGATAACATGCCTTTAAGTTCTACATTGTGGTCTGGTTCTCCTAGGCTTCAGGCGAGAGCAGCGGCCATGATGACATCCAGGAACAGGAAGGTATCCCTGAGACACAGGAAGTCGTTCGGCCCACACCCACGCACATCCCAGTAAGTATTGGACCTTTTTCTGCTTTATCCTTGTAGCACAAGGCCTACCTTTGGCAGCTGTGCGCATAGGGTGAAGGCAATGGCCGTTTCATGTGTGGAGTGTTCAAAGGCAAAGTGATTTGCCACTTATTCCCTTTATGTCCTTAGACAATATGAACTCTTGGGGGACAGCTGTCCCCAAAGAGGCTTCCTTGTTAAGCAGTTTGCAGGTGACCAAACACTCAGCCATCTGCAGTCCACATGTTTGGGCGGATGACAGTTTTCAGTTCCATCCATTGTCTAAACCAGGAACTGCAGTGAGGATCTTCAGTGTTTGCTTTTTTTGTTTAAAAAGCAAACTAATACCCCAGGGAGCTGCTGTCAAGATTGGGGAAGAATCGCTGGACAAGAGGGTGTTTAACTGTTTCCTCCCGTGCCCCTGATATAATTGGAAACACTGTAACTGCAGTGATCTCTGGGTGCTGGGGAAAAAGACAGGTTCAGACACTTAAGGGCTGCGGTCAGACGTGCCATTTGGCACGGACAGAAATGATCCTATTTCGTCCGGTGGAAAATGAAACTTAGTCATGAGATCACACATCCCTTGGTGCTGCAGGCTCAGCCCATCACTACCTGATCAGGTGGCACGTTCGGGTGAGCGTGGGGTCTTTTCTTTTCTTTCAGAATGCACATAAATGAAGAATTTAACCCCCGCAGCAGTCTGCAACCATGGTTCACTAATGCAGTTATGTGCATACTGCTAAGCGAGCAAAAGAAATGGCGCAGAGTCGGGATGGATGGGGCAGACCGTCCTGACGGCTTTAGTGTGCTTGCGCAGTCGAACAGCAGAAAGTCCATCTGTGGCCCATTGGAAGCAATTAAGACCGGACTTTACCTGGTGTCTTTTAACTCCGCTTCTGTGGCGGAGCAGCACGGGGTGCCAACTGCAGGGCCTTTCCCAGATGTTGCTGTCTGATCGTGCCCTTTAGATCCGTGAGGGATTCGCAGCTGAGTCTGCTCTGAAGGCATGTCTGACTGCAGCCAAGCTGTCTTTTCCCCCACCCAGTGAGAATTGCCCCTTTGGAAGGGACATTAAACCGGAAGGGTTGGCTTTCATAAACTGCAGAAGATTCTTGTGCTTCACATCTACCTTTGTCCAGCTGAAGTAGCAGGGTCCTCATGAAAGACAGAGTGACTGAGAGGCCAAAAGAGCAAGGGCCGCATCTAGAACCCTGTAACAGGAGGTACTTCATTTGCCAGAATTTTCTGCTGAACTTCCTGTTTGAATGCAGCATTTGATACTTTGAGTACCATCTTGTTAAACAGTCACAATACAAGAACTCGTGGGCACTCAATGAAATTGCTGAGCAGTCGGGTTAGAACAGATAAAAGGAAATACTTCTTCACCCAAAGAGTGATTAACATATGGAATTCACTGCCACAGGAGGTGGTGGCAGCTACAAGCATGGAGAGTTTCAAGAGGGAATCAGATAAACATATGGAGCAGAAGTCCATCAGTGGCTATTAGCCACAGGGTATAGATGGGAACTCTCATTCTGGGGCAGGTGATGCACTCTATTCTTGGTGCTGGAGGGGGCAGAAGTGGGAGGGCTTCTAGTGTCCTGGCCCCACTGCTGGACCTCCTGATGGCACCTGGTATATTTTGGCCGCTGTATGACAGAGTGTTGGACTAGATGGGCCATTGGCCTGATTCAACATTGGCTTCTCTTATGTTCTTATGTTCTTAGTGGGGGTCCCATGGATGAGCAGGCTTGAGTCCAGTGACCAGCTCGACTTTATTTGTGATTTCAGCAACAGCAAGAGGAGACTCAAGAGCCTCAGCTCTGTTAAATAGCATGCAGTTGCCACAACCAAATGCACCCCACTCCCAATGAAAGGCTATTTACATAACATTACTACCTGATTGGCTACTTCCAGAGTCCTGGTCGGCTATTGTTCTTGTGCTCCAAGCTCAGCCAGTCTCTGGGGTGATTCAATCAGGGATGATTCAGTCCCAAGACATAACACATCTATTGAAGCTGGGATGGTAACTTTCTCAGCTTTCGACAATTCCTGTAAACTGCCCCAACCCTTGGGACTGGGATTCAACGGAACTGAACCTACGAAGAGACCCCCCCACACACACACACACAGTTTCCCTTGTGGTTTCAGGATGACTTCTTTCAAAAGGTCCTCAGAGGTTCAGCTTGAAACCTGGAACCTTCTGGTTTGCCCCCCAATTATGCTGTGGGGGAAAATCAGCTACACATTTACATTTTAAAAAAACCTGTATTTGACATGTTGTCCTTTATTGTAGCACTAAAACAATTCCATTTGTATGACCCTCTAGTGCCTACTACATACCATGGATACAGCAGCTACTCACAATATTGTGTGAAGGGCCACAAACTGGTATCAGTAGGATGTAAAGTACTAACACATCTGGGGTTGGCTGCCACAGACCTGTTCCGCTAGCGGAGACACTTTCCGCCAGTGGAAGGTGAGCGTCTCATGAGAAGTCTCCTTTACCCACGGAAATGAAGTCTACCTCCCAGCCCCTTTCCCTGCGGCTAGAGGAAGGTTTTGTCGCTTGAAAGTTCTTTTAACACACTTTGCGGTGCAGTGAGCTTGCAGCCAATCTGGAGACGGGACCTATCACATAAATTTGTGGGAATGAAGTCGCGAGGCAGGCGATCTTGTGGTCTGTCCCCCATATCGCTTGTATCCACTCTACATCCACTTCTTTTGGCAGCTCTTTGCTGCTCCTTAGTCTGCCTCCAGACAAAGAGCAGTCTGTGTGAAGTCCTGGTTACAACAACAGGAAGGCTCTTTGTGCGAGAGAATCACCCCATGTTTTACGTGGCAGCGGCTTCCGAGCCAAACTGTCCTGAGTCCGAAAGCCTTGTAAAGCGATGCGTTCTCCTTAAGCTGTACGAATTTAATGGGGAAAAGTCTCCACGGGTTTTTAAAAGATTATATTCAATTAATAGCCGTGCGTGGCGGGCAGAACTGCGTTCCGTCACGTCTCTCAAGATCCATGCTGCCTTGAATGTAACATAAAGCATTGTTCATCAGCGGTGCAGTGTCTAAATGCCAACAAGTTAATACGCTGGCTGGGAGAAATGCTGGGGAGATTGCAGTGTAGCCTGTCTTGCCAAATTCCAAATGAGAGGCACGGCCTATGATTGCCAGTACAGCCACTGACAGATGTCTCTGGAAAGCCGAGGTTCACATGGGACTTGCCCGATGCTGCCTGTTCCAAGTGGATTCCGATGCTGGGTGGAAGCGAAGCGAGTGCAGGACGCCGCTTGGGAGAACTCAGCTACCAGCCAGAGAAAAGCTGTGCCGAGTGCCAGGGTTGCACAGACCACCCGGCCCATCGCAAAATGCTCCTGGAAGTTTCTGGAGTGTGTCCAAGGGGCCCACTTGGAGCCCTTCTGCAGTCGTGGCACTCCATACAAGCAAAGCGTTGCCCGTTTTCAGTTCAGGGCATCCAGAAGAGACATTTGCCTTCCTGAAAATGTTTAATTCATGATAGACCCTTAGATAGGAAGGACTGTAACGGAGTGGGGGTGCTTGGCAGAGGGAGGAGGGGACAGCACAGCTGGCACCTATGGCTGCCAATTCCCAGTTGGGGAATTCCTGGAGATTTGGGGTGGGGGTGGAGCCTGGGGAGTGCAATGTTTGGGGTATAAAAATGGCAGGGTATAATGCCCTAAAGTCCACTTTCCAAAGCAGCCATTTTCTCCAGGGGAATGGAACTCGGTTGTCTGTAATTCCAGGAGATCCCCTGGAGGTTGGCAACCTTACTGGCACCTCAAGCAAGTCACACCGGAGGGTCACCTGACCTGGTGGGCGGGAAGGCAGGAGGGAGTAGCTGATCCAAGAATTCTTTAATTCTCCTTTGCTCAAGTTCCAGGATTTGCTCCATTGTTTCTCCACATCATGATGGTCCCAGTAAGGTTGGAGCAGCACCAGAGCATCGGGCCCATAGCTACAGTGGGGCTTTGGGGGGCTCTGCCCCTTTCTTAAAGGCACAGCCCCATAAGAATATCTCCTGGAAATGCTTTTTTCAGTGATCTTTAAACATTTTTAAAGGCGTATGCTCCTTTAAGCAGAGTGAGTTGCTGTAGTTGACTAATTCCTGCACTGAGCAAGTGGGTTGGAGTAGGTGACCTCTAGGATCCCTTCTAATTGTGTGTCAAGAAACTGGTCTCCTTGAAAAGAGTTTTTCTGACTAAGTGTTCACTTTCTTGACTATAGAAGCCATCATCCCCACCTGCCAGCTTGTTATCAGAATTGTTGCTTAGGCTGGCAGAAGTGATTAACTTGCAGCAGCTGAGAACGGACAAGTGATTGGCAGCTTGCAATTTAGAGATCTGTCCTGGCTGGCCTTTGGTGTCCCCAAGGATTCTGAGCCAAGGGATCTGACAGCATGCCCAGTCTACCCTGCCCGGAATAGCCCAGGCTAGCCTGATCTTGTCAGATCTCGGAAGCTAAGCAGGTTCGGCCCTGGCTAGTATTTGGAAGGGAGACCTCCACAGAATTACCAGGGTTGGGACGCAGAGGCAAGCAATGGCAAACCACCTCTGGACGCCTCTTGCCTTGAAAATCCCACCAGGGCTTGTCATAAGTCTTCTTACGATGGCACTTTCTACCACAGTCTGCCATGCAGATGGGCCTTTGGTTAAGGGCAAAACTACATGGTACCTTGTCGCCGAGTCTGCCACAGGGACACAGTGCCATTTTGAACCCTTTTCTTAAACTTTTAAAATCACCACAGGGACCTGATCCTGTTGGGAACCGCAGCACAGGGGGATGAGGGGCTCCTGTCCTCCCCCTATTTTCAAGACCCGTGCCACTGTTTTGACAGCTGAAAACAGTGCTGGGGGGGGGAGACAGGAGACCCTCAAACCCCCTGTGCTGCGATACCCAGCAAGATTGGGCTCCTGTGGCAATTTTAAAAGTCTTTAAAAGACTTTAAAATGGCTCCGTGTCCCTACGGTGACTCGGCGATGAGGTATTGAGCAGTTTGTCCCTTAGTGTTAAGTGACTGCTGGTGTAGGAGGGCTACAGGAAGACAAAGGGCCTTGGGCCCACCCCTCACACACTCCTGTGAACATTGACTGTATCAGTAGTAGGGTTGCAAGATCCCCCCTGGTGGAGGCTGGGGGGTCCCCCCGCTGCTGGGCCCCACCTCCCCGCTGCCAATCAGCTGGCTGGTGGGTGGGAACTCCCCCCTAAAAAGAGGGAGCTCTATTCGTCCCTGTCTGCTTCACTGCCCACATGACCTAGAAATTACATCATCGTGTCTGGAATGTCAAGGTGATGCTCTGGTATTTGGGCAAAAACTCTATGATAGAAGCCAAATTTACCATAGAGTTTTTTGCTCAAATACCAGAGTGTTGCCCCAACATCCCGGGCATGATGACATCACTTCTGGACGTCACTTTCCGCTCTCAATAAGCCTTTCCCCACCCCTGCTGGTTGCCAGGCAGGACCTGGCAACCCTAATCAGTAGCAGAGGCTTTTCACTTGATCTTTGAGGCTTCGTCTGTTTTGTAGGCAATCTTTGTTCATGATCTACTCCCTCTAGGGTTTCCATTTGCCCATTTACAATGGGAGACCTCCAGCCAATTGTAGCCCTTGCCTGCCGATGCTCAGCTGATCAGCGGGCGGAAGCTAGGTCCAAAGGGAGACCTCCACGGAATTACCAGGGTTGGGAGATCCAACAAGATCACCTGGAGAAAATGGCTGCTTTGGAAGGCGGAGTCTATGACATTATACCCCACTGAAGTCCCTCCCCTCCCCAAACCCCACCCTCCTCAGGCTCCACCCCCTAAATCTCCAGGTATTTCCCAACCCTGAGCTGGCGACACTGCCTAGCTACCTCCTTTCTGAACAGCAGCTTTGTTGCTCTGCTGACGGCTGGGACTGAAGCCTTGCCTCCTTTGGGCCCCCCTCTGTAGTACCAAGTGGAACTCTCTTTTAGCAGAGCATTTCCTTTTGGAATCAGTGACTTCAAGTGAAAACAGGGGTGCAAGGACGTGCATAATAGCAGGAGGGCCCCTTGTCAATGCCAGGTTCAGAAATTCCTGAATTTTTGGGGCTGGAGTCTGGGGAGGGGGGGAACGACCTCAGTAGAGTATAATGCTGCCTTTGAGTCCACCCTCCAGATCAGTCATTTCCCCCCAAGGAAGCTGGTGGATCTGGGAGAGGGTGGGGTTTGGGGAGGGGAGGGGAGGGGCCTCAGCAGGGAACAAGGCCATAGAGTCCACCCTCCAAAGCTGTGATTTATCTCCATGGAGTTGATCTCTGTCAGCTGGAGATCAGTTGCAATTCCAGGGGGTCTCCAGGCCCCACCTGGAGGTTGGCAACCTTGAGGACCCCCATGGGCCCTGGCTGTTCTTGCAGAGGCATCAGGTGGGTGGGCCTCGGCAAGGTCTGGCCAAAGGCCCAGACGCGTGTCATTTCTCGAGCTGCCAGTAGGGTTGCCAGCCTCCAGGTGGGGCCTGGAGATCTCCCACTGACAGAGATCGGCTCCCCTGCAGAAAAAGGCTGCTTTGGAGGGTGGACTCTGTGTGGCATTGGACCCTGCTGAGGCCCCTCCTCCCTCCCCAAACCCCGCCCTCTCCTGGATCCACTCCCAAAGCCTCCAGGTATTTTCCAGCTCAGAGCTGGCAACCCTAGCTGGCAACCACCCGGTAGGGCCTGGACATCTCCCAGAATTACAACTGATCTCTAGACAACAGGGATCAGTTCCTCTGGAGGAAATGGCTGCTTTGGAGGGTGGACTCAGTGGCTTTATCCCCCACCCCCAGGCTCCACTCCTGAATCTCCTGGAATTTCCCCACCTGAAGCTGCCAACCATACACCTCCCAACCAACTGTGCTGCTTCACCTGGCAGTCATGCGTTCTTCAGTACATTTATCCCAGAGCTGCGTGTGTCTGTCTCCTTTGGCCTTTCTCGTGGGTTCACGGCCCTTGCCTTTGATCTAATCTCAGAGACTCTGCCAAAATTGCATAAAGCTGAGCCAGCAGGTTCCTTAAAGCGATCTGCGCTGGCGTGGGATTAAGTGCGCCTGAGAACTCAGCGAAGGATGGCATGTGAGGCGGGGAGGTGTCCACTCACTGAATGCGGATAAGGTTTCAGGTATCCAGGTGCTTTCTTTGTAAGAGTTTTTGAAAGAAAAACCTTTATGTTTCTGAAATTGTGTTTCACTCACAACAAACAACAAGTGCCCAGGATTTTTTGAAGCAGATTTCTTGGGAAGATCCCTCGAAGCAGAAGTTCAGATCCTCCCCTTGATTATTAAGGTCGTATGACGAAAAGGCCCAAGCAGAAAAACAATACATCGCGACAGGGCAAAGAAACAAAAGCAGCATTGCAAAATGTAACAGAACGGGCAAAAGGCCAAATACAGAACAAAAAAAGACATGTATTTCATAAAAGCGCGAAGCACAGAGGATAAAATAGATCAGTGGATCTATACAGTTTCTCATAAAGTCAGCGGGATTAATACCTATTTTAGCAGCATTTTAAGGAGATCGCTATTGTCAAATGTTTGGCAACAAGTTATTTCTGGATCAAAATCTGCTAACGAGAGAGATACCACCCAAGACTCAACAGGAAGTTGATATCTGGGCCGAGCAGAGGTAATTCAACGATCCCTGGGGATAGATTGATCACAAAATAACAACAGGTAGTCTACGGTCTCTGTTGCACCAGGTACAGAGCTGCAGAAGTGGTCTGAAAATGGGATTTCAGCTAACTGTCCTCTCACTTCCTCTGTCAGCAGAACATTCAGTCTGGCAAGCACAAATGCACGCCTGTGGCTTGGAACTGTAAGAAGTTTCAAATAGGAGGGAAGGGTCGTAGAGGGAGGAATCCCTAGTGCAGAAGGGGAGCGCACGCCCCCTTGCCCGGATTAGTGTACTGGCCCAATTGAGGTCTATCACCCTTGTCCTGATCAACTTCAGTGCTCCCAAATAATCCATATTCCTGAGCATCGTGAGGGAAAAGCCAAGAGACTCGCCTGTTATCTACACACCTCTCCCAGGCACTTCTGAAATTGTCTTCCTTCTAAAGGTGCAAAAGCCCCTCTTGGGCACGGGGTACTGAAAAACTGACCTCTCAGCCTCCAATTCAAGGCAGTGATCCAGGCCCTGGGCTCGGCTGAGCGCTGCGCAAACTCTTAAGTGCGGTTCCCGCCATCCAGTGCGGGAAAAGTTCAGGTCTTGGCTTGACTCCTTCCACTCTGGTCAGCCAAGGCTGAAGACTTCCTCTGGCCCATGGAGCCTTTTCTGATGGGAAAAGTAGAGCCTCTTGTAGGGTTGCCAGCTCTGGGCTGGAAAATTCCTGGAGACTTGAGGGTGGAGCCTGGGGCTGGTGGGATTTGAGGAGAGGGGGGACCTCAGTGAGGGATAATGCCCTCCAATCCACCCTTCTGAAGCAGCCATTTTCTCCCGGCAAACTGATCTCTGTAGTCTGGAGAGTGTATGATTCAGGCCCCGGGTTCTGTACTGGACTCTCCAGCTTCCGGCTCCACACTTAGACTCGGCAGTTCAGGCAAAGTATATTTTATTAACAAAACAGCAAAAAAAAGGCAATCTTACTTGACAAAGTTCAAAAGAATAGGGAGAGTCCAAGCTGCTTCCCTGATTGCCAAGACATAAACAATAGTTAAAAACGGCCGAAACTTACAGAAACTCCAACAGGCAGGGAATGCTCTGCTGAAAGGACGCGCCTCCTCCCCTCAGCCTCCTTTTCCCTCTTATCTCTTCAAAGCCCCGCTCAGACGCTGCCCCCACCCTCTATCTGATTCAGCTGTTAATTAAGGTATCTCAGCTATGCCGTTCTTACGAAGCCGAGCACCAGGCAGTCCCTGTAATGACTTGCAGGATTGATCCTCCCCCTTCTGCCGTCCTTCAATTCTGTTGTGTTGGTATTTTACTCATGAGTCGGTCTCTTCCTTACAGAGAGCAATAGTGATTTCAGAAGATCTTCAGGCTCCAGGAGCCAGTTTGTTAAAACTCTATAAAGAAAGGAATCAATGGGATATTTATGACTGCATCAAGAGTCCAGGAGCCAGTTTGGTGTAGTGGTTAAATGTGCGGACTCTGATCTGGGACAACCAGGTTTGATTCCCCACTCCTCCACATTCAACTGCTGGTGTGACCTTGGGCAAGGATTTATACCTCACCCTTCGCTACTGTTGTGGGGAGATGAAGGGAAAGGAGATTGTAAGCCACTCTGAGACTCCTCCTCCTCCTCCTCCCTCCTACTGCTGTCAGTGGACAGGTTCTTGGGCCAGAGGAAAGCTTCAAGCTTGGCTGAGTGGAGTGGTAACTTATTTCTGGTGATCTACCACCTAGTGATATTCCTAGTGGACTTCCGTGGCTGGACAACTCAAGTTCAATGGCAGACATATTTCTGTTGAAGTCCCTCCTAGATAGTTACAATAACTGTGCTGTGTATACGCGTGGCCTGCATTCTCAGTCAGCTTCTCCATACCAGTTGCATCTTTTCCCATCTTTTCCACATCCTATCTTCCACTTCCTTCTCTCTCCTAAGAGAGTGAGTGAGCGATTCTCAGGTTATTGGAGTATCATAGTTTGGACTGGTTAGTAAGCCTGTCTTTGTGGCCAGCAACAGCAAGAGTCAAGGTAGCCAATCACAAGAAGAAGAGATATCCAGGGAAGGTAATTGGAAGCCTCATCTGATCCCTGTAAGTTGTGGGGTATCAGCCTGGAGGGCATAGGGGATTGCTGCTTCTTTCCTGGGTAGATAGGGGGGATTCATCCAGCTGCATTGATGAGCAAATGAGGGGTCTCAGGCATGGTCATATCTACATTCACAGACTAGCAAGGAGCTTTTCTTAACAAGGCGGAGGGTGGGGAGAAGGGAAAGAGGCTTCCAGCCTTTTGACAGAATGCATTTGGATCAGCTGACCAGCTTAAGATGGAAGCTTATGAAGGTTCTGGATCCACTGACTGACCTTCTACCAAGATAGTTCCAGGTGGTCGGCCATGTTGGTCTGAAGCAGTAGAACAAATTTAGAATCCTGTGGCACCTTTAAGACCAACAATAATACTAATACTGCTTAATCTATGGGAAGATATTCCAATTCCACAAATGCAAAAGACTTTGATTGTCTCATTATCAACTGCTGCAAAGACAGTGATAGCTTCAAAGTGGAAGGACAAATTGGCGCCTTCAGTTTCGTTATGGATGTCTAAGATATGGGACTGCTGTATTTTAGAAAAAATTACAAATAGACTATTACAACTTGAACATAAAAACTATCGATCAACTTTTGTTGAAAAATGGTTCCTGGTCATAAGTTACATGGCACAGAATGGGGTGATTCCTGATTATTTAGTTTCATCTGAAGTGTTTATTCTATAAACCCCAGATTTAGAGTATGCTTTAATTATGATCAATAAATACTAGCTAGTTGAACTCAAATTCTTACATTTATACAAGATGGTTGCTAACCCAACTGTATTATTAGAAAACATGTTATAAGTTTTAATTAGTTAACTTTTAGAGCCTGCATTGAGCTTGCATTGCGGGGAGGGCAGAGTAGAAATGTGATAAATAAATAAATACTGAATGGAATATTAATATTATTAATGTTAAATAGTTTGCATTATTTGGGATTCTCTGTATCAATTGTTTTATATTTATTTAATTAAATTATTAATATTTTTAAAAAACCTAGGGATAAGCCTGTAGAGACATCTTTTCTAATTGTGGGAAGTAAATTGAGACTCACCATTCATCTCCTCTCAGACGTGGAGGTAACTTAACAGCATTTAAAAACAACAACCTTGAATAAACCTTTCTTGGTCTTAAAGGTGCCCCCGGACTCTGAATTTGACCTTCCACCAGTTTCTGTAGCTTAGCCTTCATACACTGCAAAGATCTGTGTAATATTAAGCATGGATGGAACTGCAGATTTATTTAAAAGGGATCTGAACAGATATTGTTAAGTGTCAAAAGCTATTTATTTATACCTCATTTCATATAACAAAGCCTTTTCTGTGGCCGTATGTCCAGATGATGTTTGCTTTACGTTCTTGCTTAGCGACAGGTTGGGAATCTATCTGAAGAGACAACTTCTGGACCAGTTGGAGCACCACCGACTCTGTCAAGTAATGCTGAAGATGTGGATTTTTCAGGACATCATCTGTTAGAAGAACCTGTGGTCCCCACTGAAGGCACTGAAGTCACAGAGCAAGGCACTGTATATTTTAATCTCTTTACCTGTATACTCTTCAGGGAAGGATCTTTTTTCTTAATAACAAAAACAGCCAAGCAGTAATAAAAGAATGAATAATAACACTCTGACAAAATGCATGTTTTTAGAAGACTCTTCTTTAAAATGGTATTAACAGATCAAGGACTCTGGTTTCGAACGGGAAAACTGAAGTGTTAAAATGCCTCCCTGTGTGACCCCAAGGGACTGAACCAGATGGTGATCTTTGATCTTGATCTCAGCTGTTTGAGCTCTTGGGCTCTGCTTTGAAATTTGCCTTGAGTTCTCCTGAAAGTCTTAGACAAAATCCTGCCACTTAGCTTCAGCCCCACTGCTGCAACAGGATGATAACATTTTAAGGACTACGGAAATAATATATGTGAAATGTTTTGACCATTCTAAAGCACTGTATAAATATGAAGTATGGTTACCTAGATATGGGCCATATAATAATAGCAGTAGGGTTTCACGTAGATTTACTTGTAGCATTTATTTCGACAATCCTATAAGGTAACTTTGATAACTGCACATGGGGTTGGGGAATAGGGCTGAGACAGAATGGAGTAGCCAGGGGTCTTTTTGTGGCAACGGTAGGATCTGAGCCACATACAACTTGTACTGTGTGCATCGTCACTGTTGAGCAAATTAAGATAGAATAATAGAATCATAGAGTTGGAAGGGACCTCCAGGCTCATCTAGTCCAACCCCCTGCACAATGCAGGAAATTCACAAATACCCCCCACCAGTGTTCCCTCTCAGCTGAGTTAGTGTGAGCTAGCTCACCGTTTTTTAGCCTCTGACTCACACACTTTTGTCGTAGCTCAGGAAGGAGGGCTCCAGAGCAAGCTAATTTATGCAGGAGCCAAATCGCTCACTCACAACTTGAATGCCAGGAACTCACAAAGTAGAATCTTTGCTCACAAGACTCCACAGCTTAGAGGGAACATTGGCCCCCACCCCCAGCGACCCCGATTTCATGCCCAGAAGATGACAAAAGAAACCTCCAGGAAGCCACCAGTCTGAGGATAGTGCTTAAGCCTAGGGACACTTGGTTGCTGTCCCCTGGTTGCGGGGGCACAGCTCAGTGACAGAGCATCTGCTTGGCATGCAGAAGGTTCCAGGTTCAATCCTCGGCATCTCCAGTTAAAAGGACCAGGCAATAGGGGATGGGAAAGACTTGACATGGGACCTCGGAGAGCCACTGCCAGTCTGAATAGACGACACACTGATGGACAATGCTCCCTCCAAGCTGTGGAGTCTTGTGAGCAAAGATTCTACTTTGTGAGCCACTGGCATTAAAGCTGTGAGCAGGCGATTTGGCTGCTGCACAAATTAGTTTGCTCCGGAGCCGTCCTTCCTGAGCCGGGACAAAAATGTGTGAGCTGGAGGCTAAAAAACTGTGAGCTAGCTCACACTAACTCAGGTTAGAGGAAGCACTGCTGATGGACCAAGGGTCTGATTCAGTATAAGACAGCTTTATATGTTTATGTCTCCAAGTCATCGGGGAAAAGAGAAATCAAAACATGGTGGGATTTATTTTTTAAAACAGCTGGTTCACTGAAATGTCATCACTGCATCCAGATTCTGTGTCATTGTGACATTCCCTTTTCTCTTCATTTTTGCAGAATGGTCTTTCCAGGGCCGGCTCCAGGTGTCTGGGCGCCCTAGGCAGGACAGCCTGGGGCGCCCCCACCGGAGATGCCAACCTCCCGGTGGGGCCTGGAGATCGGGGGCGGCGGCGGAGTGCTGGCTTTCCTGGAGGCTCCGCAGCTGCGAGGCCCCCAGGAAAGCCAGGGAAGGGGGCGGGGGTCTAGCCTCCACCCCTCCCTCCCAGTGCCGGCTTTTCTGGGGGCTCCATGGCTGCGGGACCACCAGGAAAGCCGGGAAGGGGTGGGGTCTAGCCGCCACCCCCTCCCTCCCAGCACCGGCTTTTCTGGGGGCTCCGTGGCTGCGGGGGCCCCAGGAAAGCCGGAAAGGGGGCGGGGGTCTAGCGGCGGCGGCGGCGGCAGGCGCCCGGTTAGGGCAGCGGGGGGGGTGCTTTTTTGGGGGGGAGTGGGTCGCCATTTGGCACCCCTGAGGCCGGTGCGCCCTAGGCGAGCGCCTAGTTCGCCCTATGGGCGATCCGGCCGTGGGTCTTTCAGAAGCCTTATCATTTTTAAAACAATTAACCCCACGTTTTTTCTTTTGCAAGTCAGGATTCTACTCCTCCCTTCTAGTTTAGGACGTTCACCAACTTGTTTTCACATGAGCCAAATGAATTTCCTTTCAGTCCCTCTCTGCGTTTGAGTTGTCTTCCTTCCTGGCAAATGTGATCTGACCATGTAAGCATTGCAGAGTTCTGTGTGATATCCAAATTTTGGCTTCTAGGTGTCACCACCACGATGCCTGTAAATCAAACACTCCCCTACACAACTCAACAGGAGAGCGAAACCACCACCATAGCCCAGGAGATGTTAAGAACAGAGGTTGGACCTCACACTAGAGTTCCCCAAGGAGCACCTTTTGAAAAGGTAAGGATGTAGTAAGCTTGGACTTTTGGACTTTTCCTGGCTGGCTGGGGTGGGAGGGAGGATGGCCCAGGGACAGCTCTCCCCTTTGATCCCAGTACAGACTGTTGGGATGCCATTCCTGTGCTGGACTGCGCATTTTCAGAGTTGTGGAGTCAGTTTATTTGCTTCCACGTGTGGCTTAAATAATGAGGTTTTTCAAGGGAGGGTGCTGTTGTCATCGGCGGCATCACAGTGCACACCCCTTTAGACAGACAGACAGACAGACATTGATATTTTAGTGCTGTTCTAAAAAACAAGAAGAAAAATCACTTGTCTTCAGGTTGCAGGAGAGGGGAGGGAGTGGATTGGAGGTGGGTGAGAGCGGGCGGGACAAAGAAGACCGGCGGGAACATTACACAGGAGAAAACAGCCAACTCAAAACTGGCTTCCAGGAAAACATTGAGGTTTCTAAAGAATGCGGGACACACACACACACACACACAACAAAAACCCAAAGTGAAGACTGGGCACGGAAATCCGCTTGGAAATCAAGGAATAAACCAAAGCAGTCTGGGGCCAGAAACAAAGCCAAAAAACCCCATGCGGAAAAGCCCCTGGGTGTGCCTAAGTCAGGAGGACCAGTCAGAACAGCTCCTGGGCCGGAACAGGTCCTGTGATACTCCTTGCCTCCTGAACAATATTCCAGGTCAGTTGGCCGGTTCCCCGGGGAATTCAGCTGGGGTGCTCTGACAGAAACACTCTGCCAGTTCAGTCAGGGAGTGGGGATGTGAAATTCTGACTGATTTAAAGCCGAGTTCTGCTGTCCCTTGCTGTAAATAACCAAGAACAGGCTACATTCCTCCCCTTCACCACCAAACCACTAAGCACTGAGCCATTCTAAAGAAGAGACAGTAAACTTATTTGTGTGTGTGTGTGTGCTGTAAAAAGAAAATGTTGGTGTGAATCACTCCCAGAGAAGGGAATGGGACGGAGATATGGATATGCTTGGTCCCCTTCCAGCCTTTGTTGGAATGATATACCCTTCTCCAACTCTGATGTTGTGCAGTGCCAGGTCTATTAATAATAAGATTTCTGTTCTCCAGAGCTATCTGGTAGAACAGGCAGTAGACCTAGCTTGCATGACTGAGACCTGGGTGAAGGAGGGCAAAATGGTTGCCTTAAGTCAACTGTCCATCCCCCCCGCCCCCGTTCCTCAGTCCTTCACCAATCCCGGATTGATGGGCGGAGGGGGGAGGGGAGGTGAGGCGAGTTACTCATCCGGGAGGCTTTCTCCTTCAGGCCACTCCCTGATGTAAAGATTGCTGGCACTGAATGTGTTGGCCTGGTGTGGGAGGCCGAGGAGAGTTTGGCCATTTGGTTGGTGTACTGTTTGCCTAACGCACTGTCGAATGCCTTGCCTGACCTGGAGGCTGTACCTAGCTGGGTCTTAGAGCACCCCAAGCTTTTAGTCCTGGGAGACTTCGACATCCATGTGGATGATGCGGCCTCCTCTCAGGCCATGGACCTAGTGTCATCCATGGTGGCACTGGGACTCTCCCAGTTTGTTTTGACTCCCACACACCTAGCAGGCCGGATGCTGGATCTTATCTTTGCATCGGGGATTACGGTGGACCGGATTACTGCTGATGCAGTTCCATGGTCGGACCACCTTGTCCTGAAGGCCCGGCTGGGTATCCCTAAACCTTCCTGTTTAGGCAGTGAGCAAATTTATGCTGGCCTGCAGAGTCAAATGGACCTTATTTATTTTATTTATTTACTTCCCATTTGTATCCCACCTTGCTGGTGCAAACTGGCTCAAGGCGGCAAACATAAGTTAATAGGTTCCAGGAAGCTCTGTGGGATCTGATTGCTTCTGGTGGCCCGTTGGATGTGCCTTTCCGGAGCCATCAACGAGGTTGCTCCCCAACATCCTTTTCACCCGCATTCCAAACTAGCTTTATGGTGACTGCAGCCATGAAATTAAAAGACGCCTGCTCCTTGGGAGGAAAGCGAGGGCAAACCTAAACAGTATGATAAAAAGCAGAGACATCACCCTGCCAACAAAAGTCCGCATGGTCAAAGCAATGGTATTCCCCGTAGTAATGTATGGCTGCGAGAGTTGGACTATAAGGAAGGCTGAGCGCCGAAGAATAGATTCTTTTGAACTATGGTGCCGGCGAAGACTCTTGCGAGTCCATTGGACTGCAAGGAGATCAAATCAGTCAATCCTAAAAGAAATCAACCCTGATAGTTCCCTGGAAGGCCAGATCCTGAACCTGAAGCTCAAATACTTTGGCCACCAAATGAGAAGGGAGCATTCACTGGAGAAGACCCTGATGCTGGGAAAGATTGAAGGTCAAAGAAGAAGGGGACGGCCAAGGATGAGATGGTTAGACAGTGTCATCGATGCAACGAACATGAAATTGAGCAAACTTCAGTGGACAGCGGAAGACAGGAGGGCCTGGCGTAATCTGGTCCATGGGATCGCGAAGAGTCGGACTCGACTGTGCGACTGAACAACAAAAATACCCTGGAGCTATGGCAGATTAAATGAGAGCTAGGATGACTAGAGAGAGGGTGGCAGCAAGGCCACAAGAACATCCTATAGGTCATTTATGAGAACCTATGAGATGGCAGTGAAGGCCACGAAGGGAAATTTCTATGTGACCTCCATTGCGTCTGCTCTCGCCCGGCCCAAGTATTTAGAATTATTCGGTCACTGACTACTTTGCCTCAGGGTGTACCAAAGGCTAGGGAATTGGCCATCGGCTGTGAGGCATTTGCAGATAAAGTCTTGTTGCTCCACCACGACCTCCTGGCCACAATTGATACAATAAGAGAACTGGTAGCCCATTGGCTGTCTTCGGGTCCAGTCTTGGACCACTTCAGTCTGCTCTCCTAGGATGAAGTAGACAAGATGTAAAGCCCATTACTTTCCTCCTAGATCCCTGCCCATCGTGGCTGGTTAAGGCCTGCAGCAATGAGGTGCGGACCTCCCTGAGGGAGATTATCAACTTGCCCCTCTCAACAGGGACCTTCCCAGTGGGACTGAAGGAGGTGGTAGTTTGCCCTCTCCTTAAAAAATCTTTGTTGGACCCATCAGTCCTTAACAACAACCGCCCAGTGTCTAACTTGCCATTCCTGGGAAAGATGGTAGAGAGGGCAGTGGCAACAGAGCTTCAGGCCTTCTTGGATGAGCTAAGGTCCTGGATCCCTTCTAGTCTGGCTTTTGCCCTGCCCACAGGATGGAAATGGTACTGGTCGCCCTGGTGGATGACCTTCAGAGACACCTGGATCGAGGTGGATCGGTGCTGCTGATTCTTCTGAAGCTATTGGTGGCATTTGATATGGTTGATCATGAGGTGTTAACCCACTGCCTCGCTGATGCTGGGATATGGGGGCCTACCTTGCAGTGGCTGACCTTTCTCCAGGGTCAGGGACTGAAGGTGGTGCTTGGGGGGAGTTATCCCAATGGCACCCTCTGGAACGTGGTGTGCCACAGGGAGCGATTCTCTCCCCCATGTTGTTTAATATCTATATGCACCCCCGTGCCCAGATTATCCGACGGTATGGGCTGGGTTGTCACCAATATGCGGATGACATCCAGCTCTGTCTACTGATGAACAGCCACCCAGATATGGTCCCAGGAGATCTGGACAAGATGTTACAAGCTGTGGCTGGATGGCTGCAACAGAGCCAACTGAAGTTAGATCCTTCTAAGACGGAGGTCCTGTACATGAGTCACAGGGGATTGAGTCAGGGAATCAGGCTCCCAACCTTCGATGGGGCTCCATTGGTGCCAACGTCGAGGGTGAAGAGTCTGGGGGTGTTGCTGGATGCCTCTCTCTCTATGGAGGCCCAGGTCACTGCCACAGCCAGGTCAGCAGTTGGCCCCATATCTCACCCCCTGGGGTATAGCTACAGTGACCCATGCAATGGTCACTTCCAGACTGGATTATTGTAATTCTCTCTACGTGTGGCTGCCCTTGACTCTGCTACAGAAGTTGCAGCTAGTGCAGAATGCAGCAGCATGGGTGTTGACAGTGATGCTTGTGCAGGCTCACATCCACCCAGTGCTGTGTGAACTGCACTGGCTGCGTATTGAATTCCGGATTCGTTTCAAGGTGCTGGTGCTTACCTTTAAAGCCCTATACAGCATACCTTAGAGACTGCCTCTCCCCATATGAGCCCCGGAGATCACTGAGGTCTGCAAATCAACATCTCTTTGCAATCCCTGACCCCGGGGACATCCAACTAGTCTCGACCAGGGCCAGGGTTTTTTCAGCCCTGGCCCCTACCTGGTGGAATGAGCTCCCAGTTGAGATCCAGGCCCTGCGGGATGTATTACAGTTCTGCAGGGCCTGCAAGACCGAGCTCTTCCACTGGGCTTTTGGTTGAGGCAGCGTGCATCCCTCTTCTGTCCTGGCTATCTCCTCTCCAGTGGCTTGGACCCCGATATTGGGGCACTGCTGAATTTCAGATAAGCTGATTGACATTGGAGCTAACTGTTGCACAGTATTTTAGGGTCTTACTGCTTTAACTTGTTTTTAATGGTTGTCTTAATGTTATTACAGCAAAAATTGTTTGTAAACTGCCCTGAGCCTGCCTGAGGGGAGGGCGGTATATAAATCAAATAAATAAATAAAGTAAAAATTACCTCAGATTCCTATTCTACCTGCCCAGGCTTCCTCTGTAACAGGAGCACGTAAGCCACTACAATTATTTGTTAACATTGCCTGACAGATCACTCGCAACCCATGCTGTAACTAAAACCAGCCTGGTCACTGCTAGGTGCTTTCTCAGCTCCTCACCTACTTCCTCACGGGCGATCCCCAAAATACACGTCCTTTGCCATGATAGGAGCTGGATCTGGCACCATCTGCGTGGCTGCAGTGAGTGAAAATGAAAATGGCTACCAGCTGCCCATGGGCATAGCCTTGATTTGAATGAGCTCTTCTCTGCATGACATCTGCATAAGAGGCAGTGTGGAGGAGCTGGGCTCTGTGGGTCTTCACTATGTGCCGTTTGGGACTCTATCAGGCCCGTAGCTCCAGTGGGGCGTTTCAGGGCTCCGCCCCCTCAAATGTGAGGCACGCCCCACAACAGCTGCTGCCTGTCTCCCCTCTCCCCTCCTCCTCCTCCCTCCCTCCCTGTGACAGTAAAAGGGCCCTCCAGCTGATTGGCAGGCGCATGTGTCCTTTGCCACTTGGTGTTTAGGGAAGGCGTGTGGGCTCCCCTCCCCCACTGCTCCACAAAATCCCCCCATGCCCCACTAACCCCAAATTCTTGGCTACAGGGCTGGGCCGTATCCTGCTTAAGGTGTTCCAAAGGCAACTTCTGCAGTGCAGTTCCTACAGGCCCAAGCCTGTTTTGGTACCACTCCATGTAGACACAGGTGCTGTGAGCCTACCCTCAGGAGCCGATGGGTTAAAGTGTGTGGTCCTCTGCAGTGGAAATAGACCGGGTCAATTGAATAGTTTTATCTCCTCATTCCTTATTATCCTTCTGGTCTGTGATTCTAATATTTTATTGCTCATCTCTGTAGTGAAGAATAGTATTAATGGGAGGGGGTGGGAGACTCCCCCCCCCATTCATAATTTTTAAAATGTCCCTTCAAATGGGGCTAACATGGAAAAAGGTCCTCTTAACCAGCCGGTCCCAGCTGTGCTTTCTCAGAAGTAGGCTCCTTCTGGCTCCAAGTGGGGCTTTGTTCTGAACAGGCATGCTTCGGATTCCAGCCCGAGTGGTGTGTGAGTGGTGTGTGTGTTTTCCACTTGTAGGGTCAAAAAGGTGAAAAAGGTCAAAAGGGAGAGGAAGGACCGCCCGGGCCCCCTGGAACCGCAGGACCGGAAGAAGGCCAGCCTGGGACCCGCGGAGCCCCTGGGCCTCCTGGAAAGCCGGGCCTGGACGGGAAACCTGTGAGTATTCTGAACTTGCCGGGGCCGTGCTGAGTGTTCTGTGGCTTTGATATTTGCTCCAAAAGGAGCATGCTCAATCTGAGCACATTACTGGGGAGACAGATGCTCGCATGCTGAAAAACTGCATTATTCCATAGTGAAGTTTGTGGACCTTGGCAGCTGTTGCTTCAGTTTGGTGTAATGGTTAAGTGCGTGGTCTCTAATCTGGGAGAACCAGGTTTGATTCCCCACCCATTCACTTATACCTGCTGGATGACCTTGGGCAAGCCATAGTTCTGGCACAGCTGTTCTTGAAAAAGAGCAGTTTCTGTCAGAGCTCTCTCAGCCCCACCTCCCTCATAGGGTGCCTGTTGTGGGGAGGGGGAGGGAAAGGAGTTTGTAAGCCGCTCTGAGACTCCTTTGGGTAGTGAGGGGCAGGGTATAAATTCAATCTCTTCTTCTTCTTCTTCATGCCCTTTTCCTTCTTTGCCCTCTCTCGGGCCTCACTGGCCCTCGATGCCATTGAATCCGATTGGCTCAATCAATCTGTGTGATGTTGTTTGGGACAGGGTTCCTAGGTCCTTCTAAGTCCCTGGTGGGGGGCTTTGGAGGGCATTACTGGAGGGGGCGTGGCCATCACCAATGCAATGACATCACATAGAAATGACATCATCAAGTTGGAGACTGGTACCCCCAGTATCTCCTCAAAAGCCTTTAAAGGGTACCTTTAAATGCTTTTTGGGGGAAAGGGGGGGGGCACCTGTACTCCAAGCTGCTAATTCACAGCTTGGAGTGCAGGCATCTGACCCTCACTTCTTGTGAAAAGCATTTAAAGGGCCCCTTTAAATGCTTTTCGGGAGAAGCATGGGAGACGCTGCGGGCACCTGCGAATTCATGGGTTGGAGTGCAGGTGCCTGGCCTTTGCTTCTTCTGAAAAGCATTTAAAGGGTCCCTTTAAATGTTTTTTTGAAAGAAGTGGGGGGAGGCCAGGCGTGCCTGCACTCCAAGCCGTGAATTCACGACTTGAAGTGCAGGCGTGGGTGTTTGCTCTTGGGGGCGGGGCTTTCCCCTGCCAGCCAGCTGGCTAACGGTGTCAAGGAGCCCCCCAAATTGGGAAAAACCCCACTGGGATTGGGGGGCTGGGAACCCTAGTTTGAGAGAAGAGTTCTACACATGTTACAATGAATGCACGTACATCCTGCCCGTACTTGTTTGAAAGAAAGTGGCAAGACGCATTCGCTTTACCAAAGTAACTGGAGACCGGTAGCTGGATAAATGTCATTTTTGCACCCCATGTTCAGCTGTACATACGTTCGCTGTAGCAGGAGAATTATTCAATGCACATACAAAGAATGATCAAGTGTACACTGTACACAGCTCATACGTGCTTTCACTGTAATGTGGACAGGGCTTGTCTATGGCTTCATGACATCCTGTGGGTTTCCTCAGCCAACAAGATCCCATGGCAGTGGGGGCCAGTGAGCCTGTGGATACTGAGGGTAAATAAGAAGGGAAATGGTGCCCTGAAGGACAGTGCTCAGAGCACAGGTGGGTCTACGGCAACTGCCTCAGATCTCTCCAGGTGTCTGGTGCTTTCTGAGACTCATGAGCCTGAAAGTGTAATGCCAGAGCACTCGGATTTCCACTTCTTGGTGTTGGAAAGTGCCATCAAGTTGCAGCCAGGTTATGGTGACCCTGTGGAGTTTTCAAGGCAAGAGACCTTCAGAGGTGGTTTCCCACTGCCTGCCTCTGTGCAGCAACCCGGGACTTCCTTGGTGGCCCCCCATCCAAGTACTAACCAGGGCTGACCCCGCTTAGCTTCTGAGATCTGATGAGATCGGGCCAGCCTGGCCCTCCGGGTCAGGGCTGCCACTCATTAGCAGTGGTCAAATTCTTGATTCTCCCTTCACGGAAAAGAGGAGAGTTGGCTCAAGAGAAACACTCAAGGGTTCAACGGGTGAGGACTTGAGGCCATGTTTGGAGAGGTCCCCAGTATGAGGCCTGTTGTTATCTGGGTGCTTGGTATGAAAGATTTCTTTTGAAAGCATGAAGTGCTTTCCCTTTAAAACCTGACGCTTCCACAGGGAGTGTATGGAGCCCATTCTGTTCTTGGGGCGGGGGTGGGGAGACTTTTAGGTCCCTGTTGGTGAACCGGGTCTTTGGATGGAGGAGCAGTCCACTTACCTGTACCCACCTGTAGCTCAGTAATTGAAGGGCCTTTTCCTTCTTTGCCCCTTCTTAATTCTTGGCCCAGTTCTTAATTCCAGTGCTTGCCACTTCTTCTGTTCTGGCTGCTGCTGCAGTTGCTCTCGACGCCACGTGCCCTGGGGCCGGGTGGCTTGGCAGCCGCTCCTGCCGGTTTCCTGCCCGCCTGTTGCGGAACGTGGACTGGCTCCTTTGCTAATTTCAGAACTCCCACAGACGATGTCACTGCCATGACAACAGACAGTCACTTAGGACAACAGAGGTGTTGGTATAGCACATGATTAGCCGAGGAAATGCCACCTGTGAAATAGCTGGTGCGAAGAGCAAATGCCTAGGCAGACTCTGGGGAAAGACCCCCTTAGGTTTTGCATGTCAAAGCAAACTGGCTTTAACGAGGAGGAGGGATTTAAAATGATACTGCCGGAATAGAAATAAATTTTTAAAAACGAATAAGTATTGCTTCCTGTTGTGGAACAGCTAAGGGTCCGGCCTGCCTCCGTCTCACATGAAACTGCCTTACACTGAATCAGACCTTCTTGGTCCATCAAAGTCCATATCGTCCACTCAGACTGGCAGCGGCTTTCCAGGGTCCCAGGCTGAGGGCTTTCCAGGGTCCCAGGCTGAGGCCTACTGCCCGATCTTTTACTGGAGGTGCCGGGGACTGAACCTGGGACCTTCTGTATGCCAAGCAGATGCTCTGTTACTGAGCCACAGCCCCTCCCCACAGCTCCTCCTCCCCATCCTCCCCTATTCCGAACCACCACGCTACAGTTCCAGCCTTCATCTAGCCCTTGGTACAGGGCTGTTGGAGAATGTGGCATATGAAAATAAGCAGAGCCTGCTCGGTCAGACCAGTAGTCCAGCATCCTGTTTCACACGGCACCCAACCAGTTGCCTTGGAGAGCCAAAATGACAGGGCACAGAGGCCCTCCCCTGTTGGGTGCCTCCTAGTACTGGTATTCAGAGGTTTGCTGCCTCTGTAGGTGGAGGCTATTGGGATGTTTGGTTGGTATAGCAGAGTTTGCCCAGTCATAGAAGCGGTGAATCAATCTCCCAAGAAGTCTATTGCAAAAAAGATGCACTTACATTTATTCAAGTAGATCCAGTTCACGTTCAGGTTGCAGTCAAAAGAAGAGAGAGGAGCCTAATCTGAAGAGGACTTCCCCTCTTTGCAAATGGCCAGCTTGTCTGGCATCATGTGTGTGGGAGGATGAGGGCGTTGTCTCTACAGGAGAGACCGGCAGAGACCTGTGTCTCCATGGAAGGCCATGTGAGGCGAGGGAGAGGACAAAGAGAGAGAGGGGAAGGGTCAGAGGGCAGCTCCCAGGTTAAGACCAAGAGAGGCTGCCCATTCAAGGTGATAGCACCTGGGCACCCTTAGAGAGATGTAGCGTCCCCCAGTGTCCAGGCAAGCTGAGTTGCTCACTCCAATCATCATGGCCATTAGCCATTGTTGGACCTCTCCTCCATGAATCCATCTAAAGGTAAAGGTAAAGGTTCCCTTGCTCGAAAGCCAGTCGAATCCGACTCTAGGGTTGCGGTGCTCATCTCCGTTTCAAAGCCGAAGAGCCAGCGCTGTCCGAAGACGTTTCCGTGGTCATGTGGCCGGCATGACTAAACACCAAGGCGCACGGAACGCTGTTACCTTCCCACCGAAGTGGTACCTATTTATCTACTTGCAATTTCTTGCTTTCGAACTGCTAGGTTGGCAGGAGCTGGAACTAGAGACGGGAGCTCACCCTGTCATGCGGCACCCGGGTCTCGAACTGCTGAACTACTGACCTTCCAGAGCCTGCAGTTCAGCGTCTTAACCACTTGAGCCACCGCAGCTCCATCTAACCCACTTTTAAAAACATCTGTGTTCAAGGCCATCACTATGTGAGCCAGTTTAGTGTAGCCAGTGTGGAGAGCCAGTTTGGTGTAGTGGTTGAGTGTGCGGACTCTAATCTGGGAGAACCGGGTTTGATTCCCCACTCCTCCACTTGCAGCTGCTGATATGACCTTGGGTCAGTCACAAGCTCTGGCACAGCTGTTCTTGAAAAGAGCAGTTTTTCTGTCAAGAGCTCTCTCAGCCCTGCCTACCTCACAGGGTGTCTGTTGTGGGGAGGGGAAGGGGAAGGAGTTTGTAAGCCGCTCTGAGACTCCCTTAGGTAGTGAAGGGCAGGGTATAAATCCAATCTCTTCTTTTCTTCTTCTTCTATGTCCACTGGCAGTCACTGAGTACTGCAGAATTCCCTTTTGTCTGTCCTCATGAACCAACAGCTTCATTGGGTGCCCCTCAAGTTCTAATATTATGGGAAAGGGACAAAAAGCTCTCTCTGTCCACTTTCTCCACCCCCTGTGTAATTTTATAAAGCTCTCTAACGTCTCCCCTTAGCTTTGTTTTTTCCTGGACTGAAACATCCCAGACTCTTCAGGCTTTCCTCCTCAGAAAGGTGCTCCAGCCCCTTAATCATCTTGATTGCCCTCCTTTGCACTTTTCCCACCTCTGCCTTGCCCTTTTTTAGATATGGTGATCAGAACTGCACACAGTATTTCCAAATGAGACTGCACAGTGATTCTAGGGTACGTTTCATATATACTGTTACTGGGTGTCTGTGGGAATTGGCCAGGTTATTATCTCGTTGCAGTTTGTCCCAAATCACTGTATGCATCAGGTTTTTAAGATAACGGCGATAGTGAAGTGCTAAATGTCCATGAAAGGCAGTTTTTGTGATGAAAACATGGGACTAATACTTATTTCTAGGCAGGATCGTGCCAATATGGCGCTCCGTCTTTTCTTTTCAAACCAGAGTTGGAATTATAGGGTCATGGAGATCCCAAGTACAGATTAAAGATAGTAAACTCCCAGTATACACATTATATTTGGGGCACAATAAGTAGGCAAGAACTATGTGAGCCTGCTCTTTCTCTCTCCTCCTCCTCGGCTGAATGATGCAAGAATCAAACAGAGCTTCAGTTGTTATTGGCAAGATGAAGGGAAAACCATACGGACATGGCCCCTCTTCTGAGTTAAAAGTACATGGAAATTCAGGGATCGCCAGCAGTGGAAATGCAAATAGTTACTTAGACTTGTTCTACAGCTTAGCAACAGGTTTATTTATGAATTTATGATGTCTTTTTACTACCCTTTCAACTTGCCTTTCTCCCAAAAGGATTCAGAGTGGGTTACAATGTTATTGGAAGCCTCAATAAAACAGCAGTAAAAACGATAACAGTCCAAATGTCTGCTGTGACAAGAGCCAGAAACTGAATCATAAGGCACCTCCATGGGTTTGTGTACTAATTTGGTCAGAGGAGGAGCTGAGTAAGAGGCCGATCTGCACCTCCTGTGGTGGGAAGTAATCATCGTTAGTTTAGCTCAAGCCGTGGGTCAGACATTTGGAAGCGTCTCTTGTTAGGATTCCTGCTTCTGAGTTCCTGGGACCCCAAAGCAGCTTCCCCTTCTGCCCACATGCCAATGCAACCTTGGGAACCTCCACAGGGTCTTCCTCAAGTGGCCCCAGGGAGATATCCTTCAGTCTGCCTACAGCTGAAGCGTTTCTTCCATCTACCACATTTGTAGGGAGAGCTCCTGCATCTGGATGCTCAGACTTGGCAGTCTTCTCCGGAGTATCAGTTTAAAAAACATAGAACACTGTAATGTTACAGTGATCCCTGCCCAGTGTTAAAATATTGTGTCCCAGCATAAGATAGTGGCTGTTGTGGTTTTGTTTTACTACTCTCATCCCATGTGCTACATAGCATTATAAAATTTTGTTTTTTGTTTTAGGGAATTCCTGGAAAAGATGGGTTAAGGGTAAGTATTCCTTCTATATACCTCTCCGGTCATTACGTATGTATGATATGTATTATTTAATTGTTTTTATTTTATCTGTAGCATTTTAATGCCGCCTTTCCGCCCAGTCAAGGGTCCCCCAAAGCCAAAGCCAGCTCACATAAAAACATTAAAGCATTTGAACAATCAAAAACAGCATTTAAAATTATAAAATAATTTAATAAAACCACACAAACAATAGGAGAATCAGGGAGGTTGATGGTTATTGGACCTATACCAAGTCAAACAAGAAAGTCCTCCTGCTGGCGGAAGACTTCAGTAGAGGGAGACAGACGAAATCTCCCTGGGGGAGGGAGTTCCCAAGTTTTGGGGCCACAGCTGAAAAGGCCCTTTTGCGAATTGCCGCCCCTCAACCCTCAGCCGGGCCTCTGAGAACGTATGTCAAAACAAAGAAGCACTATGATGCAATTGACAATAACATTTAATAATTCCTATGAATATCAATTTGTATATCAGTATAAACTTTTGCAATATAGCTCAGGAAATTCTAACATATGCAAGAAAAAGTCCAACATCCTCAAAGAGCACCCGGTTAGTCCTATTATGTTAGAAGGTGTCAGCCTCTTGATACAGTTGAACTTCCTTTTTTGCTTCCTTCAAATAGTTTCTTTTTTACTTTCTTCAAATTATTGCAGTTTAACTTCTTTTTCAAGCTATCCTGAAACAAACATGATTATTTAGAATAGAATAGGAATAGAATAGAATAGAATAGAATAGAATAGAATAGAATAGAATAGAATAGAATAGAATAGAATGAAACATGAAGCTGAATGGAAAATAGTTTTGTTCTAATGTTTAATTATTTTTTAACTTTAACAATTTTAAACTTACTTCCAGTTCCATTTCAAGTATTGGTACTAGGAGCAGGCCAGTTAACTCATTTCTTAATAGTAGCAACCAGCCCTCTTTTTTTATCTGGCTAGAAGCCTCCTTTTTTCAAATTGGCTGGCAAATGCTCTCTGTCTCTGAGAATGGCTGGAGGGATTGGGTAGATGCCAAGGCTGTCGGCTCCACCTTGGGAAATGCCTGGAGATGATGGGAGTGGAGCCTGAGGGGGGCGGGGATTGGGGAGAGGAGGGACCTCAATGGGGTCTAATGCCACAGAATCCACCTTCCAAAGTGGCCATTTTCCAGGTGAGCTGACCTCTTCGATCCTAGGAGATCCTCAGCCACCACCTGGAATTTGAAAACCCTAGTAAATGCTGATTATGATGACGTGTCAGTGTGTGGAGCTTGCTGGTTGCAGGGGCTTCTGGGAAGTGTAGTGCAGGGCCCCAACATAAAATGCCGGGTCAGATCAATGCCAGGTACTGGAACACATTTTGCGAGTCCCTGAAGTGCCACTGGACCCCTGTTTCCTTTGGCTTCTATATCGACAGTAGAGGAGAGATTATTCCATTTTTTAAAAAAGACAGAGTGCTTAACTTTGCCCAGACAGTGTAGCGCCTTAAGGGCTGGAGGCTTGGTTTGTTTCATAAACACCCGTTCTTGCCCATGACTCTTCGTGCAATTTGAGGGCCCAACTCTTCTTCTGAAGGCTTTTCAGGACCTCTCAGTCAAAATCTGGTCTGGCCCTCTCATCCTGCTGGGCACCTCCGCCTCCCAGAACCCCATCCGGCAGCCGGCAGTGGTTAGAAGCAGAATGGGGGGACGTGAGATCCTTTCCCCGTTATGCTCCCGTAGCAACTCTGTTTGATAGAACTTATTTTTCTTTCAAAACACAAACGCAGAGTAGGTATGAAAAATCAATACTACACACAAATCCTGGGCAGGGGCGAATTAACTCGGGAATGTCATGAGCTGAAGTCGGCCCGGAATTGTAGTCAGACTGCTGGAGTAGGGTCCGGGGGAGACCTAGGGCTGCTGGGCCCCAGCCGCCCCCTCCGCCACGATCAGCTGGCCAATGGGAGGGGGGGGATGGCATGAAAAATTTGTGGGGGGGACCAGCAGCATCCTGACTCATTGATGTCACTCCCTGTGCACCTGGAAGTGATGCCGCTGCTACCTTGCTGGGAGAACGCGTTGGCATTTGAGCAAAGTTCTACAGTAAAACCAGAGGGATTGGCTCAAATACCAGAGTGTCCCTCGTGCTGCTGGAGGCACACTGATGTCACTTCCAGGATGTGCTGGAAGTGATGAAGAAGAAGAGATTAGATTTATACCCTGCCCTTCACTACCCGAAGGAGTCTCAGGGCAGCTTCCAATCTCCTTTCCCTTCCCCTCCCCACAACAGACACCCTGTGAGGTAGGCGGGTCTGAGGGAGCTCTGAGAGACCTGCCCTTGAGAGAACAGCTCTGAAAGAACTTGTGACTGACCCAAGGTCACACCAGCAGCTGCATGTGGAGGAGTGGGGAATCAAACCCAGTTCTCCCAAATTGGAGTCCACGGTCCTAACCACTACACCAAACTGATGTCACATGTCACTGGCCTGGGCCTCCCCCCCACCAGTAAGTTCCCCCAGCAGATACCATGGAAGACTTGTCAACCTTAGGAAGACTTAGGTTCAGATCCCCACACTAACTTAAAGCTCACTGGGTGAGCTTGGATTAGGGACTTTGGAATCACTCTCTCTGTTTGTGTGGCTAAAATTGGGAAGGGGGGGCTCTCTCTGAGCTCCTTGGCGGAAAGGCAGGATAAAAATGTACTAGACAGACAGAGGAAGTGGCCATGCACATGAAAGCTCATGCCATGAATATATTGTTCCACTGCTTCAGACCAACACGGCCACCCAGACAGACAGATAAAATGGTGTTATGAGTGGATGTCAGTGAACTGAACAGGTCCCCTAAATTCTTCAACATTTGTCACCAACTCCTTGTGGTTCATGCTCGGCCCAATTTGGGATGAGTTTTCAGGGTATAATAAACCACAGTCTGGACTCAGTGCTCCCTCTAAGCTGTATTGTGAGCAGAAATGCTACTTTGTGAGCTGCTGGCATTAATGTTGTGAGAGAGCGATTTGGCTGCTGCGTAACTTAGTTTGCTCTGGAGCCATCTTTCCTGAGCCAAAACAAAGATGTGTGAGCCGGAGGCTAAAAAACTGTGAGCTAGCTCACACTGACTCAGCTTAGAGGGAAGCAGAAGCATTCCCAAGACCGGTCTGCTGTATTCAAAACCACTGAGAAGCTCACTGACCTGCAGGGTGCTGTAACGACCCCAGAAGGCCTCTTCAAGCAAACAGACTTGAGTGCTTCCACTCTGCTTGTCTGATGGTGGCCCCTTTAGAAGCTGTTCCACTGGCGGAAGAGCCTCCTAACTCAGAGGAAGGCCCCTTACACCAGGGGAAGGCATCACTGTCAGCTGATCAGAGTGGTAAGATTAGAGTTGCCAGCTTTGGGTTGGGAAATTCCTGGAGATTTGGAGAGGGAGCCTGGGGGAGGGGAGGGTTTGGGGAGGGGGAGGGGAGGGACCTCGGCAGGGTACGATGTTGTAGAGTCCACCCTCCAAAGGAACCGTTTTCTTCGGGGAAACTGATCTCTGTAGCCTGGAGATCAGCTGTAATTCTGGGAGATTTCCAGGCCCCACCTGGAGGTTGGAAACCCTAGGTAGGAGAGCAGCTGGGTTTTTCAGCCATATACTCTGTAGCAGGGGCCATTTCCTAGAAAAAAGAGGTGCAGGGGCTCATTTGAATAACTCATTTGCATATGCCACATGCCACGGGCATGTTTAAAATGAGTATATGCAAATGAGTTTAACCCCCCTCCCGAGTCTCTCCACAAAAGTGGAGAGGCTCAGGGGAAAAGGGGGCATGTCTACCCATATCCCCTTCCCCTCCCCAGCCAAGAAAGGAAGGGCTACCTGGAGGAGGGAAGGGAAGGGAAGGGTAGGGAGGGAGACATGTCTGGGTTCCTGGCCCAATCTTCTCCAGGTGCCCCGCGGCCGCGGGCACCTGGAGAAGATCGGGCCAGGAATCCAGGGATTTAAATCCCCCCGAGGCTCTCTGCAAAAGCGGAGAGGCTCAGGGGGAAAGGCAGGCATATCTGCCTGCCTCCCCTTCCCTCTCCAGCCAACCTGCCACAGTGGGCTGCCTGGAGGAGGGAAGGGCAGGGAGGGAGACAGGGAGGGGCATTCCGGCAGGAAATGACTCCTGCTCTGTAGGAAGTACAAGTGGAGACCCGCAAGAAACTCGCAGGATGGTCATCCCATTCCTCACACCTTTGCTTCCTCCCCTCTACCCTTACCTATCTCACACTCTTTCTCCCTTCTGGGGGTGGAGCCATAGACTCAACCCTCCAAAGCAGCCATTTTATCCAGGGGAACTGATCTCTGTCACCCGGACAACAGTTGTAATTCTGGGTGATCTCCAGCCCTCACCCAGAGGCTGGCAATGGTAGTTCTCATGGAGGAAATGGCTGGTTTGGAGGGTGGAGTCTATGGCATTATACTGGTCTGAAGTTCCTCCCCTCCTCAAACCCCACCATCCCCAGGATCCACCCCTTAAATGTCCAGGAGTTTCCCAATCCAGAGTTGGCAACCCTATTTCCTTCCCACCCAACAGCCAACTTAACCTTTATCTGCCTTTATCTGTCTTCAGCTTTTTGTCTCCACCCCCTCCCCCACAGCTTCTACCAAGGAAAATTATAGTCTTTCTCCACAGTGGGGACCAAAGCAGCTTACATTATTCTCACCTCCTTTTTATCTGCACAACAACCCTGTGAGGTTGGTTAGGCTGAAAGTATGTGACTGGTCCAAAATCACCCAGTCAGCTTCCACTGCAATATGGGGATCTGAACCTGGGTCTTGCAGACCTATTCTGAGGCTCTAACTGCTGCATCACTGCTGGCTTTCAAAGGATGGCTGCTGAACAGCAGCAAGCAGCCAGGCCAAGTTGAGTCATGCAAATTAGGTGGTATCAAGTCACCCAGAGGGTGCTGCCTAGGGATGCCAGCCTCCAGGTGGTATCTGGGGATCCCCTGGAATTACTGCTCAGCTCCAGACTACTGAGATAACTTCCCCTGGAGAAAATAGATGCTTTGGAGGGTGGACTCTAGGGCATTGTACCCCACTGAGGTCCCTGTCCTCCCCAGACTCCATCCCCAAATCTCCAGGAGTTTCCAGACCTGGAGCTGGCAACCCCACTACCCCATCCCCTGCCAGTGCCCGTGGGGGGACCTGGCAACCCTATACTGCTGCCAGGCCTAGGGTTGGCAACCTCCAAGTGGGGCCTGCTGGAGAGTGAACTCCAGAGATCTGTGAACAACAGAGATCTGTCTCCCTGGAAAAAATGGCTGCTTTGGAGGGTGGATTCTGTGGCATGATACCCAGCTGAGGCCTCTCCCTTCCCCAAATCCTGCCCTCCTTGCACTCCACCCCAAAACCTCTAGGAATACCCCAGCCTGGCCCCAAGGCTCCCTCCCTCCCTCCCCCTCCCTCCCTCCAAGGCCGAAAGAGGCCTGGAAAGAAAGGGCCCTTCTCCCCCACCCCCTTTGACTGACAGAGCCAGTCAGAAGCCTCCCCCCCCCCCAACCCGTTGATGCCTGGAGTCAGGTCCCTGCAGAGGCCATTTCAAAAGGCTTTTGGGGGGGAATTCAACTGTCCCTGAAGGGATTTCCTCACTGTTTGGATTTTTCTACAAACCCAGGAAGTCTACTGACTATGTAGGAAAAGCTGTTGGGGGAGAGTGAGGCCCCTGTTGGTGGGAATAGGTATCCGCACAGAAAAAAAAAGTCTGGAATTAGAATAAGGATAAGTGCTGATCTGATTGTAATGTGGCCGTTGACTATTGGGAGAACAGCACTGGACAAGGAATGGACTTATCCTGTGTGTGTTCCCCCCCCACCCCATTTTTTAGGGTGAACCAGGAGCTCATGGTGCGCCAGGGCAGAAAGGAGAACCAGGCCCCAAAGGAGAAAAGGTAAGTGCTCTTTTAATATAGAAGCAGCTGTCTGTTTCAGTTGCCAGTGATGTTTTTTTAATTGTTTTTATTTTACAAGATCGATACGCCACCTTTCTGCCCCCACGGGGGCAACCCAGGCGGTTAACACGCTGAAAAGATGCACGATAGAATCACGTCTGAAAAAGCATTAAAAGCAACAAAATCACATCACTGAGGCATTTAAAACCAGGGCTAAAATAATTTTTCTTTTTGTTGTTTGCTGTCTAGTCCCAGCGGACTTACGGTGACTCCACAGGGTTCCCAAGGCACGAGACATTCAGAGGTGGTTTGCCACGGCCTGCCAACTCTGTAGCAACTCCAGACTTCCTTGGGGGGATGTCTCTCGTCCAAGTACCAGTCAGGGCTGACCCTGCTTAGCTTCTAGGATCTGATGAGATCAGGCTGGCCTGGGCTATCCACATCATGGCCAGGGTTGCCATCCCCTAGGTCCTGGCAGGGGTTCCCCCAGTTTTGGGGGCTCCAGTCCACTGCTGGTCAGCTAGCCGGTGGGGGAAACCCTGCCCCCAAGCCCCGCCTCCTAGCCCAACTGCCAGTAGCCATCCCTCCCCTCCTGCAAGGTTTAAAGGGCCCTTCAGCTGGTCGGCGGGGAGCACGAGGCCCACTGATCAGCTGGAGGGCCCTTTAAATCTTGCAGGATGGAGGGACAGGGGCATCCGCCTTAACTTAATTTAATTTAAAGGGATCCTTTAAATGCTTTGGGGAAGAAGCGGGGGTGGCAGCGCATGGCTGCAATCCAAGTTGCGGATTTGCAGCTTGGAGTGCAGGTGCCGATCCCCAACGTGATGGCATCACTTCTGCGTGACATCATCACTGTGGGGCTGTCTCATCACTTTGGGAACACCCCCCAAAGTCCCCCGCGTGGAACTCAGAAGGACCTGGCAACCGTAGTCATGGCTGAAATACATACAAAACCATAAAATGTTGGGTTGATTGACTCCCTTATTCTTTTTTTTTTAAATTCACAATTTATTAATTTCTGTAGTGAATAACAACACAGAATATTAATCTCATTTTCCAACAACCTATTATATTATTCACCCCAAAATTATTAATAGGAAGTGTTCTCAAACTAATCGACTAACTCCTGTTATACGTACCTAACTACTAACCAAGAATTACTTCCTGTTCTGAATCCTATTATCTTATACCACCCATTAAGTATAGTTCCATTCAGTTTCCCTCATTCTAAACGTTAAGATGATGGGTGCAGAATACTTACCCAGAAGGCTCTCCCGTATTACTTGCACACAGAAGGTGACCGTCCTGTGCACATGTTAAGTGCCACGAGAGTGCAGGCTGGAATGCCATGTTTGGTGGGTGGGTGTAGCGGCGAGACAAGAACCGCGTGGCAAGAGGAACACTCATCCTGCTCCTAGATGCCAGCTGGGTTTTTGTTCCAGAAAGCAAAAGGACTGGTGTTGTGTGTGTAGGTGTTCCTGATCTGATATTGACTTGCACGAGCGGCAAGGAGCCACAGACGGCAATGTGTGATCAGGGCAGGCGGTGGAGGGGACAGAGAGAGCTGGAGAAGGGAGAGGACGAAGTGGCAAGAGTGAGATACAGACAAGAAGTGGAGGAGGAGGTGGGTGAAAAGGTGGCTGGAGGGAAAGAGAATGTGGCACGCGAGGGAAAGAAGGGCAAGAGGAACACAAGAACATAAGAGAAGCCAATGTTGGATCAGGCCAATGGCCCATCCAGTCCAACACTCTGTCACACAGTGGCCAAAAATGGCATCAGGAGGTCCACCAGTGGGGCCGGGACACTAGAAGTCCTCCCACTGTTGCCCCCCCAAGCACCAAGAATACAGAGCATCACTTGCCCCAGAGTCCCTATCTATACTTTGTGGCTAATAGCCACTGATGGACCTCTGCTCCAAATGTTTATCCAATTCCCTCTTGAAGCCGTCCATGCTTGTAGCTGCCACCACCTCCCATGGCAGTGAATTCCACGTGTTAATCACTCTTTGAGGGAAGAAGTACCTCCTTTTATCTGTTCTAACATGACTGCTCAGCAATTTCATTGAGTGCCCACGAGTTCTTGTATTGTGAAGAGATTCATCCCATCTGATTAGATGGCTCAGTGCCCACTGAAGGGGTAGTAGTGCAAGGAAGGTTGTGTTCCCTGGGACTTATCAGCCAGAACTTGTTAATTAATTAATTAATTAAGTAATTAATTCAATTTTTATCCTGCCCTCCCTCAAGGCGAGCTCAGGGCAGCTTAAATTAAAAGTTAAAATACATTAAAACACAAATTGTAAACATCATAAAAATCATATACAGTTTATAAAATAAAGTGCTAGTGGCGGTGTGATCATACATAGAAATCCCAGTAGGCCATGATGGAATGGTCCCAGAAGAGTATAGTCAGAGTTAATAAGCAGCTTGTCAGACTATTTATAGAAACTGTTGCAGGCTGCTAGTGATGGCATGGAGGGCCGTACCGCAGTTCGGTTGTTGGGAGTGGCTCCTAGTCAAAGGCCTGGTGGAAAAGCTCTGTTTTGCAGGCCCTGTGGAACTGTAAGAGGTCCTAGTGTCTTTCCTGAGGGCTGTGTAAAGGTCACTGCCACTTCCTCATTCTGCACTTAAGACTGCAGGATATTGGTTAGTTTGCTCTAGTGGAGTAATTATCAAACTGCTTTCAAAAGAAAGTATGCATAAGACCCTACATAGGGGTGGCCCGGTGCACTCATATCCCCTACAAGTCACTAGTGAAAAGCAGTGCCTCTGTGGTCACACTGGAATATCCTATGGATAGCATATGAGAGAAACAATGCCCCAGAAGCCTGGATCCCCACTTCAGAAAATGTTCCCATTACTCTTTGGAACTTCACATTCTAGGCAAAACTACATGCACATTAATAGCTCTTAGGTTAGCAGCTCTTGGTTAGGAAATACCTGAAGATTTTGGGGGTGGAGCCTGAAGAGTGTAGGGTTTGGGATGGGGAGGGGAGGGACCTTTGTGGGGCATAATGCTATAGAGTCCATCCACCCTCCAAAGCAGCCATTTTCTCTAGGGGAACTGGTCCCTTTTGCCTGAGAATCAGTTGTGAAAACTGGAGATCTCAAGGCTCCATCTGGAGGTTGGCAACCCTACTGGTGACACAGTTCACAGAAGACAGAGTTTATCGTGAAGGATTCCGGTTTACCATCTGAAATCGCTTGTCTCTGATGCAGGGCCTGTTTGAACTTCCTCAGATTTGCATCGTCAAAGGACACAAGAGGGGCAAAGAACCAGGGGTCATTTCCTGCCGAAGCACCCCGGAGCAGCGCTCCAGCAGTAAGGAGTCCAGGCCCTGCCCCCACCCATGGAGAGACTCAGGGAGGAGGGGATTTAAATGCCTGGGCTCCCTGCCCAAACTTCTCCAGATGCCCCACAGCCATGAGGCATCTGAAGAAGATCAGGCAGGGAACCCAGGCATGACTGCCTCCCTGCCCTCTCTGTCTCCAGGCAGCCCGCCATGGTGGGTTCGCTGGAGACTAGGAGGGCAGGGAGGCAGACATGCCTGACTTTCCCCCTGAGCCTCTCCACTTTTGCAGAGAGACTCAGGTGGGTTAAATCCCCCCTTATTCGCATAACTCATTTTAAATATGCCTGCCCTTTGCAAATCCCCCCTCATTTGCATAACTCATTTTAAACATGCCTGCTCATTTGCATATGCAAATGAGTTGCGCACATGAGCTCCTGCTCCTCTTTTTTTAGGAAATGACCCCTGCAAAGAACTATTTGGGGCTGCTCTGTTACTGATGGTGCAGTCCTATGAAGGGTTTCTCCACTCTGTCTGTCGAAATCAGTGAGGTTCAGACTGGAGTAACTCTGCAGAGGATTGCAGTCTTAATATTACTGTTCACCCTTTTCTGTGCTCCTGAGTGTCTTTGCTGAGCAGTTCATAGAACAGCTTCTCGTACGAGTCCTTTCCCCGTATCACTTGCTTCCTATGACCAAATTCATAGCGACGGCATTTGTGTTTTGCTCCTTTGGAGGTGTCAGTGTGTACCTCTCTGCCACTTCTGAGCCCTCACTTCAAGACAAACAGCTTCTTTTCAGAACAACGGCTCAAGCACCAGCTCTCTTCATTTGGTTCTCTCCAGTTTCTACAGCTCGACAAAACTTCAGATGTGGGCAAATGGCTCTTCAGTTACCCTGCTTGGGTGATCTGGGTTTTTCAGGGCATTGAAGGTGGAACAGCAGAGGACTGTCGAGTGTGCCACTTGCTTTTCCCGTGTTCAAAAAACATATTGAATCCGTGTAGCTGAAAATGACTGTGTAGATCTGGGATCCCCAAACTTTTTGAGCCTGCAGACACCTTTGGAAACCTGAGAAGGTGCAGCCATAAAAATCACTGATACAAAACGGCTGCCGTGGGAGTCAGAGCTGGCCACAAGGGGTTGCCGTCAGTCACACAGTGGAGATCTGTGGGCTGCGGTGGCAGCTGCCGCCACAGCAACGCATTTAAAAATCTGCACAGCTAATCAAATCTCCAGTGGCCAATCAGAAACAAAACCTCCACTCGTCCCACCCACTTTCTAGAAACACTTCATGGGCGCCAGGGAAGGTGTCAGCAGGTGGCACTGTGGCACTCACCAGCACCACTTCGGGGACCCTGGTATGGATCGTGGACGATGATGGCTGTATCATCCCAATATCAGGTCCTTACAAAAATTGCTGTCTATCTCTACTTGGGATTCTGACTGGAAATAAAGAAGAAGAAGAAGAAGAGATTGGATTTATACCCCGCCCTTCACTACCCAAAGGAGTCTCAGAGCAGCTTACAAACTCCTTTCCCTTCCCCTCCCCACAACAGACACCCTGTGAGGTAGGTGGGGCTGAGAGAGCTCTGACAGAAACTGCTCTTTTTCAAGAACAGCTGTGGCAGAGTTTGTGACTGACCCAAGGTCACATCAGCAGGTGCAAGTGGAGGAGTGGGGAATCAAACCCGGTTCTCCCAGATTAGAGTCCTCGCACCTAACCACTACACAATACTGGCTCTCTAAAGAGACTGTCTGTTTCAGTGCAGCTTAGGATTGCCAGGTGAGGCCAACAAGTGGGCGGGGAACTTACCAGGAGGCTCCGGAAGAGGGGAGGGAGGCTCTGGGAGAGGGAACTCCAAAGCGAGTTCCCAGTGAGCTGCCATTGCATTTAAAGGGACCGCGTTCTTTTTAAGTGCTTTCTCTCCACTGGAAATAATAAACCTTCTTTTGGGGCTCATAGAATTGGACCTCCTGTCCAAACGTTTTGAAATTTGGGAAGTTTTTTGAGGAGAGGCATCAGCAGCTATGCTGAAAATTTGGTGCCTCTGCCTCAAAAAAACAGGGCCCCCAGTGCCCCAGATACCCATGGATCAATTCTCCGTTATACTCTATGGGGACCAGACTCCATAGGGTATAATGGAGAGCCCAGCAGCTATTTCCCCCCCCCTTTCTGATAGCTCTAAATTAGGGGGAGGGGCTCCAAACTGGGGAATCCCCTGCCTTCAGTTTGGCAACCCTAAGGCGGGTGTAAAGTGCACTTGGAAAGTTCTCCCTCCCCCGAACAGCTCTGGTTTCCATTGGGCTTCCTGAGGCTCACGTGATCACTCTAGGGGTGACATCACAATGGGAGCCAGAATCCCCAGCGAAGCAAATCTTCTCATCCAAGGCTGCTGTAGCTCCTTGGCAGAAACGTTCTGGAGAAATGGCATGAGCCCTTCCGACTTGGCTACCGTAGCCAGTGGCTGCCAGAGGGATCACAAAGCCGTTTCCTGTCTTGTCCATGTCTTTCTGCAAACAGAAGTTCCTTCCCCTACTACCGCTGCCACCACCACAGAACTGGAATCTTTATTGCACTCAATTCGAGAGCATACTCAAGGTAATGTCTTCTTAACAGCAGAGAAGTGAATGCGTGAAAAGGATTCTGACTCAATTTTGTCTTTCATTTCAAATGCCTTTGGCAGCTTGACAAGAGGACGTGTCGGCATGACTACTGAATAATTCCCAAGGTCATAAACATTGGGGTGTAATTAAGCAAGCTACAAGATGCATTTGGCATCCCTTTTCCCAAGCCCTTACAGTGTTATCCTCTTTCTTCTTCTTCTTCTAGGGAGATGCTGGGACTGGTTTGCCTGGACTCCCTGGGCTTCCAGGGCCACCCGGACCACCGGCTCCATCCCAGGGATTTGTGAGTGTTCATGCCTCTTGTGCGGAGCTCCATCTCTGGTTGTCCTCTGGCCTTGTGTGGTACTGTGCTTGTGGCAGAGATTCTGTTGTGTTGTGATTGCGTCTGGGAGGAGAGAGAGAGGACGGTGTGGGTGGGAGAATGCTTGAGAACGTGAGGGGAAGAGGAAGAGAAGAGATGAGAAGTTGTGAGAGGAGAGGAGATTCTGCCAAGATTTGCTTCTTGAATCACTCCGTGGCGGTCATGTGGGAGATTTGGGTGCCCTGGATTTGCCTGCTACATCGTGTTGCCAACTCCAGGGAACTTCCTGGCAATTTGGGTGTGGAGCCTGGGCAGGGTGGAGTTTAACTCAGCGGGGTCTAATGCCATAGAGTCCACCCACCAAAGCTGCCATTTTCTCCAGGGGAACTGATCTCTGCAGTCTAGAGATGAGTTATAATTCCAGGAGATCTCCAGGACCCACCTTGAAGATGGCAACCCTATGTGCCACAACTTTTTATTGGTTTGTTTGTTTACTTAATTTATACCCTGTCTTTCTCCTCAGTGGGGACCCAAAGTGGCTTATATTGTTCTCCCTTCTTCCATTTTTTCCTCACAGCAATAACAACAAAAATATTTTCTTTTGAGGTAGGTTTGGCTGAGAGTAGCATTGCCGCTCCCCCAGGGAGGCCAGGAGATTTTGGGGGCCCCAATCAGCCATTGCCCAGCTGTCCAGTGGGGGAAGTCCCACCCCTGAGAAGCCCTCTCCCGGTGCCACTGGTGCCGGCATGGTGACATCATCCAGGAATGACATCATCGCTTTTCCGATGTTGGGGGCAATGCTCTAGGCTTTGGGCAAAACGCTATGGTTTTGAGGCCCAAAAAACCATAGAGTTTTGCCCAAAACCTAGAGCATCGCTCCTGATGTCAGAAATGCAATGACGTCCCTTCTAGGTGACATCATCACAGTGCAAGGGCTTTGCTTGTGTGCCAAAATAACTCCAGGGAGGATCAGGAGTCTCCCCACCGGCAGCCAGGTAGGACCTGGCAACCCTAGCTGAGAGTGTGTGACTGGCCCAGGGTCTCCCACGGAAATTCCATGGCAGAACTTGGGTCTCCGTGATCCTATTCCAGGACTCTAACTATGACACCACAGTGGTGCTCACTGTAGGCTTCTAGTCAGCAAGAAGCTGAGCAGACAGAAGCCCGAGGTCAAGATCGAGGTACGTAGTGGTTAAAATACTGGGTTACGATCCAGGAGACTGAGGTTCAAATTCCCACTCAGGCATGAAGGTCACTGGGTGACCCTGGGCCAGTCACTCTCTGTTGGCCTTATCTACCTCACTGTTGTGAGAATAAAATGGAGAAGGCAGATCCATGGGCACTGCCTTGAGTTTCCTGGGGGAAGGAATGAGCCCAAATGGATTTGATTAGGATAGATAGATCAGAATAGCTCAGTGGTACGGGAGGCCTGGGGACAGTGGCGATGCTGCCTCATTCAGTGACTGGCATCCAGTGAACCTGATGGGCAGTAGATTCAAGGTGAGGCCTGGAGATTTCCCGGTGGACAAAAGGAAATGGATCTTTATATGGACAGACGGATAGACAGGCAGGCTGGTGAGAGTAAGAAAGGAATAGACACGAGCCAACAGCCACATTTGTTTATTCAAGACTGCCCCACCCCATATTTAAGGTGGTGGCAGCTGATTTTTTACTTCAAAAAGAGCTGTACTGCTTGTGTGGGAGGGACTCAGCCCATGCAGCCAATGGATAGCGTAAACTGGGTAAGCTTCTGAATGACCGGCCAGAGAGCGAATTGATTTTGGAGCATGTGGAATGTTCTGGAGTGTGCTACCACCAACTCTCTCCTGAGGAAGGCACTTCTCTTGGCTCCTGTCTGGGACTAACTGTGACTGACTGTCCCCTCACTGACTGTTTTCTGTCAGTAAAAAAAACAAAGGACTTTCAGCATAACACCCTCCCCCGCCTACTGCCAACTTGGCCACTTTCCTCTCAGAATAAACTGAAAACAGCTCTCTCTCCTTTTTGGCTCCACCATGGCTGGCTGGCTAATGAGCTGGGCCAGTGACCATCAAAACATTCTCTTTAACCCCCTGCTGTGTGGCTGACTTTCTCCTAGGGTTGCCAATCTCCAGGTGGGACCTGGTGATCTCCCACTGTTACAGTTGATCTCCAGATGACAGAGACCAGTTTCCCTGAAAAAAATGGCTGCTTTGGAGGGTAGACCCTATGGCATTATCTCCACCTGTCCTTCCATCCCCCCCATGCTGCCCTCCACAGGATCCACCCCCCAAATCTCCAGGTATTTCCCTAATCAGAGCTGGCAACCGTACTTTCTCCTCAGTGCCTGTTGCTAGGCAACCAGGTCCTGTCAGTAAAAGGCCCTTTCTACACCTGTTTTGGTCTTTGGGAGAAAACTCATTGGGGCCATTCCTGATAGGGTTGCCAACTCTAGGTGGGAAGTTCCTGGAGATTTGAAGGATGGAGCCTGGAGAGGGTGAGGTTTGAGGAGGGGTGGGACCTCAGACAGGTACAATGCCATAGACTCCACCCTCCAAACCAGCCATTTCCTCATGGGGAACCATTGTTGCCAGTCTCCAGGGGAGGGATGGAGATCACACAGAATTACAACTGCTCTTCAGATGGCAGAGATCAGCTTGCCTGAAGAACATGGTGGACTCTGTGTCATTATACCCTTCTGAGGTCACCACAGCTAATTGACACTGAGTGCCTAAGGCCAGGGCACTCTCCCAGAGCATGTTTTTAGAGCTCGTTGTATTTATTTCCACAACGAGCCTTATTCCTAGTATCACCATATTGAAGTTTGCCACTGAATTTTACCTCAGGTTAACATGGAGGTTCTGCTTGGGCAAAATATAAAAGGTATTTTGAAGGAAACTAAAAGAGTTCAAAGCAGGTGTGTGTGTGTGTGTGTGTGTGTGTGTGTGTGTGTGAGAGAGAGAGAGAGAGAGAGAGAGAGAGAGAGAGATTGAATATTTTTACATATTTAGGTTTCCATTTAATTTATTTCACCTAAAATGATATCTGGGGCAAATGTGAACACTTCTCTTAAGGTGAAATACGTGAAGAATTTTCTGAGAAGCTTAAAGAACTTTGGTAAAACTAGTGACATTCTTGGGTGGAAGTTGGTTTCCCCGCATCCCACCAACAATATTTTAAAGTTTTTTTTCTTTGTTTCAGAAAAGAATTGAAATGGAAGGGTCTGGCTCTGGATCTGGCGATTTTGACAAAGACATTGAACTTCCGAGAGTAAGTAGGTGCTGATAGTTTGTTCAAGTCTCCTAAAGGCCTTTACAAACTACAGGACAAAGTTTGAGTCCAGTGCTCCCTTTAAAACCAACAAATTTGATTCCAGTTATCAGCCTTCGATACCATGTACATGAAAGTTTGTACCTAGAATCAAATTTGTTGGTCTTAAAGCTACCACCGGACTCAAACTTTATTCTGTTGTGTCAGACCAGCATGGCTAGCCACCTGAATGTACAAGCTATAGTTTGTAATGTAAAGGTGTAAGGGATGGAAGTGTTTTGTAAGCTAAAAATGACTACTATGGATTGCTGTAGAGCTAGACGGGGGCCTAGAAAACTTGGTCCTTTCAGAATTTAGACCTTTTTTTTAATAGGATTTTTTTATTACTTTTCCACTATAAACTACAAACTACACACTACAGTTTCAGAGTAGCAAGGTACATTGATAACCTATCTTGCGCTTTAGGTATTACCCTACAATTATGATTACAGTATATCTTTTAGTTTCTAAATAGAAAGTATTCATATAGAAAGAACAATAATAATAATAAAAGAAATAACATAATTCATTAGGTTTTTACATAGAAAAAACTGAAAACATTATTTTGCTGCTTTCTTGTCTTTGCGCTTCTTCTTTTTTTGCCAGGGGAGTTTAACCTTATATGATCTGGGGGCAGCAGCTCCCATGTCAGAGTCAGAGTCAAAGATGTCACCCAGGGAAGCTGAAGATGAGCTGTCAGTGGCTGCCTCCTGTAGTTCGCTGTCTTTTTCTGTCGCCTTCTCTTCCTCTGCTTCTTTTCTTCACTTTGTTGAAGTTTGATGCTGCTTCAGGAATACTTCTGCTTTGGAGAAAGAGTCAATCTTTTCCTTCTTTTCTTTGTAATTGAATATAAGGCCTTCTGGTAGAATCCATCAATTTTGGACATTGTTCTTTTGAAGAAATGTTGTGATATTTCTGTATTGCTTCCTCTTCTTGCATACTTCATATGGAACGTCTTTCAATATTTTTATCTCTTCCTCTTGAATTTTTAATGTTGTGGCAGTGGGCGCTTTAAGTATTCGGTCCCTTGTTGATCTTTTTGTAAATGTGACAAATATTTCCCCTGGAAGATTATTTTTCCCCACAAACTCTGAATAGGTTCTATAAATCATGTCTATGTCTGCTTGTAGTGTTTCAGGTTTGCTATTAATCAAGGGGGCCAGTGCTTCACTTAAAATTTCTCTTAAATTTTCATCTTTATTTTCTGGAACCCCTTGAAATCCTAAAACATAGAGAGACCTCTTCACCTGCAATTGTAGTAGTTGTTTTTCAGAAGCTCTATCTTTATCTGCAGTGTCCATTCTTTGAACCAGTTCTTTGGTCTTAGTTTCAACATTTTTTAGCTTTTGAGACATCTTCTCTGATGTAGCTTTAGTCTCCCTCAAGTCCTTCTGCAAATCATCAAATTCCGTGTTGAGATTTGTGAGCTGATCCAGCAGGGGGCGCAAGGCTTCAGAAATCGTAGTAGCTATGTTGATGGTAGTTTCCAGTCTTGTGACCGATGATGTTGCACTGGCATTTCCTGTGGTGCCTCTGCCTCTGGACGCCATTTTACCCCCTCACTGCATCATTGTTTACATTAAGGTAAAAGTTTGTAAAAGTTCTGAAGTTTTTCTATGCAGTAATTATCGGGTCTTGATGCATTCCGCTTAGGTTGGGTGGGTTTCTAACAGCTTATTCCCGGCTTGCTTCATATTTCACTGCTTTCTACGCTGTAGGGTAGGGTTCTTCCTCCAGGGAGACCTCCCCATTTCTCTGTGAAGCTTTGCCGTCTCACTGTCAGTTCCTCTATCCTCTTTAGATTTGTCTTTCTTCTGAGACTTCTGTACTCACTTTTTTTTTAATTGCTGGGTGTCTTCCCGTAGGGAAAGGCCTTTTCCTTAAGTCCTTGCATGCTCTGGTCCAGTGAACATCTCTGGTCACCATTGCTGGCCTCGGGGCAGCGGGACCTTGAGGAGCAAAAAGAGAGCCTCAATCCCCAAGCTGCGGCTTCGGGAGTGGCTCCTTCAGCACTCCAGGGTAGAAGCTCCCTACAAGAGCTTCAGGGGGAGACCGAAAACATCCGATCCGAATCACACCCATCAGAGCTCGATGGAGTGCGTTCATTCGCGAGGCAACGAAAACCAGAATTTAGACTTGATAATCTGCTTGGAGAATTTGTTTATATCCCACATCACCAGTGACCTTAGGGTGAGGAGAGGGAGTGGGTTTGAAGTCCAGACATCAAAAATGTGGGCTGGAGGTGGGTGGGAGCAGGCAGGAGCAGGCAGGACAAAGGAAACTGGAGCCCAGTGTGTTGTAGTACTTAGTGTCGGACTAGGATCTGGGAAACCCAACTTCGAATCTCCACTCTTCCATGAACACTTGCTGGGTGACCTTGGACCAGTCACGCACTCTCAGCCTAACCTACCTCACAGAGTTGTTGTGAGGATAAACAGAGAAGAATGACATAAATTGCTTCAGATTCCCAAACCTGGGTTTCCCAGATTCTAGACTGACACTTTAGCTACTACAACACACTGGCTCTGGTGTTCTTTGTCCTGCTCACTCCCACCCACCTCCAGTTTATGTTTTTGATGACTGGACTTCAAATCCACTCTATCTCCTCACCCCTTTCATTTAAAACATTTTTTTAAAGGCACTAAAATATTGATATATCAATATACCATTGTAATATAGGTTTAGCAGGTTCTCTGAATTCCCAGCTTTCATTTTTAAAAAGGGAAGTCTCTAGCGTTCTCCCTTACAGAGATATGCCTTTTTCCTTATATTGTCCTCAGGAAAGAGACTAGAGACTTACTTAAAAAAAAAAAGAAATCTTGGAATTCAAAGAACCTGCTTAATCTGTCATTGCAATGGCATATGGATATATCAGTGTTTTAAGGATGTTTTTTTTTTTAAAAAAAAAAAGGGGGGGGAGTGCTGGGATGCCACTAATGATAACAGCACTCTTCCTTGAAAATCCTGCCTATTAAAGGCACATGTGGAAGAAAATAAACTCACCCGACAACTGTGAAAATACAGAAGCAGGGCAGAAGGGCAGAAGAACCATACCCAAACCAATCCCCATGCTTGTGGATCGACTGCCAAGAAAATCAGGAATAAGTTGAACGTGCGGAAAATCCCCCTGCGTCCCTTTTCCCCTCCCCTGATCACACTTGTGGTTTCTGGTTCCTTGCCACAAACACAATTCAGTGTCACAGCAGGAATGCCTACACGTACAACACCAGCCATTTTGCTTCCTGAGACAACCCGCCCCCCCCACCCTCCTGGCATCTAGGAGCAAGGTGAGCATTCCTCCTGCCACCCTGCTCCTGTCCCACCACTACAACCATGTTCAGGTGCAGTCACACTGTGGCCACGTCAACCAGGGTGTTCTAGCCTGCATAGTCTTAGCACTTGACATACATGTGCATAAGACACTTGAAGCTGGGCGATCCAGATCTTTGCCTGATCCAGCAATGGCCTTCTGCCTTCTCCATTCCCGAACAGGCAGGGGAGACGAGCGGTGGAGGAGCAAGGCACTGGCTGCAGCTTCACTCTCGGACTTGGGCTTCTGAAAGGGAGAGGCGCTGTCTGTGGCTGTGGCCGACCCGGCACTTTAACAAGCAGAGGGTTGAATGCTGCAGATCTGCTCCACTAGAGGAGGCTCTTTCTCCTCGTGGATCAGGCTTCCCCAAATGTACGACACTCGACAGTTTACAGTCTGTGCAGTTGGTACGCTTGCATCAGGAGAAAAGCCTCCTTCCACGAAAGGAAAACGCCTCCATGGGATTCAGCCCAGGATTGCCACTTTCTTTTCCTGGCTGCGCTCCTGTGCTTCTTCATCCAGGCACACAACAACGTAATTGGCGCAGCTTTACTTACCTGCATTCCAAGGAAGTTTTTGTTGATGCATTGATTTTAAATCACGTGAACCCATGAAGCTGCCTTCTACTGAATCAGTGCCTTGGCACATCAGCGTCAGTCTCGTCTACTCAGACTGGCAGCGGCTCTCCAGGGTCTCACCCAGAGGTCTTTCACATCACCGACTGCCAGATCTTTTAACTGGAGCTGCTAGAGATCAAACCTGGGACCTTCTGCATGACAAACAGATACTCTACCCCTGAGCCATGCATGTTAGGGTGCCTCTTAAGGCACAAAAGAAGGACAAGATTTTTTTTAAAAATTGTCATGCTTAAGTAATGACTAAAACTGTACGTGCCAAACTGTTGCTTGCTACAAAGCTGTCAGAAGCCCTGGAATTTCCCTTGGTCAGGGGTTTGCAGGTCTGGTTGATGTTCCCTAAAACTGACATCTGCAGGGTTTCTTCTAAATAGAGAAGCATTTCTTGTGATGATTTGGGAGTTAAGTGGGATTAGCATTGGTTTCCCTCTCAACCCACTTCCTCCTAGGAATGAGGAAGTGCTAGGGTTGCCAGCCTCCAGGTGGGGCCTGGAGATCTCCTGCTTTTACAACTGATCTCCAGCTGACAGAGATCAGCTCCCCTGCAGAAAATGGCTGCTTTGAAGGGTGGACTCTGTGACATTGTACTATGCTGAGGCCCCCCCCTTCCCCAAACCCCGTCCTCTCCCAGATCCACCCCCAAAATCTCCAGGTATTTTCCAGTCTTCCAAAAGACCTCCATGAGCTGTCGAAGATTACCCAGTGCAGCCCTGGATCCCATATGGACAGCCATTTTAAGAGCTTGAACTTCCACCAAGCCGCACTTCTAGCAAGCAAAAGTTCAGATTGTAATAACCAGGAAACCTACCCAGATAAGTTAAGATTTAAACCTGGATCATGGCAAAAGGGGGTTGGATCTGGCCTGTTTCTGCACTCAGTCTCATCTAATTCCCCGCCATGCTACAGCCACCATCCTGCATGGATTTTTGTATGTGCATAGGTGTCCAAGGCAGCGGCTAGAAAAGCTCTCTAATGGCTGCCACCACTCTGGTATGGGGTCTCCTCGGGAGGGCCCAGAGCACCCTCCCGACCCTTATCCACTCTTTTCCAATAGGGTATACTTTATATGTGATCGAATGAGGTGTGAGGGCTAGGGTGTACAAAAAAAATCAGGTTATTTCGGATTTGGGTCTATTGGACCTAAGAAATATCCATTCAGCCGAATATGCCTGAATACCAGTATCGGTATTCCAGTGGTATTTGAGTAAATATTCAGGAACCTGAATATATTTGGGTCCATTGTACCCTTTGGGAACCCTCCCCATAGGCTATAATGAAGACTGAACTTCATGCACTGTGCCATGGTGTGATTCAGGGAACGAAGGGATTTTAACTTTTAACACTTTCCCTTATCTTTGGGGCCCAGCCAAGGGAAGGTATTTAAAGCCCTGGAAGTTAAAATACCTTCCCTTCACTGGGGGAGGCATGCTGTTGCAGCGCACATCCCCAGCGAAGGGATTCGTGAATGAATGCAGAATAGATTCGGCACTATTTGGGGAATCTGTATTCAGCCAGCTTTCAGCATGCCCGAATAATGCCAAATTGCATTATTCAGGTTTTTATTTGGTTCAGCCGAACCAAATGCACATCCCCAGTGAGGACCGAGGCAGAATAATAAACAGTTTTATTTAAGCTGTCTAGTAACTACTGTAATTCAAGCAATGTTTAAAATATTGACAACAGTAAAGGTAGGTAAACAAACAAAATAAAACACCCTAACACGTCTATCTAGACTGTTCCCAGGTGTCTCTTGGTGACCAGCTTCAAGCTGACTCACCCCTTCCCAGATGAGGGATCCCTCCATCTGCAGCGGCCTTTCCCCAGCTCTGCTCTCTAGGAGTGAACGCCCTCCCCTTTGGGGTGAGGCCTTTCATCCCTTCTTCCCAGGCACCACCCCCTACTCCTCTGCTGGGGTAAGATTTCCCTCCAAATCTCCTGTTAATCACAAGGTCCAGAAGGTGCCTGGGAAATGTAGGCCCTGATAGCTACTCTAGTACAGGCTTTCCTGGAGGCACTAGGCCTCCCTAGAGCTTGTAGGCCACACTACTATAGGCCTAGGATCATGATAGGGTTGCAAGTTTCCAGGTGGTGGCTGGAGATCTCCTGGAATTACAGCCGATCTCCAGACAACAGAGATCAGTTCCCAGATAATGGAGATCAGTTCCCCTGGAGAAAATAGCTGCTTTGGAAGGTGGACTTCCATTCAAGTCCCTCCCCTTCCCAAATCCCGCCCTCCCCAGGCTCCATCCTTTAAATATTCAGGAATTTCCCACCCCAGAGCTGGCGACCCTGGTTCCCATGATTCTCAGTGGAGACTTTTTTGGTGGCCAGAGCAGATTCCTTCTTCCTTTATCACCAGTATGGTTGGATCCGACCCATCCAGTTCAAATTCCGCCATGTTGTCCTTCCTAAACATTGACTGTGGATTTTTTATTTGCAAGTCAAAAGATCCGTAGTGGGTCCCACAGGGTCTCTTGAGCTGGTGGAGCATCTCATTCTCCCTTGCAGCAGTCCTCGTCTTGTTCTCCTGATTGTTGACCCTCAGTAGATTGACTTGGTACCAAAGATGGCAAGAATAGCTTTTCCTCAAGGCCAGGCTACATGTAATGCTAGAGAACTGTGAGTCTAGCCTCAGAAATCCTAAAGTGCATTCTAGTCTAAAAAAAACCACAAAAAAACACACCCAACTGATGATGGGGGAAGATTGCCAACCTCCAGGTGGGTCCTGGAGATATCCTGCTATTACAACTAATCTCTAGACAACAGACCCCCTTGAAAAAGTGGCTGTTTGGGAAGGTAGACTCTGTGGCATTGTACCCCACTCAGGTCCCTGTTCTCCCCAACCCTTCTTTTCCCCAGGCTTCAGTCTAGGCTTGCCAGTTCCTACCCGGGAGCCGGTGGGGGGCTCTCGGGTCCTTTACAAGACCTTCTGCTGCATGTGCTTTGCACACACAGCATGATGATGTCACCTGGAAGTGACATCACCATGTCTCTGACGTCAGGGGGATGACGCTTTAGTTTTTGGGCAAAACTCTATGGTTTATTGCCTTCAAAACCGTAGTGTTTGCCCAAAAACTAGAGCATCACCCCAACATCAGCAACGCAATGACATCACTTCTGGGTGATGTCATTGCACCGGGGATGTCGTGTAGTGACATCCCTATTTGGGGGTGGGGTCTCCCCCACTGGCCAATTGGCCAGCAGTAGATTGAATCCCCCAAAAATGGGGGAACCCCCGCTGGGACCTGGGGGCTGGGAACCCTACTTTGCCCCCAAACCTCCAGTTATTTCCCCACCCAGAACTAGGGCTGCCACACTGGTGGGGACAGGAGGGTCGAGTTGCCAGATCCAGGATGGAGGAATCCTGGAGATTTGGGAATGGAGCCTGTGGTGGAGCGGGACCTCAGTGAGGTACAGTACCATAGAGTTCACCCAACCAAAGCAGCCATTTTCTCCAGGGGAACTGATCTCTGTAGTCAGGAAATGAGCCGTAATTCCAGGGGATCCCCAGGTCCCTCCTGGAGGCTGGTTTCCCTAGACCTGGCAACCCTTTGGACTAAGAGGGCTCAAGGCTGTGGCTATGTGAAAGAAGGGCTGTGTCTCCCCCTTATTCGGTTCACCAATTGAAACTCCCCCCACCCGGCTGCTTTTACCCCTGGCTGTGGAAAAAAATAACAGTACAACATGGGAACTATGTCTTATTTCCCTGGTGGGGTTAAAGACAGTCCAGGAGCCGCGTTTTAATCGAGAAATGACTTAAGTGAAGAGCTAGACTCTCTCTTCACCCAGCACTGTGACTCAGTCCGTATGAAACTGAATATCACTATTACATTTTTTTTAGCCCGGTTTAACCTGAGGTAGAATAGAGATGAATAAAGGGGGAAAACACCTGGGCTTATTATTTATTACAGAGCCTTTACAGATCGCTTCTGCTGTTCTCTGTGGAGGATTTTCATTCCGCTTTAATTTGTTTCCCCTCAATTGTACTCTCACTTATAGGATTTTTTTAATACCCTTCAGAAAGTCCACATTTCTGAGGAAAGGCAGCATCACAGACAGTGAACCTTTGTCAAGCAGTCCCTTCGCCGTACTATCCATTTTAACTCCAATAAAGGCTTGAACTCATAAGGCCCTGTCTGTCAGAATGCTGTTCCTGACCCCATGTTCTCACCAGGGAGACTGGCACGACAGAGACACCACAGAATTAATTGGTTCAGCGTCAGGTCAAGATCAGTCACTGTGGGCAGAGGTGCTCCACTGTGCCAAGTGCTGCGCGTGGGAACAGCCTTCTTTGGGGATTATTCTTAAAAGCCGAGTCATGTGCACAGGTCCGTGATGACCACCACCATATTTTAAATTGTGGTTATTACATGCATAGTGCCCCAAATGCTTTATGTACATTATTATAATAATCCTTAAAAGGGCCTTCTAAGACAGATCAATATTTAGTAGTAATAATAGCAGCAGTCGCAGGGTTGCCACCCTCCAGGTGGGGCCTGGAGATCTGGAATCACAACCAGTGTTCCCTCTAAGCTGAATTAGTGTGAGCTGGCTCACAGTTTTTTACCCTCTGGCTTACACAGTTTTGTCTTCGCTGGCTCCAGTCCAGAGTAAACTAATTTATGCAGTAGCCAAATCACCTGCCTGCTCACCACTTTAATGCTGGTAGCTCACAAAGTAGAATTTTTGCTCACAGGACGCCACAGCTTAGAGAGGAGCATTGATCACAACTAGGGTTGCCAAGTTGAAATTAACTTACGGCGGGGGAGTCCCACGCTGTCCCTGGAGTGTATGCGCGCGTGCAGAGCACATGCGCTGCTGCTATTATGCCACCTGGAAGTGACATTGTCGCGTCGGGACGTTGCGGGCGGGGCCACTAGGATTTGAGGGAAAACCATAGAGTTTTCCCTCAAATCATAGAGCGTCCTGCCCCCAACGTGGCCAGCGTGATGATGTCACCTCCCGCTGGGGACATTTGTTGGAAGGGGGTGGAGTCCCCCCGAGGCCCGATTTGCTGGCGGTGGGTAGTGGGCCTCTCGGGCGGGGGTTTACCCGCCCCCCAGGGGGGACTTGGCAAGCCTAATCACAACTGATCTCCAGACTACAGAGGTCAGTTTCCCCAGAGAAAATGGCTGCTTTGGAGGTTGGATTCTAAGCCACAGTCCTCTGGTGAGGTCCCTCCCCTCCCCAAACCATGCCCTCCCCCGGCTCCACCCCTAGTTGCTTAGGTCCAAATAGCACAATTTTATTAACGGCGTCTCTGCTTTATCTAGGGTGCTCCTGGGCCCCCAGGCCCTCCAGGTTCTCCTGGGGAGCCAGGACTGCCAGGCCCAGATTTGAACGCAGGAGTCCCTGGGCTGCCTGGAAGAAACGGGAAAGATGGCGACCCCGGGCAACCAGGCCCTCAAGTGAGTATCTTTTGCACAGGCATGCTTAAATCTGCGCTATGAGAACTTTCACTGCCTATCTTAGCAGTATGGGTGGAATTCAGGACGGACAAAAGGAAGTATTACTTTACACAGAGAGTGATTAAAATGTGAGATTTGCTGCCAGAGGATGTCGTGATGGCCACAGGAGTAAACAGCTTTAAAAGGGGATTAGATCGATTCATGGAGGATGAGTCTATCAATGGCTACTAGCCATAGTGGATGAGGAGAACCTCCACATTCAGAGGTACTAATCCTCTGAATCCCAGCGCCAGGAGGCAACATCAGGGGAAGGCCTCGGCCTCTGTGCCCTGTTGTTGGCCCTCCAGAGGAACTGTTTGGCCACTGTGTGAGACAGGAGGCTGGACTAGATGGACCCTCAGTGGTCTGACCCCTGCAGGTCTCTTCAGATGTTAGGTCCAGTACTGATTGGCGGTACAGCAGATCTTTATCCTCCCTTCCTCTGTTTGCTAGTCTGGGGGGGGGGGTAGCTGTGTTCTCTGTGTTTCTGTTTGCCAAGAAAATTTGGTGTGATCCGCACTGATTTGGTGTGATCTGTTCGCAGGGAGGGCAGAAAATAAATTTGAAAAACAAATAAAATAAGAAGGAAATGGTAATGCAGGCTCCTTGGTCTGCCAAAGGGCGGTCAGGCCCCCACTGGGAGCAGGGCATTCCCCATCTCCAGCTGCCTCCCCCCACCGAATTCACAGCTTGCAGGGCAGGCATGCGGGGTACCCACTCTTTTCAAGCGGGGTCCGTGTGCGCCTGCCCTGCAAGTGGCTGATTAGCAGTTTACAGGGCAGGCACATGGGCCACCCCCTTTCCCCTAGCCATTTAAAGGAAAAGTGGGGTGTGTGTGCTCATGGCGCTCCATCCCCGACATGATGACATCACTCTGCATGACATCATTGCGTTGGGGTGGCCCCTCCCCCTCCCAGAACCCCCCCCCCAAATCCCCTCACAGGGGAGAAGATGGGAGCTGGCAACCGTAGTGCCTGCACACAAAAGTTTATACCTAGAATTAAACTTTGTTGGTCTTAAAGGTGCCACTGGACTCAAACTGTTAAGTATGAGCCTTAACAAGGTAGTGATTTCAACAAGTGATTTCAGGTTTATTTAACAGCAAACGAGACGATCAGACAACACCCACAAAACAGTGGAGCACAGCTCCCTTTTGAAATAATCCGGGCTGTCAAAGCCACGCCCATAACTCAGTCAACATCCAATGATAACACAGGGATAAGGACCAATAGGGTTTGTTCCCTCCATAAACATATACATGACTCTGATTGGCTATTTACAAGGTTTCACAGAAACTAACCAATGGGAATGTCGACTCTTACAATCCCTTTTGCTGACTCGAGCTTAACATGGAAATATACAGGACTGATTCAGAGTCAGAACATAACACAAACTTTGTTTTGATCAGGTAACTCTTGTAAGCTGCTGTTGTGTATGCGGACTGCCACTAGGGGTCCTCCAGCTAAGTCTGAAGCTTGGGACAAAAAGACAATAGGGCCTAGGATCCTAGTCCACCTCGAGTCCACCAATTAGACCTTGGCGGGAAATTCAAACCCGCCAATGGGACTAAGGCTGTGCCAGGTGGGGTGTATAAAGTTGGCCCTTGCAGGGCCGGGTTTGCAGTGTGTGTTATGTGAGGTACAATAAACGCGTCTGAACGCATGTCGTAGTCCGAGTCTCCATGTGGCGAACCCAGTACTTTACAACTGCCTTGAGTGCTTTGTAAAAGTAACAAACCGATCACAAGCGTCGACTCCACATTTTTTCCTTCCTTAAGTGTTGAGTCACAGCACCCGTCTTACAGAAGCGCAGCCATGAGGAGCGATTCTAAAAACAGCTTTGCCAGCCCCGCCTCCTCTGTGGTCTCGGCCTTCACAACTCTGTGGTGCTTTCCCGTGTCTGAAGGTGCCCGAGTCGAAACTGTGTTTTGAAACCTCAAATGTTCCCTGACGGCTCAGAAATTGCTGATGGCATGTCTGGTGGCGAGGGCTGCGGGCGGAGGGGAGGGGGGCGGGAGAGCAGAGCCCGCCCAGAGGCAACCTTCCAGGTAGTTGCCTGACATGAGCATCTTTCCCTTTACCTGTCTGGAGACGAATCTCTCTGTCAGAGAAGGCATCTGTGCCGGAAAGGTTGAAGGGTGGCACGAGAGGAATTTTTGACTGCCAAGTCCGCCCATTTGGCTGTCGAAGCACTCAGAGAAAAAGGAAGTAAACGCCATCGCATTTTTTTGCCACGAGGAATTGCTCTAGGGCTGCCAGCTCAGGTGGGGAAATATCTGGAGACTGTGGGGGTGGAGCCTGCAGAGGGCAGGGGTTTAGGGAGGGTAGGGGCCTCAGCTGGGTATAACACCACTCCCCAAAGCCACCATTTTACCCTGGAGATCAAATTTAATAGTGAAGGAATCACCAGGCCCCACCTGGAGGTTGGCGACCCTGAATTGCTCTCTTGTCTCTGCCCTGTCATGGGAGTAGCAACCCTCCAGTGACTTCGTAGCATTGGAAAGCTCTGGGAAATCGCACTGGGTCGGATCCTGAAGAGTTGCCACGCTGACAGCAATGCTTCCTCCTGCTCAGAAAGCTTCCCCCTGAAGCTGCAAGGAGACGCCTCTTTGGGCTGGAGAAGAGTCCTTCTGTGAGTGGAAGGCCTCCTCCAGGACCCCGCCCAGTCTCTTCAGGGCACCGTGTCTTCACACGGACGGACGGCAATGCCTGCTGTGGTCAAAGAAGGGCTCTGGAGGCACCGTCACACCCTTGAAGCCTTGACAGCCGGGTGCTTTGCAAAGTGCTTTGATGTGACTCTGACATCCCGAGAGCTCAGTCTGCCAGAAGTGTGTGCGTGAGAATGGAGGTTGCACCAACCAGCTCTACAACAGCGGAGTGGGGTCCGTTGGAGGCACAGAAATCTGCTCCCTTCTGCACCCTCCTCCCAAGCCATTTCCATTCTGTTCCAGAATGAGACCAGTAGGTAGGGTGGCCAACCTCCAGGTGGGGCCTGGAGATCCCCCCCAAATTACAGCTGATTTCCGGACAACAGAGATCGGTTCCCCTGGAGAAAATGGCAGCTTTGCATGGTGGACTGTATGGCGTTACACCCTGCTGAGCCCCCTCCCAGTGCCTTCCCCAGGATCCATCCCTAAATCGCCAGGGGTTTCCTACTATCAGGGGGAAAGGGGGGGGGTTAGGGACAAAAGTGGGTAGGCTGAGGAAGGTTTCAGCACACACCTCCCTCCACATGTCTCTTCTTGGCTTAAAGGTCTTCCCATTTATTTTTGACATTTTTCTTTTCTACTACACAAGTGAGTTAGAACACTGTTCAGAACACAGAAACAGAGTTAGAAGGGACCTCAGGGGTCATCTAGCCCAGCCCCTGCCCGATGCATGAAATTCACATCTACCCCTCCGCTGCCCCAGTGGCCCCCTGCTCTATGCCCAGAGGAAGGCAAAAACAGGTGAGGGCTGTGGGTCGTGGCCTGCCTTCTGGGGTCCATGTCTGCCACCTGGGTTCTCTGGCCTGGCCCTGAGCGCCTGCACCTCCTTATCAAGCAGCTGTTCTTTGATCTAGACATTCCAGCCGCCTCCCAGCTGAGGCCGAGCTGTCTGGATTGCTAAAGGGCTGCTCCTTAAGAGACAGGAAGCGGCTGCGAGTGCTGGTGAGGTTGCCGTGATGGTTGGATCATTGCAAAATGGTTTCCTCTGTGTGTTAAAATCTGCAAACTGTTCATTTTCAGGGTCCCCCCGGTCATCCTGGTAACGATGGATTGGTCAGCTATGCGGGACCAAAGGGAGAGAAAGTAAGTTCCACATCAACAGCTCCTCATCCAAATTTCTCCCTGCATGTTGGAATTCCCAGTGACCTGATCATGTTTCTGGAGCAGGCCTGGTGCATCAGTGATTGGCTGCTCGGCTACTTTTGCTTCCCAGGCTTGCTTCAGGTGCCCGTTTCCCACGATTCTCGGCCAGGCTCCTAGCAGGTACACTGGTCCCAGCAGGGGGGGGGATTTCCTGCCTCCAGCCGCCACCCCCTGCCACTGATGAGCTGTCCGGTGGGGGGGACGCCTAGGCAAAAAACTCCATGCCATAGAGGTTTTACATGAACATCCTGTGTCACCGGGATGACGTCACTTCTGATGTGCACCTGAAGTGACGTCACCGAGTCATCAACTAGCCTAGGTCTCCGCCCACTGCTGGTAGGACCCGCCCACCCACTCTGTGTTCCCAGGAGGGTCCTGGCAACCCTGTCTCCAGCCCATACAGAGTCTCCAAGCTGCCTGCCCATTGCAGGAGTTTCCATTGCGCACCTGCTCCTTTTCTGCATCCCAAACGGCCTCTGAGGCCTGTGTCCACAAACCATGTCTTTGGGGGGGCAGGGTCCTGACCCCACATTACACTCTATCCGGGTCTGCCCTGAATCCTGTCAAGATTATGAGTAACAAAGTAACGCCATGCACAAAATGTTTACTGCATGCTGTTTATTAGAATTTACTGTCATATAGCATATGAGATTCCAACAATATAAATTTTACAAGCAGTTACTCAAAGGTATAGATTTCCAGTTACTCAAAGATATAAGGTTTCACAAGAAAGGAACCATGAGTGGTTAACACCTATTCAGAAGTTTGTAAAAGCAGTCAAAAGGGGCTTTTTTTTTTTTTGAGCTGCTGCCAATATTTAACCGTGGACAGTATACTATGTTGTCAAAGAGCAGTCCAATTACAACATTGCAATAGAGTGTGGAGATGCCCTCAGTGAGAACATGCATCCCGGATTTTCTGAATGTTTCGTAGCCTTCTTCCAGGTTACGAATGATCAACGGAATGACATAAAAACAAAGAATAAACACACAATAAACTCTGCCATCACAGTGCTAGAATCGCAGAATTATGGCCCTGAACCATTAGTGACTCACCCAATATTCAAGAGTAATTATTTTGATAAGCAGCAGAAACGCCATCTGTTTTGGTGTACTTAGGAGTGTGGATTCTGATCTGGGAGAACCGGGTTTGATTCCTCACTCCTCCACATGCAGCTGCTGGTGTGAGCTTGGGTCAGTCACAAGTTCTCTCAGAGCTGTTCTCTCAAGAGCAATTCTCAAGGGAACTCTCTCAGCCCCAACTGCCTCACAGGGTTTCTGTTGTGGGGAGGGGAAGGGAAAGGAGACTCTGAGTGAAGGGTGGGGTATAAATCCAGTCTATTCTCTCTTCTTCTCTCATTTAGCATATAGGTTGTCAAAGTTCAAAATGAAAAGGGGAGTAATTTAACTTCTATGCAGTAGGGGTTTGGTGCTGGAATTATCTGGGGGGGTCCCCTTTCAGATTGGGACTGTGGAGGGAAGGTAACTTTTTGCCCTTTTAAGGAAAGGTTCGTGCCTGATGGGCTACATGTCCCTGTCACCAGTGATGGGGCAAATAGCAACAGCCCTCCAGGACTGTCTTGGTTTGGGGAAATTGTGTGAGGGGGCTTGAGCCGCCTTTCCCCAGGTTCCATAGTTCTGATCCCAATTGAGGCTCCCCACAAGTCTGAGAACGAAGCCACCAAAATCTTTAGGAACTCCGAACCCAGAACAGCCAGGGTCCATCTGGTCTTTGCGCCTTCGCAGCAAATAGCCAGCCCCTGATTAAACATATATGGGAAGAGAGTTGATTCGTTTGAATTGTGGTGCTGGAGGGGATTTTGATGGACACCGTGGACCGCCCAAAAGGCAAGCCAGTGGGCTCTAGATCAAATCAAGCCTGAACTCTCCCTAGAAGCTCAAATGGCAGGACTGAGGCTGTGGCACTTGGGTTGCATTCTGAGAAGAGAAGAGTCACTGGGAAAGGCAATGCTAAGAGAAGCCAAAGGCGGCAGGAAGAGAGGGAGACCCGACAGGAGATGGATGGACTCCGTCAGGGAAGACACAAAGGCCCCCAGTCTGCCAGACCTGAGCCAGGCTCTTAACGATGGGGTGGTTCGGCGGTCATCTATTCTTAGAGTCCCCGTAGGTTGGTTTGTTTATTTATTTATTTTATTTCTCTACCGCCCTCCCCGTAGACGGGCTCAGGGCAGTTCACAACAATCTCAGCACAATATCATTAAAACAACAATTAACAGCCATTAAAACAATCAAACCATAAGATACTGTGCAAACAAGCTAGCTCTGATATCAGTTCAACAATATTGATGTTAAAATCCAGGCCACCAATGCCAATTCAGCAGTACCGATGTTAAAATCCAGGCCACTAAGGGGGAGATAGCCAGGAAAGAAGAGGGACGTCCGCCGCCTTAACCAAAAGCCCAGTGGAAGAGCTCCATCTTGCAGACTCTGCAGAACTGTAGTAGATCCCACAGGGCCCTGATCTCGTATGGGAGCTCATTCCACCAGGTAGGGGCCACGGCTGAAAAGGTTGAAAGTGACTTGATGGCGCACAACACACGCAGAGTAAACATGGGGTGTGTTCAGACGGATCTTTTGATCTGCCATAGGAACGACTCCCTTGCGGATCAAAAATGCACGACCAGACAGAAACATCTGCGAAATATTCCGGTCCCATAGGCATCCCATTCTGCTGCGCCTCCAATCCTGATTTAAAAAGTAGCAGTTTCAATGTAGGGTTTTCGCTTACCCACGCAACAACTGCAGACTTTCTTCCGTCTGGTCACTCCATTAGCGTGCGATGCTCCCGTCGGCTCGGTCTGACGTCAGACCGAGCCGACGGGCGCGATTTTTAAAAATTGAAACCCCATGTGCGCTTTAACGAGGAGACGCATTCAGCGATAAGCGCTACGAGGAATGTAATATTCATGCTTATTTCTTTTAGGGACAAGATGTTACCGCGATGGGAGATGGAGGGGGGAAGGACTGTTCTAACTTGCAAAATAGTCCCTCCATTGATCATGATGGCAAGGGGGAGGACCGGGACTTTGCTGAAAACCCTCCGCGATCGCCTCAGTTCTCCAAGGAGGCGCAGCCTTGCCTATGCGAATGTACAAAACTTTTAAAAAAAAAATCCTCGGTGGATGCCGTGTAGACAAATCATGGTGGGAACAACGCGCGGTGAGGCTATTTCATGGGGGGGCGTCTGGTCGTGCTAGGCTGGATTAAAAAAATCGGGATAAAATTTTAGGAGGGCTCATGGCGCGATTGACTGGCCGTCTGAACGCAGCCATGGTTCTGTATTTGAAAAGCTCTAATATTAGAGAGGCAGCCGCATAGGGTGAGTGCTTCAGCTGCTGGTGCATTGTGGCTCAAAACCAAAAAAAGGGGACATGGTATTCCTTAGGAGGAGGTGCCAATGACTTTGCCCACTGACTGCCACCTGTTGGTCATCTGCTACTGGTGTTGTCACCCTCAAGAGCTGGCTCTGAGGTTTGGGCATGGGAATGAGCAAAGGGATAGGAACGGGAGAGTGGCACGCGTCCATGGATTTCCAGGGTGATTTGTGCAGTCCAATGATCTCCAGCTGTTCTGCCTGCTGAGCGGGCCCAGCGCTGGCCACAGGAAAAGGAAAAGTGGCACAGTGCAGTGGGCAGGGCCAGTTGCGATTGGGCAGTGCAAAGACACTGCTGTGCGCAGCTGATAACTATACCCAAGGCAGTTTGGGGGGTGATAATGAAGTTTTACCTAAGCTGCTTTTCTTCCTGCAAGGTGGATTTACTTATATACCATTCTCTTAACTAGAGTTGCCACCTCTGGGTTGGGAAATAACTGGAGATTTTAAGGGTGGGGCCAGAGGAGGGTAGGGTTCAGGGAGGAGAGGGACTTTGGTGGGGCATAATGTCATAGAGTCTACCTTCCGAAGTGGCCATTTTCTCCAGCTGAACTGATCTCTGTTGCTTGGAGATCAGGTGTAACAGTGGCAGGTCTCCAGCCACACCTGGATGGAGGTTGGCGACCCTACCCTTAACAGAGTATCCAGGGCAGTTTGCAGACTACGATGGTGGCAGAAAGGTTGTGATGACCCGTAGGGTTTTCAGGGCAAGAGACCTTCAGAGGTGGCTTGCCATTGCCTGCCCCTGCGTAGCAACCTTAGACTTCCTTGGCAGTCTCCCATCCAAGTACTAATCACAGCCAGCCCTGATGAGCTTCTGAGATCTGATGAGATCAGCCTAGCCTGTGCCATCTAGGTCAGGGTGCAGACTACAGCACGATACAATAAAAGATATGCAATTTAATGAGACCTGGTTCAATAAAATAGCAAGGAAAGATTAAGCTGAAACAGCAGAATGACTGATAAAACGATAGTGATGTAATTAATAGCAGCAAGGAAGCAGGAACGAGCAGTGTCGTATGTGTGCAGGGAGACAAACCAATGAGATAAAACAGCGGAATCAGCAGGTACCTGGACAGAAAGACGGAGGATCAACAAATTTAGCAGTTTACTACCAGGGCATGGGGTGGGGGTAAGGGTCATATTCCACAGATGAGGTCTCTCTCCTCAGTGGGAAAAGTTTTAACACAGCCACACTGGTCCATGCAGATTCCAGAACAAGAAACAAAATCCATATAATGCCTTTTATTAGGGTTAACCAAAATGACATGAAATGGCAGGCCAGCTTTTGAGCTCCTCAGAACTCTTCAGCAGGCTGAGTGTGAACAAAGATTTTAAAAATGAAGGAGGAAAAAGAAGCAGATGTCTCAGGAGTTCTTATGAACTCAGAAGCTTGCAGGATGTTTTGTGACGTTTAGGCAGGGGTTGTCGGAGTGGTGCCTGTGGGTACCATGGCTCCCACTGACATCTTTCCAGGTTCCTGCCAGGTGTTCTTAGAAAGTAGGGTTGTCAGGACCTACCTGGTAGCTGGCAGGGGGCTCCTGGGTCCATTCTGGGATTTTAAGGCACACATGCAAAGTGCACGCACCGCAGTGACAGGGGTCATTTCCTGCCGGAGTGTGCCACAACGGCACTCCGGCAGGAAGGAGCCCCAGGGTGGCCCCCCCGCTGCCTTTCCTGGCCTGCCTGCCCAGGAAGATCAGGCAGGGAACCCAGGCATGCTTGCATGCCTGCCCTTTGTCAGGGAGTGTGGCATATGCAAATGAGTTATGCAAATGAGCTCCTGCACCTCTTTTTCTATGAAATGACCCCTGCACAGTGATATCCCCAAGAAGTGACATCCTGACGTCACTGACATCAGGGGGTGACACTCTAGTTTTTGGGCAAAACTCCATGGTTTGTAGAATATTTTACTATAGAGTATTGCCCAAAAGCTAGAGCATCACCATGCGATGTCAGCAACATGATGACGTCACTTCTGTGTGACATCATCATGTTGCCTTTTGGACCAGCTGGCGGTCGGATTTCCCCCCGTTGGCCAACTGGTCAGCACTAGGGAAGCATCCTGCAAAAGTGGGGGTTCTCCCACCCCCAATGGGGGTCTGGCAACCCTTTTAGAAAGTGAGAGGATCCAGGTACAGATCTTGGCTAGCACGGCTTCTGACTGGCCATTGAAAATTTGATTGGCTGTGCTTGTTTTTGAAAACTTTGCTTTGCCAGCAGCTGCCACCACAGCATAAGGATCTACACTGTGTGTCTGAAAGTTGGCTACAGCGGCCATTTTGTATCTGGTTCCACCTCATGCAGCAGCTGTTTTGTGGCAGCCATTTTGTAACTGTGCCCACCACCTTGTGTCAGAGTTTCAAATGTGCCCGAGGGCTCAAAAAGGTTGGGGATCCCTGCATTTAGGTATTGCATGGTTTTTGTTTCTTTTCTCTGTTGACCACCCTCCTTACATCCGCAGGTGAGGACACATGGCCTCTGAGGAGGCTCTCACCTGTTGGGCAGGCTTAGACTGTCCAAGGGTATGAGCCAGTCCTTGAAGCAGAATGACTAAGCGGGGGAGTTCTTTGGACTCGGACGAGAAGACCCATTCCCATCAGCAGTCAAGTTTCAGAATTTTGAACCAATTGGTATTTCTGCACTGTTCATCCAAAGCTTGCCTTTAAGGTTTGAATGAACAGCTCAGAAATGTCAACTGGTTTTTTGATTGACTGATTGATGGATTGATTGATTCAGCTTATAGAACACCCTCCCCCCGGAGGGCTCAAGGAAGTGTACACACTTTAATTGGTGATTAAATCATAGACTGAGTTCTCTGGGCACAGACAACTGAATTTTCTCGAAGTATAAATAGCGCTCTGTGGCTCCGTTTACAGTCCCTTTCTGAGGACTTTCAGTAAATTATTTAAGGATCTAAATCTGAATGTTTGTGCTTATTTTGTCCCCTCAAGTGCACTATAAACCTTGGTTTACAATACATGAGAGCATATGAATCTCTTATTACCCCCCTCCGTTAGCCAAATGATAGGAGTTAGCTGTGAGCTGTATTAAACAGAGTACAAATTCCTTTTCCACTGGCAGGCTTCCTGGGCTAATTGAGATGAGGATGGGACATGATTGATATTATGAAGTGTGTGGATATTATTAGCCCTTTCTTATTTAGTTCTTCCTTTTTCTGCGAAACTGTGGGATTTGGCCGAGGTTTAAGGGCCTGTGGCCTGTCCTAGAGTGCCTGATTTAATTGTTCTGCCTTATGATGGGGGTTTGGCCACAGAAGCGGGTGGCTAGAAAGCCCCGTCTTCTTGTACAGAAGGAGTAGTGGGGACCTGTGTGCTGAGGGGAAAGAATTCGAAGAGCCTGTGTGTGTAAAGGAGGCAGCCCATTATATCCCTGCATGAGTCATTGTTCTGGCCACGCCTCCTGCCGATTGGTGTGTGGTTTCATAGTTCTGTTACATCACTACATTGGGTGGGACTGAGTTGTACCCAGTGCAGATATGCAGTCAACCTACTCTTGAAGGAGGTCTCTGATGAGGGTTTATGTGAGCCATGGTTTCCGGCATGCCCTTGCCCGTTTGGGAAGCATACCAGGTCCTTCTGATTTGGCAACTGCTGAACTTGCCTCTCATGTGGAGGATACGTCTCTGCACAAAGATACACTTTCCACTTCTGCAGGATCCCTGTAAGCTCAGCTAGGGTGATTAACAAATTGAGATGGTGATGATGATTGATGATGATGATACAGGTCAGGTTCCCCCTTTACTGTGACAGTGTCCCCAAGGGCAACACATGAACACATGAAGCCAATGCTCCTTCTAAGCTGTGGAGTCTTGTGAGCAAAAATCCTACTGGCATTAAAGTTGTGAGCGAGTGATTCGGCTACTACATAAATTAGTTTGCTTGGGAGCCCTCCTTCCTGAGCTGAGACAAAAATGGGTGAGCCAGAGGCTAAAAAACTGTGAACTCACTCACACTAACTCAGCTTTGAGGGAACACTGCTCAGGAGCCCTCCTTCCTGAGCAAAGACAAAAATGTGTGAGCTGGAGGCTAACAAACTGTGAGCTAGCTCACACTAACTCAGCTTAGAGGGAACACTGCAGGAAGTTGACTTTTACTGAATTAGACCCTGGGTCCATCAAAGTCAGTGTTGCCTACTCGGACTGGCAGCGGCTTTCCAGCGCCTCAGGCAGAGGACTTTCACATCCCCTACTGCTAGATCTTTTAACAGGAGTTGCTGGGGATTGAACTGGCAACCTTCTGCATGCCAAGCAGATGCTCTGGCCACAGCCCCTCCCACCAGGCCCATAGCCAGGATTTTTTAATTCGGGGGGGGGGGGCTTTAAATAAGTCAGGGGGCACCCTGTACACACCCCCAAGGGAGCACCCGGTCTGGATAGGAAGTCAGGGGGCCTTGGCGGTAAGTCAGGGGGCCGGGCCCCAAGATGCCCCACTGTAGCTACAGGCCTGCCTCCCACCCTCTGCCCTTTCCTATATAAGTGAGTCTCTTCTGTCATCCACACCAATGGGAAGCAGTCAAGTGAGGGACCTGAGGGCAGAATCCATCCCCTGCCACCCATAATCCCAGCCACTGAAAGTGAAGCGTGCTCTGACCCACGCACTGTGCCCATTTGTCTCAAATAGGGTCTTTCGAGAGCCTCAGCTCCCCAGTCCATCAAAACCTACAGCATTAACTAAAAGGCCAGTTGACACTTTCCCCATAAAATATGCCAAGACCTATAGTGGTCCATTAAGAAAGTTCAGCTGACATGACCCCGGGGGGATAGACAGTGCCATCGACTTGCAGACGACTTATGGCAACCAGTGTTCCCTCTAAACTGAGTTGGTGCGAGCCAGCTCACAGTTTTTTAGCCTCTGGCTCACATTTTTGCCTTAGCTCAGGAAGGATGGCTCCACCCCTACAGTGCTTAACACTATAAACTATCAAGAAGCACTAAACTTGATTAGATTGAGGGCGTCAAACACTGATCGACTCAGCACTTCAATTCATGCTAGCCGAGTATGCTCCAACTTTGCGTTAGGGATTGTGCCACCTAAGAAAATTCCCTCATATATGAGCTTCCTTACATCCCCTAGAATTAGATATGTCTTCATGCTTGCTAGGTTGCATGTTTTCCCAGCTGCAGAGCTAAGAGGCTGTTTTGCTAAAAAACAGTATTCAAATAGACTGTGCAATTGTGGATCAGGTGCAACAGAGACCTTATGTTCATCTTGTGTTATTTTGCCACCAGTGGATTGGCCCCGGATCTTATTGGATCACTCCTGTTTTATATAGACATCACTTTCCTATGGAAAATTGGGTGATAACCATATTGCTAGCAGATGAAGACCCTGAAACAACTCGCTTGGTGGCAAAATATCTATCAATAGTGCTGTTTTTAAAGCGGCTTTGAAATGCTGAAGGTAGTTTTATGTATATACATTTTAAAATTCTAAAACTAATTTCCATAATATCACAGGATTTTATGGAATTTATGGAAGTTTATAAAATGTTGTCTCTTAGTATTGTTTTTGAGTATATCAGTTTTTATTGTAAAAATGTTTGGTCTAAATTATCTTGTAATTATATGTAACGCGTTCTATAGTAGTTGTTTGTACGCTTGGCTTAAGACCTCTGGTCAATGAAGCTAATAAACGGAAGGAAAGGAAGGGTGGCTCCAAAGCAAACTGATCAATGAAGTAGCCATATTGCTCACTCACACAGCTTTAATGCCAGCAGCTCACAAAGTAGAATTTTTGCTCACAAGACTCCACAGTTTAGAGGGAACATTGATGGTGACCCTGTAAGGATTTCAAGGCAAGAGATGAGCAGAGGTGGGTTTGCCATTGCCTGCCTCTGGGTAGCGACCCTGGACTTCCCTGGTGGTCTCCCATCCAAGGACTAACCCAGGCCGACCCTGCTTGGCTTCTGAGATCTGATGAAATCGGGCAAGCCGGGGCCATCCCGGTCAGGATGCCAGGACTACAGTGCTTACTATAAAATGAAGGGCAGGTGATTCTCATTGAAAATAACTGCATCGGTCGTCTCCTTCCTTGCACGTGCTTAGCTGAGTGCTGTTTCGGTCTCCTCCATTTACAGTTGTTTTCTCTTACAGGGCCAGCAAGGTCCTCCAGGCCCACCTGGACCAAAGGTAACTGGCACAAATTTGTCCTCTTTCGATAATAGTTGTTAAATATCACAGGTGCGCTCTGGCTCTTCTGGAGACAACACAGTCAGCGGAGACAACACAGTCAGGCTTTTGCACAAAAAATGTCCTGAGATGTAACACAACACTGATAGCATTCTGTCCATTTTGCATTGTTATCATGCCCTAATTTGAGTAATTTGACATGAATTCAATTCATATGGCTCCAGTTAGTTTTGCTAATCCTGTGTTAGACAAAGGGATGCCAGTATAAACTTGGGTTCTTGGAGTTCTTAGGATCCTTGGTTCTTAGGAGCCCCCAAAACAGAATGTGAGGTGGTCGCTGCTTAAGGTGACAATTTGTTTCGAGGTGGAATTCCACAGCTTAAAGTTTGGCAATGATGTGGGGAGCTGGCCACATGCTGTAAGCTTTTGAACACCCCCCTCCCCCGGGGTTTGGTGTAGCGGCTAAGAATGTGGACTCTAATCTGGGAGAACTGGGTTTGATTCCCCACTCCTCCACATGCAGCTGCTGGTGTGACCTTGGGTCAGTCACAAGTTCTTTCTCTCAAGAGCAGTTCTCGAAAGAGCTCTCTCAGCCCCACCTGCCTCACAGGGTGTCTGTTGTGGGGAGGGGGAGGGAAAGGAGTTTGTAAGCCGCTCTGAGACTCCGAGTGAAGGGTGGAGTAAAAATCCAATCTCCTCCTCCTCCTTGTAAGATTGTCAAGGGAAGCAGAAAAAGGGCAGGATTTCTAAAAAGGAGATGCACCATGCAGGGCTGCCAACTCTGGGCTGGAAATTCCTGGAGATTTTGGCGGATGAGCCTGGGGAGGGGGGGGGTCTGGGGAGGGGGGGACCTCTGTGGGGTCCACCACCGTTAGCAGCCGTTTTCTCCAGGGGAGCGAATTTGTGTTGCGATCAGTTGAAAATCTCCAGGATGCAGCCCGAGTGCTGGGGCTTACAGATCCATGGAGACTTTGTCATCCATTTTAAGGCCTGTTCTGCACCTAGTGTTTGCTCTGCTGTTTTACCAAACCCAGACTGGAACAGAAAAAGATGCGGCTCAAAACCACATTCAAATACTCTGGGCCAACGCCGTACTGACTGCAGAGTCACCCCTGAACGGCCATAAACCAGCCATAAATCTATGCAGACGGGACCATAAAACCAAGAGATCAAAGGAAGCGAAATCGGCATGCAGCGAGGAGGCTACCATAAAATCCAACAATCAAAGGAAGTGAAAGCGGCATGCAACGTAGAGGGGGATTTTTGTTCTAATGTGGGTTTGGTAAAACAGCGGAGCGAACGCTAGGTGCAGAATGGGCCTAGGAAGCAGCCCTGGTCCTTAATTCTAAGTCTCTAAAGCAGGCTGTTGCTCCGTGGCGAGGGACGGTCTTTGGGGAAAGGCGCTGAGCAGTGTCCCCTCTAAGCTGAGTTAGTGTGAGCTAGCTTACAGTTTTTTAGCCTCCAGCTCACACATTTTTGCCTTATCTCAGGAAGGAGGGCTCCGGAGCAAACTAATTTATGCAGCAGCCAAATCGCTTGCTCTCAGTTTTCAGGCCATTATGTCGTCGAAGGCTTTCGCGGCTGGAGTTCATTAGTTATTGTAGATTTTCCGAGCTGCGTGGCCGTGTTCTTGGCATGGTGGGACCTGACGTTTCGCCAGCAGCTGTGACTGGCACCCTCAGAGGTATAATCCTCACAGCTATAATTTCATGCCAGTAGCTCACAAAGTAGCCCATAGAGTAGAATTTTTGCTGACAAGACTCCACGGCTTAGAGGGAACATTGGTGCTGAGGCGATTATTCTTTAACTTTGAGGCCTTTCTGTCTCTTCAAAGAAGGGCCAGGGCCAGAGATGGGAGTAGGGTTGCCAGCTCTGCATTGGGAAATACCTGGAGACTTTGGGGGTGGGTCCAGGAGAGGGCGGGGTTTGGGGAGGGGAGGGGCCTCAGCAGGGTCCAATGCCACAGAGCCCACCCTTCAAAGCAGCCATTTTCTCTGAGGGAGCTGGTCTCTGTCAGCGTAGCTGGAGATCAGCTGTAAAAGCGGGAGATCTCCAGGCCCCACCTGCGGGCTGGCAGCCCTAGATGGGAGAGAGTGCTGCTAAAGATGTGTGGCTACAGCAGGAGAAGTTTATCCTCAGGGCAATGACCCACAGGACTCGTGTGAGATTTTTCCCTCCTGACACCGTTGTGCTCCATCAGGTGCTCTGTAATGCAGCTCGACTGACGTGTATTGGGAAATAATCAATTCTTTTCCCTCAGGGAGACCCTGGCGACATTGGACCAGTGGGTGAGAAAGGGCAGGCAGGAGCTGACGGGGCTCCTGGGATACCAGGACTACCCGGACCCCCCGGACCCCCCGGCCCAGGCTATGGGTTTGGATTTGAGGTAATCTATTTAAAGAAGCTGCATTTTCAAAGAGAAGCCCTGAGATCGAAACTGTGTTTTGCCTTCCTCACCACAGCCCGCTGGTCTCCCCACATCATTCCTTTCCCCACCCCCTCCGCCCCCTCTTTACAGATTCTCCTCCCAACTCCCATTCTTCTTCTTCCCCACCCCTCACTGTTTTCCCACCTCCCCCGTAGCTTTCAGTTCCCTTCTGCCTTCTCACCTCCCTCCTCCCCACAGCGCCTTTTCCTTCCTCTCCCTCTCTCTCTCCTACTTCTAGCTTCCTTTCCCCGTCTGCCCATCTTCCTTTCTCCTCATCTCCCCTCTGCTGCTTCTGCATACCCCCTTAATTGAGAGCCAATTTGGTGTAGTGGTTAGGAGTGCAGACTCTAATCTGGGAGAACTGGGTTAGATTCCCCACTCCTCCACAGGCAGCTGCTGGATGACCTTGGGCAAGCCATGGTTCAGTCAGAGCTGTTCTCTCAGGACAGTTCTGGAACAAGCTCTCTCAGCCCTGCCTACCTCGCAGGGTGTCTGTTGTGGGGAGGGGAAGGGAAAGGAGTTTGTAAGCCGCTCTGAGATTCCTTTGGGTAGTGAAGGGCAGGGTATAAATCCATCTCCTCCTCCTCCTCCTCTTCTTCTTCTTCTTAATTTCCTCACCCACAGCCTTTGCCTCCAGACTCCCATTTCCACTCCTCCCGTTCTTCTCCGTCTTCCTCACCCTTCCCAGGCACACGGTGTCTCCACATACACTCCATTCCCTTAATTTCCCCTTGACACCCCATCCCTTGGTTCTCTTTCCCACCCTCTACAACCTTTCAGATCACCTCCCTCACATCTGGCACAGCCAGTGGAAACTGAGGTGGGAACTCAGGATTGGGGTGGTCAGGTGGGATGGTGTCACCTCAGACAAAATGATGTCCTCATTTTTGTTGTCCAAGTAAGCTTGTGGGTCTGCAGTACATCTTGGATGCACGTACAGAGCACTGGGACCTCTTCATATGCCAGTGTAGTGGTTTGGTAGGATCTAGGAGACCCAGGTTCTAATCCCTTCCCTGCCATGAAGCTTGCTGGGTGATCTTGGGCCAGTCACAGACTCTGAACCTCACAGGGTGGTAGTTGTAAGGATATAACGGAGGAACAGAGAACGATGTTGTAAGCTGCTTTGGGGAGTGAAGTTTGGTGCATCAGAGAGGCAGTCTGGTGTAGTGGTTAGGAGCGCGGACTCTAATCTGTGAGAACTGGGTTTGATTCTCCACTCCTCCACATGCAGCTGCTGGTGTGACCTTGGATCAGTCACAAAGTTCTCTCGGAGCTGTTCCCTCACAAGCTGTTCTGTCAGAGCTCTCTCAGCCCCACCTACCTCACAGGGTGTCTGTTGTGGGGAGGGGAGGGGAAGGAGATTGTAAGCCGCTCTGAGACTCCTTTGGATAGTGAAGAGCGGGGTATAAATCCAACCTCCTCCTCCTCTTCTTCCTCTTCCCCTTCTTCGTAAAGCTGTCAAATCTCAGCTGATGTATGCCAACCGCTTGTGGTATCTCAACAAAGTGTGGTATCTAAACAAAGTATCTAAACAAATAAAAATGAATAGATAAACGATATATGTACATTCTGTGCTGAAAGCTACAAATGTACTGTACATTTAAAGTGAGTTCATTGTTGGGAAGGATGCCTGTTTCTTTCCAGTTGTCAGTTTATGCCATTCAGAAGTTCCATTTCGCCATTGAACTTCCGAACTTCTGAGATGTTGCAGAGGGGAAAGTACTTAGGTTGCCTCGCTCGCTGCAATGAACAGAATAACATGATTGTAGCAAACATAAGTGAATGGCTGCCCACACACATTTTCGCAAAGCACAAGTGAACTTAAGTCACGTCACTGGAAGATGTGGAAAAGAAAGTGTGCATCTCCACCGTCAAAGGGAGCGCAGTTTGTAAGTCCTTCACAGCATGGGCTCCCTCAAGATGCACACAAGCAAACTGAATTGCAGCTTTTAAAAAAACATCAGTGCACATTTATCTCCTTAAATTTCTTTGGTATCTCGTTTAAGAAAAACATAAATGTTTATTGAAAAGCTGCTCTGGGGAGGAAGGAAAATAGCTTTGTGATGTCACAAGGGCCAGCCAATCAGCACTGTGTGCAGCTGGCTTCCACTAAAAGACTACAAGCACCGAACACACGAATTAACTTTCTGCCATCAGACCACTGGTCCATCTAGCCCCATAAAGATGGGCAGCGTCTCTCCTATATCTCAAGCACAGGTCTTTTGCAACTCTGCTACCAAAGACCCTTTTAGCAGGAGATGCTGGTCTTGACATTGGGCTCTTGTGTGAGAAAAGTGTGTGCTGTGTAAAAGCCTGTCCAAAAATGGGTGCATAGAGTTCCAGAGTGACTCACCATTTTAATCCTGTAAATGAGAGAGAGGCATTCAGCCAGCATACAATATAGCACAATGCTATATTTTTTAAAAAAAGAATACATTTGAAATGTGGTCCTTCACTTGCTACCTGTGTTCTGAATAAGCTTGAATTAGATTCTCAATTTTGGATGATCCCATTGGGATCAACAGTGGATAACCACTGGGGAAGTGGAATGTTTGTGCTTCGAAACGAGGGGTGGAACTCTTAGATCACATTGCTGCATTAAGATAGACCCAGGTGGTCACCCGTGTTGGTCTGACGCAGCAGAACAGTTGGTAGCACCTTCTTTGAAAAAGTGGGCGTGCACACGAAAGCTCATACTTTGAATGAAACTATTGCTGCATTAAGGCACTTTCCTAAAGTGAAAACAGGGCAGAGTCTTTGGGCAGTGTAAAGTTAAGGGTAGGGCTGGCTCGCCCACTAGGCGAGCTAGGCGCTCGCCTAGGGCGCCGGCCCTGCAGGGGCACCAAAATGCCCCCTGCCCCCCCCCGTGAAAAGCCCCCTTCTCGCCCAGCTCCGGCAGCCCCGGCTTTCCTGGGCGCCTCGCGGCTGCGAGGCACCCAGAAAAGCTGGTGCTGCTGCTGGGAGGGAAGGGGCGGGCGTTCTAAGCCCTCCCCTTCCCCGGCTCTCCTGGGTGCCTCGCAGCTGTGAGGTGCCCAGGACAATGGCGCTGGGCCATCTCCAGGCCCCACCGGGAGGTTGGCATCCCTGGTGGGGTGGGCGCCCCAGGCTGTCCTGCCTAGGGCTCCCAGACACCTGGGGCCGGCCCTGGTTAAGGGTGCCGGCTTTCATGGACTGCAGCCCACTTTGTCAGAGAAAGGGTGTCCTAAGCAGCATATGGTCCCCTGGAGATTTGGGGGTGGAGTCTGGGGAGGACAGGGCCCTCAGTGGGGTTCAGGGCCATAGAGTCTAGCCTCCAGAGCAGCCCTTTTCTCCAGGGGAACTGATCTCTGTAGTCTGGAGATGAACTGTAATTCCAGGAGATCCCCAGGCCCCACCTGGAGGCTGGCATCCCTATTGAGGTGATGTTTCACATCTCTGTATTTGGTTCTCAAGCTGACTTCCTGCATCGGTGATTGCAAAAAAGTAAATAAATCCCAGCTTCATAAACTAACCTTAGTTAAAAGTAAAGCACGGCACTGCATGATATCTGAACTGAAACTGTGCATGATTGCTTGACTTTTGCCAGCTAGGACACCCCACCCCCCTCATTGTGCCTGGGTGTAGAAAACAGACAGACCCAAAGAAGGTTCCCTGGGCTGAGACAGAAATGCATAACTTGGGCCAGGAATGTATTTACTGCCAGAGAAGGTGCCCCTTTCACACAGTTGGCCTTTTTGCGCTTAGTGGCATCTGTTATTATCAGTTACGTGTGAAAATTAAAATACCAAGGGGCAGACAAGGAGAACTTAGTTTTGCTGGTGCTGCCGACTGCCAAAAGAACAGTTTGTGTTGCAGAAGCCGCGGGTGGGAATGCAAGTGACAGACGGTTTTACGTAGGAGCTGGCAGCGAGGTTGGCCTTCTCTTTTAAGGGAAGATTATCCCCACTTGGAGACTAATTGCAGCACCGTTAGGGAAGGAGAGCCGGGAAAGGGGACAAAGTACACTGTGCCCTTAAGCCTCTACAGTGAACCTGATGCCTCATTGGCCTACACGAGGTGGTGTGCTGGATGCCCTCACGTCTAATTCTTAAGGGAGGGAAGCAAAAGAAAGCTGAGCTATCGTAATTCCTTCTTTCCCCTGGGGAATTCTTGCTTTGTCCCTTGGAGGTTGTATGAAGAAGTGACTGTTGTCTCTTGGTAACAGTCCAGTTTCAATTCACAGTTGACCACAGCAGATAAAGTTGCCTACACCAGGTTGGAAATTCCTGGAGATTTTAGGGGTGGAGCCTGGAGAGGGCAGGGTTTGGGGTGGGGAGGGGAGGGACCTCTGCAGCGTACAATGCCTCCGAGTCCCCCCTCCAAAGCAGCCATTTTCCCCAGGAGAACTGATCTCTGTCATCTGGAGATCAGTTGAGGTTCCAGGAGATCTCCAGTCTCCACCTGATAACTGGTAACCCTAGTAGCAGAGCAGGAGCCATTTTTCTCTCAGGTTGCCCACTGCCCTTCTAGAAATGTGTCTCTCTCACAATCATGGAGACAGCACAGAAGACGGGATGTTTGCTTCATCCTGTGCCCTCTAAAGGCCTAGCGACATGTTACGTTTTATGCAAGTTCACCACAAGGACTGGCGGCCCTTTTGCAGCTGCGAGCCCACAGTGGCCATTCTGTGTAAAAGCACTTTGCCGCTGGGGACTCAAACCACAGTTATGGCCGCAAGTATGTGTGGTTCACTCGTGTAAGATATTTGGCCCTTAGTCTACCTCAGAACAGTGATGGGTAACAGAGGGAATCTGCTAGGGCAACTGCCACCTGTTTCTACAGTAACCTGAGGATGATCAGCAACTACCTCAAGGTCAATAAAACCTGAGGCAAATTATGTGTTAAATTACATTTTTTTGGTTCAGCTCTTGCTTCAGGGAGGTCAAACTAGCATACATGCTTCTGTTGTCCTCATTATCTCCTCAAAATAACTATGAAGTAGGTAGGGTGAGAGGGTCCAAGTGAGCTTCCATGGCATGTGTGGATTTGTCCCTGGGTTTCCAAAGGCCTTTGCCAGTACTTTAACCATTACATCACACAGTAGAAAAGAGCAAGAGTCCAGTAGCACCTTAAAGCTTAACAAGATTTGTGGCAGGGGAGAGGGCTGCCAGGTCCCCCGGAGGGGTGGGGGGTCACTTACAGCTGACGTCATCGTGCTGGGCACATTGCCGGGGAGACGCTCTAGCATTTGTCCTAAGCTAGACGAAAGCTAGAGTGTCCCCCGTGACGTGCCTAGCGCGATGACACCACATCTGGGTGACATCATCACAGCGAGCATGCATAGCACATGTGTGAAAAGTCCCGGAGCAGGAGTTTCTCCCCCTGCTAAAAGCAGGAAAGGGACCTGGCGACCCTAGGAGAGGATGAGCTTTCGTGAGTCACTGCTCATTTCTTCAGATTTTTTTTAACATAAAAGCTCCTCTCCTGCCACAAATTTTGTTAGTCTTTCAGGTGCTCCTGGACTCTGGCTCTTTTCTGCTGCTGCAGACAGACTAAAACGGCTACCCATCTTGATTCATAACTTCACACATTACATCTCTCTCTCTCTCTCTCTCCCTCCCTCCCTCTCTCATATTTATATGTCCTCCAGTCGTGGTTCTCAAAATGAAATACCATCCAACTTCAACAGATTCAGTGGTTTGAACATTGCATATTCCTTGCGTGCAGAAGGCTCGTTCTAGCGTCTCAAGCTGCCCAGGGAAGCCCAAGTCCTTGGACAGCCGCTGCCTCTGGCTGATTGATGGCCCAGTGGTCTGACTCGGCAGCATAAAGCAATTTCATGTGCTCGTATTTGGTCCATGATAAAGAAGAGCCCTCACTTATCTCTCTGAGTCATTGTGGGTGCCCTTTTTTATTCTGGGAATTTGAAAATAATGCCCTGGGAGCAGTGCCTGCTCTAAGGTTGCCAACTCTAGCTTGGGAATTTCCTGGAGACTGGGGGAGGAGCAGGCCCATAGCCAGGGGTTTTTTTTTGTTCGAGGGGCATTTAAATTTTTAAGGGGGCGGTTAAACTACAGTTAATTAAATTAATCTGAATACCTGTCTTCAAAGGGGGAGACTCGAAGCCTGTTTCTAGCCCTTCCTTTCAAGGGACAGGGTGGCGAGCTCATCAGTTCCTAGGAAAAAACAGCTCAGAGGGCATTTAATTGCCTTCAGGAGGCATTTAAATGCCTTTTGAGTTCCCTTCCACAGGGCAAGAAAGAAGGGCACCTTCAATACATCTCCAGCAATCCCTCTTTCTGCTAGTCCAGTACCATCTAGGTCATGGTCCAAAAAAAGGCTTCTGGCATGGCTATTTGTGGGGCAGGGCTTTTAATTAAGAGGGCAGGGCCCCGAAATGCCCCACTGTAGCTACAGGCCTGGGGGGGGATGGAGTTTGGAGAGCAGAGGAAGCTCAGCAGGGACATAACTGGAGTCCACCCTCTGCCATATCCCCCAGGGGAACTATCTGCAGTCTGGAGACCAGTTGTAATCCCAGAAGATCTCCAGTCTCCACCTGGCATTTAATAACTCTATGCCTGCTCTCATCAGCAGAAAAAATGTGCTGCTGCTGCTGCTGCTGCTTTGGTAGACATCTTTTAACTGCTCTAGACAGGGAAACAATCCCTTCCCCGCCCAGGTGGACACTCTGCAAGAGTAGCCGCTTTCCCAGAATGACAGTCACCAGCAATCACCACTTTTTGATTGTGGGGAGCACGGTGGTCCTTGAGCTCTGTGGTTTTCTTAATTAAAAAAGAATAAACACCATTGATTTCATTTGTGTTTTGCTGCGTGTAAGGGCAGCCTGCTGAGCATGGGGCCTTATATAGAATTGTTGGAAGGCCCGGTGCAATTACCATAACAAAGCAGGCAAGAGACTTGAATAACTTCTTGTTTGATTAGGATATGGAAGGCTCGGGGATCATCGGTTCGTCGAGTGGACCTGCCATCCTGGGATCCGACGGGCCAGATGTAAGTGGACATTGCCTGCTCCCGGCACCCCCCAACAGTACTCTTTTAAATCCTTGTTATAAGTAATATCTAGAAAGGTTTGGCTCCTTTCAGTGGCCATTCCAACTAAGAATTCTGAGTCAAGAAGGTGATGCACTTTGCTTTTACTGGTTTTTATTACCCCGAAGTGTTTGATTCTCCTGCGGTCGAGATGTTTGATTGTGTAGCTGCAGCTACAGCTTATCTTCTCCGGGCTCCACCAACAAACTGCCCTGCAGTCTTGGAACTCTGCCGTGCAGGGTGGGGTTAGAGGAAATCGTTCAGGGCATGTTCTGAACCAGAACTGGCTGTGACCTCATTCTCCCAACACCCATACAGTCATCATAGGGTTTTTTTCCCACTCCTCGTGCACGCCCACTGAAGCAAACCAACCCACTATTTTAAACAGAGAGTGCTGAAAAGAAGATTGTATATTTGGAGGAAGATGTCAGTCAAAACCTGTTGCCATGCCAAACACTTCCTCAGAGCTGTCATTCTTCTTCAGCCGGAACAGCGGATCTCCAGTGAGACACCGTTAGCCCAGGCTTTGCATTCCGCTCTGCAAAGGGGCATGCTGTCTCTCAGGTCCCAGCTCTCCCCTTTCCCGGGGTTGTTTCGGCACAGAAAAGAGGGTCGCTCTTGGCCTTCAGAAGGACAAAGGAGGTTGTGGGAATTTGCCCTCTCTGTAAAGGTAAAGGTAAGGTTCCCTTGCTCGAAAGCCAGTCGAATCCGACTCTAGGGTTGCGGTGCTCATCTCCGTTTCAAAGCCGAAGAGCCTTCTCTGACAAAACGTCAAAAGAGAACAGCCCAATTCTTCTTCCCTGCTCCAGGGCGGGGGGGGGGCATTAGTTGGGGCAGGAATTTGTGGCTCACTTTATTAGCAGAGGGAAGCTAGTGAAGCCTGTCAATACAGTAAGCTCCCAGGTCCCTGTCCGGGTTAGGGTCTGTGCCCTTCTTCTGCAACTAAGACTATTCCTTGAGTGCAGAGGAAAAGGGACGCATACCGCTCACAGCCGCAACTGGCTGAGCGTGGGGATCTCCCCAATAACTGGGGGAGGTCCATCTACCCTGCCCCATTTGGGTTCTGAGCAGTGTTCCCTCTAAGCAGGGCTTTGGGGCAGGAACGCACAGGAATGGAGATCCATCTGGCTCCCGAGTTGGCCATGCCCAGCAGGAACTCATTAGCATAATAGGCCACAGCAGGAACTCATTAGCATAATAGGCCACACCCGACAGCAGAAACTCATTAGGACTGGCTACATTTGGAGTGTGTGGCCTAACATGCAAAGGAGTTCCTGCTACAAAAAAAGCCCTGGGTTTTGATAACAAACAAGGTAAACAGAATAATAAGCAAAAGGTGGGTGTGGCTGGATGACCACACTTCTGGTAACATGGGGGTGTGGCCTAATATGCTAATGAGTTCCTGCTGTTGGGCGTGGCCTATTATGCTAATGAGTTCCTGCTGGGCTTTTTCTACAAAAAAAAGCCCTGCCTCTAAGCTGAGTTAGTGTGAGCTAGCTCACAGTTTTTTAGCCTCTGGCTCACGCACTTTTGTCTTCGCTCAGGAAGGATGTCTCCAGAGCAAACTAATTAATGCAGCAGCCAAGTAGCTCGCCCACATTGTTAATGCCAGTAGCTCACAAAGTAGAATTTTTGCTCACAAGACTCCACAGCTTAGAGAGAGCATTGGTTCTGAGGACTTCTACACACTGGGGATCTGTTAATGTACGTGGTATAGACAGAACTCTTGTACTGTGTTCACCCCATGAGCTCCATACACATCCCCTTGAGACAGCCTTTCCATAAGAACATAAGAGAAGCCAATGCTGGATCAGGCCAGTGGCCCATGCAGTCCAACAATCTGTCACAGAGTGGCCAAAAATACCAGGTGCCATCGGGAGGTCCAGCAGTGGGGCCAGGATCCTGACTGAGTTCCAGTGTCTTGCATCAAGGGAAGGCTCCGTGCAGAGGGGGGGGATATGCCGCCATGTTTGAAATGGACCTGTGGGATCTAGACTTGTCAACGAGCCGGGGGTGGGTGGGAATGTTCTATCCTTTTCATAGAGGTTTGATGTCTGGAAATGGGCAATTGAAGCTTTTCATGGTGTGGAGCAGGGGTCCCCAACGTGGTGACTGTAGGGGCTGCGGCACCCACTGACGCCTGTTCTGATGCCCACCAAGTGTTTTAAGGAAGTGGGCAGGGCCAGGTGGGGCTTTTGCCCAACAAGACTTCTGTTTGGCCATTGGAAATTTGATTGGCTGTGCAGGTTTTTGAAAAGCAGCAGCTGCCACCACAACAGAAGCATCTTCACTGCGTGACGGAAGGCCAGCTGCTGGAGCCATTTTCTGCCTGGCCCTGCCTCTTATGGCAGCCATTTTGAGGAAGCCATTTTGTGGCTGCGCCTACTACACTGTGTCAGAATTTCAGACTCAAAAAGGTTGGGAACCCCTGCCACAGAAGGAAACAACATCGCCAAGTGTTAGCTGCAGATCAAACTGATATTAAAGGGACAGCTAGAGAAATAATTTTAAAAGCTGGCAGCCCTGGGGCCCAACCCAATGTCTGTCAGCGTCTGTCAGCCAGTGCAGGAACTGGGCAAGTCCCAGCCAGACAAATGGATCCTTAAGCCATTTCTTTGATCCAGGGGATAAGGTCAGTTCTACTGGGGGCACTGCTAGTTAGAAACATTTGTTTATGCTCTTTCACAAAATGATAAATGCCAAATGTGCCACATGGGTCTGCTGTCTAATGCCTAGTTTGGCCCTTTTTCAAAACGATTCTCTGTCTGAGGAAGCCGCACCAAGGAGATTTTCTCACAGACTGCTTTTCATAGATGCTTGAGGCTATTTTAGACTTTTGGGGTGAATATTAGTTTTGTTTGCGCGGAAACAAATGGGTCATAGGGTTAGGGTTATACAGCAATCTCAAATTACTGCTTTTAAATCTTTTGTTTCAGGGTCCCACTGGCAGGCCTGGTCTGCGAGGACCAAGGGGGCCGAAGGTAACGGAGGAGACAGTTTTTTCTAACAGCCGTAATGGAATTGGATTTGCTACATCTGCCGAACGCCAACCAATCTATTCCTCTATTTGTTGCTCAACGTTCATATTTTAAATATGGGGTTGGGTCCTAACAGCTTTTCTGTTTGATTTCACCCAATTCCGCTCTTCAGTACAGCCAACCCCTCCTTTGGATTTTGCCCACAGGGCTCACTATGCCTTCCTCCCTCTTTCACCACTTGAAAATCTGACAGGATCGAATAAGAATATTTATTACTTTTGTGGCACTTTCTAGTGTTAAGGTGTGTGAAGCATACCTTACCTCAGTAATCCATATAACAACCTTATAGGTCAATCACCAGTGTGATCGCCATGTGGTAGGGGCTGAGAGAGACTGCATTCAGAAAGCTAGCTTTAACCATGGTTAGGTGAAAAAAGTACATGAAACCTGGCTTGTTGCTGAGTGCACAGATGCGCCTTCCTTCCCACCTGGAGCACAAGGAAGGAATCTTGTGCTGGCTACTCATGGTTTAAGACACATGAGCACACATGAAACTGCCTTCTACTGAACCAGACCCTTGGCCCATCGAAGTCAGTCTTGTCCACACAGACTGGCAGCAGCTCTCCAGGGTCTCGGGCAGAGGTCTTTCACATCACCTACTGCCAGATCTTTTAATTGGAGATACCAGAGGTTGAACCTGGGATCTTCTGCATGCCAAGCAGATGAACATAAGAGAAGCCAATGTTGGATCAGGCCAATGGCCCATGCAGTCCAACACTCTGTCACACAGTGGCCAAAAATACCAGGTGCCATCAGGAGGTCCAGCGGTGGGGCCAGGACACTAGAAGCCCTCCCACTGTTGCCCCTCTCCCCAAGCACCAAAAATACAGAGCATCACTTGCCCCAGACTGAGAGTTCCTATCTGTACCTTGTGGCTAATAGCCACTGATGGACCTCTGCTCCATATGTTTAGCCAATTCCCTCTTGAAGCCGTCCATGCTTGTAGCTGCCACCACCTCCCATGGCAGTGAATTCCATGTGTTAATCACTCTTTGGGTGCTTTACCAGTAAAATGGAGTTGGAAGAATGTGATATGGTATCATAATCAGTGTTCCCTCTAAGCTGAGTTAGTGTGAGCTAGCTCACAGTTTTTTAGCCTCCGGCTCACACATTTTTGTCTGAGCTCAGGAAGGATGGCTCCAGAGCAAACTAATTTATGCAGTGGCCAAATCACTCACTCACAACTTTAATGTCAGTAGCTCACAAAGTAGAATTTTTGCTCACAAGACTCCACAGCTTAGAGGGAACATTGATCATAATGTATGATGTCACAATATTAGACTTTTTCTGCCAGCAGCATCCAGTGACAGGCAGGAGAACCATGTTTCCATAACTCCACATCAGACCAGTTTTTCAACTGCCTGGTACCGGGGAGATGTAGAAAGAGAGAATGGCTGGCCTGTTCTTTGGGCTTCAGATATTCAGTTACCTACTACTAAAGTCATTCTGTAAATTCTGGATGTTCTGTTTTCCCTGCAGATACGAGCAAAAAACCTGTGCCTCTGGATTATAAAATAACTTTTTGTTACAACTAACTGTGTTTATGGGCAAAAGCACTGGAGCCTGTAATATCTCTGTTTCTGAGATCAAAGTACATGTGGACGAGACTAATGGTTTCCTTAAAAGTAGTCCTGATGTGCCACAGACTTTCGCTATTTGATGTCTTCATCTATTTTCACGCAGCCCTTCCTTTCGAAAGAAGGGAAATCTCATGAAATTAGCATGTTTTTGATCCCATGATAATAAATGCAAAGTCACTGTCAAACCCACAAAGGGTTGGTTATAGAAGAACTGCATCCTTCCTTTTCTATGAATGGAAGCCTGTTGTTCAAAATTAGAATTTTGTCCTCAGTGTGAAATTTCTCATATGTTTGTGCTTAGGGAGCAAGAGGTTCCGTTGGACAACCAGGTCAAAAGGGTTTAAAGGTGAGCATTTATTTAACCCCTTTCATAAGCAGACTTCACTGAAATGAAGGCAGATGTTTGGTGTTTGGGAAGGCCTCCTTGAAATGCTTGTTCTCTAGGACTTTGAACGATGCCAAGGTAAGACTATATCTCATGTCACGATACAGGTCTGCCCTTTCGTGTAAAAACACATCATATTGCCATGTAAGAATAACACCTAGATGCCAACTCTCTCCAGAAGTTGCATTCACACACATTGAGAATCATGTTACTTCTGTTTTGGAAGCCTCCTAATATATATGTATCCCACAGGACTGGTGGGCTCTATACCATCTTGGTCTCTATATCTGACTCTCTGGGAATGGGAATCCTGAAATGTTCACCTTACTGATGAGCTCATCAAATACTGAATCCATTAGTTGCTGTAGATTTTCTGGGTTATGTGGCTGTGGTCTTGGCATTGTAGGACCTGGTGTTTTGCCAGTAGCCATGACTGGCATCCTCAGAGGTATAACACCGAAGGATGGAGTACTCTCTGTGTCAAGGTGAGAAGAAAAATAATTTATATCTACCCCGGAAGGTGGGGTAGGGCTGAGTCATTATCTTGTAGGAGTTCCCCAGGCTATGAACATGCTAACGGAGGAGCTTTCTTGAGGAGATTCTTTTGTATATGGATTGTTTCCTGAGGAGGTTTCCTGTTTCCTGAGGAGGTTCTTTTGTATGTGGATTGGCTGTTGAAATTCTAGTCTTATCTGTAGTGCTATTGTCAGATGTAGAGCCTTTTGTGTTTTTCAGGACAGGAAACCATGCCCTATTTATTTTTAAACTCTTCTTTCCTGTTGAATACTGAATCCGTTTTTAGAAAATCGGTCTAATGTTCCTCCTGGGGAAACCGAGTTCTTGCTGGCAAAATCATATGAAACCCAGGCTCTGCCATGAGTGAGTCTCAAACTCCAAACGGTTGACCTTGTATCTTCTGCATGTATGGGGAGACCTTACTCTGGGTCCCTTAGGGCTGACAGTACTGGGCTGGGAAATTCCTGAGGGTTTGGGGGTGGAACCTGAGGAGGGCGGGGGATCCGAGGCGGGCAGGAACCTCCGTGGTGGGGAATAATGCCATAGATTCCACCGTCTGAAGTAGCCATTTTCCCACCCAGGGAACTGGGTGTCTGGAGATCAGATGTAATTCCAGATCTCACTGGCGGTCTTTAAGCAGCGGCCGGACAAACCCTTGTCAGGGACACTCTAGGCTGATCCCGCATTGGGCAGGGGGCTGGACTAGATGGCCTCTCTGGCCCCTTCCCACTCTGTCTGATTCTAGGATTCTGTGATCCGCAAGCCTCACTTGGAGGCTGGCAAGCCCACTCTTATCCCTCTGGGTTGCCCCCCCCCCGGCTCAGAGTCTGTGAGTTGGAGCAATGCTGACTGCACCCCTGAAATGTGGCCCTTACATGTAAAAGTGGGGAGAGGCAAACCCGCCATTCTCAGTAGGATTCCCCCACAGGTCTTGTACTACCCCTTGTCCCAGGGTTTAAACAGCAGTGCAGTAAATGAACGTTCAGTCAGAGGAGAAGGAAAAGTAAACGTAATGGTTGATTGCCAAACAAACACAATATTTTGCTAGCTTCCCTAAATGCTTTCTGAGACCTATTGCCTGCAGTGCCTCCCTCCAGTTTGGTGTAGTGGTTAAGAGCAGTGATCTGGGAGAACTGGGTTTGATTCCCCACTCCTCCACACGCAGCCAGCTGGGTGACCTTGGGTCAGTCACAAGTTCTCTCAGAGCTGTTCTCTCAAGGGCAGTCCTCGAAAGTGCTCTCTCAGCCCCACCTACCTCACAAGGGTGTCTGTTGTGGGGAGGGGAAGGGAAAGGAGATTGTAAGCCGCTCCTTCAGGTAGTGAAGGGTGGGGTATAAATCAAATCCCTTCTTCGTCTTCTACCCTGCAGGGATCCTCTGTAAGCTCCCATTGTCTATGTGTTCCTATAAGGATGTGTCTCTAAAGTACAACAGTTGCCACGAGTGGGAGGCCTTTCTTTGCAAAGTGATGCTCAACATTGCCTGCACTTTTACTTCTCACCCTGCTCATGCTCAGCCCGTCCTGAATGGGTCAGCCGACCAAGGCAGACTGGCAAAAGCATGAAGCTTGGACTGCCTTCCTCGTAGGAGTCCATCGCCTAGGCTGCTTGCTTAAAGAAGACAAGCGTATGAAGGAGAAGGTGGAAACAGCTTCCAGCTTTGGGCCCCAGTTTGGTTCAAGAGGCAGCAAAAAAAACAACCCAACCCACTTGGTCTCAAAAGGCAGCTGTGGACCAGGAGGAGGTGGGGGCTCAGGCGCCAGGCCAGCCAGGGAAGAGACTGGAATGCAGTCAGCCCACCCCCGCCCTCCATTGGCTGCAGTGGTGTCACATGACATAAGGAAATGCAGGTGCCCATCTCTTCGCTTTGTCTATGGCTGAGGGCAAAAGTATCCCCCTCTAACACTGAGTTTGGTTTCATAAGGGCCCAAATGTCACAGGCTGGTTCAGCATCGGCTTTTCCCTCCGTTGTTTCACGGAACCCACGGTGGAACAGAAATCCCCCTCTGCATTGCATGCCGCTTTCACTTCCTTTGGCCTTTGGATTTTATGGTACTTTCCACACTCCATGCCTTTTATTTTATCTTCTGCCTAGATTTATGGCCATTTTATGGCTGTTCAGGGGTGAATTTGCAGTCAGTACGGTGTTGCCCTGTGGTATTTGAATGTGGTTTTGAGCTGCACTTTCCCCTCCCAGTTGAGAAAATGTGAAGCGAATGCTAGGTGCAGAATCGCCCACAGTTACTGGAGACGGGGGGGGGAATGAGGAGGAGACTAGGCCCAAGCCTCCCTCAGGTTTGATGGGCCCCCTCCTATCCAGGCCCCACAAAATGGTGTTTCTCCACAGTTACCATTCCTTTCTGGGCCTTGGTCTCCATTGCCTTTCTGCTGGGATAATAACATCCCTCCAGCGTCGCCTCTGTTCTGGCACGTACAGCCACAGGGCCAGACTAGAGAGAGCAGTTCTCCCGGAGACAATGGCTGCTTTGGAGTACGGACAAAATGGCATGGTACACCCTGAGGTCCCACCCCTTGAAACCCTGCCCTTCCCAGGCTCTTCACCCAAAATCTCCAGGAATTTCTCAACCGAGAATTGGCAACCCTAGACAAGCCTCTTGCGTTATTGCCAACATACTGTTTGGAGTCCCTCTGACCAGACTGCCCCTTACTCTTCCCACGTTTAATAAAATGGAGTCCCTGTTTCCTTTCTCAGGGGGAACGGCTAGGATAGGGCTGTCACGCATGGCTCGTTTTTACCTGTGCTTTTTTGGCAAAAGTGGCCGAGTTCCCCTTTTAGAAGCGCTCGAATGATCTGTTGACTAACTGGGGTTATGCCAGTGTAGCGCTTCAAAGACACCGCAGTTAATCACACCCTCGTCGTTAACGAGCATTTCTGTCATAGAACAGCTTCTGCTTACTGTAATTTAGAAAACAACAGAATGCGCTTCCGTGCGCTTTGTTAGGAATTCCATCTGCTGTACAGAGCTTGAATCTCTGGCGTTCTGTATGAGCCAGCTCCCTTAAACGTTGTCACTGTTGTCACCAATAGCAATGGGGAATTCACCAATGAGAGCTGCCTTGAAGAGTTAAGTATCAACACACACGAAGCGGCCTTATACCCAATCAGACCGCTGGCCCATCAAGGTCAGTCTTGTCCACTCAGACTGGCACTTTCACGTCACCTCCTGTCTGATCCTTTTGACTGGGATTGAACCTGGGACATCCTGCATGCCAAGCAGATGCTCTGCATTCAGTGTAAGGCAGCTTCATGTGTTCAAGTATCGTACTCAGCCAGTGGCACATGGGGTGCTGCTGTGGTTGAGTTTTGCCAGGAGAAGGGCAGCACAAAGATGCTTGGGATGGCATCCAAGGATTGTGCCAGGCAGGGAGAGATTAGGGTTGCCAGCCCCAGATCTGGGAGGGGGTCTCCCCTCTTCTGAGGGTTCCAATCTTCCCCCGGCCAGCTGGGGAAGCCCCGCCCCCAGGAGTGGCCACCTGCCGGGCCACCCTTCTCCGTCCCCTCCTGGCCTATTTAAAGGGCTTCAGCTGATTGGTGGGGACCACATGGCCCGCCCACTAGCTGGAGAGCCCTTTAAATCTAGCAGGAGGGAGGGAGAGGGGCAGTTGCGGGCCGCATGCTTGGCTCGCAAAAAGGCCGTTTAAAGGGGGGAATCAGCCCATGACCACCCCCTCCCTCCTGCTAGATTTAAAGGGCCCTCCAGCTGGTGGGCGGGCCACGTGGTTCCTACCAATCAGCTGAAGCCCTTTAAATCGGGTAGGAGGGGAGGGAGAGGGGTGGCTGGGCTGGTGGTCGCTCTTGGGGGCAGGGCTTGGGGGCTTCCTGCCCCCTGGAACACCCCCAAATCCCCCCACTGGAGCGAAGAGGGGACCTGGCAACCCTCGGAGATAGTGTGCTTGGGAGAGAGACGAGCCCTAGAGTTCAGAGCAGACTCAGTTGACTTTCAGTCTTCTCCGCTAACCCTGATTCATAGACCCAGACCGTGGTTAACCTTAACTGTGGTTAAGGGTGATGTCTGAATGCAGCCGATGCTCTGTTCAAAGCCCTAATTGCATCGGATATGCCCTTTGCAAGTTCTTTTTGAGCTTTTCGGACCTTGGTCTGATTAGTCTTGCAGATGGATTTATGCTACAAGTACTAGCCAAGTCCTGTTCAAAATTATTCTTGCGCTGCAATTGTACGGTCAATTTGGCCCTTAGGGTCTCATTACAAGAGATGTGAAATGCAAGGCAGGCTGGGGTTTCTGCAGCCTAACTCACATTTCGTGCCTGACCTGGATTCACCTTCAAAATTGGGGGGGGGCAGATCAGCCGCTGAGCACAGTGCAGAGCGGCAGGAGGGGCTTCAGCTTTCCCTTCCTTCTTCCATCTTCTGCTGGAAGGCGGGGGGGGGGGCCCTGTTGGTCCCACTGCTGGTTCCACGGGTCTGCCCACATGTCCGGGAAACCCCCAAACTGACTTGCATTTCACATCTCATATAACAAGGCCTTCAATTACATGCTTATCTCAGGTTGTGGTTTTACTGTTTCTGTTTCCCGACTCCTTGGCTGTCAGCGGGAGCTTTGCAGGACTCTTTCAGCCCGCTGTCTATCCACTGGGGTCTTTTATTAGTTCTCACAATATCAATTAACGCTTTTATGTGAGTGATTTACGCTCAATTTTTTCCCTCCCCTGATCTTTCTGCCACCTCTCCTGCCAACATTTCTTCCAGTCTCTCTAAACTGTTTCCTCTTGGATGTCCTTCCAGTCTTTGTAGCTTTTAATCTCTCTCCAGCTGAATTTGTGAGATGACCCCCATAATCCTCCTGCTTCTCTGTCCCTGACAATTTTCTTCTTGCTCAGGTTCACCTCCCAGAGCTGAGCTGATTCATTCAGGCAGTAGCTGAAGCGTTACCAAGTCCAGCTTTTTAGTATTTCAAAAGAATACTTCCTTGGCTCGCTTTCCCCCCTGTTCTTTCTGGTCTTGATTATTGTGGTGTTTGTCTTTCTTGCCTAATCATTTCTCATCTTTGGATTTCTCCTTCTGTTTTGAATTCTGCTGTGTACCTTTTCCCCTCTACCATATCCAGTATTATTTTTCCGTTCACTGGCTTCCTTTGCCTCAACATGTTCCAATTCAAGTTTCTTATTCTTTTTCATAAATTGTATAAATTGCAAGGTTGTGTATTAACGTGCATTTCCTATGTTCTGTTGATACTTTTTCTTGGGCAGCCCTACCTAGAATGCTAAGGCCATGAGTCACAAAGTCCCACGGGTCCATTGCAAAGAATCCCCGGAAAGGGATACTTCGCAGCAGAGAAAGGGTGGGGTGGGGAAGGAAGTGCTTGGACCAATGCTCCCTCTAAGCTGCGGAGTCTTGTGAGCAAAAATTCTACTTTGTGAGCTGCTGGCATTAAAGTTGTGAGTGAGCAATTTGGCTGCTGCATAAATTAGTTTGCTCTGGAGCCATCCTTCCTGAGCTAAGTCAAAAATGTTTGAGCCGGAGGCTAAAAAACAGTGAGCTAGCTCACATTAACTCAGCTTAGAGGGAACGTTGGCTTGGACCATCCCATGACACCTGCTCTCCCCTGAAACTCTCTCCACGCTTGCTTTTACCCCTCTAGCCTCCAGTACAAAAAATAGGACGGGGTTCCCAACATGGTGCCCAACCTCACCCTGGTGCCCGCCAACACCTTTTCTGGTGCTCACCCAGTGTTCCCTCTAAGCTGAGTTAGTGTGAGCCAGCTCATAGTTTTTTAGCCACCAGCTCACAGATATTCTTCTTCGCTCAGGAGGGATGGCTCCAGAGCAAACTAATTTATGCAGGAGCCAAATCGCTTACTCACAACTTTAATGCCAGTTGCTCACAAAGGTCACTAAGAGTTGGACTTGACTGTGCGACTGAACAACAACAACATAAAGTAGAATTTTTGCTCACAAGACTCCACAGCTTAGAGGTAGCGTTGGTGCTCACCAACTCTTTTTGGAAAATGGGCAGGGCCAAGTGGGGCTTTTGTCTAGCAGAGCTTCTGATTGGCCACTACAGACCTGATTGGCTGTGCAGATTAAAACACATCCTGTTAAAACGGGACTTCTGCCTGAAATTTTGAAGAGTTACTACTGAGAGCTGTGCATAGCTTCGCTCCTTGACATTTTGTGCTTGGCTTTGCCACCCGTGGCTGCCATTTTGTGGTTAGCTCCACCTCCTGCGGCAGCCATATTGTCACTGCACCCACCACCTGGTGTCAGAATTTTGGAGGTGCCTGAAGGCTCAAAAAGGATGGGGGTGTGGAGGTAGATGGAGGGGATGGGGATGCTGTTCCGTGAGAAGAACTGACGAGCATCATATAAAAGAGCGCTCTGAAGTGTGGCCATTGTGAAATGAGGCTGGAAGAGCTGTGCAGTGAATGCCCCTCCCCTTTTTCTTGAATGTCAACAGGGAGAACAAGGTCTAGAAGGAAAGCCGGGATTTCCTGGTGTTGCCGGGCGTCCTGGAGATGCAGTGAGTATGCTGCCATATCATTCCTCATCCAGGAGTTAAATGGGAATGGCTGGGGTTGTGTTTCAGATTTTGGTTTGAGGAAGCAAGGCATTTCAGCGAAAGGCAAGAAAATTCATCGCAAAATTCACATCAGGGCCTTTTAAAAATGTACAACTGGAGACCAAATATGGAGCATCAGGAAAAAAATGTGCTGTTCCAAAAGAACATTCAGCTCATTCAAAACCTGAAGTCATGCAAAGGTCGTTTTAGGTTACCTGCTGCATGGAGTAGCTGATAGCCTTGTGAAAAGTCTTGGGCTCTTCTAGCACCCCAGACCCTGTTCAGACGGACCCCTTTGTCCTTTTCTTGTTCAAAACCCTCCCTGTCTTAAAGGTGCCACTGGGCTCATACTTTATCCTGCAGACTGCTGTGTAGGGTTGCCATCCCTCTGAACCTCCCCTGCCTCCCGAAGAACCCTGGTGAGCTTGACATGCCTGGCACGATGATGGCACCTGGATGTGACGTCATCGTGCCAGGCACGTCACGTGGGGAGATGCGCACCAGAAGATCCAGGGACCCAGGCTGAAGCCCCCCACCTGGAGGTGATGTCATCGCTCCAGGCATGTCACATGTGGCGGATGCATACCAGAAGATCCAGGGACCTGGGCTGGAGCCCCCCAGGTAAGACCTGGCAAACCTACCCCTGTGTCAGTCTCCACAGACTCTTCACAAAAGTTTCAAAGAGGAAAGAACAAAGTTTGAGCCCAATGGCCCCTTTAAGACCAACACAGTTTTATTCATATTCTAAAACGTGGAGACCTCTTTCCTGACTAGTGTGAAGGTGCCCAAGGTTAGGATAAGGGCAGCGATGCCCACGACAGGGGAGTGGGCAGGTGCGGTTGTAGCAGGATGTGCTGCACATACGAATTGCCATCGCATACAGCCCCACGGGTCCAGATTTTCGTTTTCAAAAACCCACTGCTGGGTATATTCCAGATTAAATTGCAGAACAGAGGTGACTGACTCAGAACGTTGCTTATGGATTTCTCTCTCTCTCACAACAATTATAGCAAAGACAAACAGGGCACCCCCCCCCCCTTATTTTTAAAGCAAAGGGATTGTTTGGCTTTGTCATGTCTACATATCTGCAATTCAAGTCCTATTGAACTGTTTCTGACAGCTGCTCAGAATGAAGTTGGCCAGAGACAGAGGTGTCGCGGAGGCCTAGTCACCCGCAGTGCAAGGGTGGGACACTGCCCCCTCTAGATGGCGTGCGGACGTGGGCCTCACTCAGAGCCAAACCGTCAAGTGACCCTGGGCACGGGTCCGTCCCGCGGCTGCTGAATTTGTAGTTCTTTAAAAATTGCCACACGGCCATGATCTGGAGGAGGAAAACGAGAGCTATCCTGGATCGGGGCCTCGCAGCAATTTTTAACATGCTACAGACACTTTTAAAATGGTGTCAGCAGCCACAGGACGGACCCATGCTCACCGTCCCTTGTCAGTTTGGTCCTCCGGAGGAAAAAAATATTGGTCAGTCAAAACTTCCAGTGTACCATTCTAGGGGGAAAGATTTTGGCCTGTGTGAGCCATATTATTATTTCTGTTATTATTATCATAATCTTGATCATCCTTTTGTACAACTAATGCAAGCTTTTTGATTAAATCCAGGGATCTAAAGGAGAAAAAGGCGACCTAGGGCCCAAGGTAAGAGGAAATGACATTTTCTGCAAGTTGTTTGGATCTCAGTGTTATAGAAACAGCCTCTTAAAAACAAAATTATTATTCCCTTGACATAGGGTGACCCAGGAGAACCGGGGGCTAGTGTTATTGGACCACCTGGGCCACCGGGGCCACCCGGGCCCATCATCGCCATTCCAAGGGTAAGTGTAGCGTTACCCTTTTGCATCACTGGAACTGCATTTATTTTAGATTCGCCACCAACATTTGCCAGCTGGGGAATCTGGATCAAACAATTACTTCCAGATTTGGTGAAGACCCTGCCCCAGACCCTCAAAGCATTTCAGAAATCCTCAAGCTTGTTGTCAGATCGGTGCCATCTATGCCAGTCCACGGGGACTCTTGTCTGCAGTTGCCCAGGTAACCCGAAATGGCTGCCGCAGCTTCATTTTGAAACCTGAAGTGAGCGGCATCACAACCTCCCATTGGGTCCTCAGCCCACCTGTGCCTAGGTTTGCCAAGAGCCTAGTGGGACTGGTTGTATCTTAAAAACCTTTCCACATGTACCCAAACCCCCACTAGGGAGTTCCTTAGCCCAGTATAAGTTGCTGCCATCAATAGAACTTCCCCCTCTTGGTTACGCTTTCCCCTGTCTTTCTTAAGCACCAAGAGTTTGGAGAGAGGGGGAGAGAGAGACCAAGAGAGAGAGACTGAGAGACCTGCGGGCTGTCTCCCCGCCTTCTCTCTCTCTCCGCCTGTATCCATCTGATCCATTCTTATTCAGCCCTAAGGCACCGATCTGCCTAGCCTCTAACAGTCTCACAGCACTGTGCTTGAGATCTTCCCTCAAACCATCGTCATTAAACACCCCGAGGTCTACAGTAAAAGAATGTTTTATAACTACACATAAATCCCAGAAAGCACAGATAATTGGGAACAACCAGGGTTTCAGGCAGAATCCTAAGGCAAGAATCAAAAGATACCTGGCTTATCCATTCCTTTACTTACAAAGAGATGTTAGTGGATGGAAATATTCTAAATAAACAGATAGATTGTGGGGGTTACGGCTATCCCTGTGAATCACCGTCCTTGTGCCTATCTGCAAGATTTTCTCCCCTTTCTTAAATGTCTCTTTGTGCCACATATTTCTTGGTATAGGAACATTTTCTAAGAAAACAGTGCCTTACATTTTTTTCCTGGTCTGTGACTGGATTGATTTCATTTGAGAGAAATCAATACCGTTTTGAGGAAGGAGACGGAAGAACAGTGAGTGCTTCCACAATGGCCTTTCTCCATCTTTGCCTTAATAAGTGGGGGACTGCACCTTGCCTGGACACTCCTTGAAAAACAACAGTGTTTCAGAAAAACAAGCTGTGCGGTTTCGATGCCCTGGGCCCCCACACTTACCCCAGGAGACTGCAAGCCCCACTGAAGGCACGCTGTGCCAGCAGGCCTTGATGCTGGGGAAGTTGTCTGCTGGGTCGGCAGCAGGGCATGGCCGCCTTGACCAACTCTACTCAGGAGTAAACCAGCTTGAAGGAGCCCAGCTGGTTCCTCGGCAGCATGCTGAGCAGTAGAAGCCAACCCAGCCCAATTTCTACCAGAGGGACCCTGGAACTGAGATTAAGGGAGCCACTGCTGGGGGGGGGCAGGGACAGCAGGCAGCACTAACCTTCTTAGAGGAGGCCAGGTGGGGCACCCAGCTCTTTAAAGGAGTTCAGGGGGAGGGCCAGGGAGATCTCCCACTGTTGCAGCTGATCTCCAGATGACCAAGATCAGTTCCCCTGGTGAAAATGGCTGCTTTGGAGGGTGGGCCTCTATGACGTTATACCCTGCTGAGGTCCTGCCCCACCCCAAACCCCGCCCTCCCCAGGCTCCACCCCCACATCTCCAAGTACTTCCCAACCCAGAGCTGGCAACCCTAGCAAGTATCCATTGGTTGGACCCTGCATGAGAGACAGGAGGCTGGACTAGATGGGGCCTCACTAGCTCTGATCCAGCAGGGCTCTTCTGGTGTTCTTATTGGTCCAGGGGCCTGTCACTCCCCAGGACTGGGTTGGGGAGAGAGGATTGGCTAAGCCCAGGGTTGGTCATCCCTTGGGAAATAATTTAAAAGGCACGCCCAGGAGCAGCAATGGAAGAAAAGCAGGTGGGGAAACTGGGTGAAAAGAAACGCCCCCCCCCCCGTTCTGTTCGGAGGCTCCATCCTGGGGCACTTGTCCAACAAAAAGCGAGCCTGGAGAGTGAGGCAGCTCTGGACTCAGAACCAGCGCCAGTGCCTCCTGTCAATGCTCCCTCTCAGCTGCGGAGTCTTGTGAGCAAAAATTCTACTTTGGGAGCTACTGGCATTGCAGTTGTGAGCGAGCAATTTGGCCACTGCATCAATTAGTTTGGCTCTGGAACCGTCCTTCCTGAGCTAGGACAAAAATGTGTGAGCTGGAGGCTAAAAGAATGTGAGCTAGCTTACACTAACTCAGCTTAGAGGGAGTACTGCTCCTGCTGCAGGGAATGCCTGACACGGCCTGTTCTTCATCCTTCATTTTCAGACACTCAACACTTCAGATGGAAGTCTTAACCTTACTGGACTTCAAGGACTTGGCCTCCCTGTGAGTAGATTCCTTTGCATGAAAGACAGGGGTTTGGTAACCCCAAAGGCCTTTTCTCTGATCTGTGAGCATAAAATGAGCAGCATGCGGTCCCTTTCCTTGGTTCCTGATTTGGATGTAACTGCGGTCTTGTTATTGCTATCATCGTCTTTTCCCCAATGTGCGAATGTTATTCAAAGAAAGGAGCAGAGAAGGTTTAATCTCGGAATTCAAATAAGAAAAAGAGATATAAGAAAAACAGCTGTCCGCATGGGCCTCTCTTTCCAGAGAATGGGGGGTGGGGGTAGTTGTGAGTTTACTGCATTGTTCAAGGGGTTGGACTAGATGTCCCTTGGGATCCCTTCTAGCTCTGTGTTTCTAGAACACATTCCTTGACTTCAGGCCACCTGAATAGGTCTGCCAGCTTCTTAACCTTCTCATCCTAAGCTCCACATGATGTTCCCCTGCTTCCACTGAAAATATTCTCTGCAAGCAGATGCTTGGGAATACTGAGGGTTACATTTGGGTAGTTTATGAGTTTCAGAAAGAGCTTTTGCTCCAGGCAAACCTATTGAGCAAGTGAGCTTGCCTTATTTGGTACAAGAGTAATTGCTGTTTTCACAGAAAATCTCTGTTGAGGGCTGTACCTCTAGCTTCACAGCTCATTTGGTATCTTAAAGAAGAAGTTTGTTTCTTGGCTGCAGTAATACCCCCACCTCTTCTTCTGAAGAGCTGAAGACAGCTCGTGTGGGGCTCCCACAAGGGGGTCTCCCTGCCCATGCCCCTTCCAGGGCCAGAGCTGCCTAGCTTCACTGGTAGAACTGCAGCAGGTATCCTCAGCCATATCTTGCTGGGGAAATGCCATCTCTAATTGGGAACAGAGCAGTGGTGCTCACACTGTATGCCCTGACCTGACTGGGATGGCCCAGGTTACTCCAGTCTCATCAGATCTCAGGAGAGAAGCCGTGTCTCCCCTGGCTAGTAGGGAGCAGAGGTGTATGGCTCCCATTGTTGCACATCTCCATGCTCAGGGGTGTAATATCATCCCTTAGTTGGATGATTGGTTGGTGGTAGCAGACTCTAGTAAGCAGCTGCAGGAGCACTGCTTCCTGATCTTGAACTCATGCCTAGAGCTGGGCATTGTTCATTAGCCGGGACAGGTCCAAGTTAGTCCCATCCCAGAGGATCGAATTCATAGGAGCAAGTCCAAAAGATGTCCATCTTGCCTCAACCAGGGCCAGGGCTTTCTCTGCCCTGGCCCCTGCCTGATGGAACATGCTCCCCTTTGAGCTCAGGGCCCTGTGGGATCTTCTTCAATTCCTCAGGGCCTGCAAGATAGAGCTGTTCTACAGGGCCTTTGGTTGAGGCAGCAGACGTCCATGTAGGGCCTCCCTGAGGTCTCTGTCACCCGTTTATTAACAGCTGGCTATCACGCATTAGTTATCAACCTGGCCAGGGAATCTCTCACAGCCAACCAATTCTATTATTGGGCTGCCACACTATTTTAATGTATATTACTTGGGGTTTTTTACATTTTGATTATACTTATTGTATTGTTGAAATGTTGTTACCTGCCCAGAACCCGCTTGCAGGAAGGGTGGGCTATAAATATGAAAAATAAATAAATGAATGAAGTTGCAGCTGGGATAGGGTTTTCAAGGCAAGAAACATTCACCAGTAGGTTGCCATTTCCTGCCTCTGCGTAGCAACCCTAGATCTCCTTGAGGTGGGAAGGCCGAGGTGAGACGTTGCGACACAGGTATAGGAGAGCCGCCTAGGAGCTTTCTTCCCACACTGCATCTGTAAGATTGGATGGGCTGGCGCTGTGTGGATGGAACCAAATCACACAGGCCGGTCCTATTCAGTCTCTGCCCGGCTGTGATCGGGAGCAACGACTGGGTGATGAAGGCCCTGCCCTTTTGGTGTTAGTGCTGCTGGATGAGGCCCCGGTGAAGCCATTTCCATGACACCATTGCAGCTTCTGAAGGGTGGCTGATTTGAAAGCCATTCCCAATGGTCTGTAAGCTGCTCTGGAGTTACTTCGAAGCAAGGGAATTGCCATAAGAAGTAAGAGAACTGCAGAGTGCAGCTGCACAGGGACCCCTCAGTCTGTTCTTCCTTTACCTGTTCCCTGGTTGAGCTCTGACGCTGAAAACCTGTCAAACTCTGCTTCATTTGCCATAGTTATGGGGGGGAGGGGAATTCCTGAGGGGTTTGTGTGTGCGTGTGTGTAGGAGAGTGGCACCATTGTAGTGGCTATTATAATTCTTCCCAAGACATGCCTCTCCATGGAGACGACCTTGAAGAAAACTCTGTGCTAGCCTCGCTAACGGGCCTGGGAACTTACAGAAAGGCATAGATGCTAACAGCTTAGGTGAGACGGCTGAGTGAGTGAGATGATTGGATGAACCCAAGGGGGGGGCTCACATCTGAATTGTCCATATCTGTAGAGGTTACCACCAAAATCCTCAGTTCTGACACGGTACTGTTCTAACCTGGATCATGCTGATATCTCAATCAACAAATCGCTGCCCAAGAGAGTGTAGTTGGGATTCTCTTGACCAGGAGTCTGACAAAACCCTTTGTCCAGCTGGGGGGGATGAGCCCTCCCGCCAGTCCCGACCTGAGTTCTGCCTCACAACAAGCTGAGTTCTGATTTTGCATCTAGCAAGCAAGTGCGACCGATGATGGATGAGTGGTCACAAACAGGAGCTGTCTGCAGGTCACCTGCTGTACCAAACCCAAGTGAAATAAAAGTGCTGAGAACTATAAAAAACATGAGATTGGCTTTGGAATTTGACCTTGTTTGGAGGGTCTGGATTTTTTTTAAGAACAAGTCAAGCCTTTCTTTTGATCATCTTGAAGGCTGCCTGCACAGTGGTGCTGCGCCACTGAAAGTGAGGTCGTGTGTGCCTAAGCAGTTGGTAGCATTCATCAGTCAAGAACAACAAAGTTTATTATGTGGTCAACAGACCTCTCAGTAATACGATTGTTAAAACAAAATATAGCATTTGTAACATGCTTGATTAACACGAGAGGTGGCCGGTGGTAATTAACATGTGAGGTGTGACTCAGGAAAGCCCATCCCCTGACGCCAATTTTGTTAGTGTTTAAAATGCTGCTGGACTCTGTTCCACTGCTACAGACAGACTAACACGGCTACCCAACTTGATTAACAGAGAGTTTTTCCCCAGCATCCAGAATCTACTCACAGTGGAAAAGACAGCCACTTTTTCAGTGATATATACACGCTCCCTAGCAAGAAAAAGGATAATTAACTGTTCTGCTGGACAGCCTGGTTCCGTAGCCAAGAGCGGAGCAGTTACTCCATCTCTAACTCCTTTATCAAAATGATGAAACAACATCACATGGGATACACGCTCTAATCATCAGTCAGCTAGCAGCGTTCCTCTTCCCTTGTTCTCCGCAGCCATGGACCTTTCCATTCCTTTTTCATTCTGTATTTCCTAAGCTGGGCACGTTGGCAGTTAAGAATGCCTGGGGGTTAAATTCTGGGTTCCGTGGATGGTCTGACCCCAAGCCTAGTCATCAGCTCAGCTTTATTAGTGCTTCAGCAGGAACAAGACAAACAAGGCAACGGCCCTGTTTCAATAGCATGCAAACTCCACCCACTTCCCAAACAACTACAAACGATAGGCCATTGTCAGAACCATTAACTCCTCATTGGCCACCTCCAGAGTCCTTGTGGGCTATTGTTCTAGAGCTCCAAGCTCAGCCAGTCTCTGGGAGAAACAGTCCTGGAATGTTCCAGTCCCAATACAGAACACCGGGTCCATTTCATTTCCAGTTCCTAATCTGCAATCCCATCCAGAGTATTCTCCTAGCCTGTTTAAAATAAAATTGATGAAGGCCTTCTTAGCTGTTGAGGTGCATATTTTTGGGAAGTACAGAAGAACTGCAAAGAAGGTTCCTGGCTGGGGAGACTTCAACTCTAATTGAAAGACCCTATTTTGTAAGTTAATGTGGGGAGAGGGGAGAGGAGATAGCAATGGCAAAGCATTCCAAGACTGCCTGTGTGCAACTCATTTACAATTCAATTCCAGGCAATTTTGAACATTCAAGAAAACTGAATTGGGCGGGATGTTGGGGGGGGGGCTGATTGCAGTCTGTGAGTGGATGGTGACACAAATGGAGTGATAGTCGAGCATCCCTGAGTAAAAAATTTTTTGCTGTTGTTACATTTCACAGGGTCCAGACGGTAAGCCCGGCCTGCCAGGATTTCCTGTAAGCCCCATGTTTTAAGTTTTTGAAACAATTAATATGTACCTGCTCCCATGAACATGTCGCATTTGCTGTGCTGCTTAGTGCCTGGAAGATTCTCAGAGACCATAAAAATAAGGCCTTAAAGTCAAAGGAGATCATAATGAGAGTTAGAAGAGAACTGGAGGGAACTTCGTGCAATCGTTTGGGGTGTCAGTTGTGACCCGAGGAACAAACACTGGCTGCGGTCACACATACTAAATAATCCACTTTCAATCCACTTTCAATGCACTTTCCAACTGGATTTTGCCAGTTCACACCGTAAAAATCCAGTTGGAAAGTGTACTGAAAGTGGATTGAAAGTGGATTATTTAGTGTGTGTGACCGCAGCCAGTGTTAGGCTTCCCTTCTAGAAAAATGCATCAAATTGTTCTGTTCCTGCCGTAAAGGTTTGTGCCCCTCCGTTTAATGAATTTTTAAAAACATATTGTTAGATGGTTTTAACTGTAAGCTGCCTCATGTAGGGATTCTAAAGAGGCAGCATGGAAATATCCGAAATAAATAAATAGTTTCTTTAGTTGAACCGCTGAAGGGGAGCTGTGACTCTCGAAAACTCTTACCCTCCCCCCAATCTGGTTGGTCTCTGTGGTGCTGTTGGACTCGAACCTTGCTCTTCAACTGCACACCCGCATGGCTACCCCCGAAATGATCTTCTTTCGTTGAAATCAGCATGATATCATCCTCCGTCCTTCCCACTTCCACAAACCTAGCAGCCAGTGAAGGAGAGCCCAGAAGTGCCATTGCAGCGACATCACATAACACCAGGGCTTTTTTTGTAGAAAAAGCCCAGCAGGAACTCATTAGCATAATAGGCCACACCCAACAGCAGAAACTCATTAGCATACTAGGCCACACCCCCATGTTGCCAGAAGTGTGGTCATCCAGCCACACCCACCTTTTGCTTCTTATTCTGTTGACCTTGTTTGTTGTCAAAACCCAGGGCTTTTTTTGTAGCAGGAACTCCTTTGCATGTTAGGCCACACACCCCTAATGTAGCCAATCCTAATGAGTTTCTGCTGTTGGGTGTGGCCTATTATGCTAATGAGTTCCTCCTGCGTGTGGCCAACTGAGGAGCCAGCCGGAACTCCGTTCCTGTGCGTTCCTGCCCCAAAATAGCCCTGCATAATACTATTTTTCAACTTCACATTATTTGGAAGGCCCGTCCATGGGAATGTCCACGTTGTCCCCCATTACCTGTAACTTGGACCAAAGCTAGCGAAGGGGAGAAATGGGAGTGACTTGATTCACTGTATCTGGGGAGTTTTCAAAGCAGACAGCAAGGTCTGCTGAAGTTCCCTGCTATTATTCTTCCAGAACTTGTGGATTTAATTTCACACCTTTCCACAGCTCATGACTGCAATGGATTTTCTGGGAGCTAGTTGCCACCCTATACAGGACTTTCTCTTCCTTTCACAGTACAGTTTCTCACTGACCCCACTGTACTGAGGTTCCCAGAGGGAAATTAGAAGAGAAAAATGAGTTCAAGGGGTTAGGATCTCAAGCACAGTGTAACCCAACCAAGCCTGGATTGATAACTGAGGCAAGAGGATGAGAGGGTATGCTTTTTCAAGTGAAAGAGAACAAGGTCTGTTTCAGACGAAGAACCACAACTATTAACACTCAACCAGGAGTTGTGGGGTATTAGTTTTTACCTCAGGAAAACACTCTCAGGGACATTTATAACAGATCAACACAGTACTCTGCTGTGGCTAACAGTACAATCCTAAGCAGAGTTACATCCTTTAGTTGCCACACAACCCAGAAAATCTACAGCAAGCAACTCCGGCCATGGAAGCCTTCGACAACAGAGTTACATCCTTCTCTGCCCATTGACTTCAGTGTACAGAGAAGAAGGTAACTCTGTTTAGGATTGCACTGTTAGATACACTGCAAGCCGAGCCAAACCCTGCTGGCTTCCCGTAACATCCCAGCACCCTCAGACGGGGAAGCTTAACTGAAGATCTGATCTTTCTCTCAGATCTTTAATTCCCACTCCTGTCAGATCTTTAATTCCCACCCTTCTCTCTCAGCCCTCCAAACCTAACTTCTCTCAACCTTCAAAATCTAATTTCTTCCCACTAAAAACCTAGATCCTAACTGTTCCCAGTACTGTGACCCTATCGACTGATGGAGAGCCCTGCTCTGTTTGGCTGCTCCGTCTCGAGGGTACCTTCCTGTGGTCTGCCTCTCACGGGGCTGTCTCAACGCCACTGTCCTTGGCGCCTTGATTTGTGGGGCTTCTGCGTAAGGGAAGCTGCTGAAGAAGCGTGCTCTTCCTTCGTGCTGATAGTCGTTGTAATGAGGATGTTAAATAAGCCGGGCATTTGACCAAGAAGTATAATAGAGCTCTGACTTTGAGCAATGTGGAATACTGCAAAGACCCAGCCTGGATCCTACTGTTTTCCTATAATTGGTGTGTGTGTGTGTGTTAAAGCACAGTGTGGACATGCAAGAAGACAGGACTGAATCCTCTCTTCACCCCCACAAACCACTTTTTAAAGTTGTTTTTCAACCTTTGCAGGGTTACTTCCTGTCTTGGCTCCAGTCCAGGAGAAAAACTGATTAAAAAGTGAATTTGGGGGACAAAATATGGGCAGGGAGAGGTTCCACTCCTCACTCCCATCTACCCTTGCTGAGTTTCAAGCCCCACCCACCCACCTCACACCCCTTCCTGACTCGATATAAGGATTTGGCAGTACCTCAGTTCTAGGTACAGGGGCCTGCTGCTTTCCTGTCTAATGTAGCTACTTCAGAAGGTGCTAATATTCCTCCTGCTTATAAAAAGGCATCTTATTTTCTTCTAGGGCCCGAAGGGACCAAAAGGTGACCTTGGACTACCTGGGCAACCAGGAGAGAAAGGAAAACAGGTAAGAAGAAAGAGCAGACAACAAGTCATGAACAATCCTGTTTCGAAATGTGAAGCAGTTACTGGGTCCCAGCTGGTTAACATCTTCTCCATTTTACAGCAGGAAAAGGGATAATCTGGTGGCCGGTCTCCGTGACAGGCTACCCAGACTGGGGGAGTGCAGAAGACCTGGGAGCCTTAGAGCAGGCAGTGAGACGGGACTGGCTATCTGGGCCACCTGATTCCCCAGGAGCGTTCTGGGCTGTCTGCACAAGGGTCCTAGCTTGGACTGTCTGCTATGGTTGCCAACTCCAGGTTGGGAGATTCCTGGAGGTTTGGGTGTAGAGTCTAGGAGGGGAGGGACCCTCAGCGGGGTATAATGCCGTAGGGTCCACCCTCCAAAGCCGCCATTTTGTCCAGGGGAACTGATCTCTGTAGTCTGGGGATCAGTTGTAGTGCTGGGGGATCTCCAGGCCTCACCTGTAGGTTAGAAGCCAAAAATGAGAGATCACAGGAAGAAGTGGAACTCCAAAAACAACATCCATGATAAAGACACGGATCACAATCCTGGGTTCAGAACCTTGGGTTCTGTTATTAAAGAGTCAACATGGAATGTTTCCATCAAGATTGATAAGTAGTAATTGATAAGAATTGGGGTTGCTACACCCTCAGATAAAGCAAATATTGTGAAACGAATGTTCACATTGCGCAGGATTCGTTAGCATATGAGTGATTACAGAAGAAAATTACTTATAGAATTACAGAATTACTTCAGTAAATGTTTTTGCAATTTATCTTTATTGACTCTTGGTTATTTTTATCACGGATGTTGTTTTTGGAGTCCCACCTGTACGTTGGCAACCCTACTGCCTGCAGTTCCTGCCTCCAACCAGTAGTCCTCTACGACCCATCTCCAGTTCCTGGCTACAGGGAATGACTTTTTAAAAATAAGGGAAAACCCAGAGGGGCTTCCAGTGGCACCGCAGGGGAGAAGAAGGGCTCCTGAGTCCTGACACCCCCCCCCCACGCCAGCTGTTTCCCCATGCAGAAACAGTGCTGGGGGGAAAGTCATTTCCCCATATTTGCTGCCCCGTGGGCACAGAATACTCCATGTGGAACAGCAGAAGCATGCAAAGAGCTCACAGGTGTTGTGTGGCTGTGGGGAAACAGCTCGATCCTAAACATGTAGAAGAAGAAGAGATTGGATTTATACCCCACCCTTCGCTCGGAGTCTCAGAGCGGCTTCCAAACTCCTTCCCCTCTCCACAACAGACACCCTGTGAGGTAGGCGGGGCTGAGAGAGCTCTTTCCAGAACTGTCCTTGAGAGAACAGGTCTTGTCAGAACTATGGCTTGCCCAAGGTCATCCAGCAGCTGCAAGTGGAAGAGCGGGGAATCAAAGCTGGTTCTCCCAGATTAGAGTCCGCGCACTTAACCACTACACCAAACTGTAGTGATACAGAGAACCAGTGTTTGACTCTGGAAACACTTGGTGCTGAAAGAAAGCAATCTTACAAAGCTGAAAGCCCCAGAGTACCCCGAATAAGCAAAATTGGATTGAAAATGTATCCAGCAACAGAGGGGGAAAAGCTTTTTATTGTGGAATAAAATCCATCCGTTTGGTGAGACTCCTTTTCTGGAAATGTTTCTTATTTTAATGGGCGGGAGAAATCATTACTCTTGCATACTTATGTGATTTCTTCAGCTTTTCTTGAGTTTGAGGTTTGTTCATATTTTTGTATTTAGAAATGTGTTTCTTTTTTACAGCTGATTGTACTTATAATGTGCTATATATTGCACTATAACATGGAGAGCACAACTATATTAAAAAAATTAAAACATAATATCCTTTATTCCAGGAGTCTAAGATTCCAGGAAAGGGCACCTTAAGTTTTGCCCTAAGAGAACCCAGTTCTCCTTGAAATCTCTAAAAGTATATTCTTTCCCATAAATGTAGTTAATTTGCATGCTTCCTTTTGGCTGCATCTTACTTTAGGAGGTAAGCTAAAGAGTTTGCTTTCCAGTTTGCACGTTGAAAAGTTACTGGACCCATAATGCTTAAAGGGCGACAGCGGTATCGCACTGGAGGGAGTTGCTGTGTGTTTCCCACCTGAGAATAAGTCACAACACACAAAAAGCTGGCCATGCCACACTTAAGAAAGTTCATGAATGGAACCAGTTTACTGAGCACAACAGCACAACCTCTTAGCCGCAACAAACAAGTGATCTTGTTAGATTTCAGAAGTTAAGCAGGGTCGACTCTGGCAAATACTTGGAAGAGAGACCTCCAAGGAATACCAGAGCTGGGAGGCAAGGGCAGGCTTCATTCAGCCACTCTCTGAATATCCTCCAGGCCCTCAGTAGGGTCAGTCACCAGAGGTCTTCATGACTTCCAGGTGCACACACGCACATGGACATAAAAATATCCCCCAAAAGACAATGCATCCACCTGGACTGAATCAAGACCTAGGTTTCCAGTCTCATTACCAATGCTGATTTCTCCACACCTACTACCCCTCTGCATATCACACCAAATCCAGTCACGCCTGCTGTTGTCATTCATCCACTATTGCCATTTGCCTGCTAATGTCGTTTGGCATCCGAAATCACCCCCCTTTCCAATATACAGGCCAGATGGGTTCACATTCTGTATCTGAAGAAGTCAGCAGTGAGTCATGAAAGCTCATCTCCTGCCACAAATTTTGTTAATCTTTAAGATGCTGCTAAACTCATACTTTTTACATTGTTTCTGTAAGGTGCTGCTGGACTCCTGTTCTTTCCCACTGAAGAACATGAGTCAGGGCTCAGGCAGACCCACATGAGTACAAACTAGTTGCCACTACAGGGCACATAAGCAGCTCTTTGGGGCTGTTTTGGATCAGTCCCAGTGCAAATCAGACGGCCACGTGCCTGATTTTTACAGAAAAAGAAATGACAGGTTCTTCGTCCACGCAGCTCCCAGCATCACGTCTGTCCAAGGCACCTGACTTTCTAGGTCAGTTTCTCTTTGAGGTTGTCCTCCAGGTTGCTGTACCGGGGCAAGTCCAGGCTCCTATTTCTAGAGGGATGTTTCCCTGTTCACTTCAGTGCCGGCCTGTCAAGAGGTTGTTCCCAAACTGGTTCTTAAACAGATTTTGCAACCCTTGCTAGCTCATGAGTGCCAGTTTGGTGTAGTGGTTAAGTGCCCGGACTCTAATCTGGGAGAACCGGGTTTGATTCCCCACTCCTCCACTCGCACAGCTGCTGGATGACCTTGGGCAAGCCATAGTTCTGTCAGAGCTGTTCTTGAAAAGTGCAGTTCCTGTCAGAGCTCTCTCAGCCCCACCTACCTCACAGGGTGTCTGTTGTGGGGAGGGGGAGGGAAAGGAGTTTGTGAGCCGCTCTGAGACTCCGAGTGAATCCAATTTCCTCCTCCTCCTCCTCCTCTTCTTCTTCTTCTTCTTGGCACCTCTCCTGCTGTCCCTCTCTCATCAGTGTCGCTGAGCTAGCAGCGGCCACATGATCGCTCAGTTACTGTATCGTTCCCTAAATCTCCAGATAGTTCATGTGGTGGGAACTTAAAAGAATGGCCTGCTGAACTCTTACCCACATTCACCACAGTGAGTCTACCACGCTTATGATCTCACCACATCACCCCTGCAGACGGGCCAGCATCGCGGCAGGAAACCCTTCCCCTTTTTATGACCCCCTGCCTGGGCCTTTTGCCACCTTCGACCTGCCTTAGACAAGGGGACTCTCAGGACCCCTTGAGTCTCAGGATCCAGGCGTCGCCCCTCTCCTGATCGGTATGCAGAATTCATCCAACCCCCCCACCCCCGCTTTTGATGAAAGCACCAATCAGCTTTTGTATTCGTCGCAACAGCTAGACTGGTAGAAACCTCAGTGCTTGTTTTCTTGGGATTATGTGTGCGTTGCCAGGTGTCGTGGTCAACAGTAATGGCTCAGAGCCTTCCATCGCCACCGGCATGTCGCACACAACTTGGGTGTGTGCCCCAGAATCCTCTGCAATGTGCTCATAGGACATGCTGTCAATTAATGCAGAGTCCCAGCCGCAGCAGAAGGCACATTAGAACCCACGTGCGCATTGCTTCCAGGAAGGCCAGCAGCGCCTGCGTTGCACTGCCTGTGTCTAGACTTTGCATAACTCCTTCCTCTCTGTCCCTCGCCTACCTCACGAGTAATGAAACTGGTGCATTTGTTCTACACCAACTGTTCCTTAGTTGTACAGGAACCATTGGTCACTTTAGCTATTCTTCAGAGCAGGCACCATGGTGCCCGGCGACACCTTTTCTGGTGCCTACCAAGTGTTTCAGAAAGTGGGCAGGGCTTTTCCTCAGCAAAGACTGCTAATCGACCATCGGTAAGGTTGCCAGGTCCTTACTAGCTGCCAGCAGGGGGCTCCTGGCTGGTGTCTGGGAACTTCTTGCGTGTGCATGAAGCGATGACTTCACCCAGAAGTGACATCATCATGTTGCCGATGTCAGGGTGCCGCTCTACTTTCTGGCCAAAAGTCTATGGGGTTTCACCCTCAAAACCATAGAGTTTGCCCAAAAATTAGAGTGGAACTTCCTGATGTTGGCAACATAACGACATCACTTCTGGGTGATGTCATAGTGACCCGTTCAGGGGTGGAGCTTCTCCCACCAGCCTGCTGGCCGGCAGCAGATTGAAGCCCCAAAAATCAGGGGAACTCCCAGCTGGACCGGGGGTTTGGCAACCCTAGCCACTGGAGATTTGATTGGATGTGCAGATTTTTAAAAAAACATTGCTTTGGCAGCAGCTGCCGCCACTCCACCTCGTGCAGCAGCCCCACCTCCCTCACAGGGTGTCTGTTGTGGGGAGGGGAAGGGAAAGGAGCTTGTAAGCCACTCTGAGACGCCTTTGGGTAGTGAAGACCTGGCAACCCTACCAGTGGCCAGTTAGCAGTCTTTGATTCCCCACTCCTCCACTTGCTCCGAGTGACCTTGTGTCAGTCACAAGTTCTGTCAGAGCTGTTCTCTCAAGGGCAGTTCCTGTCAGAGCTCTCTCAGCCCCAGCTACCTCACAGGGTGTCTGTTGTGGGGAGGGGAAGGGAAAGGAGCTTGTAAGCCGCTCTGAGACGCCTTTGGGTAGTGAAGGGCGGGGTATAAATCCAATCTCCTCCTCCTCCTCTTCTTCTTCTTCTTCTTCTTTGCCTGCGGGCCCCTTTGGAATTCTGACCATGGCACAGTCGGTGCAGCCGCAAAACGGCTCCCGTAGGAGACGCAGCCACCCATCATGTGGCTCCGCCGCTTGCCTTCTGGAATCCAATCCTTGTGCTGTGGTGGCAGCTGCTGCCAAAGTGACGTTTTTAAAAATCTCCACAGCCAATTGGCTCTCCGGGGGCCAATCAGAAGCCTTGTTGGCCAGAAGCCCCACCTGGTCCCACCCACTGCCTAAAAACACGTGGCAGGCTGCAGGGAAGGTGTCAGTGGGGACCGTGGAATCCACGAGCACCACGCTGGGGATCCCTGGGTTAGACCCATTGCCAGTGCAGAAGACGCCATCAGTTGGGACCAGAGAGGCCAAAGCCCTGCCGCCCCCTGCCTCCCCCGAGTGCCCCCTCTTCTGCCTCTGTGGGTGTTCTGCGGCAGTGGCAGGTCAAAGACTAACCAGATGGATGCAACACTGTACATATGTAAAGCATGCATGTGTTGAGTTAAGTCTTCAGGCCACGTCAGGAGCAGTGCTCTTGCTGCTGGAAACATACCTGTTATCTTTGCTGAGGCTGGAGCAGAGCCTCGAGGCTCGAGAGCCAGTTTGGTGTCGTGGTTAAGAGCGCAGACTCTAATCGGGGAGAACCGGGTTTGATTCCCCACTCCTCCACTTGCAGCTGCTGTTGTGGCTTTGGGTCAGTCACAAGTTCTTTCAGAGCTGTTCTCTCAAGGGCAGTTCTCGGGAGAGCACTCTCAGCCCTGCCTGCCTCACAGGTGTTGGTTGTGGGGAGGGGAAGGGAAGGGAAAGGGAAGGGAAAGGGATTGTAAGCTGCTCTGAGACTCCTTCAGGTAGTGGAGAGCGGGGTAGAAATCCAATCTCCTCCTCCCCCTCCTCCTTTTATCAGGGGTTTCATGTCTCCCCACCCACTCCAAGGGAAGATGCTCGTAAATTCCTGTTTTGTCAGCCTTCATAGTGTTTGAGGTGTTCTTATCTGAGACAGCCACAGGCTCTTCATAGAGTCCTGCAACTTGTTTATGGAAGCCACACAAGAAGCCCAAAGGGGGCGGGGAGGGGCCGAGCAGGGGTCCTGTGCGTGCAGAGACTCTCCTGGAATGAACTGCGTGCTGATGAAAAGCAGCCTTTCTCTGCCCTGATGTTCCATACGGGGAGGGAGGTTTAGAACACCCGCCCTCTTAGTCCCGATCCAAATTAGGCCTCTGGACATCTGAAAATGAAGCTTAAAAAATATCTCTGCAAGCTCCAAATGCTGAATTCCCAGCACATGCCCATTTTGGCCCTAGGACAGCAGAAGTCAAAGTGTAGTGTCGATTGGGGTGGGGCCGTGGCTCAGTGGCAGAGCCTCGGCTTGGCATGCAGAAGGTCCTGGCTTCCATCCCCGGCATCTCCAGTTAAAAGGACCAGGGGATGGGGGAAATCTCTGCCTGAAACCCTGGAGAGCGTCTGTCAACCTGAGTGGGCTGTACTGACCTTGATGGACGGATGATCTGATTCAGTATAAGGCAGCTTTGGTTTAGTAAAAGCCTGCATTGTTGTGACAAAGAAATGGGAGTTAAGACCTTCTTCCAAACACCCTGCTAAGTACGTTTGTCCTTTGTTTCTCTTCTCTTCTGTAAAGGAACAAACGAGGTGGTTTTTTTTTTTTGTTAAAGTGCCTTATGAAAGAAGATGCATTGCCATGGCATTTTGAAAGTGCCAAGCATCTTGCAGACTTTAGCTCCTTCCTTCCCACAACATATGAGAAAGAAACACTTTTGGAAAAGTTACGGAGCCCTCAACTTGCTGGAACTTGTCCTGCCGTTGCCAGTCAAGGCTGTCTGACTCTTAAAATGGATTTCCAAACTAGAGTTTTTGTTATGTCTTGGGACTGAATCATCCCTGATTGAGTCACCCTAGAGGCTGGCTGAGCTTGGAGCACAAGAACAATAGCAGACCAGGACTCTGGAAATAACCAACCAAGTAGTAATGTTTTGTAAATAGCCTATCACGGGGAGGGGTGGGTGGGGTGTTTTGATGCATTTAAGCAGGGCTCCAGCCCTGCTAGAGTTAAGCCGAAATCACTAATAAACTATGAGGTGATCACTATACATCAGTGTTCCATCTAACCTGAGTTAGTGTGAGCTAGCTCACAGTTTTTTAGCCTCTGGCTCACACATTTTTGTCTTAGCTCAGGAAGGTTGGCTCTAGAGCAAACTGATTTATGCAGTAGCCAAGTCACCTGCTCACAACTTTAATGCTGGTAGCTCAGAAAGTTGAATTTTTGCTCACAGGACTCCACAGCTTAGAGGGAGCATTGCTATACGTGTCTTGAACCCAGTATATTTCGGTATTGTAAGTTGTTGATGGACCCAGCAAAGTATAATGCACTTGGCCTCCATGATGGGGACTGGAAGGGGCAAAATCAAATGAGAGATCTCATCTTGCTCTACTAATGAAAGCAAAAGCAGCCGCGGGAGAGACCATCCTGCATATCTTTCCCACTACAGCTGCCTTGGGGTTGCGCCGCCGTTTGCCCCGATACTATTCGTCAATTTCACACCCGAAGCCATGGGGCTGCATTTGACCCGCGGCTTCGCCTGTTTTTTGAGGATTACGAAACTGCGGGGGAAATCGGGCGAAGCCGCAGGTCAAAATGCAGCCCCGCGGCTTCGGGTGTGAAATTGACGAATAGTATCGGGGCAAACGGCGGCGCAACCCCGAGGCAGCTGTAGTGGGAAATCAGCCCAGCTTTGCAACTGGAAGGAAAGGCAGGCAGATCCACAAATCGAAAGCCAGCTCGACATCAGCCTTGCCCCTCCTCTTTTTTTTTGTTTTAATGCCACATAAGTCCTAATTATTGGTAATCTTGGTTAGAGTTGCCAGGTCTTACCCAGCTGCCGGTGGGGGGGTCCCTCTCCTTGTCCCGGAAGTGACATCATCGCGTAGGGCACATTATGGGGGGACACTCTATCATTGGAGGGAGAATTCTATGCTAACCATAGAGCTTTTCCCTCAAACACTAGAGCAATGCCTCCTTCGCAACGTGCCCTGCACAATGATGTCACCTCCGGGCGATGTCATTGCGCTGGGCATGTTGGCACAGATAGAGCTTGGTGGCGGCAGATCAGGGCCCCGAAAACAGGTAACCCCCCACCCCTGTCGGGGAAATGACAACTCTAATCTTGGTGGTCATTTAAAAAAAAACTAAACTAAAAGGTAACTTCAAAGTGGAAAACTTCTCTGGAGTGATTGCTTGTGGGTACTGTTGGCAGGGATGGAGAGGAGGGAACCAAACTCTGTGCCTTCGCGATTCTGCTGCAAACTTACAAAACGTCCTCTCTTCCCCGCGAGCTTGACCCCTGAGAGCAAGAGCCGAAGGAGAGTAGATGCTGGGAGTTCCATGTCTGGAAGACAGCAGGGGCGCGCAGGGCTCTGACTCAAACTGGGGCCACAGGGCGGGGTGGAGGGAGAATCTTGCCCTTTCCCTCTGTGCCCTTCTCTTTGCCTGAAACAGCCCTGCTCTCCTCATCAAAGCAAACATACAACCCCAATGAGGTGGACAACAGCTCTGCCAGGGTCTTCCAAGCTTAGGCAAAATGGCACAGGGGAAAGTAGTCCAGTGTTCCCTCTAAGCTGAGTTAGTATGAGTTAGCTCACAGTTTTTTAGCCTCCGGCTCACACATTTTTGTCTTCACTCAGGAAGGAGGGCTCCAGAGCAAACTGATTTATGCAGGAGCCAAGTCACCGGCTCACAACTTGAACGCCAGCAGCTCACAAAGCAGAATTTTTGCTCACAAGACTCCACAGCTTAGAGGGAGCATTGGAAAGTACGCAACCCTCCCACCACCACCACCACCACACACCACGGTCCCAAAAACCAAACTGGGGCCCTGAAGACCTGCTATTTAGACAAAGGAAGGCTTGGGAGCTCTGGGTGCTGAGTCCCAGGGTCATGTCTGGCTTGTTATATTTGGACTGAATGCAGGGAGGACAGTTCCAGACACCCGATAGGTCTTTGTTCTTCCTCTAATGTAATAGGGTAAAATAATTTCTGCTGCTTTCAGCCTGAATGAATTTGAAATTCCGAATTCGTATGCAAGGGACAGATTGTGGTTTCTTTTATGGAGGCACCCAACAGATTGTTCTGCGGCTCTTGCAGGGAGAAAAGGGCGAACCGGGAGCCATCTTTGCCTCGACAGACTCACTGACCGAACTGATCCGGAGGCCAGGAGAGAAGGTAGCGTTCTTGCCTTGTTTGTCATTCCCTCGCGAGCTCCATCCCGTAGGCGATGCTGCGTTCTCCTGAATCATTAACGGAACCCTTTTCTCGCAGGGTGAGCCTGGAGACGGGGGACCACCCGGGCCAATGGTGAGCTTTCTGTGTGTGGTTGTTTGTTTGTTTTCTTAACGTGTTCATGCTCAAAGCATTGTGTAAGCACCATATTTCAACAGCTGCAATAATGATAATTTAGGATGCGTAAGGTGATGGCTACAATCGTCATGGTAGAAAGCAAAGTCGAAAACTGGACCGCCATTAAATAGTGTTCTCACGTGTCTGCCTTAGCTCTCCCCCCCCCGGTCTGTAAGGTTGCCAGCCACTGGGTGGTTAAGTAAACCAAAGAAGGGACCACAGTTACAGGGAATTATATCAAAAGAAAGAAACACTGTGATAAAATTGACAATAACATTTAATAATTCCTGTGAACATCAATTTGTATATCCATTAACACTCTTACAATATTGCTCAGGAAATGCTAACATTTTCAAGGAAAAGTCCAACATCCTCAATGAGACCCCAGTTATACCCTCATTTCACCCGTCTTCCTCAGGAGTAGCCCTATTATGTTGGAGAAGGCGTCAGCCTCTTGAGACAGCCTAACTTCTTCTTCTTTTGCTTCCTTCAGATAGTTACGGCTTAACTTCTTTTTTTTACTTTCTTCAGATCATTGCAGCTTAACTTCTTTTTTAATTTCCTCAAATTACCCCAGAACAAACATGGTTATTTAGAATGGAAAGAAACATGGAGCTGAATGGAATATCGTTCTGTTCTCATTTTTAATTTTTTGGAAAGTTATTAATAATTTTTAACTTTAACAATTTTAAACTTACTTCCAGTTGCATTTCAAGTATTTGAATTAGGAGCAAGTCAGTTGACTAATGTCTTAATAGCAGCAACCAGTCCTCTTTTTTTATCTGGCTAGAGGCCTTCTTTTTTTCAAATTGGCTGGCAAATGCCGGCTGGTGGCAGGAGATCCCCTGGAATTACAGCTGGGCTCCAGGTGACAGAGATCAGGCCCCTGGAGCAGTTCCCCTGCCTTGGAAGGTAGACCGTATGGCATTATACACTGCTGAGGTCCCTCCCCAAGCTCCAACCCCCCCCAAATCTCCAGGTATTTCCCAGCTCAGAGCTCGCAACCTTATTGGCCTGTAATGCAAACTATATCCAACTCTGCCATTCTGCCCTCTCTACCTCCATCTCTGGAATTTCTTCCCTAAACACCAAGGGCTGGTTCAAGGTATTTGGTTGCTCCAAGCCACCGACTTGCATCCGTTTCTGGACTCACGCTGCTGCTGGTCAGATCTAAGTCAAGCCTCTGCTCTGTTGTTCCAGGGGTTTGGCTTGGACCTGGCCAAGGCTGTAAGCTCCTTTGGGTCCCTACTGGGGGAGAAAGACGAGATCCATATGGAATGAATAAATTAGCCCAGCAGCAACAGGCCACTGCCTTACGGATAGTGTAAAATCAAAGCCATGAACCAGGCCATTTCCGCAGTGGTGAAGTCCCCCGCAGTGACGTTTTTAAAACTATGCGTTATGTGAAATTTTCCGCAATAGATTTTTCCTCACCAGGCACGAACCCAAAGTTTTCTCCTTCTCACCCCATGTTTTCGAAACCCCACGTTTTAGCAAGTTCCAAAAACGCAGGGAAAGGAGGAAAAAAACCTCTGGATTTGTGCCTGGTGAGGAAAAATGTACTGTGGAAAATTTCTCAATGCAGGGGATTTTACTACTGTGGAAATGGTCTCAGAGCAATCCAGCTAAAGTTGCTGTCTCAATTTTAGTTACTCAGGGTTGGAGCACATTTTCCATATGCAAGTGTCCCTCAAGTGTCCCTCAAGTATCAGAATCCAAGACTTCTCCACTAAAGAAATTTAATTGTTGCTTTCATTTAGTGTCGATGCATTACAGGGTTAACTGTGTCAGTTTTCAGACAATGCGCGTGCTGCACTCACGTATGTGTACCAAGGTGGGAAGATACTTAACAGCAAAGATAACTTGAGAGCCAGTGCGAAAAAATTCAGTTTCAAATGAGGTTTACGGAATTATGCGTGGGGCAGAGAAGGTAGAGAACGAAGTACTTTTCTCCCTTTCTCACAGTACAGGAACTCGTGGGCACTCAATGAAATTGATGAGCAATAGTCTTAGAACAGATAAAAGGAAGTACTTCTTCACCCAAAGAATAGTGAACAGGTGGAATTCACTGCCGCAGGAAGTGGTGGCAGCTACAAGTATAGACAGCTTCAAGAGGGAATTGGATAAACATATGGAGCAGAGGTCCATCAGTGGCCATTAGCCACACAGTCTAGATGGAACATTCTGTCTGGGGCAGGGATGCTCTGTATTCTTGGTGTTTAGGGGGAAGGCCACAGTGGGAGGGCTTCCAAAGCTCTGGCCCTGCTGGTGGACCTCCTGATGGCACCTGGGTTTTGGCCACTGCGTGACACAGAGTGTTGGACTGGATGGGCCATGGGCCTGATCCAATATGGCCTCCCTTATGGCTTTCCCTGTGCTAATCACCCTTTTTAATTTTCTCTTAAGGGACCAATGGGGCCTCCAGGACATAAAGGAGAACTTGGTTTTCCCGGCCGGCCTGTACGTACATAATTTCTGGTGGCTTCCTTCTCCCCCCCCAGCATTACTTATATTTGGGCTCAGATTCATCTCCTTTTTCCCTCCAGGGACGTCCCGGCTTGAACGGACTGAAAGGCATAAAAGGTGAACGGGGCGTGACGTTATATGTAAGTTCGAGCTGAGTGACGAGTTCTTATTAATAGTCAGAGCAGGCAAAAAGAAAAGGTTGCACTGCTTGCTACAGTGCTGACTAATGTGTGGGTTTTGCGAGTGTCAGATGGGGGGCATTAAAAAAGGGGGCTAGATGGGTTCATGAAGAAGAGGATCTCTCAATGGATATTAGCCATGACCAATACTCCCTCTTGTGAGCAAAAATTTTCCTTTGTGAGCTACTGGCATTAAAGCTGTGAGCCAGCAATTTGGCTACTGCATAAATTAGTTTGCTCTGGAGCCCTCCTTCCTGAGCTAAGACAAAAATGTGTGTGAGCCAGAGGCTAAAAAACTGTGAGCTTGCTCACACCAACTCAGCTTAGAGGGAACACTGGCCATGATAGCCTAAGTGAAACCTCCACATTCAGAAGCAGTGTACCTATGAGTTGTTGGGAGGGCTGCTGCTTTCATGTCCTCCCTGTAGGCTTTCTGGAGTGCAGTGCTGAACAGTCGTGTCTCATGACCATCCAGAGCCAGAGCCAGAATCTGATGGGCTGGGGGAGGAAGAGGCTGCAGAGTCACGGGATTTCTACCAGGCCCTGGTACCAGTGGGAGGTCAGGGGGAGCCCGTGACCAAGGAGGAGGGCACGCGGCACCTTGCCCGGGCAGTGGTACCCGTGGACCTTTTGCCTCCTGAGAGATGCTCCCCTCATCACCTGCCTCACCGGGGCCTGGGGCCTCGGCTCTCTCTTCTCACCCCCTACGAGCAGAGAAGGCAGGCGGCCCAAGAGGAAGCCCAGAGAAGGAGGCGGGACAGCAGCACGAGACTAACTTGGGAGGAGCAGCATCCCTCAGCCAATGAAACACCGGGATCGATTCCGCTAAAGGAGGGGGGGTCTGCAGACTTTTTGAGCCTGTAGGCACCTTTGGGATTCTGATACAGGGTGATGGGCGCAAACGCAAAACGGCTGCCACGGGAGGCGGCATCCCCCACAAAATGGCCACTGCGGGAGGTGGCGCCAAACATGGAGGAAACCCAAGTGCAGGGGACAGGAGTAGTCATTCTAAAAAATACCCTGGGAAAGAGGAGCGTGAGAGAGAATAAAACCAACACTGTTTTGGCAGCTGCCACCCAAACCATGGTCATTTAATTTGTACGGCCAATCTCATCTCTAGCGGCCAGTCAGAAGCCCTGCAGGGCAAGAGCCCCGCTTGGCCCCACCCACTCTCTAAAAATGCTCAGCAGGCACCAGGAAAGGTACCGGCGGGTTCCATGGTGCCCACAGCCCCTGCGTTGGGGACCTCTGCACTAAATGCGGCGGAACAGGTGGAGCTGCGAGGCCAGCTATAAAACCTGTCTGCAGCTGCTTGGATCCTGCTGCTGCAGCCGCTCTTCTTCCGCCCCTTGCAGCTCTAGTCCCTGGGCTGGACTGCTCCCCCCTGGCTGCTTGCCTTGAGCCTAGCCAGAGAGCTCCTCTCCCTGCACCCCCAACAGCTCCTTGCCTTCCTCGATCTGCCTCTCCACAAAGACCAGGACTTCAAGCCCTCCGTCTCCCGTGGCCGGAGAATAAAGCAAGGACCCTGGAACTGATCCAGTAGCTCTCGGCTTAGATCCGACACATTCTCTTCCTGTGCTGGGATCGATGGCTGTGTCTGCTCTTAGGCACCGGTTGGAGCGATCTGTTCTGCTGCCATGTCCAGGTGCACATGAACAGTTCCGATCCCTTGGTGACTTGCTGTTATGAATCAGCCACCAGAGGTCTAGGACTGCAGGCAGAGTTTTGTTTCACTACGTATGAGGCTTAGTTTGCACAGCACAAGCCTATGCAGAGATTCCCCAGAAATCGCTGGTTTTTAGAGGCTTAGACTGCACAGAATTGCCCTGTGAGTGTGTGTTATATAATAAAGCAATGAGAAGAAACTGAGTGAATAGGGTTGCCAGGTCTTACATGAGCCCTGGTGGGGGCGCCAGCCTGTCCCCAAGGGTCTTCTTGCACATGCGCGAAGCAATGACATCACCCAGAAGTAACATCATCGTGCCGGGCACGTCATTCAGGGAATGCTCTAGCATTTGGGTTAAAAACTCTGTGGTCACGATAGAGTTTTTACCGAAATTCTAGAGTGTCCCCCCACGTGATGTGCCTGGTACGATGACATCACCTCTGGGTGATGTCATCACACCAAGCACGTCAGGCGCGACATGGCTTTTGGGGGGCAGGGCTCCCCTTCCACTGGCCAGCTGGCCAGCGGCAGATTGGGGGACCCAAAAGTGAGGAAAACCACACTCCCACCTAACAAGTGAAGAACATACCTGTGAGAGCTGACCTTGCATCCCTTGTGGCCCTCCCCTCCCCAGGCTGAAAGGGGTCTTTTGCTTTCTGATTGGGACTGCAAAAATACATTGTTGAATAGCTGGCAGGCCATGGCTGGTGGGCACTGTTTGGCTTGTTGGGTCGCCAGTTGTGTGGGTGTGCATCTCTTCATTTCAGTGAACTGCACAGCCCCTGTGGGGCAGACAGGGGTTGGGAGGCCTTTCTGCACACGGCTCCTGAGTTTGCACATGCTCAGTACCGAGCAGGTGAGCTCTCAGCGGAAAGTTCTGGTAGAAATAGATACAGACACACAAAGACACAGATATATATAAAAACTGTGCGTTTCATTTCACCACCTGAAGTGTTGGGTATTGAATTATTCACTCTCCTGAATTATGGCAGACCAGAACAAGCCTCTCTAGTCAAGTCTCTTGAGTCTTTTGAGAGTCTCTTCTGTTGTGGTGGAAAGCCAAAGAGAGAGAGAGAGGGGGAGAGATTTCAAAAGAGGAAAGAGCAGGCAGAAAGCAAAACTCTCACAGGCCTCCTGCCTTTGAAACAGCAGGGATCAAGAGCCCGTGTATTTAACTTTTCAGAAATGAAAAGCCGTGTGCTCCGGCAGCAGGGGAAGTGGGGAGGGCAGAACTTCCAAACCGGCCGCTCTTGCAGCTGGAAGCCCCTCCCAGGACTTCCCTGCCCACGCCAACATCTGCTACCAGAAGACGTCGTCACAATTATGAGGAAGGTGGTGTTGCTGAAAAGAAAATGAAACGCTGGCATTCAGAAGGGAGGCGGCAGCCGTCAACATCTGTGTGCTGGAGGGCCTCGCTGAGCCCCTCTCTTGAAAGCCAGTTTGGTGTTGTGGTCAGGAGCGCGGACTCTGATCTGGGAGAACTGGGATTGATTCCTCACTCCTCCATATGCAGCTGCCGGTGTGACCTTGGGCCAGCTACAAGTTCTTTCAAGGCTGTTATCTCAGAAGCAGTTCTCAAAAGAGCTCTCTCTCAGCCCCACCTACCTCATAGGGTGCCTGTTCTGTGGAGGGGAAGGGAAGGAGATTGTAAGCCACTTTGAGACTCCTTTGGGTAGTGCAGGGTGGGGTATAAATCCAGTCTCCTCCTCCTCCTCCTCCTCTTCTTCGTCTTCTTCTTCTTCTTCATCATCATCATCTCTTGTCTGGTATCTACAGTCGTAGAGTCATTTCTGATGTCTCCTCCCTGTTTCTCTCCTCAGGGCCACCCTGGCGTGCCTGGTCCCCCTGGTCCCCCTGGCCCTCCAGGCCGTGTGGTTTACATTAAAGGAGTAAGTACGCTTTTGGGTGCTCTTTGGTTCACAGAAATGTGTGGGTCTGCAATGGAGAACAGTCCCACTCTAGAGCGGGGGTCCCCAACCTTTTCGGACCTGTGGGCACCTTTGGAATCCTGGCACAATGTGATGGGCACAGTAGGGTTGCCAGCCTCCAGGTGGGGCCTGGGATCTCCCGCTTTTACAACTGATCTCCAGCTGCCAGAGATCAGCTCCCCCTGGAGAAAATGGCTACTTTGAAGGGGGGACTCTGTGGCATTGGACCATGTCGAGGCCCCTCCCCTCCCCAAACCCCGCCCTCTCCTGGCTCCGCCCCCGAAGCCTCCAGGTATTTTCCAGCCCAGACCTGGCAATCCTAGCGCACAGCCACAAAAACAAGTGCCATAAAATTTTATTTATTTACTTATTTACCTGATGGCTGTCCCGCCCTCCCCACCAGGGCAGGCTCAGGGCGGCTCCCACGGCCATAGGCATTCTACACCGTTAAGGCAGTAAAATGATATAATAATGTAACAATTTAAAATCAAAGAAACCATTTAAAATACCACTCACATAATTTAGCGGAACTGTCTTAAGCATCCACCACAGGGGAAAACAGCAGCTGACGTCAGGCTCCTTCGGGTAAGATGGCTGCCACAGGAGGCAGCGCCAGTCACAAACGAGCGGCCGATGCTGACTTTCAGTCACACGGTGAAGACCCTTGTCCTGTGGCGGCAGCTGCTGCCAAAACAATGTTTTTTTAAAAAAAAAAATTGCACAGACAACCGTATCCAGTGGCCAATCAGGAACCGCGCTGGGCAAAAGCCCCACCTGGCCCCGCCCACTTTCCAAAAACGCTTAGCAGGCACCAAGAAAGGTGTTGGCCATGGCCACAGCCATGTCGGGGGACCCCTGCCCTAGAGGATAAGACCTGACAATGGCTGTTAGTTATGGTGGCTACTGTCTGTAGAGGTATGTAGAGGCCACGTACCTCCAACCGGCAATGAGGGGTGGTCCTTGTTAAGTATGAGACTCAACAACGATTTCAGCTTCAGAAGTGACTTCAGCTTTATTTGAACAGCAAACTGTAAGTCAGGAACACACAACAAACAAGTGGAGCACAGCTCCCTTTTTAAACTCTCCCGGGCTGTCAAAGCCACACCCACAGTTAGCTAAAGGCCAATCACAACACGGGGATAAAGGCCAATCACAACACAGAGATAAAGGCCAATCACAACACAGGGATAAAGGCCAATCAGGACCGTTCCCTCTTTGCAACATTCTCACACAGTGATTGGGTATTTACAATGGTTTCGCCGAAACCAGCCAATGGTAATGTGACAGCTGAAGAGCCACATTCAAACTCAAGCTTGACATGGAAATGTATAGCAAGGATTCACATCCCAATACATAACAGTCCTTTCCCTCTTGCTCTCCCAGAGAGCCCCCCCAAGGGCAGCAAGAGAGAAACCCTTGACTTGGTTCCATGCTGGCAGGCAGTGTTCCCTCTACTCACCTACCGAGTGGAGTTCACATCCTGAACTAGGGCTGCCAGGTCCAACTCAGGGAATATCTGGGGACTTTGGGGGTGGAGCCAGAGGCAAGGTTGTGACGTCACTTTTGAAGCCCAGCAGGGACTTTCCAGGAGCCTCTGGGAGGGGGGAGGGAAGGAATAATGGAGGGTGGGGGCACCTTCTTTTGGGGCTCATAGAACTGGACCCCTTGGTCCAGTCTTTTTGAAACTTGGTGGGGAGGGTTTGAGGAGAGGCACCAGATGCTATGCTGAAAATTTGCTGCCTCTACCTCAAAGAACAGCCCCGCCCCCCAGAGCCCCAGGTACCCACAGATTGACTAGTCTCCATCCATAGGGTATAATGGAGCACCCAGCAGACACCCCCACCACTTTCTGATAACCCTGAAACAGGGGGGAGGCCTCCAAACCAGGGGATCCCCTGCCCCCAACTGGGGATTGGCAACCCTATCCTGAGCAGAATACAGCTGCTGCAATCGTAAAACGGGCAGTGGGCAGTCAAGACCCTCCAGCCTGCCATGGGGTGGGGCTCCCTGTCTCCATGAACAGCCGCTCATGAGCACGGCTCAGAGGGAACACTGCTGGCAGGTCATGCATAAGATTCGAGCCAAACACTTCAACGATATTTGACAGCGGCTGCCAGTGGTTACCAAGGGGGAGCTGTTAGTAAGGCAGTTCCTAGAAGCTGCTTCCCTCAGGCCTGAACACAAATCCACGAAACTGTAGCCTGAGGTGTGTTTTAGAAGGAGGAACTGGGGCCGGGGGGCGGGGGGGAGGAGGAAAGGGTTAAGGCCAAAACCACTTGTGCTGCTGAGTGGGGTTTTCAGCCTCCGTCCCAGGGTCGTCAACTTCCAGATGGGGCCTGGAGATCTCCCAGAATTACAGCTGATCTCCAGAGGGCAGAAATCAGTTCCCCTGGAGAAAATGGCTGCTTTGGAAGGAGGGCTCTGTGGTATCATACTCTGCTGAGGTCCCTCCGCTTCCCAAACCCCACCCTCTCCCGGCTCCACCCCCAAATCTCCGGGAGTTTTCCAACCCAGAGCTGGCAACCCTATTGCAGTTCATGGGCAACAGAGAGAAGTGGTTTGAAACAGGCTTGAATTGAGTTTTTGAATTGGTCGGTGGCTGTACAGAAAGATTTACTGACAATCACATTGACCATCCTGCATTTTTCCATGCACGTGTCTACCTGCTAGGGCTGCCAGGTCCCGCCCGGGAGGGCGGAGGTTCCTCCGCTCAAAGGGCCCCCAGTCTGCTGGTCTGGATCCAGGAGGCAGGGGGAACCCCACCCCCGAAGTTGCCAGATCGGGCCGATGTGCCCAGCATGATGACGTTGCCCAGAAGTGACGTCATCGTGCTGGGCACGTCGCCGGGCAGCGCTCTAGCAATGTGCTCAGCATGATGATGTCACTTCCGGGCGATGTCATTGCGGGGCACGCTATGTGCACGCACGAATGTCCCAGAATGGGACCAATGCTCCCCCACTGCAGCCAGTAAGTCAGTTGGCAACCCTACTATCTGCTGCCCTGCAAAAGAGCTATAAGAAAGAGGGATCGGCATCCCGTTTCCATTGCACGCGTGTCCATGGGACTGTGTAATCTGATCCCTGAGAAATGTACCCTATTCACACATCATTCGTCCAGTTAATTCAGCTATCATATGAGCCATTGTGCCACTCAGGGCCCACGCTCAGAAATCACTGGTGTTTTCCTCATAATGCTTTTTGTTGGTTGTACAAGGGACATGATCGGGCATCTTTTATTAACTTATTGCTTTTCTTAAAAAAAAAAAAGTCCTTATTTACTATATTTATTTTTCTCCAAATTTTAAACAGACAGTTTTCCCAATTTCTCCCAGGCCTCAGTGCAAGATGCCAGTAAGTTGTCCACACTATACGTGCTTTATATGATTAATTGCTAAATGTGGTGTGTTTGAGCATGACAATCAGTTCCATACGTGGATATTAATCAGCCTGTCCTGCTACAATATATAGCTGACTGGAATACAGTGGCTGCATTGCTAGCCTGGGCAGCCCTTCTGAACATGCATAAAATCAACTGGAGACTTGGAAGGGAGTGAGAACAACAGTGCAATCAGTGAATGTGCAAATAAAGTGCCCCTCCCAGCATGCTCTCTAGGGACTCCCCAAGGTGGCCAGCCTGACTTCTGTTTACTCTTGTGGTGAAGGACAAACGTACTCACCATCCGTCATCTTCGTTCCCAAAGAATTCTCAGAAGTCTACAGAAATTATTTTCTGGTGGTGGCAGCTAATGCTCCCTCTAAGTGGTGGAGTCTTGTGAGCAAAAATTCTATTTTGTGAGCTACTGGCATTAAAGTTTTGAGCGAGCAATCTGCATAAATTAACCCTCCTTCCTGAGCTAAGACAAAAATGTGTGAGCCAGAGGCTAAAAAACTGTGAGCTAGCTCACACTCACTCAGCTTAGGGGGAACACTGGTGGCAGCTGCACTGTTGCCAGACATAGCCCTGGAGTCCCACCTGACGGATCATCAGATGCAAACAAAAATCAGTGTAGACTCTGCCTGTTATTAGTAATGCTAGGTCAGCTTTACTCTGCTGACTTCATCTGGAGAATAACAAGAGAAATAAAGATCACACGCCCTGACCTGGATGGCCCAGGCTAGCCCGATCTTGTCAGATCTTGGAAGCTAAGGAGGGTTGGCCCTGGTTAGGACTTGGATGGGAGACCGCCAAGGAAGTCTAAGGTCACTGTGCAGAGGCAGGCAATGGCAAGCCACTTCTCTCCTTGCCTTGAAAACCTAACAGGTTGCCATAAGTCAGCTGTGACCAATCCCCCTTCTAAAGCTGTGGAGTCCTGTGAGCAAAAATTCGACTTTGTGACTGACTGGTATTAAAGTTGTGATTGAGTGATTTGGCTCCTGCATAAATTAATTTGCTCTGGAGCCATCCTTCCTGAGTGAAGACAAAAATGTGTGAGCCGGAGGCTAAAAAACCATGAGCTAGCTCACACTAACTCAGCTTAGAGGGAACACTGGCTGTAACTTGCCAGCACTTTCCCCCATCACCCTCTTCCTCTTTTGCCCTGACCTGGGTAGCCCAGGCTAGCACAATGTCATCAGATCTTGGAAGCTAAGCAGGGTCGGCCCTGGTCCGTACTTGGATGGGAGACCATGTTGCTCTGCTCATCCCTTGTCTGGAAAACCCTACAGGATTGCCATATATCCACAAAGCCAGTTTGGTGCAGCGGTTTGGAGTGTGGACTCTAATTTGGGAAAACTGAGTTTGATTCCCCGCTCCTCCACATGCAGCTGCTGGAATGACCTTGGGTCAGTCACAAGTTCTTTCAGAGCTATTCTTTCAAGAGCAGTCCTCGAAAGAGCTCTTTTAGCCTCACCTGCACATAGGGTGTCTGTTGTGGGAAGGGGAAGGGAAAGTAGATTATAAACTGCTCTGAGACTCCGAGTGAAGGGTGTGGTATGAATCCAATCTCCTCTCCTCCTTTCCAAAAGTCCGTTAGTCGGGTTGTGCAGGGGTGTACTTTGTGAGTCAAACAACACACAGCAACTGTTTTTTGATCCACATGCCACGGCATAACATCTCTTGCCTTGCCACTATAGGGAGGCCCCAGGTTTCCAGTTTCACCTTCCTAAATTCAGGATCCCTACCAGGCTGCCAGTTTTTGTTGGCCCAAAGTCATCTGTCAGTGATGTCAAACTAAAGCCATGCTGGCTACAGATCAGCTCTGTATTGTAACATGACAGGGTGGTATCAAACACAGATCCATGTATGTCAGTGAGGACGGGTAACGTGCTCTAGTCTGGTATGCCTTTTTTGATCCTTGACTGGCTCCTTGCTAACACTGAATGCTGAACATGTGCCTCCGGGCTGGGAGGACCAACTCTTTAAGATAACAGAGAGTGGTGATCCAATATTTGCATGCACGGGGGATGTGGGGGGAACGATGACAAACCCAAGGTTTAAGAGAAACATCAATAAAAGTGTAGCTGTTTGGCTTAAAATTCTTTTGACCTCACTCTTGCCTCGCCTTGCAGACAAGACCCAAAGTTGTCTTAAAGTATGGGTTACCCTTGAGGGGACAATGCGCCTTGTTTTATGGCAGGGTTATTTTGCCCTGACCTGGATGGCCCGGGCAAGTCCAATCCCGTCCAGTCTCTGAAACTAAGCAGGGTACTGGGATGGGAGACCCACCAGGGAGGTCCAGGGGTGCTATGCAGAGGCAGGCGACGGCAAACCACCTCCCACCTCTGTAAGGCTGCGGTCGCACATGCTAAGTAATCCACTTTCAATCCAGTTCCTGTGCACTTTCCAACTGGATTTCACTGTGTGAACTGGCAAAACCCAGCTGGAAAGTGCATGGAGATTTGATTGAAAGTGAATTATTTTGTGTGTGTGACCGCGGCCTTTGTCTCTCGCCTTGAAAACCCTACGGGGGTCACCATAACTCAGCTGCAGTTTGATGGCACTTTCCGCCACCATCGGGGTAATTTTATCAGTTAATTTTCCCCCCAAACCTTCTGTGTATCTTATCACCTTTTTCATATCAGTTCTTTAAAATAAATTATTTCAGAGGAAGCATTCCACATCCATACATGCACGTGTTGGCAATGGTGGTTAAGAGTGTCAGACTAGTACCCAGAACGCCGGGGTCTGAATCCTCTCTTGTGCCATGGAAGCTCACTGGGTAACCTTTGGGCTGTCACAGTCTCTCAGGGTTGTTGAGAAGATAAAAAGAAGGAGAGGAGAATGCTGCTTTAAGCGACCCTGAGTCCCCCTTGAGGAGAAAGGCAGGGTACAAATAGACGGACGGGCGGATGGGCGGGCGGATGATAGATAGATTGATTGATTGATTGATAGATAGGTGGTAGATAGATCATGATGATGATAGATAATAGATAAGGTGGTAGGTAGGTAATAGGTAGGTAGGTAGGTAGGTACAGATGGTAGGTAGGTAGGTAGATGGATGGATGGATGGATGGATGGATGGATGGTAGATAGATGGTAGATAGAGAGATGGGTGATGAGAGAGAGAGAGATGGATGGTAGATAGATGGTAGAGAGATAGGTGATAGATAGGTAGATAGATGGTAGATAGATAGATAGATGATGGATGGATGGATGGATGGATGGATGGATGGACGGACGGACAGACGGATGGTAGATAGATAGATAGATAAGTGGTAGACAGATGGTAGGTAGGTAGATGGATGGATGGGTGGATGGATGGATGGATGGATGGTAGATAGATGGTAGATAGAGAGATAGGTGATGAGAGAGAGATGGATGGTAGATAGATGGTAGATAGAGAGATAGGTGATAGGTAGATAGATGGTAGAGAGATGGTAGAGAGATAGATGATAGATGGACGGATGGATGGATGGATGGATGGACGGACGGACGGATGGACGATAGATAGATAGATAGATAGATAGATAGATAGATAGATAGATAGATAGATAGATAGATAGATAGATGCTTGCCAAAGTGAATTCACTGCTAACATGAGGTTTGAGGCAGGGGATTCCTAGGTTACAGCTAACACTCTTAGCTGTTGTGCTGCAGCAATGTTGGCAGGCAGAGGTGGCAAGCAGAGATGTAACAGAGCACCAGCTGGACATGAGCCCAGAGCATTGATGCAGCCGCACAAAAGTCTGACACAGTCCTAGGCTGCATTAGTAGAAGCCAAGTCTCCAAGCTATAAGAAGTAACCATTTTGCTCTGTCCTGTACTCTTCACATCTTGTCAGAAGGACTTGTGTCCTGTTCTGGATGCTGCGCTTTACGAAGGCAGTAGACAAGTTGGAACAAGTTCCGAGGGCCCAGAAGGTGGGGTCAGGGATGAGGAGAACAAGCCCTGTGAGGAAAGGCTGAAGGGATTTGTATGGTTAGCCAGGAGACAGAAGACTAAGGGGAGGCATACCGCTCATCAAATACCTGAAGGGCCGAGGGTCACGTTAGATGAGGCAATGTTTGGTCAAAGGAAACAGCCGCTCTGTGGAGCCCCAATTCAGATCAGGCCTGCAGTGCAGGGTGAGAAGGGAGGTCACTCCCCCCCTCATTGTTTTACAAACTGAGACTGACCTCTTCTCAAGCTGTGATAAACCCTGGAAGGGAGAAAAGACAGGCACCCACACTCTCTTTGTGGGTTACATGACGGCAAGTCGTTTCCAAATTGTGGTTACCTCCAAAGCGTCCCATTGTTACCAGCCTTGCTCAGGTCTTGCAAACTGAAGGCCTTTGTGGCTTCCTTCATCAAGTCCATCCATCTCCTGTTGGGTCTTCCTCTTTCCCTGCTGCCTTCAACTCTTCCTGATCTTATTGTCTTTTCCAGTGGGTCTTGTCTTTTCATGATGTGACCCTCTTTCCCCTTCCAGGGCTAGTAACAATGCGTGAGGGGGGCTGTCTGCAATGTGGAAAACTGTACACGGGAGGCAGAGTTGAATTTCCCTCTCGCACAGTATTGTGGCCTGAACTCTCCTCCCTCCCTCCCTCCCTCCCTCTCTCTCCCTTCCTCCCTTCCTCCCTTCCTCCCTTCCTTCCTCCCTTCCTTCCTCCCTTCCTTCCTCCCTTCCTTCCTTCCTTCCTTCCTTCCTTCCTTCCTTCCTTCCTTCTCTTTCTTTCTTTCTTTCTTTCTTTCTTTCTTTCTTTCTTTCTTTCTTTCTTTCTTTCTTTCTTTCTTTCTTTCTTTCTTTCTTTCTTTCTTTCTTTCTTTCTTTCTTTCTTTCTCTCTTTCTCTCTTTCTCTCTTTCTCTCTCTCTCTCTCTCTCTCTCTCTCTCTCTCTCTCTCTCTCTCCCTCCCTCCCTCCCTCCCTCCCTTCCTTCCTTCCTTCCTTCCTTCCTTCCTTCCTTCCTTCCTTCCTTCCTTCGCTGGGAGGAAACCCATTCATGGTTCTTCCAGGGTCTGGTACAGCTGTCAGTTACGGTGGTGGCCTCTAGCCCCTCATGTGAGCCCTCCTCCGATGTTGCTTCTGTCACAGAGAGCCATTATGACTCAGCGATATGGTTGAACAGCATGGCCAAACTTACAGCGTGAAGGTGGAGGTGGGGGGTCAGGAGTTTCAGGCCTGTAGTCCCAGTGCCAGAGCACACCTCTCTCCATTGCATCTGTTTATTTAGAAGGTAACCGCCCCCCCCAACACAAATTGGGTCTAATAAGCCCCAGAAGCGCCAGCACCCTCTGTTATCGTAAAATCTGAATTCCACTCTCTTCCTGGAAGAATCAACTTACTGACCTAACTGGATTACTCTAACGGCATGGCAACACGGCATTTCCTTCAAACTGTGGGGAATGAATGCATGCTGCATGTGGAAGAACCTGCGATGCGAAACGACTGACCGGCAGACAGTAGTGTTTTGGCAAGCCGACAAGGTGTTACGAAAAGCCTTACAGTTATTTACGGTGTGAGATGCAATTATGTATTTAGGTCCTTTCAGGAACACTGTGAGAGGAATCTCCCAAGAAAGCACCATTCTTGACTAAATTGATGCTAATTGCCTTCTGAATATATTTCCTCTGCCTGCCTAGGTAAGCACCGCTCATTCGGGAAACCAAGAAGCCACTGACAGTAAGTTTCTTGACTACTACCCCTCGCCCGCATTTCCTAAGATCTGTTGCGTTGAACCGTTAACAGTCGTTTGCAGAGAGTGGAATGGCAGATTTTAGAACACAGGTTGGCGGAATCTCCTGCCCCTCCCCCATTAATACACTTCAGAGCTTGGACCAGAGTCTGAAAGGGATCTAGATCAGGCTGCCGTGCACAGTGATTCAGAACCCGTTTGGGAGTCCAGTTTGTTTCCAGAGTGGACAGAGTGGGTAGAGAAGTGTCCTTTCTGCCATGGCAAAGGTTCAAAAGATTTCAGCCCTCGTTTAAGTGAACCTGTCCCGCTGCTTTCCGTTGACAATCTGGATTTCAGAGGGAATTTCTTAGGTGGTCTCAGTCCGCTTCCAAACAACAGTTATGTACACCTCCAAAACAGAATCAGACATGGATTCCAGGGAGAACCCTATCCTGCTTTTCCTCCCCAGAGCTCAAGGTGGCCATTTCCTTTGCACAAAGAACCCACCCCACCGATCAAAGGAATCTTCCTTGGAATACTGTGACAATCAATGGAATGATCTTCTCAGCAGCAATGGAATGATCATGTCAAACTAGTCATCTGCTCTGGACAATAAATCATTCCTATTGTCTTTGTAATATCTCTGTGTGTTAGGCAGTGAGATAGGGTCTCGCCCAAGGGGATTTTTCCTGACCCCGGCAGATGCCTGTCCATCCTATGCTCGAAGACCTGGGTCGGTAAGATGGCAGGGTCATGCTGTCTCCCCAGGGTGGGAGAATCATGTTCCATTCCTGGCTGAAGCAGCTCTGTGGAGCTAGAGTTTGGGATCCAGCAGTATTCAGATACCTGCAGATATTTTGCAGTTTGCTTCCATGATCTCCAGCTTGAGGAAGAGTGCAGCCGTGCAGTTACTATAAAGTCCTGGGGCTTCCTCTATGTTGTGCGTGGTCTTCTGCCATGGCCTCCCATGGTGGCAGTTTTGTGGTTGCGTCCATCACCCTGTTTCAGAGCACCATGGGTGCCCACAGGCTCAAAAAGTTGAGGGACCCCAAAGTTAATCTCCCTGTTTTGATTAAATATACAGCAACCATGCAAGAGAGTCAACATCTCTCCTCTGTAATTAACTGGTTCATTTATTGCAGAGTTAATCTAAACTAGATCTTACAGGATGGCCTTTCAGCACCATTAAAAACTCACTTTTTGAAGTGAAATTTAAAAAAAAAATGTTTATCAGCCCCGTATTCTGTCATCTATGCCAATTAGAGCACTTCATCTCCCTGACTGCTACACATCCTCAAGATGTTGTCGCTGCTGTTCTCTGTTTTGATGTAATTATGATGTGGCATGAGGTGTTGAATTCAATTTAATTCGAAAGCTGCTGGGAAATGAAGGGAAGAATCTTTCAGTAGCATGTTTTTTTATATCCCATCCTTGACTCCACAAAAGTCAAATAAGTGGATGTCTCATGTGTGCAGAGGGGAGATTTTTTTTAAAAAAGAGAAGGCACATTTTAAGCTGAGGCTGTATTATGGACTCATTTGTGCAAATCTCCAATATCTATATACTCTTATCTTGGACAACTGTGACTTCTCCCCCCCCTCAATATGCCCAACATCAGGGATCCCCACCTTTTCCAGCCTGGGGGTGCCAATGGAATGTTGAGAGGGAGTGGAGAGCACCAGCCCAAAATGGCTGCTGCGGGACTCAGAGCCAAATGCTACAATGGCTGCCGCCAGAGGTGGAGCCCAACGCAGTACTTCCCTCAGCACTCTGCAGCTACCGGAAGCATTTTCTTCTGAATGAGGGGAGCCGGTGACAAGCTCCTGCTTTACAGTGGCTGCGCCTACTTTCTGGAAAGTTTGGTGGATGCCAAGTGAAGGATTGGCACATGCCGTGCTGCCTTCAGGCACCCCATTGGGGAAACCTGGCCTACATATTATGTATTAGCATACAGAATCCTCTGTCACAATTATGGGAGTTTACACTGGCCAACCTAGCAGTTCAAAAGCAAGAAACTGCAAGTAGATAAATAGGTACTGCTTCGGTGGGAAGGTAACAGCGTTCTGTGTGCCTCAGTATTTAGTCGTGCCGGCCACATGACCATGAGAATGTCTTCGGACAGCGCTGGCTCTTCAGCTTGGAAACAGAGATAAGCACCGCCCCCCAGAGTTGGAGTCAAATGGCTTTCAAGCAAGGGAAACCTTTAGCTTTACTATATTGGTCAACCTTTGTTTCTGCTTAGGCAATAGTGCAGAGCTGGTGCAAGCAAAACAATTTAGCTCCCTCCTTGGCAGACATTAGAGAATGCAGACGCTCTCTCTCCATTTAGACGCACAAAGCAGCCCACAAAGGTTACCCCTGGGCAGAGTTGTAAGGATGGAGAGATGGGCACTTCCCTGTACCGTACACCATACTGCCTCAAGGGTCTGGAATTACGCGCTTTGTCCTAGTGGATCATTATACAAATTCTACAAAGTGTCAAGGTTACAGTTCCCAAGACCAGAAAGCAGGGCTAAGGAATTATCCTGGAATGTAAATTCTGGGAAATACCTGCTGGGAAACTACGTATTATAATGCTAATGCTGTCTGTCTTGCAAAAAAAAAGAAAATCTTGTTCAGCTGAGATTATTTTTTCTCAATATTTCTTTCAAAACAGGTTCCTGGGGTGTACGTGGTCCATTAGGCATAAAAGGTGAAAAAGGAGACCGTGGGTCACCGGGACCACCAGGTACCGTAAAAGGCTACTTCTAACTGTAGATGGTGGGCAGGTGTGAGAATATGCTATTGCCATGTACAGTAAAAAATGAGTGTGCATATTGGCCCACTTTCCACGTTGAGCCCAAATCCATACAACGCATAAGGAAGGAAAGGTTTGACTCCTGAGAGCTGCTGGCTCGAGAGGTATATCCACCTTAAAGGACACCCTCAAATGTCCCATGAGAGCCGGTCAGGGATCTTCTGCTGCAGTAGGGCCCTTGTACAAATTTGCAAGAGGCACCGAGCTTCTGATAGAGTTAAAATCAAAATAAAGTTTATTTAGAGGAGCAGTACAAATCAAGTGGGCTGGGGAATTAGCAAATTTTGAGCTGTTGAAATAACAGCAAGCCCTCAAATAATTCCCAGCATGAAGAAACCAACTAAAAGGTGTGTAAAGTACTGGGTTTGCCACATGAAAGACTCAAACTATGACATGCATTCAGACGCATTTATTGTACTTCACACATAGACAAGGAAAATGGCCCTGCAGGGCCAACTATATACACTCCACCCGGCACACCCATGTCTCCATTGGAAGGTTTGAATTTCCTGTTAAGGTTCTATTGTTGAACTCGTGGTAGACTAGGATCCTAGGTCCCCTTTGTGTTTGGGGACTAAGCTTCTGCTTAGCCGCAGACCCCTGGTGGCGGTCTGTGTACATAACACCCCTTCCCCCTTAGTTCCACTCAACCTATGTCACATAGTCTTGCAGATAGGCGGGGAGTCTGCGCTTTCGTTGGGAACACTGGGGTGCTGGCATGGGGTTGTTTACGGGCGCCCCCGCTGGCTGACCGTGTCTGGTTGCAGCGGGGGCGGCGGCTACTCCTCGGTTTCTGGCGGTGCAGCTGGGGGCTCGACCAGTGGGGGCTCCTCTGTGCGGGGGGTTTCGGCCCGAGTGCTGGCCTGTAGGGTGTTGAGCCCTGGTCCCTCGAGCTGGGGGGGTGCATGTCAGCTTCCGGGAGTTGTCGCCACCTACATTGATCAATATGCTTCTTTAGTAGTTGGCCGTTCTCTATAGAGTCCTTATAGGATACCAGGCCGGGGACTTGGACAACCCTTCCCACAATCCAGGTGGGGCCCCTCCCAAAGTTCCGGATGAACATGTGGTCACCTGGGAAGAACCCGTGGGGCATGTCCCTCTGTTCTCTCAGCCTCCTTGAGTCTGGCGCCCGGTCTGGATGTAGACAGTCCAGCAGAATAGTGGGGCGCTGGCCTATCAGCAGTTCCATGGGGCAGTGCCTGGTGATGGGGTTAGGTGTTGTCCACTGTGTTGGCAGGAAGCGGGCGAGCTGGAACTCCCAGTCCTCGTCCATGATTCAGCTGAGGGCTTTCTTCACTGTGCGGACCATTCTTTCTGCTTGGCCATTGGTCACGGGGTGAAAAGGCGCCAGTCTTACATGTCAGATCAGGTTCCGCTTGAGGAAGTCCTGGAACTCCACCGCCGTGAAGGCAGTCCCATTGTTGGAGAAGATCTGGCGGAGTGCACGGATGATGGCCTTTGCGGAGGTGGTGGATACAAGGCTGATCTCCAACCATTTGGAGTACAAGTCTACTGTTACTAAGAATATCAGCCCCTGGAAGGGCCCAACAAAATCTACATGTAACGGGGACCAAGGCTTGTGTGTTGACTCCCATGGCTGTGGGGGCATGCTTGGCGGGTTTGGGCGGACCACCTGGCAGGTCTGGCATCTCCTCATCCAGGCCTCGATATCCCAGCCACCAAACATAGCTCTGGGCCATAGCCTTCATCCTGACTATCCCCAGGTGTGCCTCGTGGAGAGCAAGACCAGGGTGCTGATTTGTCCAGGAGATGGTGAAGGGGCTCTGCAATGGCTGCCTTGTGTAGCAGAAAGGCATGATAAAAGTTCAGGAGCCCTAAGAACACCTGAAGTTCTGCCTTGCTAGACAGCGTGGAGGCCTTCACGATGGCCTTGACCTTGTCCCTCACTGGATGGAGGTCTGATGCGTCAACCCAGAACCCCAAGAAATCCACCTCCGGGACCCCAAGGAGGCACTTCTCCCTCTTTACTTTGAGACCCGCTGCATCAAAGGCATGGAGGCGGAAGGCAAAATCGTCTGGGGTGGCTGCGTCAATGAGGACGTCGTCGAAAAATGGCGTCACCCTAGGGATCCCTTTTAATAAAGAGTCCATCAGGTGCTGAAATATCCCCAGGGCCACACTTACGCCAAACTGCAGCCACCTAACCTTAAGAGCCCCCCGGTGCGTTATGATTGTCTGGGCCATGGCCTCATCCACTGGCAGCTGTTGGTACGCCTGCGCGAGATCCAACTTGCCAAAAATCTTAGCCCTGCTAAGGAAGCTAACACATGACTCACGACCGGGACAGGGTAAGCATGGTCGTGGAGGGCCTTATTCAGCATACATTTATAGTCCACGCAGATGCGGACGTCGCTGTTGGGCTTGATGGGGGTAACAACAGTTCGAGGACCCCTTGTACTATTAAGCGGTCCAGTTCCACATTCATTTTTGGCCACAAGGCAAGCAGGACACTGCGGAAACGTGTGCAGATGGGGGCAACCTGGGGGTTGAGTTGCAACGAAACTGGGGGCCCCTTGTAACAACCCAGAGCCCCATCAGATACCGTGGGGAATTCTCCGCAAACCTCAGCAAAGTCCCGCAGCACACATTTATTCACCCCCCCTACCATGATGCCCAATGGTACAAACCACGCCCACCTCAATAAGCTAACTAAATTCCCCTCCACAAGTCCCAGAAACCCTCAAATCCCTGGTACTTCACCCAGAAAGTCCCTATGCCCCATATTGGAACCGGATTCTTCTGGAAGTCCACCAGGCGAGAGCTGCAGGTGGGGCCCACTGTTTGGGCAAAGTCTGTGCAGCATTTCCACAGATATGATAGAAGCCACTGACCTGGAGTCCACTTCCATAGAGCAGGGGGACCCCTAGATCGTGACCTGGACCTGGAACTTCAGGGTTGCGGGCAAGTTGGGGAGGCACAGTACCTGTAGTGAGGACTGGCTGGTCAGGAGATAGAGGCTGTCCATGTCCCCGGTGGTCTCGTAGTGCGTGGAGGTCTGGCGGCATGGATGTGGCTGGGAGGGATGATTCCGGTTGCCCTTAGAACTGCAAAGGCGGGTGAAGTGTCCTTGTTTTCCACATGTGTAGCAGGCGGAGGCTGGAGAGTCAGGCCCGCTGGTTGGAGAGTCAGGCCTGCTCATCGGGATCCCATCCTTGTCGCCATTGTAAAGTACTGGGGTCACCTCATGGAAGACTCGAACTACAACATGCGTTCAGATGCGTTTACTGTACTTGGCACACTAGACAAGGAAAATGGCCCTGCAAGGCCAACTATATACACTCCGCCCGGCACACCCATGGCCCCATTGGAAGGTTTGAATTTCCCGCCAAGGTTATATTGGTGGACTAGGATCCTAGGTCCCCTTGTGTTTGGGGACTAAGCTCCTGCTTAGTCGCAGACCCCTGGTGGCAGTCTGCATACATAACAGGGTGAGTCATTTGAGCTTTGGAAGTGTTAAACAAATCAGGTTCCCCCGCTGCCAGGTGCCACCCCTGCAAGGGCTGAGGAGCCAAGCCCCAGGCAGGACTGATAGAGCCCAAGCTCTGCCTTGATCGGAAGGGTTGCTAGCTTCCGGTTGGGAAATACCTGCAGATTTGGGGGGGTGGAGCCTGAGGAGGTTGGGATTTGGGAGGGGGAGGGACTTCAGCGGGGTAGAAAGCCAAAGCAGCCATTCCCTCCAGGGGAGCTGATCTCTATCACCCGGGGACCAGTTTTGATCCCAGGAAATCTCCAGCAGCCACCTGGAGGCTGGCAACCCTATGATTCTCTCACAGCCAAACTACCTGTCATGGGCAGGCGTGGGACAGTCTGTGGCTGCTGACGCCATGTTGGATGAGCATTTAACCCTTTGGCTAAGGTCAAGTGTGTGTAGCTGTTTGAAAATTGCCGTGAGCCGCAGTGCAGTGACATCGTGTGTCTTCTCGTGCCTTTTCAGGGCTGAAACTGTCCCCTCCCCCCAGCCCCCAATTATCTCATAGTGCTGCTGCACCGCAGGCTTGACTGGGATCCCAGCAATGTTTAGAGTGCTCAATTCTCATCTAAAACGCTGCCAGCAGCAGTGGATTGTCCCGTGGCCACCTGTAAGATGTGGTTTGGCTCTTGGTCGCACACCGATGCTGCAGTTCCCAGAGTGGCCATTTGCAGGTTGGCGCTGTGGCTCTCTTCAATCTCAGGCTCTCATGGGGAGGCCGAGGGGCCAGGCTGTGGTTTTTGGAGGCCCGAGTTTGAAATCCCCAGTGCCTCACTGCTTGCTGAATTAATTGATCGAGTATTTTTTTACATTTCTCACAGGGCACAAACAAAAAACCAGTCAAAATTCACTGGCAATAAATTTTTACTTAATTCTTCACATTTGAAAAACTCAGTTCTACCTTCTCAATTATGCATGTGATATTAACTCTCGTACAATAGCTTTTGAATGAATTGCTCTTTAGATTGCTAAGATTGACTGTAATGGATGACCGTTATATTTATGAATGTATTTCAGTCCCTTGATAAATGAAATGTTACAGACTGTAGCCTTACCCAGTGAAAGAATAATCTCCTTCTTAGAGATCTATGAATGCCAACAGCATGAGAAATAATAAGGATGGTCGGTTTTTCAATACCAGTTTTGGAAAAGATCAGCCACCTGTTCTAAAACAGTACCATATTCGTCCCTGTCAGGCTACTAGATGTCCATGCAGATGTTTTGTATTGGTTGAAATTATAAATGTTGTTGCCTCGGGAATATGGCAGGTAGATAAAGTAGAACTCTGCATGATAAAGAGAAATAACACAAACGCTCTGGCCTTCTGTGCTTATGTACTTATTTAAAAATAAGTCCTATGGAAACCGATGCAGTTTTGACTAAAAATGCACAGTACCAGGTCCGAGGAGTCCAGAGGCTAAAAAACTGTGAGCTAGCTCGCACTAACTCAGCTTAGAGGGAACACTGGACAGAACTGACTGGTTTTGGCGCCAGCCCTGATATTATTCATGATTCAAACGCTCTCTACATGGGGCTGCCCTTGTTGCAAATCTGGAAGCTGCAGCTAGTGCAGAATGCCGCAACCAGGCTCTTGATGGGCCTTCCTAGATGGGGGCACATCCAGCCGGTGCTGAAGGCGCTACACTGGATGCCAGTAGCATACCAAATTCGCTTCAAGGTGCTGGTACTTAACTTTAAATCCCTATATGGCCAGGGTCCAGCATACCTGAGGGACCGCCTCTCCCCATACATACCCCAGAGAACACTATGGTCGGGGTCACAACATCGATTAACTACTCCAGGCCCCAAGGATGCCAAGCTCACTGTTACTAGGGCCAGGGCCTTTTCGGTGGCAGCTCCTTCCTGGTGGAATGAGCTCCCGGAAGAGATCAGGGCCCTGCGGGACCTTGTACAGTTCCTCAGGGCCTGCAAAACGGAGCTCTTCCACCAGGCTTTCAATTAGGACCCACCTACCATTACCACCAACTATTACTACTAGTAACATCTATGGTAAAGGGTTGGCTCTGTATGGAGATCAAGCCACAGCATTGTGGGAGGCTGGAATACCACTGAGTTGGGATCTTAGAATTACATTCTATAGTATGCCACCTTTAATTTACTGAAGGAATGACCATCGATGTGAGCACTAAATTGTTAATCTGTTTATACAATGATTGTTTTAATTTGCTTTTAAATGTTTTATGCTGATTTGGCGCATGGTACCGATAAATGTGAGCCGCCCTGAGCCCGTTCACGGGGAGGGCGGGATACAAATGTAATAAATAAATAAATAAAATAAATGATTCAGACAGCCCCTCCCCCCGTGACCCGTCCAATCGAGCCATTCACTCTGCCTGACTAAATCTAACTCGATCTATCGCATGCTCCCCCCCCAACCCACAGTTATTTATCTATGAGAGAATGGCTGTCAGAGACAGGCTTCAAGGTCGCTCACATTCTTCCCGTATGGGAGGCTCACAAGAAAACAGTTACGAAGTGGCTAAGCAGAGCAGGTTCCCACATATGCATCTGCTTACTCACCCGCTGCCCCCCCAACAGTCCAGATACTGAACAGTTACAAGCAAGAAAGACAGAACAGAGAAATCCCATGGCAAACGAGGCCCCAAGTTTGACAGGAAGGTGTGGATAAGGGGTGAAGGATCATGAGGTTGTGATGAATCTAAAAGGGGGGTCATGAATAAGGGGAGAAGGCCTGGCAGGGGTGAGAGAAGCCACATTGCTGAACCTAACAGGGACAGCAGTGCTGAGATCTCAGTAGGCAAGGGAGCAAAAACATCTCAGCAGGGTAAGGCAATTTTTTGTCCTGCTGTTTGGCGTAGTCAAGGTTTAATGTGGGGGAAGCATTGTGTTTTGAGAGCATGTCTGACGCAGCGGCTTTTTATACCTCGTAATTTTAGCAATGTCACCAACGAAGATCAGTCACCCATTTCCTGTCAGCCAGAGGGAATGTGCCTTTGGCACTCATACGCAACCCCCATTTAATCGCTTATATGACAATGTCACACAGTGTATAGGACCAGTGAGTGAGTTACTGAGGAACTGCTGTGGATAATCGCTTGTAAACTGAAGCATAAGTGGATGAGAGAGAACTGAGTAACCGTCTTGGTCAGTGTTTGGCCTAATGCATGTGGCAGGTTATTGTCAGGGTCCCCGTCAAGTCAACTCACTCTTCACATGTGTTTTCTTTTTCTGAAAAGTGTATTGGAAGATATGAGATGTGCAGGGATTGAACTCCTTGTCAGGTCTGAGACCTGAAGGCGGGAAAGTTGCATATAGTTTCAATCACACATTCCAACCACACACACGTCAGCAATCCTACATGGACCTAAAAACAATAGGGTCCACCTCTAGCTAATCAGAGTTGTGTCTCTCAAGGACACCTTCCCGTGAGAAAGAGTCTCTTGAGGGCTCAGTAGAAAGTTACATCTGCAGGCAAGTCTACTCCTACATGCATACACTCTTCCCCTCCCCTTAGGAATGTAGTGTCAGGCGAAGGGTAAGATCAGCGCACTCATACCAAGGCAAACTGGGGGGGGGAGAGTTTACACAGTAAGAACATAAAAATGGAGACCAAACTGTCAAGGTACAGAATAAGAATATTACATAGTCAGCCCGAACCTGACAGTTATACAATTGGTCTGTTTTTTGTGGGGAGGCTATCCACTGATGGGGATCGATAGGGAAAGTTTGCAATGGACTGGTTGCTCCTTGGTGAACAACGCAACAGCGCTGCCCGTTTTGCAATGGTGGAGGACTAGTTAGGATGGTCAGTTTCTCAGACGTCCCTCAGGAAACTCTTCACCGACGTAAACTGCTATTGTGATGAAGCCCAAGTGGAATCTTAAAATGTAGAACTCGCTCGGACGCATTGGCTTCTGGGTAGCCTGTCTTTGTTGCCAGAGCTCAGCAGGGGCTTGCAGGCAATGAGGGCACGAGGGACACGAGCTGGCACACTTGAGGGAAGACTCATGATAAATCTGACAGAAAAGAGCTTCTTAGAGCTCATTTTAAGACATACTTCTTGATGGTGATGTTGGCACAATGATCCCCCCCCCATCTGCCGTGTTTGTGGCAGCACAGTCTAGTCGAGCAGAACTTGGTGACAGGACTGTTCCGCCCTAACCATCCTCTTTGTGGATTACATCCGTGGCACGTTGTGACAACTTTGCCAAGGTCTTTGCCAGTAAAACCGCTCAATTCCAACTTGGATTCCACTTTAGAGACAAGGCCTACAAGCAGAAATGGTCAGGACCTCCTCTCACCTGGTTTTGTGAAGTGGATTTTGGTTAGGAGGCCTCCAGGCTCCTAAAACCTATTGAGAGAAACAATTCGACTCTGCCTGGGTTGTGGCTGATGCTTCCTTGACAGAAGGTGCCGTGCCATCTGCTCTGAAGGAAGATGTAGGCAGACCGTCACTGAAGAAGACTTCCTTTCATCCCCTTGTTTTGAAAAATTATCAGCTAGTGTAAAATCTGCCATTTTGGCATATCAGCTCCAAGGCACTGTGGGATGAAACACATTTTCTAGATCCATTTCATTCTGGCCGCAGTCTGTGCCTTGGCTCGAAACTGCCTTGTTTGACCTGACCGATACTTTGTACTGGTAAAGAGACTGGAGACCGTGACTCTGTTGGTTCTCCTTGGAAATGCTGGTACCTCTGTGGTATCAGCCTTGCTAGCCATCTGGATCATTTGCATGTATCGGGAGTTAGAAGGTATTTCTTTGTGGCAGTTCCACTCCTTCCTGACCAGGCAACTCCAGAAGACGGTACAGGGAAAGGACCATTCTGGTTCCGTGTTTCACACACAGCACAATGGGAAGGTACTTCAGAATGGAATTTAAATGCGGAGAAATAGTTGACTCTTAAAAGCTGTATCTGGTGAAATGGGCCCTTTGGGAAGAGAGGAGTGCTCTTTGGCCAAATCTCTTTGTTGCTATACTGACATTGTGCATAGCCGGTATGTTAGCTAAAATCTGAATTAACAGCGAAGAGGAAAATTAGGTCTGCCACATGGAAAGGTCAAATCTGTTGTCATAAATAGTTTTCACTGGTATAATTTTGAAAATAGCTGCCGACTTTAAAAAATGGAAATTGCAGATAATTTCCCCCCTTTGCTTTCCAGGTCCTCCTCTGCCATCAACATATTTCGGCCACTTCAAGGTAGTTACCGTCTGGAAGCAGCCGGGCACCTGTCTGTTTCGGGCACTTTTGCTAACCTTTTGTAAAAGAAGCAACTGCAGTCTAGTTGACAGATGCAAATATTCACTGATATATATGTGTTTTCGGCATAACATTAGCTGCACAACATGCTGCTCTGATGTTTCCCAGGATCACCACCTCAACAGGGGACGGTTCCCTGGCACCCACAAAGCCTGCTTTGCGGGGAGGGTGGGGTATAAATTCAATAATAAATAAATAAATAAACTCAGGGGTGGCTTGGAGCAGCTGGGATAGCTTGGCTTGTTCCATTCCCAGGGCCAGTTCCAGCTGTTTCCTCATCCCCAGGCAAGGTGTCTCCATCTCCTCTTGGGCCGTTCTGCAAGCCACCAGGTTGCAGGGTTGCAACCGTCCAGATGGGGCCTGGAGATCTCCCAGAATTATAAGGGATCTCCAGATAAAGGAAACCAGTTTTTGTGGGGGGATTGGCTGTTTTGAAGGGTGGACTCAGTGGCATTATACCCTGCTGAGGCCCCTCCTCTCCCCAAACCACGCCCTCCCCAGTCTCCAGGAATTTCCCAACCCAGAGCTGGCAACCCTACCAAGTCACCGTCAGCACACAGTACAGGCCCAGGAGGAGAGGACAGTCCCTTCTCGCGCCCCTCCTGGCGGCTGGGAAGCCGCTTGGGTTGCTTAGCCTGAGTCTCAGCACCGTCCAGTCAAGGGCCGCTACAGCCCTATTGGTTTGTTTGTTTAAACAGTTATGTAAGTATTTCTATCTGGCCTTTGCCTTGAGGGTTTACAATCCCAAATTTAAGCCATGCATAATACAATACAACCCTGTTGACTGCCCCCGCAAATACCTGTTGCTCAACGCCTGTTAAAAACCCTAGCAAATCATTGGGGTTGCCAACTCTGGGTTGGGAAATACTTGGAGATTTGGGGGGTGGAGCCTGAGGAGGGCAGGGCTTGGGGAGGGGAGCGGAGAGGAGGGGAAGGACCTTGGTAGGGTCCAATGCCATAGAGTCCAACCTCCAAAACAGCCATTTTCTTCAGGGGAGCTGATCTTGGTTGTTCGGAAATCAACTGTAACAGCGGGAGTTCTCCAGGTGCCATCTGGACGTTGGCAACCGTACAAATCAAACAGCCTTTCAGCACCTTCTAAAAAACTTCTGAAGACGGCACCTCTTTGAGGGTCTTGTTCTACATCGTATGAAAAGCCTGGGCTCTGGCAGAGACCAATTAGGCAGCCTCAAACAGCCAGAAGGTAGCAACAAGAGCATTGTGATCGGCACAGAGGGATGTATGGGGAGGGACGGTCATTCAGATGTGTGGGTCCCGGGCTGTGGAGGGCTTGAAAGGTCTGTCTGTCTGTGGGCACCAGCCTTGGTGTTTCTTGGCTGAAAGCCTCTGGAGAGTTACTCTCCTTTTTCCTCACTTCCTTCTGCCCCTTCCTTGATTGCCAGACAGAGACCGAGCAGAGGATTATATAAGAACATAAGAGAAGCCCATGTTGGGTCAGGCCAACGGCCCATCCAGTCCAACACTCTGTGTCACACAGTGGCCTAAAATACCAGGTGCCATCAGGAGGTCCAGCAGTGGGGCCAGGACACCAGAAGCTCCTCCCCCTTGTTGCCCCTCCCACCCCAGCACCAAGAATACAGAGCATCCCTTGCCCCAGACCGAGAGTCCCTATCTCTACCTTGTGGCTAACAGCAACTGATGGACCTCTGCTCTATATGCTTATCCAGTTCCCTCTTGAAGCCATCCATGCTTGTAGCCACTGCCACCTCCTGTTGCAGTGAATTCCAGGCATTCATCACTCTTTGGGGGAAGAAGTACTTCACCCGGTGTTTTCATCAACGCACAAGAGCAGAGTGGTGTAGTGGGAAGAGCACTGAACTCAAATCTCTGAGGCAGCGGGCGTCCGGTGTATGGCCTCCCTGAGGTTCTTCTTCTCAGCAAGGAGGCCCAGCTGGAACAATATGTAATGCTGTGTTGCTTGTGTTGGTGGGGCTTGCCAACTTCCAGCTGGGACCTGGAGATCTGGAATTTCAGCTGATCTCTAGCGTGCAGAAATCGGTTCCTCTGGAGAAAGGGGCTGACTTGGAGGGTGGAATCAATGGCATTGTGCCTTGCTGAGGCCCCTCTCCCCCAGACAGATCTTGCCCTCCCCAGTCTCTGCCCTAAATCTCCAGGAATTTCCCAAGCCCGAGTTGGCAAGTCTAGCACATGCACAGCTTCTGTCTGCATATGTAATACACACACTTTATCTCTTTTTCTCTGTCACACATGTACACACAAACTAATGCCAGATGCCGTGAAGGTAATAAGTGTCTTCCTTGTTTCAAGGGTGAAAAAGGAAACAACGGAGAAAATGGCCTGAAAGGAGAAAAAGGAGAACCGAATGGAGGATTTTTTATGTCAGGACCTCCGGGGCTTCCCGGAAGACCAGGACCTGTGGTGAGGTTTTCTCTTCTATTATCAGTGTCAGAATGTAGAATTTATTAATTTCTGTATTGCCTTTAGGTCTCTAGCCCTTCCCAGCCCTTCTCTGGCTTCTGTTTCCCTAACAACCTTGCGTGTTCAGAGTCCGATGCACCCGATGCTCATCGTCTTCTTCTTCCCTTTAATTCTGAAGGGTAAGGATGTGACACGGTCCATGTGCATAACCTAATTGTGTCACCTTCTTATCCTTCAAGATCCTTATCCTTCAACTTAGGTGAGTGTCTATCGGATAGGCATGACAGCAAACATGTCGAAGCGGTAGGAAAAGGCTGCACATGATGATTCTAACAAGCTCTCCAAGGGCAGAGTTTACTTGGTTTGGCTAAAGCTGAAGGTGCTTCCAAAAAGGTTTCTGGTTTGGGGGTTTTCAGTTGACCTTGTTTTCCAGAGTGGAACTGAAACATTAGGAATCTTTTGTCATTCTTTTTCTTCTTGTTTTTCCTTTCTAAGTTTTGTACAGAACACTGCAGGTTTGTGGTTTGCCATAGCTTTCCATTCCTTCAGTTCCTTTTTATGCCTTTCTTCCATCTATATGATTGATGTACATGCACACATTAATGAAATTGTGGGTATAGTTGGAAGGCACATGATGGGGAGAGGCTTCCTAGGAACGCTGTGTACACTGCCCACTACCATGATGGCGGAAAGGTAAGGATATACATTGTAATAGAGGAACAATTTAAAAAAGCAATCTTGAGGCAACTATAAAGGTAATTTTTGTGTAGTGTTTGACCAATGTACGTGCACATCACACGCATATGCACATCACTTAAATACTGCACAAAAAGGATTTTGATGCTGCCATACACACCAGTTACATCATGTCAGTATTTTACGCATGCCAAATCCATCACATCAAAATTGCTTTTTTGGGATGTTTTATCAGTGCACATTCCACGTCAGTAACACAGAAGGAAGAAAGAAACTGGTGATCTGAAGGACATGAAAACAGTGGCAAACTGTGAATGCTGATTCTGGAAATGATTTTAGAACTTCTCCTACTTAAACCATGACTCAGGAAGACTGGAACACAGGGCAGAATAAAGCCATGGGACAATATAGGAATGGAACGGAGGAAATGTGTTCATCCCTATTGTACTTGCACCCAGTCTTGTCCCTGCAAATGAGCTCATTTTTAGCAACTGTGAACTTATTCTCTGTGGTAAGCTCCTTCATATGTACAAGGATAGCATGTCAGAGAGAAACCAAGAGTCAGTCCATTCTCCCTGTTATCTAGTTTTCTATGTGAAGAAGGAATTTTCTTTTTGTATAAAGGAGTATTCAGTCATCTGAGCTGCAGTCTGAAATGTGAGCCACTGAATGGAGGCCCAGCGTGGTATAGTGGTTAGAGTGTAAGGCTAGGATCTGGAGATCCAGGTTCAAATCCTGACTCTGCCATGGAAGATTGCTGGGGAACCTCGGATCAGGCACTCTCCTGGCCTACCCTACCTTCCAGTGTTGTTGTGAGTATAAAATCGAGGAGAAGGGAAGAAGAAAAAGAGGAGGAGGAGGAGATTGGATTTATACCCCGCCCTTCACTACCCAAAGGTATACCCCATCCTTCACTCCCAGTCTCAGAGCGGCTTACAAACTCCTTTCCCTTCCCCTCCCCACAACAGACACCCTGTGAGATAAGTGAGGCTAAGAGAGCTCTGTCAGAAACTGCCCTTTCAAGGACAGCTCTTGTCGGGACTATGGCTTGCTGTCAGGCTTTCTGTGAATTTCACAGCATGCCTGCTATGGGGGGGGGGGTCCCCTCTCTTTGATGTACCCACAGGTTGACACATAGTGGGGTCAAATGTTCTAGCTATGTGCCGGGGAGGCTAGTTTGGTGGGAGGGATGCTCAATTGTTATCCTGGCGGGCAAATACATAGATGTGATTAGGTCCTGGGGTTTACTACCCCTGTTTGAAACCAATATATCTGTAACCTTCACATATTCTTTTAGTTCTAACAAAGGAAGTGGCCAGAGGGTATCTATCAATGATCTCAGTAAAGTTAGTTTCTCTCAAACTGGCTGTCATTGAGAACAGATTTAATCTGGATTCTGACACTTGCCCAAGGTCATCCAGAAGCTGCAAGTGGAGGAGTGGGGAATCAAACCCAGTTCTCCCTGTGCACTTAACCACTACACCAAACTGGCTCCCTATTGGGGAGAAAGGCAAGATATAAATGGGTGACAGAGCCATGGCACAGCCTGGGCACAGATTCACGGCCTCAGTGAGAACTGGTTCACGTCTGAAAATGTTTGATCCAGATATTGGGACCCTCTTTCCGAACTCCAGAATAGCATTCACGATGGCCACACCTATTTTATAGCCCTCAATCCTTAGTGCTTCTCTAAGATTACTCTTTTCGAATTATATCAATGCTTTGTGAGTCATAAAAGAACTGACATTGTTTGACCTGTATGAATATAGGTGCCTAATGCCTACTCTGAAAGATTGTTGTTGGGAGAGGACTTTGCAATGTCTCAACAATATCCCTTGCTGTGTCTACAACGTTTAGCTGAATAGCCATTTATAGTTTTGTTAACAAAACCTGTGTGTTTTCTGTTTGGACAGGGGCCCAAAGGAGACACAGTTGTTGGCCCCAGAGGCCCTCCAGGAGTACCTGGCCTACCTGGGCCTCCAGGGTTTGGGCCAGTTGGACCTCCAGGACCACCTGGACCTCCTGGGCCCCCAGGCCCCCCTTCAATCTATGGTTCAGGTGTGCTTCTTTCTGTCTGCTGCACATATTCATAGCTGTCATTCTCCCACTGACTCTGGTGTCAACACCTCCCACCCTGCTTTTAAGCTGAATCCAAATCGGACCAATTTCCCACTAGCCGCTGCTCCGTTCTTGCTCTTCCTTTCCCCCGAATCTATGTGTCAATTTCCCACCACTTGCTGCATGGCCACATTTTGCCCCACAGCTTCACCCAATTTCCCCTGCATCTTCTTGATCCTGTTTTTTGAGGATTGAAAAGATGCGGGGGGGATTGGGTGAAGCTGTGGGGCAAAATGCAGCCGCACAGCAAGCGGTGGGAAACTGGCACATAGATTCGGGGGGAAAGGAAGAGCGAGGATGGAGCAGCGGCTAGTGGGAAATCGGTCTCAGTTTGCACAAGGGCAGTAGCTGAGAATCACCACCAGATTAAATAGTTTAAGGAACAGAGCACACTTTCTACTCAATGAGCTGTCGGGGAAGACTGCTGTGTCTTGTGTGGGACATCCCCAGAGACTGCATCTTCTACTGCAGGGACCCCCCAGCCTTTTTGAGCCTGGGGGCACCTTTGGAATTCTGACACAGGGTGGTGGGCGCAGCCACAAAATGGCTGCTTCAGGAGTCGGAGGCAGCCACAAAATGTCAGGGAGTGAAGTTATCTAATCTAAGAGCCTAAGCTAAACGCTGTATGCTTTTTTAACAAGGAATATTCAGATAACAAGTCTTTAAGTATTTTTTTGGTTTGTGTATTACGAAATATTCATAGGTATTCTAATATCCAATTTTCTATTGTTGCATATATACACAATGGGAAAAATACAACAACATAAACCAATCACAAGATAGAAAGCTCATGAACTGCAAGACTGGGGTGTGTATTTACAAAGTCCCCAAAGTGAAAAAGGTCTTTTTTAAACAATGGCATCAATAAAGATATAGACCTCCTTGAACTGGACCAATATTTTCAAAAGCTATGAGCTTGGCAAGGCTTAGAACTCCACAGTATGTCCACATAGGTGTGGCAATCCTAAAATTCTTTAAATTGAACTACTGCTAACGCAGATCCCAAGTAGTCTCAGGCATTTCATTTCTTCATCAGAGAGTACAGTTCATGCAGTCTCCCTTCGATAATTCTGCATTGGAGCTTATTGTTAAACATCCAAAGTCACTTTATACCTCCGAGGAGTCTCAAAGCTTCAAAAACCTGTGAGCAATAGTGCCAAGCTCTGTCAGGGAGTGAAATTATGCATAGTTCTCATAGCAAGTCTTCAATGTTTCAGGCGAAAGCTGTGCTTAGCACCTTTCAGTCTGCATAGCCAATCAGATCTCTGGTGGTGGCCAATCGGAAGCACTACTGGACAAAAGCCCCAACTGGCCCTATGTGCTTTAAAAAAAAAAAATTGCAGGCACTAGGAGAGGTGTTGGGGGGCCACCATGGGGCCTCTGGGCACCACGTTGGGGATCCCTGTTCTATAGCACTTCCTGTTCCTGTTCTTTAAAGGAAATGGCGTATATACTGTGTTTTATTTTTGTTTCTTTGTTTTCTTTATGCAGCTGCTACCCCGGGGCCACCAGGACCCCCTGGAGAACCAGGATTACCAGGGAGCAGGAACTTGGTAAGATTAGACCCGGCTCTTAGAAACCTGCCAAAACTCTTTCTATGCACAATGGAAACATTAAAACTTTCTGGAAAACCTATGAAAAAAACCAGAGATTAATTGCATTCTGCTGTATATTCCTTCCCGAGCCAAATTCCAAATGTGTCTTGGAGTAAAAAGTTAATGGCAGAAGTCGTGTTTCACAGCCCTTATTCTACTGGAACCTGAAAACACTCTTTAGCATGAGGCAGAATGCTTTTTTTTTTAATAGAGTCCCCCCATTCCCTTTTTAATCTTGAATAACTCAAACCAGTGCTGTTCTTTTATAAAGCTGTACTTTTTTACCATTTTAAAAACAAAAATTGTATTTTGAGTCTAAGATATTAGAAAACTTTCACAAACTTTCATGAATTTAAATCTGACAAAGAGATCATTGACTTTTGAAAGCTCATATCCTGAAAATTTTGTTGTAGGGTTGCCAGGCCTGGGTTAGAAAATAACTGGAGACTTTGGGGGTGGAGCCTGGGGAGGGAGGGGTTTGGGGAGGGGAGGGGCCTCATAATGGTCCGATGCCACAGAGTCCAGCCTTCAAAGCAGCCATTTTCTCTAGGGGAGCTTATCTCTGTCAGCTGGAGATCAGCTGTAAAAGCAGGAGATCTCCAGGCCCCACCTTGGAGGCTGGCAGCCCTGTCTTGTTGGCTTGTAAGGTGCTATGGGACTCGAATCTAGAAGAATGTGAAATTGACTGTGCAGTGAGGTAAATGTTCTCCAGACTGACACTTAAAATGCTTCCCTGTAGCAATTTTTTCCTGTAAAAATCTCATGGATGTTTATGTACCCCAAGACATTAAATGGACTGAGGTAAAAAGCAGCCCAATAGTCAAGAATCAGTGTACTTCTGGGGTTGTTTTGTACCCCAGGCAGGGCGTTATTTACAGGAAGAACCTGAGGTTCTCTTCACTGAATTCAGAATATAGCTGGAAATGCTAGTCCTGAATCTGGTTCAAGTTTCCGATGTTCTGGGCCCCCACATAATTGCCTACAGGGGCACTTGGGGTTGCTGGTAGGCTGTGAGACCTGCAGTCTAGTGGCAGGACCTCCAGAGGTGACCTGTACAACAGTGTTGGTAACGGCTGAAAAAAAAAGAGACTGCCAAGATCATGGATTCTGTGGTGGCTACACCTACAGAGCAGCTGTGAAGAGGCTCCAGATCATAGAATCAGTTTCTCTGTCTGATACACTGTTGGAAGACGGAACCCCCCAGGTTGGACGGCACTCAGTCAGCTACTGGGGAAGATCTGAGGACAACGGCGACTAGAGCTGTTCTTAATGACATGACTGAACTGAAGCTGAAAGGACGTTCGGTTGCTGACATGAGTGGATGCAAAAGGAAAGTCCCAAGCTGGTCAATTGATAAAAACTGGTGGAAGAAGAAAAAGAGGAAGAGGAGATTGGATTTATACCCCATCCTTCACTCCCAGTCTCAGAGCGGCTTACAAACTCCTTTCCCTTCCCCTCCCCACCCCACAACAGACACCCTGTGAGGTAGGCGGGGCTGAGAGAGCTCTGAGAGAACTGCTTGTTCAAGGACAGCTCCGACAGAACAAGGTTCTGTCCTGCCCAAGGTTATCCAGCAGCTGCAAGTGGAGGGGGTGGGGAATCAAACCCGGCTCTCCCAGATTCGAGTCCACGCACTCTTAAGCACTACACCAAACTGGAAGGAATATTAACAATTTGAAATATGCAGATGACACCACATTATTGGCAGAAAATAGTAAAGGCTTGCAACAACTCCCGATGAAGGTTATAGCTCAAAGTGCTAAACTAGGATTACATCTCAATGTCAAGAAGACAAAAGTAATGACTACTGGAGAATCACACAACTTTAAGGTTGACAGGGAAGAAATTAAAATTGTTCAAGATTTTCTTTTCCTTGGTTCCATCATGAAGAAGAAGAGGAGGAGGAGATTGGATTTATACCCTGCCCTTCTCTCAGAGCAGCTTACAGACTCCTTTCCCTTCCCTTCCCCACAACAGACACCCTGTGAGGGCGGTGGGGCTGAGAGAGCTCTGACTGAGAACTGCTCTTGAGATAACAGCTCTGACAGAACTATGGCTTGCCTAAGGTCATCCAGCAGCTGCAAGTGGAGGAGTGGGGAATCAAACCTGGTTCTCCCAGATTAGAGTCCGCGCACTTAACCACTACATCAGACTGGCTCTGCCTACACCAAAGGGAGAGAGCAACCAAGAAATCAGAAGGAGATGGAGACTGGGAAGGGCAAACATGAAGGAGCTGGAAAAGATCCTCAAGTGTGCGGGTGTGACGCTGGTGACCAAGATCAAGTTAATTCATGCCGCAGTATTCCCCAGTACTATGCATGGGTATGAAAGTTGGACAATGAAGAAAGCGGACAGGAAGAAAGTTGATTCCTTTGAAGTGTGGTGTTGGAGGAGAGTTTTATGGATACCGTGGACTGCCAAAAAGACAAATAGGTGGGTTATACATTAAGTGAAGCCCGAACTCCCCCTAGAAGCTCAAATGACTAAACTCCGGCTATTGTACTTTAGTCACACTATGAGAAGACAAGAGTCAGTGGGAAAGACGACAATGCTAGGAAACGTTGAAGGCAGCAGGAGAAGCGGAAGACCCGGCATGAGACCGATGGGCTTCCTTTATTCCTTAGTTTGCAAGACCTGAGCAAGGCTATTAACAGTTGGTTCTTTTGGAGGACTGCAACTTGACAGCAGTGCCCACCAACACATGTGGGCCTATGACCGGGTTGGAAGCACGTGTGTGCGTGTGAAGTGCCGTCAAACCACTTCTGTTTTTTTTATAGACAATTTTATTAGCTTCAAAAGAAAGCAAACAACAACAAGGAAAACAACACAGAACAAAAAATAACACACAACAATAAACAAACATTGGAGCTTATACTCCAGTCTCTGGTTGAATTTCACATGGTATCCTGGAATCTTGTTCTTGTGCATCTAACTCAGTTTGTGTACTTATTTTCAGAAGATTCTTTTGGCAACCTCCCAAGATAATTTTCTATCTGTTTGTATAATCTCAACCAGTTTTTCTCAAAGGTTTCTTCTTTTTTATCTTGTAGTTGCAAAGTTAAATTATCCATTTTGCTGCTTCCAGAAGTGTATAAATAATTTCTTTTTTTGGTTGGGATTCCCGTTGGGTTTTCAAGGCAAGAGATGAACAGGTGGTTTGCCACTGCCTGCCTCTGTGTAGCAGCCCTGGGCTTCCTAGGGGGTGTCCCATCTAAGTTGCTAACCAGGGCCGGCCCTGCGTGGCTTCTGAGAATGGATGAGATCAAGCTCGTTTGGGCCATCCAGGTTAGCCCACACGTAGCCCAGCACATCCCAGCAAGCAGTTGCTTGGGAGACCACACAAAGGCCTGTCCCAAAGGAGTAAATGTCATTCTGCACAGCTTATTCTTTTTGAAAAGCACATCATCCTGCATTTTGAAGAAATGGCAAAGTTGGCGGTTTCATTTGGTACACAACGAGAATGTGGGTTTCTCTGCGTTTCTTCATAAGGAAAGCCTCCATATAAATTCTTGTAAGTTGAGTCAATATCTTCCAGGTCAGCTTGGCTCCATAGAGGGAGTAGTTTGTTTTCCTGCAAGAGAATCCAAACTCAGACTGCTATGCAAGTGGTGATGAGACACTTAATTTAAGCAGCCCTCTTGGGAAACTCCATTTGCCCTTTTCTTGAAGAACAAGTTTACAGATAAAAAAACTGTAAGATCAAATATTCCTTGCCTTGCTTTATAAACACAAAACTATATTTTTTCCTTTCCTACAAGCAGCTTTTTTAAAAGAAGCATATTACTGAACTGCAGACTCTGTTGACAGATGATGTTCTATTTTTCTTCCATGATGGTTGCAGATTTCAGTTTCCCAGAAATACACGGATACAATGAAATGTGCTAGTCGCTTGTGAAAGAGCAGGGTACATGAACTGCGTAAATATTAATTCTTAGCCTTTAAATGAACATGTCCTGCATTTTTTTAATGGGCAACTAGCTGTCCTATCCGGTAACCAGCCGCCCGTCTCTGTTTGTGTTCCTGCTTGTGCTGGTGCAAAACATGCCACTGGAAGATGCCAGCAGACATTCACAGACACAATCGGGCCATTTTCCTGCAGTAATAAATGCCATGTGTCACAAATTACGCAATAGAAAGAAAAATATTTCCCTTGATTATCTTTGAAACAGCAGCTAAATACAAAGTAATTTGATCAGGAGTAGAGTACTTGCTAAGCAGCCCATCCAGTTACTCCTTGTGTGTAAAGTGCCGTCAAGTCACAGCTGACTTATGGTTGACCCTAAAGGGTTTTCAAGGCAAGAGATGATCAGAGGTGGTGGGTCATGGCCCTATTTCTGCAGAGCAACCTTGGACTTCCTGGGTGGCCTCCCATCTTAATAGTAACCAAAGGTGACCCTGTGTAGTTTCTGAGATCTCTCTGCAACCTTCATGGGTGCTGTGGTGGAATGCACCTGCTCTAGCCTGCAGGCCCTATTCCTCCTTGCCCTCCTAGATGTTTCTCCACACCTGGAGAGGCTTTTCTCTCTCTCTCTCTCTTTGGTTACTCACTACCATCACCTGGTGTCATGGGTCCTGGCTCTGCTGAGACAGACTATTCCTCAGACAAGGAAGAGGCATGGAGCAACCCAGCCTCCTCTGGAGTCAGCCCCAAAGAGGAGCCTTTGCCAGCACCTGAGGAAGGAGGGGCTCCAGTATCTGCGCAGGAGATGCAGCAAGGCGAAGAGCCTGAGGTGCAGTCAGACGAAGAGCCTGGCCCAGCACCCCCAGTTGGAGACACCTCGAGGCCAGAGTCTCCATCTAGCTCACCTAAATGTCCCAGAGGCAAGGCACGCCAGTGTCTGGAGGTGTGGGAATGAAGGAGGAGTGCCAGACTTCAGCTCTTGCAAAGGCAATGTGAGAGGTCTTTGAGGAATCTTTGCAGGTCGCCTCCCAGGGAACAGAGGATCTGGTTATAAGGAACCACATTCACCTGCCTTGGTGTGGATGAAACTGTGTAATCTTGGATCTTGTCCTGGCTGCCAGCCTCTACTCTTTGGTCCTGAGAACTCTGACTGATTTCCCAGCATTCTGACCCCTGGCACTGTTTCTCGGCTTGGTTTTAGACTGTGCATCTAGCTTGAGTGTAGTGTATATGTGGAGACTGGCTAGAGCCAGCACACCTGGCTTTTGTATGGAATTACCCACTGGGAGGGTCAGGACTCCTAGCTTCTGAGGCCTGGCCTTTGTGTCTCCCACTGCTCAGTACCTCGTAAACTACGGGGGCAGTTTACTGCCTTGCACTGGAGGAATAGCCAATTGCCAACCACCTACTTTCCCCCAGCACTCCTTTTAAAATAGTGTGTCTGAGACAGCGGAAATCTATATGGTACAGAGAACCACTACCAGCATCAAAAGTTATAAAGTATTTATTGAAAATATAATGTTTACAAGCATACTTTTAGCACAGCACCAAACTGAGCAAGGGATACCAAAAGAAATGGGTAAAATGCAAATCTTCTGTCCCTCTCACATACCCTATCAGATGTTAAGACAGGACAGGCCTCTATTGCTGAGTATGTTACAGTGTTTCCTCTACCTTGAAGCTTGCTCTGGCTCATGAGGCAGGCACATGATCAATGGCTGCCTTCCCAGTGGAGAGGTCTGAGTGTGCTCCTGGATGCAGCACCCATGGAAAAGAGAGCTCCCTCCTGGCACCCAGGAGTTTTATCTTCTTCCTTTCCCCACCCTCTGACCAGGTCAGGCCAGGTCATAGGAGTATTTCCTGGAGCTTCTTCCTGAAGAGTATTCCTGTAGCTTTTCTAGTCTAAAGTCCTACAAAACTCTGGTCCCTGCCTGGAGAAAATGGAAGAGCTTGACCCACCCATTATCTCTCCTGCTAGATCTATTATTATTATTATTTGTATGAAAGTGAGCTGAGGTATGTCTGGGAAGCAATTGAACAGACTCTCCCTCTCCTGCCTGTTCTCTGCCCAAAGGGGGAGGGAAACCTTTAAAATGTACAGTGGAGGTTTTGCTCAGCTCAAACCTGGGAGAAAAGGCATTTCTTCACAGGCACAGAGTGACTACTTGAGTTGGCAGTACACCTTAAACTCTCTGCTGCAATTGTGGCTCAAAAAAATGGGGTGTACAGTTCCTTAGAAGAGGTGCTTTTCAGAAGTGCTAACCTGGCTATTACAGAGCAGGGTAGGGTTGTCACTTGCCAGACCCCCCAGTAGAGGTGGGGTTCCCCAGTGCCAAGCCCTACCACCCCACTGCTAATCAGCTGGCTGGCAGTGGGGACTTACTGGGAATGGTAGGGAGGCCCAGTCAGTGTTGCAGTGATGTGTTTATGTCCCTTCTGAAGTGACCCGGAAGTGATGTCAGCAATGTCGGGGTGACACTGTGACATCTGGGCAAAACTCTACAGTAGAAGCCAAATTTACCATAGTGTTTTTTCCCAAATAACAGAGCATCGTCCAATGTTGCTGCATGTTGACATCACTTCTGGGTCATGTTGGTAGTGACATAAACAGGTCACTGCAATGTCAATAGGGCCTTTTCCCCATTCCCAGGAAGTCCCCCCATCCCATGCTGGTTGCCAGGAGGGACCTGGCAACCCTAGAGCAGGGCTTGGATGCAGAGTGTGTGCTGAACACAGAAATACTGGAGTGACACGTGCCCCTTGGTTTCCAGTTTTGGGAAAGCCCAATAGCAGCAAAGTGGCACAACAGATGTTATCAATACATTGGCCTATGGTTGTGTGTCTGTTGGGGCTGGCTGTGTGAGGTGGTGCCCACTAGGAATGCGACGCCAATGAGGACTGTTGGTCCACCTAGCCCCCCAGTATGTACTGAACTGGGGACCTTGTGCCCACAAAGCACCTGTTGTGCCGCTGAGCTATGACCTCTGATTTTGCAAACAGCCTCAGCGGCAAGATTTTCATAAACCCTGAGGTTCTGCTCTGCTCAGAAAATTGATCTCCTTTCCCAAACTGGGTATTGTTTTTGTCCAGATAAAAACATTGTTTTTACGAGCGATTCACTGCATTTGATCCATTTCTCACCCGGTTTTGTTTCCCCCCGTGGCAGGTGACGACGCTGAGAAACGTCGACAGTATGCTGCAGAAAGTTCACTTGGTGTCAGAAGGCACGTTGATCTACCTGAGCGAATCCAGCGAGGTTTTCATCCGTGTTCAAGATGGATGGAAAAAACTGCAGGTAGTAATAGTTCATTTGAGGACACGCAGCTCAGTTTACATTTAAAAAAAAAAATCATTGCCTGCTTTGCATTCTGTAGGGAATGAGCCGATGCTGCGGTTAACCGTAAATGATGTTTTTTTTCATATAACACCACCTGGCTTCAGTTCTGGTTTCTGTCTCATGTTATGCTGTCTTCCAGCTTGGTGAATTGATTCCCATCCCTGCTGACAGCCCCCCTCCTCCAGCAATTTCTGGCACAGTAAGTATACGTGCAGTTTTCTAAATGAGTAGGGGCTTGTTGGGATGTTGACCAGCCCAATAATAGCAGGAGATTGTGGTTCTGGAACAATGCTCCCTCTAAGCTGTGGCGTCTTGTGAGCAAAAGATTCTACTTGGTGAACTCCTGGCATTAAAGTTGTGAGTGAATGATTTGGCTACTGCATAAATTAGTTTACTCTGGAGCCATCCTTCCTGAGCTAAGACAAAAATGTGTGAGCCAGAGGCTGAAAAACTGTGAGCTCGCTCACACTAACTCAGCTTAGAGGGAACACTGTTCTGGAGCGTTCTGGCCTCCCCGTCATCGACAGGAAGTAATATACGACCCAATGAACGCATCATTTGCCGGATCCCCACTTTCTTTTTGCCTCTTTTAGAGAGGCAGGGGTTGTGGTGACTGGGCAGATTATGCACACATTAATCAGTGCATCAGACCATATATGCCAGAGGTAGCTAAATACAGGTTGATGCTTATTTCAGAAAGGGAATTGCTGCCCTTACAGGACAGAAATCTCACTTGGGGTGAAGACAGAGGTAACATTTTTAAGGGGGTGAACCAGTTTGACTGAAGCACTTAGGTCTATAAACACACATCTGTGCTTCCTTGGTGGAGGTGGGAAGAGTAAGCCACAGGAAAAAGAGGGTCTGCAGGTTCTAAGAACGTTTCAAGTTCAGTGAGGGAAGCACCGTTGTGGAAGGTGCCTATTGGCCAGCGTGTGTGATGTTATCAATACATTGGCCTGTGGTTGTGTGTCTGTTTTTAAAACGTTAGTCACAATATTCTGATTTTGTTACCTGGCTGTTTTGCGGTCTTATTGCTGCACTAGTCTCTCACAATTGATGTTTTGATTCTGTTGGCTTAAATTACATATATTTAAAGAGTTGGTTTTATTGTTTGAATGATGAGCTGAAGTAGGCACTATTGGTTTACCGAAAAGCTGGGATACAAATATCCCGAGAACATTTTGTGGCATCCAGTTCATAGTGTGGGTCAAGAAGAACTGTTTTTGTGCCCTTAAAATCTTACAGCTTTTCTTCACCCTTGTTTGCTCTGTTTTGTATGCTTTACCTTAACCTTTGTAATTTGTTGTGTGTTAAACTAATAGGAATTTCAACCCCTTCCAGCACCGTTTCCAGCTTCAAGTCCTGACAGTGGAAGGCCAAGCGTAAGTAAGAGGCTTGTGATGTTATGAGTGACATAAACGTTCTGAGTGTTCACGTTGCTATTCTTCCCTGGGAAAGCTGGAGCAGATGTCCCTGAGGCTTACCTGGCCTCCCACTGGCAGCTTTCCTTGCCCGCTGCCACTCCAAGAAGGATGGGAGGGAAAAAAGTTGGCATTCCCTGTGCCATTGTGTCACTTCCAGGTTTTCCCTGGAAGTGACATAGGGTAGCTCTAGGAATTAATGGAAACTCTATGGCTTTTATGTATGGTGGGGATATAGGGGGTGCAACATCCTGTGCACTGTCACATCCCATCTGTGGGAAACCAGAAGGGGATGTAGAATAGCTCTAGGAGTCGCCGGAAGCTCTAGAAATTGCCAGCAGAACCATAGAGTTTCTTGAGCCACTCTGCATCACTTCCGGGATGTCATGTGCCTCCCCCTCCCCGTGTTCCTACCTCTGAACCTCGCACTGTTTGCTTGGCCTGGCAACCCTCTCCGAGCTGCATCTACGCAGGTCTGGGAAAATGTACCGTTCCCAGTGTAACAATATAGTGCGGCTCAGCAAGGATGGGGGGGGATACCTCTAAAGGGCCACAAGAGAATGCCCCACAGCAGCCAGTTGTTGCACGTTATTTTCAAAACAGAGCTTAGCTCCACCTCTCTCCCCCTAAGGGTGATACAGACACTCCCCTGCAGCTACTCCACCTATTTCACTGGATTGAGAAGGTTTGTTTTTAGGTTGGCTTAAAGGGTTCAGGAACGCCACAATTCAGGGTCAGAATGAGCACATATTACGTGAATGTTCCCTTTCAATGTGGGTGCTTCCTGCATTCCATGGCGGGAAAGATCCCCAAGTGGAAGCAGCCCGAATATGGGTGACCAAGTCAGTCCTCTGTTTTCCAGCTGGGCTGTGGGAGTTCCGTTCCAGAGCTCAGTTCCCCATGTTTCCCCTTATGAACTCCAACCAGAGACCAGGGGTGACGCTAGATCTGCTGCCCCAGAAGCACTTCCTGCCAGCAAATCTTGTCCTCAGGAATGAGCAGGAGAGGATGCTCAGCCTGGAGAAGGGCTGTGGGTGGGGAGGGGGCAGCGGCCAGCGGCTCAGACTGGAGCGCTTCCCGGCTGATCAGTGGGATCCTCCGTCCTGGCCCGTCCGCTGCCGGGCAGGGAGAGTTTCCAGGCTGCCTTGCCGTTGGCCAGCTGGAGCCTTTCCGTGCAACACATCTGGCCAGGCTGTGAGCCGTTCTTCTGCGCCTCTTTGTGGGTGCGCAGAGATTTCTGGGGGAGGAGGGTCCCCTTCCCCTAAGGCTAAGGAGGGTTGCCAACCTCCAGGTGGTGGCTGGAGATCTCCTGGGATTACAAGTGATCTCCTGGCAGCAGAGATCAGTCCCCTTGGAGAGAATGGCCGCTTTGGAAGAAGAGGAGATTGGATCTATATACCCTGTCCTTCGCTACCCGAAGGAGTCTCAGAGCGGCTTACAATCTCCTTTCCCTTCCCCTCCCCACAACAGGCACCCTGTGAGGTAGGTGGGGCTGAGAGAGCTCTCTCGAGGACTGCCCTTGAGAGAACAGCTCTGAAAAAACTTAGGACTGACCCCAAGGTCACTTCAGCAGCTGCATGTGGAGGAGCGGGAAATCAAACCTGATTCTCCCAGATTACAGTCCGCCCTCCTAACCACTACACCAAAGGTGGTCTCCATGACATTATACCCCACTGAAGCCCCTCCCCTCCCCAACCCCACCCTCCTCAGGCTCCCCCTCCCAGATCTCCAGGTGTTTCCAATCCAGACCTGGCAACCCTGGGGGGAGCAGGAGAACCATCTGGCCTGGGCCTCGCATGTGCAGAAGACTTCAAATTTATACATTGATGCTCTCTCCAAATATGGTTGGCAACTCTGGGTTGGGGAATTCCTGGGGGTTAGAGGGTGGAACCTGGGGAGGGTGGAGTTTGGGGAGAGGAGGGACTTCCCCAGGGTAAATGCCATACAGCCCCCCCCCCCCCCGAGTGGCCTTTTCCTCCAGAGGGAACTGATCTCTGTCATCTGGAGAGCAGCTGTAATTCAAGGGGACCTCCAGGCCCCACCTGGAGGATGGCAACCCTACCTTCGTACAGGACCTCAACTTTAGTGTGTTGGTGCTCTCTCCATATGGAGTTATACATGCAGTCGCAGAGATACGCAGACAGGATTGAGCAAGAGTCCAAGAGCACCTTAAAGACCAACAACAGTTGTGGCAGGGTCGGCGCTTTCGTGACTCGCCCTGCTCCCCCTCACGGAAGCTCCTCCCCCTGCCACTAATTGTGTTGGTCTCTAAGGTGCTCCTGGACTCCTGCTATTTTCTGCTGCTACAGACAGACTAACACAGGCCCAGTCTGCATCTAGCATTCGCTCCGCTGTCTTACCAAACCCACGCTGGAACAGACATTCCCGTCAACATTGCATGCCACTTTCACTTTGATTGGCGGATTTCATGGGAGTGTCCAGACTGCATGCCCCTTTCACTTCCTTTGATCTCTCGGTTTTATGGAAGCGTCTGCACAGATTTATGGCATTCTATGGCCATTCAGGGGTGACTCTGCAGTCAGTACGGCATTGGCCCGGGGTATTTGAATGTGGTTTTGAGCCGCATCTTTTTCCTGTTCCAGTGTGGGTCTGGTAAAACAGCGGAGCAAATGCTAGATGCAGATGGGCCACAGACAGACTGATGTGGCTACCCATCTTGATCTATCAGACAGGACTGAAACATCCCTCATACCACTTTAAACTTGTGTCCCATTACCGGGCTGCACCAGCTGTAGTGTACGCGGTGCGAATTAATGTCCTCCTCCATTGGCAGTGGGAAGGCCGGGAGCTGCAGCGCCATGGATGGAGGAGCCTCAAAAAATGGGAGGGGCCTGGGTCTCTCCCAGCCTCTGAGGGGTCCTGCTCAACTGACCCCCGGTCTGCTCAGCCAGACAGGCATCTTCATACAAGCACCTGCTATAAATAAACACAACAATGTATGTCTAGCCCCTTCCCCACACCCCCAGCCATTCCTTGCAACTTCTAACTCTTGTTGCATTTTCCAGGACTGTGTTCAAAATGTGTGTGTAACTATTAAAATCCAAGGATGCCTCTTGAAATTTAAATCAGCCATTAAAAATTAATCCACAACAGATGTGTACTTTATAAAAACAAAATAAAATCAACTCAAACCAAAGTACATTACGTTTGCAGGCTTAGCAGGCTCGTTAAAACATTTCACGCTGACAGAACCAATCTGTTTTCCTTGGGTAAAATACACCAAGACGGTTGTTGTGTCTGCGAAGAAAGTCTTTATACTTCGCTTTTAAGACTGGAACAATTCCTAACTGAATAAGAGCAAAGTTCCCTTGTTTCCTTGGGATTTTTAAAAAGTGTTTGCATTTCGCGTGCAATGGAAAAAGTAGAAATATTGTCATTTGATTAACCTTGACATTATAGGCAATACTATTATTAGGAGCAGCGAGAATGAACGTTGCCGGGCTGATGATGGCATTTCATACTTCATTAAGAAATTAGGCCTTTGTGCCGTGAGCTGGCCTGTGTGTAAAGCCTGACTCTCTGCTGGTGGCAAACAGTTATTCTCCCTGACCCGTTAGTCTAAATAGTCTCCCTTGGAAGGCGCTGCTGGAACCAGTCCTTTCAGCCTCGGCTCTGTTCAAGGGCACTTGATGTTGTTTCCAGAAAGAGCAGCCGAGCAGCAGGCATGAGAACTCTGGAAATCAGCTAGAGACCTGCAGCCAAAGAGTTGCCTGGGAACTCTGAATCTCATGGGGACTGACTGAAGAAGTCTCCCGCATCCTTGCAGCCTCTGGGGCCATCCGTTCCGGCCCGTCCTCCTCCCTTAGCCCCTCTGCCTTAGGGCCACTCCCTCTCCCAGTCCCCTTTCCGTAGCTTTCCCCCTCCCACCCTTCCCTGGGCCTGCCCGACCTCCCTCCCCCACCCCCCAGTGCAGCTTAGCCCCTCTCTCTTCGTGAGCTGCAGTGCAGATGTTTGCCTCCTTTATTTTGGCAGCTGCATCTTGCGGCTCTGAACAGCCCTTTCCCTGGCGACATGCGAGCCGACTACCAGTGCTTCCAACAAGCCCGGGCCGCCGGTTTATTCTCGACCTACAGAGCCTTGCTGTCTTCACATTTGCAAGACCTCTTGACCGTGGTCAGGAAAGTGGACAGATATCACCTGCCTGTAGTGAATCTGAAGGTAAACGGCTTTGCTTCTCTGCGTTCTGATAGTCGGTCTGTGCCGTGTGCTGGGGAGGTGCCATTTCAGTAGGACAGATGTGCGTGCCCTGGAGGAATAAGGAGGTAAAGCGTGGATGTTGTTGACCCTCATCTCTTCTTTGGGCCATCGGACTGTAGCTGGGTCATGGCAACCCCCCCGTGTAGGGTTTTCAAGGCAAGAAGCAAACAGATGTGGTTGGCCTTTGCCAACCTGCCTTTGGCACAGTGGCCCTGGACTTCCTTGGTGGTCTCCCATCCAAATCCTAACCGGTTCCAATCCTGCTCAGCTTCCAAGATCTGATGAGACTGAGCTAGCCAGGGCTCCCCAGGCCAGGGCCAGCCCCACAGTCAGAAATTTTGGGTTGGGGGGGGCATGGGGAAATTTTGTGGGGCAGCAGGGGAGGAGGGAGGGGCCTCCCTTCCTGCAAGGTTTAAAGGGCCCTCCAGCTAATCAGCAGGCCCTGTGCTCCCACCAATCAGCTGGGGGGCCCTTTTAGCTGGAGGGAGGGGGAGGGAGGGAGAGGGGGGCAGCAGAGGTTGTGGGGCGGGCCTCCCACTTGAGGGTGTGGAGGCCTGAAATGCCCCACCATAGCTACAGGCCTGGCCAGAGTCTTGTCTTATAGCTATGCCTTCCCCCCTTTTACCTCACCTGTTGAGTTCCCATTTGCCGCCAGGCCTGTTCAGTAAAGATATTAACTACTACATAATGAAGAAACATCTGACCACGTACAGAGGGCCTGTCACTGTTTGGCAAGAGCAACATGTCCGGACACTTCAGCTCAAGGACAGGAGGTCCCCTCTTTGGAATAAAGTGCCAGGGACGTGGGATGAGGCTGCGAACGTACAAATGCTGCACATTTTGAAGGACGCAAGGCCAGTCATGGACAGGACACTGCAGGGCAGCAGCACAGCAAGAAGTTATTTATCTAAACCATTTTTAAGCTGCCTTTCCATCTGATCAGGGCCCATCAGGTGGTGAACACAAAAACATTAAGACATTTAAAATATACAATTCAATCAAAACACATAAAACCCACTGTTATTGGGGTCTGCCAGATGCAACCGAAATGTGTTCACCTGCTGGCAGAAGAAACGGATGACTCTCACCAGGGAGGGAGTTCTGAAGCTTCGGTGTCACCCAAATAGCCGCAGATGGGGGAGGCAACCAAAGCAGGGCCTCCAAAGATGGCTAGAGGCCCGTCTGGGAGAAGGTGGTCCCTCAGGTGTGTTGGTCCCAGGCCGTTACAGCCTGGAACTGAGCCCAGAAGCAAACTGGAAGCCAGTATAGGTGGAACCAAGACTGGAGCAATAAGGTCCCGATGAGCTGCTCCTGTCAATATGAGGAAGAAGAAGAGGAGGAGGAGGAGGAGGAGATGATTGGATTTATACCCCCCTTTCATTGAGAGTCTCAGAGTGGCTTACAAACTCCTTCCCTTCCTCTCCCGACAGCAGACACCCTGTGAGGTAGGTGGGGCTGAGAGAGCTCTTCCGAGAACTGTCCTTGAGAGAACAGCTCTGAGAGAACTGTGACTGGCCCAAGGTCACCCAGCTGGCTTCATGTGGAGGAATGGGGAATCAAACCTGGTTCTCCCAGATTAGAGTCCGCCGCGCTTAACCACGACACCAGACTAGCTCTCGAGACAGTCTTGAAGGTGGAGCACAGGGCAGTAATCCAATCGGGATGCTACCTGGGTGTGCACCACAGTGGCAAGACCTCTTCTGTCCAGGAAAGGCTGAAGCTGGCTCACCAGCCACAGTTGCCGAAAGGCACCCCTAGCCCCTGCTGACCCCTCTTCGTCCCACAGGAGGCCCGGGCCCAGGAGCACCCCAGGCCCCATCCAGAACGGGATAACCCATTTCCCGGGCCAGCCCTTGCCCCCACCAGTGGCACCTCCATTTTGTCAGGGTCAAACAAATGTCAAATTTATTTCTCAAAGGCGGGCTCCCTTCCTTCTCACAGGGAGACGTGCTGTTCAACAACTGGGAGTCCATATTCTCAGGCAACGGGGGACAGTTTGACGCCCGGATCCCGATATACTCCTTTGACGGTAGGAACGTCATGACAGACCCTGCCTGGTAAGTTCACACTCATGTGATTTCAGGTATTACATAGCTTCAGGCGGGCAGCCGCGTTGACCTGCAAAAGAAGAGCCAGATTCAAGTCCCGTCATACCTTAAAGCCCAACAAGACTTCCAGGCGATGAGCTCTTTCGAGAGCCAAAGCCCCCTTCATCAGATACAAAGACATACCTGACGGGCGGAGTTTTGCCTCTCAGACACTCGTCTCCTGGAAGTCCTGTTGGCCTTCAAGGGTACTTCAGGTATGATGTATCAGCATTACAGGAAACAGATCAAGACGGGCAGCCGTGTTAGTCTGTCTGTAGCAGTAGAAAAGCACAAGAGTCCAACAGCACCTTGAAGACTAACAAAATCGGTGGCCAGGTAGGAGCTTCCGTGAGACCCCTATGTGGAGAAGTGAGCAGAGACTCACTTCTCTTGCTCTTTTCTACTATTACAGGAAATATTGGCCCAGTCCTTTGACTTCTCTGTCAATCCTGCTGAATCCAGCAGTAGACGGAGGGCTTCGAAGTGCATCTAGCATCGAGACACGGGTCTTGGGTGGGGAGGCAGGATGCTGCAACACATACCTGCTTTCAGAACTCATTTGTCAGAGACCTGGAACTGGGGGGAGTCTCCTCTGAACACTGGGAAAGCAGCAGTGAGGAAGGGTCATGAACTGCCCTGCCCTGCCCCGCTTGCCGCCTCTCCCCTGCGCTCTCATTCGCTAGGCGTGTCTTTCTCAGCTGGAGCAGAACACATCTGGGAACTCTACTGGGGAGTGTAGTAGTAGTAGTACATTTATTACAGCATCGAGCCAAGCATTAACCAAAACATATTTAGATACAGAGTTATAAAATCTGGGTAAATTACAATAAATATATATAAAGCCATAAAAGTGTTTGTCAAATCCAGCAGAGAAATATAAAAGGCAAAAACAATTTTATAAATTTTGCTGAACAGTTCTAGTGTGATAGCATGCTGCCCCAAATTTAGCCACAGATTCAGTAATAGCCCGATTTCCATCGGATAACAATCGGTTACAGCACTCTACTGGGGGTTGAGGAGAGACCAGGAGAGAAATGGCCAGGATTAATACATGCTGCCACCACCCACACATATACCCTGCCTTTTCTCTGCCATTTTGTCAACAGCAGATTTCCCTTGATATTTAATACAATGTTATTTTAAAACACACACACACCAAAGAGCGGGTTTCCAAGACTGGGTTCTTCCACCTGACATGTAGGTCATTAACATGTCACACAAACTGGCTACCTCTGGCTGCTGCCTAATGAAGCATCTTCCCATTCACAAGGATTACCCCCTCCAGGGTCTCAGGCAGAGGTCCTTCTCATCACCTCCTGCTGGTTCCTTTTTTAACTGGAGAGGCCGGGGATTGAACCTGAAATCTTCTGCATGCCAAGCAGATGCTCTGCCACTAAGCCACAGCCCCTCCTCAAGACTCTGGATTATTCTGGAGAAAAATTGGCCAATGGATGTCAAAACAGCCAGTTTTCTCCAGATTATGGCTTGGATCCAGACTAAACTGGCCATGTCCACCAATTCCCCCTTCCCACCTCTGATTCCCCCCCCCCATTGTTCCTGAGAATCCCCCCCCCAGGAGCAGCACTTCCTGGAGTGCAGTGGGCTGCAGCAGGAAAGGAGAAGCAGGAGCCTTCTGTTCTGCTGCTGGGAAACTTAGGCACTTTCGCACACACTAAATAATGCACGTTCAATCTACTTTCAGTGCACTTAGCAACTGGATTTTACCGTGTGAAATGGCAACATCCACTTCCAAACGGTTGTTGAAGTGTATTGGAATGGCATTATTTAGCTTGTGTAGAAGTGCCTTTTTAGTCTGGGCCCAGTTCTATTTCTGGGGTAGATTCAGGCAGCTCTACCAATTGCTCTGCTTTTCCGTGCCTCCAGAGAGCGAGAACGGTTGCCGTTATCAGATACGGAGCACCAAGGGCTGACAGTGCAGCTAAATCTGTTCTCTCAAGGCAGATCACTCAAACCTCTCTCTCCCACTAGGCCCCAGAAGGTGGTTTGGCACGGCTCGAGTCCCAACGGGATACGGCTGATCAGCAGTTACTGCGAAGCCTGGCGGACGGCAGACCTGGCGGTCATGGGGCAGGCCTCGCCGCTCCGGTCCGGGAAGCTCCTGGATCAAAAAGCATACAGCTGCAGCAACCGGTTCATCGTCCTGTGCATCGAAAACAGTTATATCTCCGACAACCAAAGGAAATAAGAGCCCCCCCCCGCCCATACACCCCCCGCCACCGCATGTAAATTAAAATTTTATTACAAAAAAAAGGTTGACACTGAAATGTAATTTTTTTAAAAAAAATATGATGTAAATATTGTATTGTAATTGCACACCTAACCAAGAAGGTAATAACCAAAGAACGCATACCTCAGTGCAGGACTGTATTCCAAGAAGGTGGCATTCACTCTTTCAAAAGCCATTCCGACCCTGTGTGCGGAAGCTACGCGGGAAGCCAGCGCGGCCGAGCGATCGTGTGGAAATGCCTGACAAAGTGGGGGGGGGGAGCACTCCCCATAACAAGCTTGTCTGGGGGCTGGTGCTGAAAGCTGTTATGGGAGCCGCAGGCACGGTGCGCAGGACCGCCCCCCCCCCGTATCGTAGGGACCTAGAACATGGTCTGGGGCATTGCAGACCAGTGCAAAAGTGTTGTTGTGGCTACTGCCGCCCATAAACTGCTACGTGCCAGGCCAGGACAGTTCACTATCCGTGGCTCAGCAGCATCCTGTTTTGCCTCCACAGAATCCAAAACCAGGATGCAAAGAGCTGCGTTGTGCATGCCTGGTCACTGGCGAGACTTTTGCACCCCCCACCCCAGTTTGCAGTGCCGGATCCCCATGCCACGGTGCAAACTAATTTTGAAATGGCCCTCAGTTTCAAAAGCAGGTTGCTGTGCACCGTTGGAGACAACTGCTTCAGCGGGAGCGGACCGGCCAATTAACTGATTGGGAAAGTTCCCGGAGGGCAGGCTGTTGGTAGCAGGAGCAACCTGACCCAAGTGCTGGCCACGCGCCCCTGGGGTCTACTCAGCTCGGATTCAGGCCACAGGAATCAGCTCTATTCGAGTCCAGTAGCAAGAAAGAGATTTGGGGGGAGGGCGTGGGCTTCCGAGAGTCCAAGCTCCCTTCATCAGATCCCACGCCAGAGCTCGGACTCCCTGAAATGCTTTGTTAGTCTCCAAGGCGTGACTGGACTCAAGACTCCCACGTTTTACTGCAGACCAAAAGGGCTGTGCTCTGAAACCGCGCCACAGTGACAAGGGGCATCATCACCATGGCACCACTCAGTGCTCCCTCCCAGCGGTGGAGTCTTGAGAGCAAAAATTCTATTTGGTGAGCTGCTGGCATCAAAGTTGCAAGGGAGCCATTTGGCTGCTGCATCCATTAGTTTGCTCTGGAGCCAGCCTTCCGAAGCTAGGACAAAAACCTGTGAGCTGGGGAATAAAAAACTGTGAGCTAGCTCACACTAACTCGGCTTGGAGGGAACACTGGCCCCAATCAGTGTTCCCTCTAAGCCGTGCGTAGGAGCAGCCGCTCACAAACTCAGGAGGCCCCGCTCCGCAGCAGTCTGGAGCCGCGCAGGGTCCTGCACTGCCCATGGCCCCTTTTAAGATTACAGCGGCGATACTCCGCTCAGGGTCGGAGCTGCTCCGCTCAATGATTAGAGGGAACACTGGCCCCCATCTGAGTAGGGCAAACCCCATGGCCCTGCCAGCACCTCCGGGGCCCCTCGCCCAGCTTCCTCCAGGACTGTTTTAACATCCCCATCTGCCCCTCTGCTCAAGGAGCAAAGCCCAGTGCTTCTTAGGCACACAGACTTAGCAGCCAGTTCAAAAACTGGGAAACTGGGACCCAACAAGGCCGTTTCCTGTTTCCTGGGCGTTTTCCTTTGGGCACCCCTTTCAGTTTCATTGTTCTAGGACTAACCCTGTGGAAGGTGAATCTCACCTGTCTGGAAACAGCGTCTGATGCCTATTTTGGTGCTCCTGTGGCCTAACAATCCCCCAAGCAGTATTAAGAGGGCAGCTGAACCATGGCTGGTATCCACAGAGCTGCCCAGAGCACTCATGCAGCTGACCCTCCGAGGGTCTGGCTCTCCAATAGTTGCTTCCTCCTTTGCAACCTGTGTGAAGACTCTCCCAAAGCCTAGGAAGCTTTCCAGGGGGACAGCACAACACACAGAGCTGCAGGTTGAACGGAGGAAAACGGGAGCTCAGGTACACCTGCGGGATTTTGTGTGTTCGCTTAACAGTCTCTCTGGATCTCAGCGCACCTCTTGTATTTCCAAAACCGTCCACAGCAAAACATGCTCACAAGCACGACGTAATGTGTTTACATGTTCCATCGCAGTAGAGAGAAAGCACCTTTCAAGCTGCAATAAGAAGCTGTAGAAAGACAGATGGAAGTCAGTTATTAGAGTGTTATCCCATGTAAATGATATGCAAATGTCCTGCTTTTCCTCTCCTCCACCCCTTCCCCTTTCCTGGAGAGCCCCTCCCTTCTTCAGGACTGTGGTTCACGCAACGTAACTGTCAGTAGGATCTAATTTGTAGCTCATAGAAATTGTAGGTAAGTGACGTGGTGTCCCATACAAAACAACAACAACGCAGTATTATCATAGTGCTGTAGACATTTCTTGTCTCTGTATTGTCTTATGCTGTATTTTAAACAAGCTAGACACTTAGAACTGTCATAACAAAGGTATACTTGTAGGTGATAATCACTGTTCAAAATATAAGCTAACAGCTTCACCCTTAAACGAGGTCAACGACTCGTCTGCCAGGAAATCAGTAAGTCAAATCACTATTTTTCATTCAAAAGATGTTTGCTTCCAGAGTCCTTTCAATTTGTAACCAAATGTTGTTTTTATGTGATGTAAAAATGTCAAATCGGGTTTTCTATTTTTCCATTTTAATTAATATAAAAGCATCTTCCCGACTGTCTCAGGGTCAAGTGTTCATGTTTGCCTACACATCAATCCTCACACTGGTGAAGAATGGTTAAGAGAGAAAATGAGACATGGGATATAGTGTCTTGTATTTCATACTGGATGTCCTCTCTGGAGGGTTTGGAAGGCCCACTTAAGTGACCCTGGACGCAATGACACTCGTACGAACATAAGAAGAGTCCGTCTGGATCAGACTGAAGGCCCATTAACTTAGCACTCCGGTCACACAGTGGCTGACCAGCCGCCTCTGAGAAGCCCACAAGAGAATAGCTGCAACAAGATGCTCCTGGCCATGCTACCCAGCACTGGGTGCAAAGTCCCATCCTGCCTCTGGCCCTGCAGGGAGTAGATCTCCTTCATGACTAGTATCCATCGATAGCCTCGTCCTCCAAGAAGCTGTCCACTCCCCTTTTAAAGCCTTCCAAAGTGGCAGCCATGGCCACATGCCATGGTAGTGAGTTCCACAATTTAGCTATGCGCTGTGTGGAAGAAGTGCAAAACTACGCATGGGGTAGAGAAGGCAGAGAAAGAAATACTTTTCTCCCTTTCTCACAATCCAAGAACTGAGGTGGGCACTCAATGTAATCAATGAGCAGTCGGGTTAGAACGGTCCATGGGGTTATGTGGTCCATGGGGTCGCAAAGAGCTGGACTCGACTGTACAACTGAACAACAACAAAGGCTTCGAACAGATAAAAAGGAAGTACTTCGCCCAAAGGGTAATGAACACATGGAATTCACTGCCACAGGAAGTGGTGGTGGCTACAAGCATGGGTGGCTTCAAGAGGGGAGAAACATATGGGGAAGAGGTCCATGAATGGCTATTAGCCACAAGGTATAGAAAGGAACACTCTGGGGCAGTGATGCTCTATATTCTTGGTGCTTGGGAGGGCAACAGTGGGAGGACTTCTGGAGTTCTGGCCCACCGGGGGACCTGCTGGTGGCACCTGGTATTTTTGGCCACTGTGTGACATTGCGTGCTGGGCTGGATCGGCTGCTGGCCTGACCCAACCTGGCTTCCCTTAAGGTTCTTAAACACTTCCTTTTATCTGTCCTGAATCTCTCAGCCTTCGGTTTCCATGGATGACCCTGGCTTCTAACATTATGGAAAAGATCCCTACCTGCTCTCTCCACACCACGCAAAATTTTATAGGCCTCTGTCACGCCTCCCCTTCCTCACATCCTGCCTGAGCTGAGACAAAAAATGTGTGAGCTGGAGACTAAAAAACTGTGAGCTAGCTCACACTAACTCAGCTTAGAGGGAACACTGCCTCCTAACCATTACACCAGACTGGCTCCGATCCCAATACTATAGCAATTACGCAGGCTACCGATCCAATTGAAGAGGCTGGTTTTGACCTTTAAAGCCTTATACAGTTTGGGACGGGGGTATCTGGAGGACCGTCTTCTGCCATTATGCTCTTGCCCAAGACTTAAGGTCACAGGGAAAAGCCCCTCCTGGCTGTCCCACTGATCGAAGAAGCCCGTCTGGTGGGCAGACGAGAGAGAGGGCCTTCTCAATGGCAGCCCCAGGATTACAAAACAGTCTCCCCAGGGAGGAACACCCGTCCCACCCCACCTCACTTTTGGTCTTCAGGAGGCAGCTGAAGATGGTTTTATTTAGGACTCCATGTGATTAAAGCAGTCCTAAATGGTAGTTTTGTGTTTTTGGGTTTTTTTTAAAATGTATTTTACTAATACTGTAAGCCACATGGCGCTCCAACGGAAGAAAGGAGGCTAAATATTTTAATTAATTGTACTTGCACCCTCAAACAAGCAATAATGTATACAAGCGAAATGCAGTGCAGTACCTTTTCTATCTATCTAGTCTACTTTTATCCTGACCTTCCTTGTAGCAGCATACATGATTCCCCCTTCCACATTTTATCCTCATGTCCACTGTTGGAGTTAGGTTAGGCTGAAAAAGTGACTGGCCAAAGGTGAGTTTCAGGGCCGAGTGAGGATTGGAACCCGAGCCTCCCAAATCCTGGGCCAACCTTCTGACCACTGCACCTCCCAATAACTGGCAGCAGGCAATAAGAGATGGTCATAGAATCACAGAACCACAGAGTTGGATCTACAGGCCATCAGCCTAGAGCATTGTGTCTGTCCAGCCGCTGCTTCAAGACTGCCAGTGAGAGGGAGCTCACCACCTCCCTAGGAAGCTGACTCCACCGCTGCACAGCTCTGACTGTCAAAAAGTGTTCCCTAAGATCCAGCCGGTACCTTCCTGCCCTTAATTTAAACCCATTCTTGCGAGTCCTACCCTTTGCTGCCAACTGGAGCAGCTCCCTGCCCTCCTCTAAGTGACACAGCCCTTCAGACACTTCAAGAGAGCAGTCATGTCCCCCCTCCGCCTCCTCCAGACCGAAGAAGAGTTCTGTCATAACACTGTCATAATAGTGTCACATGTTCTGTCATTATGCGCAGCACACTGGCCATAGAATTTCCAAGTGCTCCACTTAAGGCCAGTTCTATTACTATTTACAGGTATGCTCAGCAGGAACCTGTCCTGAGACTGGTCATATGGGGAGGGGTCATGAATCAGTGGTCGAGCCTCTGCTTGGCATGCAGAAGGTCCCAGGTTCAATCCCCGGCATCTCCAGTTGAAAGGACCAGGCAGCAGGTGATGTGGAAGAACTCTGCCCGAAACCCTGGAGAGCTACTGCCATTCCCCGTAGACAAGACTTACCTGGATGGACCAAGGCTCAGTATCAGGCAGCTTCATTCTTGCAAGGTGAAGAAATCACCTTCTTGAACCACTCTGTAGTGGACAGTAACTAGTTAATGACCTGAGGTACCTAATGGCTACACCAAGGCAGGAGAAATAGGCAAGCTGCAAGAAGAAGGAAGAGGAGGAGGAGGAGAGGAGGAGATTGGATTTATACCCTGCCCTTACAAACGCCTTCCCCTCCCCACAACAGACACCCTGTGAGGTAGGTGGGGCTGAGAGAGCTCTCTCGAGAACTGCCCTTGAGACAACAGCTCTGAAACAACTTGTAACTGACCCAAGGTCATCCAGCACCGTGCAAGTGGAGGCGTGGGGATCCTGGGAATCAAACCTGGTTCTGCCAGATTAGAGTCCGCACCTTTAACCACTACACCAAACTGGCAAGCTTAGTGTACCCACTTAGTAATAACTCATCAGTGATCATGAGGTAAACGTTTGGTGTCAACTGAGTGGCCAGCCTGAAACTACCACGTCAGTGCTAATTCGGGGTTGCCAGCCTCCAGGGGGCACCTGGACATCTCCCACTGTTGCAACTGATCTCCAGCTGACCAAGGTCGGCTCCCCTGGAGGAAACGGCTGCTTTGGACGGTGAAGCCTACGGCACTGTACCCTGCTGAGGTCTCCCCCCCAACCTTCCCCTCCCCAGGCTCCAGCCTCCCCCAGACCTCCAGGTATTTCCCAACCCAGGGCTGTCAACCTTTATGCATTGCTATATACTATGAGGTAAATTGGGATGCTGTTTATGGGGGAAACATCAGCTAACAATGCGCAACACCACAACCATGGGGGGGGGGCCTACACTCCACATCTCCTCTTTTAAGGGATCTTCCCATAGTGCCTAGTCAGCTATGTGTGTGTGGGGGAGGAATCAGCTGTCTCCGTGTCAGGTACTGAGTTAGAATGGCGCCAGTGAACTGACCCAGCCTGAACACCAGGAGAATAGGCAACCAGGATCCTGGAAGGAACCAACTGAACTAGAGTTGTCATGTAAGTAGCCTGCCAGCGGGAGTGGGTGGGGGTGGGGTGGGTGGTTTTTCACTTGTATATAAGCAGGGCTTTGGTCCTGCTTGGGTTGTCTTTTGAGTTAACTGAAATCCCTTAATAAATATGAGCTGATCACTGAACGCGTCTAGAGCTCAGTATATTTTGTACTCCGGCTGCTGGGAATCTGCCAAAGGCAGGCCGAGGATAATCAAGAAGGAAATGCCAAACGAGAACTCTGGCGCAAAGTCATCATTCGCTTGGAGATTCTACATGCGGCGGTAAGGCCACGCTCCGTTTAACTGCCTGGGCTGTGACGGAGCCCACCGATGCCCTGTGAGCTCCTGATCTGCTTGTAGGCTGAGTGTCGCGTCAATCCCTTGGAGAGAGTACTGACTCGACAGTCTCCGGTTCAAACCTCTCGTCAGCCTAGCGCCTTTATCTGCCTGAGGCAAGCCACTAGCTTTGAGTCTCAGCCACCCACCGCCTCCCTCTGCAACGGTGGCCGGGGCGGGGACGACGACAATTCTGCCTGTCTGAGTCATAAAGTTCTTAGAAGGCTTCAAGTTGAGCACTCTAAAGGGGTACTGAGCGAATGAATGCTCCCCCAGGAATTCACGCCTCAGTACATTCTGAGGTTGGAGATGATCAATAATTTTTAAGCGTTCAGTTAGATGCGATATGCTTATTCAGTGCTTGTTATTCACATATCGCTTTTCTCCCTGACTGGAGACTCATTATTCCTCCCTCCTCCACTTAATCCTCACCACGACGACCTTGTGAGGTAGGTTAGACTGAGAGGCAGTGACAGGTCCAAGGTCTCCTGGCAGGCTTCCATGGCTGAGGGAGGAACCCGAACCCACCTCTCCCAGGTCCTAATCTGACCCCACAATCTGTTGTCTGTTAAGGGACAGCCCCTTGTGGTGCTTTTGAAAACTGGCTAGGCGATGAGGGATCGGGAGGTGCTTCCATCCATTTCTCCCCTGCCAGTTACTCCACCTGCACCGCCCCTCCTCAGGCCTGCAATCCACGGGTGGGGAGAAGGACACGGCATCCCACGTGGGTAGATTTTTCCATGGTGGTGTTGGAAAATGCTGTCAAGTTGCGGCCACAGGGTTTCCAAGGCAACAGACATTCCAGAGGGTGGCCTGCCATTGCCTGCCTCTGCTTGCTTGGTCACCACCCCCCATCCAAGTACGAAGCGGGTCTAACCCAGCTTAACTTCTGAGATCTGAAGAGACTGAAGAAGCCCGCAGGGGCCAGCCAGGTCAGGGCGGATTTTTCCATAGGCAGCCGAATTACTGAAGCAGGACCCTGCAGCAAGCCTTTCAAGACCCTTTTCCATGTTTGGGGCCTGAAAGGGTGAACCCGGCGTAACGTTAAATCTGTGCCCGCGCTCCAAGTCAGCAGCTTCAGAGCTGATCTGGCACCCTCGAGCCCGGGCCCAGTGGAGACTGCGGGAGTCCAGCTCGCTACAGAAAACAGTGGCCTTGCTTTCGAGTTCTGTGCCCATGTTGATTTTACCGTGCCAATTTGTTGCCACTTGGGAGTGGTCCACACCCAATCTGACAGGACTGCTTACTTGTTGAAGCCGGGTTTTGTCTTTGCACTGCAAAGTACCAAAACAGGGCCGTGTCTGACAATTCTGGGCTTTCTGGCATTCCTTAGTGAGAACTGCCTGTCTCCTTCTGGTTTGCAGTCTTTGCCCGAGACAGTAGAAAAGACCAAGCGTCCAGGAGCACCTGAAGGACCAACAAAAATGGCGGCAGGGGAGGAGCTTTCCTGAGTCAGGGCTCACTCCGCTGTGACTCACGAAGCTCCTCCCCAGCCGCCATTTTTGTTAGTCCTTCAGGTGCTCCTGGGCCCTTCCTCATTTCTACTGCTGCAGACAGACTGACATGGCTCCCCCATCTTGATCAGTCTTCACCTGACTTCGACTTCTGTGAATCATCAGCATGCCACGTCTCGCATCAACTCCATGGGAAGGACTTCTATTGTATGGACTAACCCACGGATGCTCTGGCCTGAATAGCCTGATCTTGTCAGATTCCAGAAGCTAAACAGGGTCGGCCCCGGCTAGTATTTGGACAGGAGGCCACCAAGGAGGTCCACGGTCACGGCACAGAGGCAGGCAATGGAAAACCACCTCGGAGTGTCTCTTGCCATGAAAACCTTATGGGCTTGCCATAAGTCAGTTGCTACTTGATGGCAACACAACCACCACCACCAATCTGTTGATCTTCCCCTATTCCAAAGTGCCCTCTTCAACATCTCCTCCCCAAGCGGTCTGACGTGAAGGACACTCGCAGGGAACCTGCAGACACCAGCCACGGGGGGCAGGGCGGCATCTCCACTACATGAGTTGACAGCCTGCACTGAAGTCACTTCACAAAGAGAAAATGGAGACACAACCCATCCTGTAAGGAAAGGACTCAAGGACAGCTACATAATGCAGAGCTGGCGGGGAGTGTGCTTCGATATTCTAGACAATGGGATGCTTCACTGTCTGGGGATGAAGACTGGCAGATATTCTAAGTGGATGGAAGTCCTTGGGGCACACACACTGGCTGCCCGGAACGCGAAGCTCGGAATCCAACCAACATCTCTTCAAACGTCTGTGTCACGACGACTTGAGCACCTTCTGTTGTCTTCGACCCAAACTGCTGGTCCGGAATGTCAGTGTTTCTGAGAAAGGCAGCATAAGAGGCGGCTTCCAGCACATAAATAAATATTCTGTTCAGTCAATTGTTCTCCAAAACAACGTAATGTTAACTTTTGGAATTCCTCCCACACACACCACTGCCGCCCACAGCTTTCCTGGGGAGCTGAGCTATGGTTTTAATCTGCCCCTGGCAGGCAGAGCTTTGGAGGTCCTGCCTTTTCCTGCCTGCGTCTTGCAGGGACAGGAGATGTCCCCGGCTGATTTCCTCTGCGGTGCAGCAACGGAAGGCGGCACCCAGGGATCTCCAGCCCTCTTGGCAGCCTTGAACTCAAATGACCTCTTTTGCTGGGGGGGAGGAGGAGGTGGGGACTGGGGACTTCTTCAGCCCCACCCGGAAGTCACAGTGGGCAGACAATTCAGGAGACGTGAGAAGCATGCCTGGCGTTCCTGGCACATCCAGTCCATTCCTCTCTCTAATGCTGATTTGGGCTGAGTTCCAGTTTTAGTTCCCGAACCTCTTTTCTGTGCCAAGACACCATTCCCAGAGCATAATGCTGAAGGGAAGAGTGGAGTGGAGCATGTGCAAAGTTGTGTTTCCTCACTGGAGCACAATCAGCCCTGCAGGGATACAGAAGAGACCCTGTCAGTCTCCATTTTAGCAATGAAGCAGTGGAATGTAATCCTCCTCGTGCCACTGCCTTCCCCTGTGACCCTAAAGAGATGCAAAGGAAGATGGATCCTGTACCTTTCATGGTGGCATGCAAGAAACGGAAGTTAAGAGTTGCAATTTCGTCCATTCCAGCGCAACTAATAGCACCTGTAGAAACTCCTCTTTCTTGACAGCCCTTCAAGGGACAGGCACTTGACCTTCCTTGGTGCCTGACCACCCTTGCTATAATTGTGAAATTGTATTTTGAACCTGTAACTTGGGGATGAAACCAGACAAGACGTGCCCAGGTGCAGTTGGCAGAGGCTCAAAGCCACATTCGCCACATTCTGAGCTTTGCCTCCCACCTGGCAGACGTGTGTTCCAGTGACTGTGTTGGGGCCCGGCGGGGACTCCCTGGAAGGAGTTTCGAAAAGCCGTTCATCTAACCTCCTCCAGGGGGTAAACGCAGCCATACTTCAAGCGACTGCTTCCTCCACACATCTGAATCCATTCTGTTTCACACACCATTATGGGTCACAGGGACTTCAGCAGAACTGCAGACGGACTGTATCTTGTCAAACTGTGCACTGAGACGCGGTGTCATCTTGCATGCTGATACGCCATTTCTTCTTCTTATAGATCTTCTTATAGTGGGTGGCCGTATTGGTCTGAAGCGACGGAACAAAGTGTGAGTCCAGTGGGGACACCCTTAAGACCAACCGAGTTTCATTCAAGGGGTGAGCTTTCGTGAGCTGGGAAGCTGACAAGACCACTTAAAAAACCACTCATATATATATATGCAACTATGAGATGTAATCCCATTTCATCGTCTGACGAAGTGGGCATGCTCACGAAAGCTCATACCTCGAATAAAACTTTGTTGGTCTTCAAGGTGCCCCCACTGGACTCTAACTTTGTCCTCTTTTTAATGACAGTGTTAAACAAAGGACCAGTGGCCACCCTCCCACCCAACCCAGGGGGCCACACAGACAACATTCCTCTTTTTGGGTGATTTAACTCCTCCTCCCTTTTAACTTTTCAGTTTTTTCTGCAAACTTAGGGGGGTTCCCAAGGTCTGTAGGAATTTTTTTTTTTTGTCTGTGCATGGCCCCAGTCTTGGGATTTAAAGATCCACGATTGGGGTCAAGTTCATAATTAGATATAGTCCATTTATTTAATTTAAGTAGGTTTTTAGGCTGCCCTTCCCTGCAAGCATGGCTCAAGGCGGCTTACGAAAAGAGAGAAGATGCAATAAATAATTAAAAGTCAAAACCAAGAATACATAAAACACACAGCTCCAATAATACATCGACATAATTTGGTAGATACAAGATGGTGGTGGTGGGAGAAATCCAAATTTCACAGGCCTCCCGGAGGGGGGGGGGGCTGCGGAGAATGGAGGGTATCAAGGGTGCCAGAATACAGGCTGCATTGTTGCTGTCCTCAACCAACCAAATGCCTGGTGGAACCTCTCTGCCTTACATGCTCTGCAAAAAGGGAACGAAGATGTAACAGGTAGGTGACCTGCGAGGACTTGCTGAAGGCATCCCCTTCCCCACTATTTCCTCTTCCCTGTTCCTGGCAGCCCCTCCCCTTCTCTCCTTCCCACCCACAACCAGCCTACTTTTATCTGCACCCTGCCTTCAGCATTCCCTCCTTCCGTTCCCCTGGTAGCCTCTACCCAGGAAAGCCCTTGCAGAGTTGTGTGATGCCAGCTAAGCTGAGCCCAGTTAGTTCTGGGGGCTGTGGGACCCCCATGAGCAGTGTGAGAGGTGTGCTGGCAGGCTGCCGCAGGAGGGGAGAACTACCCCCTCTTCTGTAGGCACAGAAGATTTTTTTTTAATGGGATCCAGCCTTTGTTGTGCCACCGTGATAATGCTGTTGACAGTTGTGCAGGCAGAATGCAGATGGCCCAGGGAAGCTGACATGACCACTCCATAGTTGCACACTGCTGCCCGAACTTAGTTGGCTCCTTGGTACACTGAGGAACTTGGAGTAACGAAATGTCAGGGTTGATGGTTTGAGCACTGATGGCCGAACACTTGTAACACATTTGACCAGCCATGGGTTACAGTTCATCACATGAAGAAGAAGAGGAGGAGGAGGAGGAGATTGGATTTATACCCTGCCCTTCACTCGGAGTCTCAGAGCGGCTTACAAACTCCTTTCCTTTCCTCTCCCCACAACAGACACCCTGTGAGGTGGGTGGGGCTGAGAGAGCCTTTCGAGAACTGCCCTTGAGAGAACAGCTCCAAGAGAACTTATGACTGACTCACAGTCACACCAGCAGCTGCATGTGGATAAGTAGGGAATCAAACCCAGTTCTCCCAGATTAGAGTCCACACTCTTAGCCACTACACCAAACTGTAATGGCAGTGACATGGCACCACCACTACTGCGTCCGTGCAGTGAGTCGATAAAGGCACGAATACCTCTTGCCCTTTGGGATGAGTTGGAGGGACCCGCGCTAGTCTGCTGTGACCGGTTTGCAGATGCTAGCTCACATCTGTTCCAGCTTGAATGCCACACGAAATGCAAGCCCAGTCCTAGATGAGACTCTCGTCCTGTCGCTGTGGATGCCTTTCTGGGTACGCTGCCAGACGTTGTGGAAAAGATCATCCTGAGTCCCACACTGGTCCTCTGACTCCTTGCCCACTCCGGTTCAGTATCTCTGCCAGAAAGAGGCTGGTCGTTGTGGCTAGCTCTTCCTCCAGGGACAGAAGACTCCCTCTGGCTTTGCGTGCAGTCGTGGTGCAAAATAATCCTTGGAATTACAATCCATTGATTTACTGGCTGAAAAAACAACCGTTGACAGGACTGGAGGAATCGGTAAGCACTGCAGCCAGGGAGGAAATCCCGTTTTAGACTCTTGGGTGATGAGGAGGAGTCGGCCGTCAGGGGACGACAGTTGGGGGGGGTTGCCAGCTACGGCTGGAGGGAAAGGAGGGGTGAAGTCCAGGGAATTAGAAAGAGGGGGGCCGTTACTGTTTCAAGGTTGTGCACAACAGAAAAGGTGACGGAACAGCTTAGAATTCGGTCAGAGTGTCGCGGTCTTTTTCGGATGGATCTTGAGCAGCGGGGGGACACAACTCTGCAAGCTAATTTCTGAATCAATCCACTTGCACAATGTGGCTAAAACAATCTTAATAAAGATATGATGGTATTTTAGGTTTCGTGGAGATGGAAGGTGTGGTCAAGTCACAGCCGATGTATGGCAAGCCCTCGTGGGGTTTTCAAGGCCAGAGACGTTCAGAGGCGGTTTGCCATCGCCTGCCTCTGCGTAGCGACCCCTGGACTTTGCTGGTGGCCTCCCGTCCCAGTACCGATCAGGGCCGGCCCTGCTGAGCTTCTGAGATCTGACGAGGTCAGGCTGGCCGGGGCCATCCGGGTTACGACATCCAAGGTTATACTCATAATGAATGGCTTCTTTTTGAATAGGGTGACCTTATTCTGAAAAGCGGAAAGGAGGACAGGTTTCCCGACTGACTATTTCAAACAGCTGATGGTGGTGACAGATCTCATTTCAAACAGCCCGCCTGCTCTTTAAGGTGAAGCTTGCCTCCGCCGGGGGAAAGGTAAAGGTAAAGGTTCCCTTGCTCAAAAGCCAGTTGAATCCGACTCTAGGGTTGCGGTGCTCATCTCCGTTTCAAAGCCGAAGAGCCAGCGCTGTCCGAAGACGTTTCTGTGGTCATGTGGCCGGCATGACTAAACACCAAGGCGCATGGAACGCTGTTACCTTCCCACCAAAGTGGTATCTATTTATCTACTTGCAATTTCTTGCTTTCGAACTGCTAGGTAGGCAGGAGCTGGAACTAGAGACGGGAGCTCACTCCGTCATGCGGCAGTCTCGGGTCTTGAACTGCTGAACTACTGACCTTCCACAGCCTGCAGTTCAGCATCTTAACCACTTGAGCCACCACAGCCGGGGGAACTTGAGGGCAAAACAGGCTCCGCCTCCCAGCCCAAGAAGAGAGCATTTTCATCCTTTTTTTTTTAAAAAAAGAGCCCCTAAAAAGAGGACATGAGAGGACATCTGGTAACCCTATTTTACGGAAACAGGAATAGAGAAGTCGGAGAGGGAAGTGATTTGTCCCCAGTGCTGGGACTTTTGGGGCACGGAGTAAAGCTGATTCTGCAGACTCAGAAGCGCAATTTAAAGAAAAGCTCTGGGTGGCAGCAGGAGACAGTAATAGTTGCGGTGAGTTTTGTGATTGATTGTGTCTAGGTTACGGCCTCTTCGGTGTAGTTTGGCAAAGTGGTTAAGCCAGTTTGGTGTAGTGGTTAAGTGCGTGGACTCTAATCTGGGAGAACTGGGATTGATTCCCCTCTCCTCCACTCGCAGCTGCTGGATGACCTGGGGCAAGCCATAGTTCTGTCAGAGCTGTTCTTGAAAAGTGTAGTTTCTGTCAGAGCTCTCTCAGCCCCGCCTCCCTCACAGGGTTTCTGTTATGAGGAGGGGAAGGGAAAGGAGTTTGTAAGCCGCTCTGAGACTCCGGGTAAAAGGCGGGGTGTAAATCCAATCACTTCTTCTTCTTCTAGACATAACCAAGGGACAGTATGGGAAAAGTGATGGAAGATGAAGACTCCCATCACATACAGAAGTGATTTTGGTTCTGTTGTGCTTTTTGTTGGGTATGTTTCTAAGAAATAGTAATTGACATTCACCACCTTTTCACACTGACCCGGATGGCCCCGGCTAGTCTGATCCTGTCAGATCTCAGAAGCTAAGCAGGGTCAGCCCTGGTTAGTACTTGGATGGGAGACCAGCAAGGAAGTCCAGGGTTGCTATCCAGAGGCAGGCAAGGGCAAAACACCTTTGTCTGTCTCTTGCATTGGCCCGGATGACCCAGGCTGGCCTGAACCTGGACGCTCAGTTGGATCGGCCCCGATTAGTCCCTGGATGGGAGACTGCCGAGGAAGTCCGGGGCTGCAGCTTGAAGGCACTTTCCACCACTGGGACATTTCCTGCCCTGCCCCCAGACTGGATGGTCAGAATGGCAGGACGCTGGCGAAGGAACGGCCTACTTGGATCCACCTACCTTGGCGAAACAGGCAGTGGCAGAAGAGGCTGCTGCAGGCCAATCCAGCAAGGACTTGTCAGGACAATGTCAAGGCAAGGCAGCCAGGAAGAAGCCAGGGCATGCGGATCGGGGAGCCGATCGGTCAAGGAGCTGTCCAGAATGGTCCCAAGGCAGACGCTGTTGTCTGCAAAGGTTAGGCTTCCGCAGACGAGTCAGCCCGGTTGCCCCGTTCTTCTTGTGCTCCTTCTCCTGGCAAGACTTGGCGCTTAGCATCACCTTCTCCAACTGGACTCTGTGTTGGGAGGCCACAACTGACTACTGCTAGATATGGAATCCATTGTCTGGGTCAAGCACCTGTGTGAAGTCAGCCGGGGCTCTCCAGCTTCAGGCAAAGACCTGCCAGCTCTTCCCCTCCGGCGAGGGGCTGTGGCTCCATTGGAGAGCCTCTGCTTGGCGTGCAGAAGGTCCCAGCTTCAATCCCTGGCATCTGCCGTTAAAAGGACCAAGCAGTAGGTGATGAGAAAGCCTGAGACTCTGGAGCGCTGCTGCTGGTCTGAGCAGGCAGTACTGACCATGATGGGCCCAGGGTCTGATAGGGTGTAAAGAAGTGTCACGTGTGCGTAATCGAGTTGGTCAGTTTGCACAAACTGGAGAGCCAGTTTGGTGTAATGGTTTGGAGTGCGGACTCTAATCTGGGAGAACTGGGTTTGATTCCCCACTCCTCCGCATGCAGCCAGCTTGGCAACCTTGGGTCAGTCACAAGTTCTCTCAAGAGCAGTTTCTGTCAGAGCTCTCTCAGCCCCACCTACCTCACAGGGTATCTGTTGTGGGGAGGGGAAGGGAAAGGAGATTGCAAACCATTCAGAAACTCTTCTGGGTAGTGAAGGGCAAGGTATAAATCCAATCTCTTCTTCTTTTACGTGTACACTACCATGTGAAGCAGTGCCTATGGTCTCTGTGACTCACGTTACAGTGTTATCAAATGCAGCAGCCGAGAGAGTTTAATAAATGGGTCCAAATCTATGACCAGATATATGTAGGTGTTCAAAAGTACTGTGATTCTTCCAACAAGGCCAGGGTACGAGTCAAGGAGAGTGTGACAGATTATTAAATAATTAGTAGGAGTCATGAATGCAGTAGCACCTTAAAGACTAAAAAAAATAGTGGCACTTTTCGTGAGTCCCTGCTCACTTCTTCAGATACAGCTAGAATTTGAGTCCATCTGTCCTTATAATTGAAGAGTAGAGTGATTTCAGATGCCGAATGACAACAGCAGGTGTGATTGGATTAGGTATGATATGCAGAGCAGTAGGAGGTGTGGAGAAATCACCATTGGTAATGAGACAGGAAACCTAGCTCTCGATTCAGTCCAGGAGGTTGAATTGTCTTGAGCTTCGTTATCAGTTGCAACTCAGCAGTCTCTCTTTTGAATCTCCCTTCGAAATTCCTTTGTAAGAGAACTGCTACTCTTAGATCAACAACCAAATGTCCTGGAAAGTTAAAATGTTCCCCCACTGATTTTTGAATATTGTGGTTTTTAATGTCAGACCGAAGTCCATTAATTCTTTGTTGTAGGGACCAGCCTGTTTGTCCAATGGAGCAATATGTGTATGATTATTTATTTACTTACGCTATCTATAGTCTGCCTTCCTCCCTGGGACAGATTCACAGCACATTCAACAGTGAAACATCCAAAAGACAAAGCAACAGGGTTTACTTGTAGAGGTTTGGAAAACAACTAGATGTGAAGCCATAGTGTTAGATAGGATGATACTAAGATTTTCTGTCTTAGGCACCGGAATTTGAACACACGAAGCTGCCTTATACCAAATAAAACCTTTAGTGCAGGGGTCTCCAACATGGTGCCCGCCAACACCTTTCTTGGGGCCTGCCAAGTGTTTTGTGCAGCAAGGCTTCTGACTGAGTAGCTACTGGAGAGTTGATTGGCAGTGCAGATGCTTTAAAATGCTGCTTTGGCAGCAGCTGCCACGACACCGGGATCTTTGCTGTGTGGCTGAAGGGAAGCTGCAGGAGCCATTTTGTAGCTGTCCCACCGGGCAGTGTCAGAATTCCAAAAGCACCCAGAGTCTCAAAAAGGCTGGGGACCCCCTGCTTTACTCCATCAAGATCAATATCGTCTCCTCAGACTGGCACTGGCTCTCCAAGGTCTCAGGCAGAGGTCTTTCCCACCACCTCCTCCCTGATTCCCATGAATGAAGATGCCGGGGATCGAACCTGGGACCTTCTGCATGCCAAGCAGATGCCCTACCACCGAGCCACAGCCCCTCCCCTAAATCTGTAGCACTAAACGTGTATCACTCTGTATTCATATTTAGTGCCCCCACATCTACATGCCTTCTCTCTTTCTCTTTTCAAAGGTATTTGCACAGGTACAAAGGATAGAAACCTGGAGGGTTTTTTGGTTACACAGAGAACGAGCAGGATTCTGATTCAGGATTCAGACATGTGGGAAATCTACCCACATCAGATGCTGCGACTCCCTCCCCCTGGGGCCAGTTTAGGTTGGGTAACTTGTATGACCTGACCTGGATGGCCCAGGTTAGCTGAGCAGGGTTGGTCCTGGTTAGTAGTTGAATGGGAGACCACCAAGGAAGTCCAGGGTTGTTAGCGAGCGCAGAGAGGCAGGCAATGGCAAACCACCTCTGAACGTCTTGTGCCTTGAAAACTCTATGGGGTCGCCTTAAGTCGGTTGCGGCTTGACGGCGCGTTCCACCACCAACCAGGATGGGAGGAATTGATTAAAGACCCCCAACTCCAGCATCACCTTGAAAACCACTAGGGCGGGCTGCTCACTAGAGGACAGCTAGAATGAGCCCCACAATCGATGGGAAATTCCGATCCTGGATCTTGGGCATGATGCCTAGTCGAGTACTTAAAAAGAATTGACCATCTCCACCCTCGGAATGTACTGCGGGAGGAGAGAGCGGTCATGAATTCACTGTGTTCGCATTCAATTGAATTTGTCTTCATTGTGAAATCTGAGATATTTTTATTTTAAAAACCCGCAATTTTACTGGCAGACTATCAGGCAGGAGGTGATCCTCACAGTCTTATCAAGGGACTCACAAGTTCACAAGTTCAGTTTTGCTCTTCCAAAAACCCTACCTTATGAGTTCTCGGAAATGCCGGTGCAATTCAGGCTGCAAACAAAATACCGCTGGGAACGACATTGTGATTTGAGCCTCTCGAGCGTCACGCACATGTGTTTTTCCCATCCACCCACAAGTCTGTGCATGATGACAAGTGGGGGCCTTTACCCACGAGTAAACTGCTTGTTGTGCTTTTTGTTTTAGTACTCATCTACTGGAAACTCATGACAGGAACCATAGGAATGTACTTGGGGCAAGGAGGAGAAAGAAAAGAAGAATGAGGAAATGGCGAAATGGATTTCCCAAACAAGTTAAGGCAGGGGTCTCTAATTGGTGCCACGGTACCCACTGACACCTTTCCAGGGGCTGGCCAAGCGCTTTTCGATAGTGGGTGGGGCTTCTCCCCAGCAAGGCTTTTGATTGGCCATTGGAGATCTGACACATTAACCATCACACCATGCTGGCTCCTGCTCTCTGAAACACGTTTTCCCAGCAGTTTTGTGGAAAGCCCTAGAAATCCAGGCACAATAAATTAACAAAATGAGTGTGTTTTTTACACATATATGAGTATATCTTTTACACATATATCCCCATATCTTTTACGTATTTATTCATGTTAAATCGTCCTTTTTATCTGTATTTATTGTGAGGGGTCTTACGACAGTCATAAACCTTTGAAGGACTTTGAAGAAATCCAGGCACCCCTGCATGTCAGTGGCAGATCCGAACGGCACTGAGATCCAGCCGTGGACACCGCGGGATCGGCTGGTTCCTGGAAAGTCTGGGGTGGGGGGGGAGGGCCACACAGGCGTGAGCAACACTGACCAGAATGGGACTGACTTCTGAGCAGACTTGCACACGATTGCACCACGTCTCACAGATCTCGCTGAGCATGGTCCACCGGGTATATGGGAGTCATCCCTCGGTGCAGAGTGAAGACAGAGGCACGCGTGTGACATATCACATCAGATGAACAGCGATGTCTCCAAACCCTCTTTGTTCAATAGATTAAGATGGGCATCTGAAGAAGTCAGCAGTGACTCAGGAAGGCTCACACCCCACCAGCGTTCCCTCTAAGATGAATTAGTGTGAGCTCGCTCACAGTTTTTTAGCCTCCGGCTCACCCATTTTTGTTTCAGCTCAGGAAGGATGTGTCTCCAGAGCAAACTGACTTATGCTGCAGCCAAATCGCTCGCTCACAACTTCAATGCCAGTAGCTCACAAAGTAGGAGTTTTGCTCACAGGACCCCTCAGCTTAGAGGGAGCGTTGCACCCGGCCACCAATTTTGTTCGTCTCTAAGGCGCTACTGTCTTGCTCTTTTCTACGTCTTTGTTGAAGACGACTTTCCTGCATAATCTGAGTTTGTTAGGTGGCTTCAGAAACCCTGCCCGGGGGCTGATATCACTGGGGACTCTTCATGCAGGTCTCTTGCCAGGTCTTCTGGGCTCCCCCAGCAGCGGCTTGCTCCGTTCCCCCTCCTGACCGGTAAACTGCCCCCTGCCCTACACCACCAGCATCCCCTCTAGGCTGAGCTAGTGCGAGGCGGCCCCCCGCCTCTTAGCCTCCGGCTCGCCCATTTTTGCCTCCGCTCGGGAAGGAGGGCTCCGGAGCCAACTACTCTCTGCAGCAGCCAAATCGCGCGCTGAGAACTTGCATGCCAGCGGCTCACCAAGGAGAATGTTTGCTCTCCGGACTCCAGGGCTGAGGGGGAGCCGTGCCCTGCCCCCCTCGCCCACACCGGGCCTGGAAGCCGCGGGCCGGGCGGTCTGGCTGCGGGTGCGACGAGTCTTGGGCAGTGCCCCCTCTAAGCTGTGGAGTCTTGTGAGCAAAAATCCTACTCTGTGAGCCGCTGGCATTAAAGTGGTGAGCGAGCGATTTGGCTGCTGCATAAATCAGTTTGCTCGGGAGCCCTCCTTCCTGAGCTGAGATAAAAATCTGTGAGCCGGAGGCTGAAAACCTATGAGCTAGTTCACACTCACTCAGCTGAGAGGGAACACTGGTCTTGGGGCAGAGGGTGGGACCCCTGCGCCTCTCGCTGCCAGCCCGCCCGCCCGCCAGTGGCTTCGTCCCCCTCGCCTTCGCGCCGCGGCATCTGCCCGCAGCCGGGGCGCAGCAGGCGCGACGCCCGGCGGCCTCGAGGAAACGGAAAGAGGCGGCGATCCGGCCCCCACCGAGCCGGGGCCAAGCCTTGCGACCCGCTCCCCCAACGGCCCCCGCCCGGGCCAGCAGCAGCAGCCTGGGCCCTGAATTGCAGAGGAGCTTGAGAAACCCCGGGGCGGGGCGGGGCGGGGGGTGGAGACGGCAGCAAGCAGGGAACCGCGGGCGGGGGGGGGAAGTGGGGTGCCGCGGCGCTGCGGGGAGGGAGGGAGGGAGGGAGGGAGGGCGCCCGGGGCCCGCGCGTGCACGCCTCCCCCCTCCACCTCCGCGGCCGCGCGCCGGCCGGCCCGCCTGCCCACACGACTCACGCGCCCTCTTCCTCTCCCGGCGCCGCGCGCGCTTTCTTGTTTGTTGTCCTGACTGCGTCTGCAGCGCCGGCGGGAGGGAGGGGGCGAGTGAGTGGGTGGGTGGGCGTGGCCGGGCGCCGGCGTCCTCCAATGAGAGGGCCGCAGGCCCCGGGCAGCCCGCCGGTCTCCCTCCCTGCCCGCGACTGGGGGGTGGGGGGCGGTGTCGTCTGCCCGGCCGGGGGGCGGGGCGTGGCCGGGACGTGGCGCGGGGCGGGGCCGAGGCGCGCGCGGGCGCCTCTCTCGGGCTCACTGAGGGGCGCTGAGGCGGCCGAGGAGGAGGCGGCGGGACCAGGACGGGACAATGGCGGCGGCGGCGGCGCTCCGGGCCTTTCCTCAGGGTCGCTCGGCCCGGACGGCGACGGGCGGGCTGGCCCTGTTCCTGCTCCTCGCCCTGCCTCAGGCGACGACGGGTGAGTGAGCGCCTCGGACGGGCCGGGGAGCGGCGGCGGCGGCGGGGCGTGAGGAGGGGCCGCCCGTCCTGCCTCCTCCTCCTCCTCCTCTCCCCCCCCCCCGGCCGGCCTCAGGCAACATGGCGCTGAGGGGCGGGGGGCGCCCGGGGCGGCGGGGCAGCAGCAGCCGGGCCTCCTTCCCTCCGCGCGAACTCCCCGGCGAGGCAGGCGGACACAAAGAGAGATCGGCGGAGCCGATCTCTCTTTGTGTCCGCCTGCCTCGCCGGGGAGTTCGCGCGAAGTTGCCCGGGGAAGAAGGCAGGAAACTCCCCCCGCGGCAGCCCCTCCTGGCCGTTGGCTTGGCCCAGTCGGGGAAGAAGACGCGGGTGCCTCCCCTCTTAAGCGGCGCAGTCCTGTGAGCGAAAAGTCTCCCCCGGGAGCGACCTGGCGTTAACGTGGTGGGCGAGCGATTAGCCTTCCGCGTAAACCAGCCTGCTCTGGGGCCCCTCCTTCCTGAGCGCAGGCAAAGATGTGTGAGAGCCGGAGGCTACATGACTGGGAGCTGGCTCACCGTAACGGCAGCTTAGAGGGAGCGCTGGAAGACGCCCTGTCGCCTGGAGGGCCGGCAGTGGCGAGTGGGAGCTTCCCCCGAGGATCTGTGGGGGGTCTCCGGGCCAAACTCTCTTCTAGTTGCGAAGGCTGAGGAGGAGGAGGAGGAGGAAGGGGCACGGGGAAGTTTGCGAGTGATGAACGGTGCAGTGTCTTCTTGGGGTGAGAACAAAGTTTGCGTCCGATCGGTGGGAACTTTAAGGGACCGGCAGGAAAGCTGATACCCAGAGTTAAACTTTTCTCGGTTGCCACTAGGCTCAGACTTTGTTCTGTTGCTTCAGACCAACATGGCTACCCACCTGGATCTTCCCCTGGGGTTGTAACGGGACTGCACGCTCACCGGGAAGAAAGTTTTGAGCGAAATCCAAGTCGGGTTTTCCAGGAAATGTGTTGTTTGGGGGTTTGGAGTGGAAGTGCAGCAATGCTGAGAAATGGGCAGTGCTTTTAAAAGCATCTTCAGAATGTCGCATGTGGAGCCGAAAGCTGTTTTTCTCTGTTGCTGTAATTTGGGAATGTAGTTTCATCTAGTCGTTTTAACATGAGAAATGTGTTGACTGGTATGTAAGGACCACAGAAACGGACTATAAAACCAGTTTTCATTGTCGCTTGATTACACCACAGAAATTTATTGCAGCAAGAGTGGCCAAATTTGAGGCGTATATGCTCATATTTTCTGGCGTCTGATTGCAGAACTCGCTCTGCAGTCGGAACAGATTGCATGGTAAATATTGTAGATAAAGCACGATAGCAGAATTTAAATCTGAAGCTTGGATCCTCATGGTTTCATATAGATTACAAAAATCCATTGGATCATCAGAGCTTGCGTCTCAGACCCCAAATTGTATTGCAGAAATCACAGATTGACAGTGCAAATAACTGAGGATGTTTTCTCTCCTTTTTTTAGTTTAAAAGCAGATGTGTCAGATGAATCTTATCAACGTAGTTCATTTTCAAGCCCACCAGCAGTACCATAACAGTGTTGCATCCAACATCTCTAATGTGGTGCAGAAATATAGAACTGTGGTATGGATGTTCATGATCCCGATGAATTTTGCAGGCAGATGCATTATATCTGTATCCATAAACAGCATCATAAAAATAATACATCCAGCTGAGGTGGCGTGGCTGTGTCACAAAACCATTGATCTGAGTTACTGATCTTAGTGGATTTTACATTAAGACACCCTAAATCCCGATCATACATGCATGCCCCATGGACTGCGTCATAAAAATCATGGATTAAGTGCCTCTTGTGGCTCAAAAACCCAATTATGATGCATACATCCTGATGTGTTTTTACGTGCAGCTGCTTCAGATCAGCCATCTAATTATATTGCACTTTGAAGACGGAGAGAATCATAACGAGCGGGACTCTTAACGCGTTGCTGCCTGGATCTGAAAGCACAGGTCCTCATGCGGTTTTCTTTCGCAAGCAGCGCCACAAAATTTGTAGTCTAACCATAGTTCACACTTTTGCCAGCAGACTGCAAAATAATCATGAATCTGTTGAAACTCTGCAGGGGTTTAACACCCATATCTGGTGATGGGTCATCTTAGTTTATATTCCAACCATAAGCCCACCACCTTCATTGTTTTGAATGCTTATGCCATGTCTTTCAGCATGAAAATCATGGATCGGGTATGTTAGCATTTCAGTGACAGAAATCCAGTATTTATGACAAAGACCATAATGCATTGTCACTGTAGTTGAATGCACTTCTCAGATATACATGTTATCTAATGCTATATATATATACATGTATATATACATGTTATCTAGTGCTATAATTTATTTGTGATCCAGTGTGTTGGGTTATTGTAGTGCTGTAAACACCACATCAGGGTAATTAGATCCTGCTGCATCCTAGCTGCTTTTCCTGTTAGATCTTTAAATGTTTTATTTAGAAAGTGCAGTATAATAAATTAATTAATTGTTTAAAAAATCACAACCATCTGAGTATCCGATCAGTCCCTTGATGAGAGGCTAGCTGGGTACCAAGTGTATGCTGCATGGAGGTCCATGGGAGAGAGGAACAAGCTATAAACAAATGATGCAGTAACAAAGTGTGTGTCTCTGACAACTGAATCGATCCACATACAATGGAGAGGGGGGAATTCTAGAGCAGATGGGATGGCTCCACATCTCATTTGTGCCAGAGCTGCTCCCCCCCCCCCCAGGTCTTCTAGAAAATTGGAACACCCAACTAACATCTTTTCATCTTAAACGAACAGGATCATTTTGCACAACTTTACCATAGTCTGGCTTTGTTCTGATTGGGCAATATTCAGGGAGAAACTGTCCCAGCAGGTCAGTAGAGGGGCTGTCTAGCATTGGGTATTTGTGGTTAGAAGTATATTCACTGTTTGAGCAAAGTGCTGCTTCCTGTTTCTTTAAATTTATGTGCTTTCATTTGCAAAACAAATGAAAGAACTGACTACATTGATTGGGATATAGAAAACATAGTCTCTGCTACAGCCTGGCCCTATGCCTAATTCTGCATAAGATAAGGTTGTTAGGCTTCCTTTTCCTATGTAGAAACAGAAGGAATTCATAATGTGGCATGCCACAGTGATCCTCAGCAGAACTGAGACACCCACCTGGTGTGGTGATGCACAGTTCGAAAAAACAGATGATGTACTGATATCAGTCATATACATCCTTTGGACATGGAATTGGCCATGGTAATATATTTAGCGACTGTTTGAAAATGCAGAATCTGTATTTTCAATATGTGTAGGTGCCTTTTCCAGGGCTTTTTCTTCTGCAGGGGTTCCACAGCCCCCAACAGTGTATGCAAGAAAGTAAGATATGCTTTACTTACAGGACAGTTATTTAAAAATGCATTTTGTTGAAGTATTGACCAATTGTCCTCACTTATAATTGTTAACTGTTTACTTGATAAGCAAGTGTGTTGGTTTTGAAGCTGCAAAGAACTGACAAAATGTTTCTACCAATTTTATTCCATTTTTGTGTAAACTGATTTACCAGTGTATTATATATGCGTATATCACATGTTTTACATTAAATAAATTATAAAAGGAATCTGAGAAGATTTCACAGATTACAAATGTGGGGGACAGTGCCCTCCTTCTATTGAAGGAACTTTTGGGGGTGGCAGTAGAGTCTGAAGTGCTGGAAAGACTCGAGATTTTTTGGGAAGACTTTCTGTTTTTTCCTACAGAAAGATTTGCAATCTTGTAGAGCACTGCTGAAAAACAGAATAAGTGAAATGTTTTCAGGGCAAAGTTTTACACATTCAAAATGTGTGGGCAAAGATTTTTTTTCTTATGTGACAATCAATAGAATTAAAGGATCAGAATTCCTGTGGCTACTATAGACATATACATCATTATATGTTATTGTTTAAAACACACACATATATGCACACACATCATTTATGTTTTTAACTTTCAGCTTGCATTTTTTCTGCCTCTGAAATGGCAAAAACTAAGATATACATATGCATAGCGTGGTAGTGTAGGATGTAGCACTTTACAGCTCTTTCTTGAGCCAATTTGGTGTAGTGGTTAAGTGCATGGACTCTAATCTGGGAGAACCGGGTTTGATTCCCCACTCCTCCACTTGCACCTGCTGGATGACCTTGGGCAAGTGATAGTTCTGGCACAGCTGTTCTTGAAAAAGAGCAGTTTCTGTCAGAGCTCTCTTAGCCCCACCTACCTCACAGGGTGTCTGTTGTGGGGAGGGGAAGGGAAAGGAGTTTGTAAGCCACTCTGAGACTCCCTTGGGTAGTGAAGGGTGGGGTATAAATCCAATCTCTTCTTCTTCTGTATATTTGCAATTTTTCTTCTGCAAAATGAAAGCATTTATACTTTCCAGTTTTATAAATATGGCAGTATTATTTTATATGTCATGTAAATATATTGTTGATAAGAAAGTAGTCATTCAGTTTGCCTTTCTCACTGAGACTCAAGGCAGATTACGAAACACAGAAAGAGAGAGGGGGATGTAGTCATGCAACAGAAGGCATCCGGTGAAGAATGGAGACAAAGACAATGTGAGAAACAGCAGACTGTCTAAGGCAAAGGTATTGTTTGAACAATACAAAATGTGGGATTACAAGGTATAAGACAATGAAACAAATAACATATGATACCTGCAATAGTAAATGATAACACTGATGACTGCAGTAGGCTATACTTTTCTCGTATGAAGGTATATTTATAGACTGATACATCGCCCTCCCCAAAAAAGGCAATACAAACTCAACCCAAAAGCTTAATTAGGTACAACAAAGGTTGAGCAGGAACAATGTTAAAAATGAATTAAAATTCATTGTACAGTGTACTTAAAATACAAATTAAAAATATAGGACTTTAATTTAGTCTCTAGGTTGAAACCACCAGGCTAAGTAGTCCTTACTATACATTAATTAATACAAATCAATATCCACAGGTTAATTAAAATATAAATAAGACCACAGTCATAGTAATCAGAACCAAAGAGATTTCAGCCCAGTGGGCCTTCTTCAGTGGTCACTAATGCGTAGATACACATATACACCAAGATGAGTTGTTAGTATAATGAGCCAAAATAGATGTTGATTGATTCTTGCACATTTTACACTGTGTGGCCAAATGATAACATTTATGATTTCCATGCTCACACATAAACATGTATGGCTGTAAATTATATCTAATTTTGGCAGTTCATTCTGTGTCAGCAATCTGACAAAATACCCATTGGGCCAATACGCGTTTGTTTACTGTGATTGTGGTCTTATTTGTATGTCTTCAACCTGCGGATATGTATTTGAATTTAATGTACTTTGAGGACTATTTAGTCTGGTGTTCTCAATCTAGAGGCTTGATTCAAGGCCTATGTTTTTAATTTATATTTTAAGTATACTGTATACATTGATTTTTTTGAAAAAATTCATTGTTAACATTGTTCCTGCTTAGCCTTTGTGGGACGGAATACTTGTGGGCTGTTCCATGCAATACATTTTTGATTCCACTATAAGAATGTCCTCCTGAACATTTCTCTTTTGCACATTTTGCGGAATGATATCATTGTGGAAGCCCTCCTGATCTCCTGAGGTAGGCCATCCCACAAGGTGGGGGCCCCTACAGAGAATATATATGAATGGGCAGTTGTTAATCTAACCCATTGCAGCAAGGAACCTTCAGAAGGCTTTTTTTCAGATGATTGAAATGATTGTGATGGAGCATGGCAGAAAAGGTATGTGGGTCCCAGGCCATGAAGAGGTTTGTAAGTGATAATCAGTACTGTGATTTGAAGTGAGTTACTGGTTGGGAGCCAGAGGAGCAGCTGCAGGATTGGTGTGACATGCACCAGGCTTCCACAAACATAACCAGGCTGCCACAATCTCAACCAGTGGAGTTTCCAAGTTGACTTTAAGGGGAGACTCATGTAGACTGTATTACAGTAGTCTAGCCTTGAGATGCTTATAGCTGGTCTGGCCATATTGATCCATGCTAAGTCAAGGTAGGGGGGTCATGTTCCTGGCTTAAATTGCTAAAATGCTTCTCTGTGGCTCCTACTTCTACAGCAGTAATGCTGGGTCCAGCATGACCCCTGCTCTCTTAATGAGTCAAAAAGTGTCAGCTGGACCCCATCCAAAGTGGGGAGCACAATATCCTTCAATATCTCAGCCTTCCCAATCAGTCTAATTCCCAATCAGAGGGAATTAGATAAACATATGGAGCAGAAGTCCATCAGTGGCTATTAGCCACAAGGTATAGATGGGAACTCTCAGTCTGGGGCAGGTGATGCACTCTATTCTTGGTGCTGGAGGGGGCAGCAAAGGAGAGCTTCTAGTGTCCTGGTCCCACTGCTAGACCTCCTGATGGCAGGTGGTATATTTTGGCCGCTGTGTGACAGAGTGTTGGACTAGATGGGCCATTGGCCTGATTCAAAATTGGCTTCTCTTATGTTCTTATGTTTTAACTGCCCCCCCTCCCCCGCCTGATCTTAGATTTTCTGGAAATGCCACACATCTGTAGTTGGCAAACAAGGCGTTTAAATATGAGGATTCATATCTTGAAATGCAGATTCCACATTCACTCTTGGCATTTTTTTCAATGGCTGTTAGAAAGACTTGCAGAAGGTGGGGTGGGGTTAGATGGCCTTATGAGCCATCAGTGAAGGTACATAACAGTTGCCTCTCCCCCTTTTTGCATATCTGGGTATATTTTGGGTTTCTAACAGTAACATGCTCTAGGAGTGCAGTACTTTGTTTCTATACTCTCTGCGCTGACATTTTTAATTCGGCATCCCCTCCATCAGTTTATGGACAACCCTAATAGCAAGAGGTATGAGTCGAAATGACTACTGCATGGCTGGTGCCTGACATATGCCTGAATTTCTCGATGCCATGACTGCAGTAATGATGGGAAGAACTCTTCTTGGCTGTTGTTACTTCTTTCTTGTAGAACTATACTCTGGGTAGTAAATGACTTTTTGGTGAATGTGAATTGTTAAATTGCTGTTCCTCACTAGGTCTGTGCACACAAAAAAAGTATTTTTGGGGTTCAGGTATACCAAGCCCGAAAAATATTGGTATATGCCAATATTCTCGAATCCTAATATCTGTATTGTATTGGGATTCGGGAAGTAATCAGTATTGCCAAAAATATTTGGCTGGGAGGGTTGAAATGGCTGCCTCACATTCAGACTGGTCAGTGCTGCAATCTGCCTGTCAGCTGATCAGCTTTGGGAGGAAGCCTGAGAGAAGGCATGTTAGAACGCCTTGCTTTCCATCTTCCAGCTACCCCAGAGGAGTGGCTCAGGGAGGGAAGGCAATGGTCAATTTCAGCTGAGTGGACTGAAACTGACAGGAGAACCACCTGTCTGCTGTTAGGTTTAAATGGCCGGCAGCTCCAGTGAATGCACCCAAATAAAAGCTGAATAAGATTGGTTTTTATTTGGGATCAATTTATTGGTACCGGAATCAGATTAGAGAATTTGATTCAGTTGAATAAATTCCCAAAAAATACCAATACAGATCATTGTTGGTTTTACTGTTTGTATTTGTGCACTGCCATGGGTAGAATGTGATATACAAGTATGCTAAATACGTCTAGTAAACTTCCTCCATCTGGAGGTTGAGCTGTCCTGTGTTTACCACCTACTTTGTATGTGTTGATGTGTGGGAGAGTTAATTGCATGCAAGTTGACCTGTGTGCTGCTAGTTGAAAGATGGTGTGGGATACTGGAGGCTCTGATGTCTCTTGATTATACTGGACTCAAACTTTGTTCTGCTGCTTCAGAGCAACATGGCTCCCCACTTGAATCTATCTTGATTAGAATGGTTGCAGTCTGTCTTGCCTGCTGATACCAAGGATGCACTTAAGAAGCATAAGTGTAATCTTTGTGAGCTTGATCTGTGCCCATTCTGGTTGGTGAAATCCCACAAGAAGAAGTTGATGGCATTGCTTCCAGAGTTTTTGTGAATGCATCATTCAGAGTGAGCTGAGTGCCAGATGGCTTCGAATTGATAGCGGGTTGATTTCTCCTTAAACAAATCTGCCTCCATTTAAGTTCCACAGGCAGCTACTGGCCTGTTTCCAGCCTTAGTTTGAGGGTGACTGTTGTGACTAAATGGCTCTCAGGTTTTAGTTCACCACTGCTTTGGCTTTAGGCTGGAACACTGAGGTTGTGATTGTGGGTTGGTTTCCGAAGAGAGTGGCAGGCAAACGCCTTTAGACCTTTCCCCCTTTGATGTCTGCTAAGAAGCTGCTGCGCGTTGAAGATTGTGTGGCATGTTCGTGGGTGCATACTGGACAGGTCTGTTGGGCACCAAGGTTGTTGAAGTGAATGTGCCTGAGAGTTACTAGCAGTTCCCCACAGCTGCATGGTGTCTTTCGGAGAACCTTTTTCAAAACAAAAGCAGGCTATAAATGCTGTAAGTAAAGGCAAAAATTCTCTCATTGAAGAACCCCGATTAAGCTTCTAAGGAATTCCACAATGATCTTGGGCACAGTTGGAAAGCCATTGTCTTCAGCTGTTTCAGAGACGGAACAGTGCTGGAGATATCATCGTGGGATCTGACTGGTATAACCCTGTTTCTGTGTACAGTTAATAATTGGATAATATTTTAGTTCACTTCCCATAATTTGTTTGTCCTAATTAGGTTCTGTGATACTTGCTAAAACTTTAATGGCCATTTCAAACCGGCGGCCTTAAGTCTTTTTAAAAAATGAATCATCTAAGGACAGGCTAGTTATACTACTATCTTGCTGCCGAAATGATTCTGCAGAAAAGCATTAGCTGATGTGTTGAGGGTAGCATATGTTGACTAAAGTTTGAGAGTAGAGACATTTATTTTTGTTTTTATTTATTCATTTTACAAACTGCTGTATTTCTTTCTGTGTAGAAAATATACAAAGCAGTCATGGTAGCAAACAATAATGCCATGCCATTGTAACTGTGACCCTGGTGCAGTGTAAGGGCCAGAATTGGTTTGCCAGGGGGACCGGGGGGGGTAGGGTTGCCAGATCCAGGTTGGGAAATTCCTGGAGATTTGGGGATGAGGCCTGGGGAGGACAGGGACCTCACTGGGGTACAGTGCTGTAGAGTCCACCCTCCAAAGCACCCATTTTCTCCAGGGGGACTGACTTCTGTAGTCTGTGATTCAGGGGGATCTCCATCCCCACCTGGAGGCTGGCATCACTAGTTGGGACCCTAAACTCTTTCTATCCAGAGTTCTTTCTCTTATAGCCACATCACAAATCTAAGTATTGTTGCACATCTGTGTCTCCGTGTTAATAAAATTCAGCAGATAGTGAGACGCCTCCACCTCCTGCTCAGCTGTCTTCACAATGGGATCCTCATGAGGAGAAGGCTCAGAGTCCTCCATTGCCGGGATAATTGTGATCTAGCAATGGTGAAGGATAGAACTCTTTTTGATCACGAACAGCATGATAAGCCACACACAACATAGAGTGGAGATCGAGGATGGATGGGCAAATGGGAGTACTGCTTTACACAGAGAGTGACTAAAATGTAGAATTTGCTGCCAGAGGATGTAGTGATGGCCACAGGAAGAAGCAGCTTTTAAAGGGGATTAGATAGATGTATGGAGGAGAAGCCTATCAATGGCTACTAGCCCTGGTGACTGGGGAGAACCAACACATTCAGAGACACTAAAACTCTGAACCCCAGAGCCAAGAGGCGACATCAGGGGAAGGCTGCAGCCTCTATGCCCTGCTTGTTGGCCCTCCAGAGGAACTGGTTGGCTGCTGTGTGAGACAGGAGGCTGGACTAGGTGGACCACTGTTCTTACAGAGAACAAAGGCTACTGAGGTAATTAACAATGAGGAAAGATAATCCGCCCCAAGTTCTTGTGGAAAGATGCTAAGCAAAGTGAGGCTGAGGCTGCCAATATGCAGATTAGGTTTGCTGCTAAGCAGAGTGCACGGAGCTTGAAATCCTCAATGTTCCTTTTACTCATCAGCAGTGTTCCCTCTAAGCTGAGTTAGTGTGAGCTGGCTCACAGTTTTTTAGCCTCCGGCTCACACGTTTTTGTCTTAGCTCAGGAAGGATGGCTCCAGAGCGAACTAATTTATGCAGCAGCCAAATCACTCGCTCACAGTTTGAATGCCAGGAGTTCACAAAGTGGAATTTTTGCTCACAGGACTCCACAGCTTAGAGGGAGCATTGCTCATCAGTGTCCTTTCATGCAATTTTCTTGGCTGGCATTTATGAGGGAAATGTATTGGGTCACCAGTCTGTACTGCCTAGCATTCTGCCATAGTTTGTATTTTTACAGATGTTCCAAAAGACCAGGGAGAGTGCTGCTTTTAGTGCTGATGACTTAGCTGGCTCAGCAAGCGTTAACAAAGCTGTGCGTATGTGAACCCAAAGTGAATTGGGAGGTCCTGTCTTTGTGGTGGACATGCATCCTGAGCTGCTCCTCCTTGCTTGGCTGTTTTTCGAGCTTTCTGCAAACCTCATTTAAAGGGACTGCAGTCTCTTTCAACGGGGTTTGAGGGGCCATGGACTGGTTTGATTCATGAACATACCTCCTGGTTCAGTTCATGCTTTGGCCACAAACCAACATTAACTGCATTTTTCCGGTCCATGCCCATCCTTAGCCCTGACTATATTCTACAAATGCAAATTCTAGTGAGCACATCCGGCCTGTGCTAAAAGCACTGCATTGGCTGCCTATAGCATACCGAATTTGGTTCAAGCTGCTGGTTCTTACCTTTAAAGTCCTATATGGTCAGGGACCTACATACCTAAGGGACCGCCTTTCTCCACATGTTCCCCAGAGAGCACTACAATTGGGGTCCCAAAACCGTTTGACCCTACCGGGCCCTAGAGAAGCCAGGCTGGCTGTGACAAGGGCCAGGGCTTGCTCAGTGGCAGCTCTGCACTGGTGGAATGAACTCCCGGAGGACAGCAGGACCCTGTGGGACCTCTTACAGTTCTGCAGGACCTGCAAGATGGAGCTCTTCCACCAGGCCTTCAATTAGGGAGCCACGCCCAAGAAACTGTAGCCCCAGCCCAACACCAACATCATTGTCAACAGCCAGTTAACCCAGACGATGCTTCTGGCCAGCTGTTGTCTGAGGATGCTGCTAAGCCTGCCATCTGACATAAACTAGCACTTCATATTTTATATTTTATATTTTATAATATTTATAATTGTATTGCTCTGTTTTTATCTAATTCTTTTTTAACTGTTTTATATTTTATGTGAGCTGCCCTGAGCCTGCCTTAGCAGGGAGGGTGGGATATAAATTAGATGAATGAATGAATGAATGAATGAATGAATGAATGAATGAATGAATACAATATATAGCTGGGTCCAATGAGGAAAAATGCTAGTTAAAAAAGGCACATTGATAAATTAGAACTGACCTGGGAAAAACAACTGTATATTAGAATAATAATATTTAAAATATACGTTAAGATTCTCAAATTCCAGCAGCAAAAAATAAGTACCTAGGTACTTAGAGATAACAAAGACACCCCCCAACCTGAAGGGCAAGAATCTATGCTATTAGTATATATTTACAATATCAACATTAATACAAATTAGTTTTGGGGGTGGAAATTAGCATCAAGTGCCCTCCAATTTACAGCAACTCTGCAGGGTTTTCAAGGCAAGAGATGTTCAGAGGTGATTTGCCATTGTCTGCCTCTGCATAGTAACCCAGGTCTTCCTTGCTGATCTCCCATCCAGCTAGTAACCAGGGCTAACCCTGCCTAGCTTCCACAACCATGCCAGCCTGGGCCATCCAGTTTAGGACAGGTTAGCCTTAGGCTGTGTGAATAGCTCACGACTTCCAATGGCCAGCTGTAACTGAACTCAGGAAAATTTGCTTCCTGGGTTTAAAAGAAATGTAACTATTCTTATAAGAACTAATTGTTATAAACTGGCCATCAGTATGTATTTAAATGGAAAGGGGAAGATGCTCTAGTGTTAACCATTAACTTAAGAATATTATCAACTGTGAGAAAACTTATTTACAAGACAGAGTAGCAAATGTTTATGGAGGATCTCTTTTGAGTTTTATTAAAACCTTAAAATCAAACTGTTACTTTATTTCAACAGTGGGAGGGGGCTTCTAGTGTCCTGGCCCCACTGTTGGACCTCCTGATGGCACCTGGTATTTTTGGCCACTGTGTGACAGTGTTGGACTGGATGGGCCATTGGCTTGATCCAACATTGGCTTCTCTTATGTTCTTATAACATTTTGCCCCTCCTCAGGGCTATGAATATTTTAAATTAAAAAACATTAAATAAAAATCATATATTAGATGCAGAAATCTGTCAGTGCAAGGACTGCAGATCTTTGTCTCTTTCATCTCCCTACAGGAAGCCTTCTGAGCTGGGTTGGGGACTGCGTAGAGGAGGGGGCAAAAATGCTTCCTCTTTAGCAATCACAGCTCTGCTGGTACCTTCCACTAAGGGCTTCCTGTTCCCTTCAGTGGCACAGTGTTATAAGGTGCATTCTGTCATATAGGCCACTGCTAGAATTCAAGGCAGTATTTAACATAAGAACATAAGAGAAGCCAATGTTGAATCAGGCCAATGGCCCATCTAGTCCAACACTCTGTCACACAGTGGCCAAAAATACCAAGTGCCATTAGGAGGTCCAGCAGTGGAGCCAGGACACTAGAAGCCCTCCCACTGCTGCCCCCCACCCCCAGCACCAAGACATGATTTCAGACATGATTAGACCCAAAATACCCAAGAATTATGGACAGGAAGTTATCCTGGCTCAGCTAAGAAGAACTGGACATGAAGTCTATGGCCATCACTGACTGATGGGGTCTATGCCTTGTTGGGCTCAAGTGTCCATGTTTTTTAAATGCATGCTGGATTCTTCTGTAATCCCAGGCATCTGGACTGAACCATACCTAGCTTTGTTTCTGAATGAAGTCTATCTCTTCATTTAGCAGCATACACTACTTCTCCAGAAGGTTCAAAGCAGTTTACATAATAACAATAAAATTAAAATTAGTGAGCTAATAACAGCACCAGGCATTTAAAACAAGTAGGAGCCTACCAGGAATTGCTGGGGAGTGTGGAGCAGGAAGGGGAACAATTTAGGAATCCAGTCCAACCCCTAAAAATGTCCTCCATGATTCCCTATCCCCAGGCTACCATCAAGCTCTGTGTGTGTGTGGGAGGGGATTTTTGTTTGTTTGATTTACAGAATCATATTCTTCTGCTTACCTGGGGAGTCCTTTTTTTTTTTTTTTTTTGCAAAAACCCTCCTAAAAAGGTGTCAGAAAATATGCATTTGATGTTTCTCACTGAATCCATTGTTGTATGTTCCCTACCCCGCTATGCGCTTGCGTAGGTATGCAGGCAGAAACGTGGGAGCTTCTTCCCTGCCGCTTTTCCTTATCACGGTGGCCTTGAATGTAGGCTTTGGACTATTCTTGTTTCGCTGAGAATTTTCCAGTCCTGGGAAGGCAAGGGGAGGGGGGGAGTAGTCTCCCGCTCATCAAGTATTTCTCCCGCCGGGAGTTCCCGCGCGAGTGCTCAAGTTTTATTTGCTAGGCGCTTCATTGCATCACACTATAAGTCAGCTTGCTTTGCTTTGGTCCCCATTCCTGACAATGACCTCCTACTGTGGGTTTATAGCAAGATAATCCAATAAACCTTTCTTTGTGCAAGAATGACTGGATCTACTTGATTTTAACCTGACAGAAATTGTCAGGAATCTCATCATTCCCACTACCGTCAGTTTCCGCCGTCTACCACGATGAGCGGAGCGGGTACGGGAGCTACGGGCGCAGCCCCAGCGACTACTCCTTCGGGCGCAGCAGCAGCGGCGACTGCTCAAGGGGCCACGGGTGCAGCCGCGGCGACGTCCACTCCAGGGGCCACAGGTGCAGCGGCGGCGGCCGCTACGTCAGGAGCCACGGTTCCTGTTACCACTGTGGCGGCTGCTGTAGTCACCCTCCCGACCACCACTGTTGTTCCAGTGACTACTACTACGGTTTTGGTCGCACCAACATCACAATCGGGAGCCGGATTAGTGACCCCACCATTAATCAGCACATTGGGGGTTCAGTACACTCTCCCTGTCTACAGCCCGGCTGGGCAACTACCGAGTCAGGGAGGAGCGATTCCCCGAACCTATGTGCCAGGAGTCCCAACACCATGGGATAAAGGGGTGACCTATCGTAGGTCACGCGATTGGACTAAGAACCTGTTGGATACGACTCAGTCGACCTGGACCATGCCGGGAAGCCAAAGCCGCGACAGTTTGTTGGATCCCCGAGGCAGTTTTGGACTTCCCCAAGGGAGGATACCTCGAGGCTCTCCTAGAACTGGGTCTGGGCCAGACACCGACGCTCGTGTGGACTCTATCCAAGAGGATACCCGACGGCTGGTAAGGGACATGAGCAAGCTAATGCAATCCCTACCCCAGATGATGGACCAAGCCATTCGGGCTCATCCGCTGACACAGCCTAGACCGGCACCAGCCCCGGCACCACCGCTGATACCGGGTCGTCCACCTCCTGCTCCTCCGGGCCCGAGACCGGGCCAACCAGCACCTCCGGGTCCAGGGCCGGGCCAGCCAGCACCAGCACCTCCTCCACCGGTCGTTCCAGCACCAGGACCAGGGCCAGGCCAACCAGGGCCGCTCCAGCCGCCAGCTGTGCCTCCGCCTCAACTCCCTGCCCCAGCACCTCTCATGCAGCCGATCCCGGTTGTGGCGCCGGCCCCCCAGTGATCCGTCCTAAGGACATGCTTGAAATCACATTTGATGGAGATCCAGAGACTGTGTCCTTTTTCATATTGCAAGTCGGAAAATTTGTGCAAAGATGGGGCTATGTTTTCCCAGATGAAGAACAACAGGTGGAGTTTATCGCATCCCGATTCCGAGGGAGCGCTACCAGCTGGTATGTAGCACTTCATGATCTGGAGGCTGCGGAGTTGGGGAATGTAGATGACTTCATGTGGGCTCTGAGAAACCGTTTCGAGGACCCGGGGCGGCCGAAAAGCCGAAGCCTTCCTTCGTACCTTCAGACAAGGCAAGCTCTCAGTGCGAGAGTACTCAAGGGAGTTTCAAAGGCATGCTGTGAAAATTCGGGACTGGACGGATGCGGTCTTGGCCCAACAATATCGAATGGGTCTAGCTGTGGATATCCGCAATAACATCCTCAGCTCTCAGCAACCCCGCACCCTCCAAGGTTGGATGGAGGAAGCCGAGAAGGCCGAGAGCCGCCTACGCATGATGAAACTGGATTTATCGTTCGGTAACAACCGCCCGAGTTCGGCGGCGGGCCAAGCCAGACCTAAACCGGTATCCACCCCAAGTGGAATGAGAGATCAACGTATGAGGCAGGGGCTCTGCCTGCGGTGTGGGGAGAAAGGGCACTTTGCCGCAGCCTGCCCGAAAGGAGACCCCAACCGGGGGCTACCACATGACGAGCCCAGAAGGTGGAGTCCCAACCCAAAGAAAGGCACCGCAAAGCCACGCAATACACGGGCTCTTTTCGCGGGTCCTGACCAAGTGGATACCTTGTTGCTGGAGGAAGAGAATGAAATGCAGGGAAATGAAATGGTCCTGTTTGTGAATGGCGCTACACAACAGGACCCAACACCTGAGGCGCCTAAACTGGTGAGCAATTACCCCTCTCTCTTCTTTGTGACTGTCCTAGTAATGAACCCAGCAATGATGACCCACATTCGGGTTCGAGCCCTCATTGACTCTGGGTGTGGGAGGGACCTTATAAACCCGTCTATTGTTGTGGGGCTGGAGGCAGCCGTGGTCCATTTGAAAGACCCAATAACTTTCACACAAATGGATGGGTCTCCAATGAAAGAACCATGCCGATTTGAGACTGTTCCTTTAAGAATAGGCATTGGTGACCACTGGGAGCTACGTTCGTTTGTGATAGCTCCTCAAGCCCAATTTCCCTTAGTGTTGGGCAGCCCTTGGTTACATGGACATAACCCTTACATTCTATGGGAGGAAGGGAATGTTCAATTTATCTCACCGAAATGTAATGAACACAAATGGGACCCAGGGTGGGGAAACCCTCCCTGCAATGAACCTCCGCGTGCTTGTTTGGCAATGGAGGACCTTAACCGCATCCCTGAGGATTACCACTATTTGACTAGGGTTTTTGAGGAGGAGGAGGCTGATGAACTACCCCCCACCGTAACTCTGACTGCGCTATTGAAATCCTTCCGGGACAGAAATTGCCAAAAGGGAAAATTTATGCCATGAGTCCCAGTGAGAAGGAAGAACTGCGCCGCTTTATTGATAAAAACCTGGCTCGTGGATTTATTAGGCCAGCTTCATCCCCTTTCGCAGCACCCGTGTTGTTTTGTAAAAAAAAAGATGGGGGGCTCAGACTATGCACGGATTACCGGGGACTTAACGCAGTGTCTGCAACCAATGCCTACCCGATGCCTCTTATCAAAGACTTATTGGCAGAGGTGGCAAAAGGGAAAGTGTTTTCTAAACTGGATTTGAGAGATGCCTATTTTCGAGTTCGCATCAGAGAGGGGGATGAATACAAGACCGCATTTAACACCCCGCTGGGGCAATTTGAATATCGGGTTATGCCGTTCGGTTTGCAGGGGGCACCCGGGGTCTTCATGAACTTAATCAATGAGGTCCTACACCCCTACTTGTTCAAGGGGGTGGTCGTTTACTTGGATGATATCTTGGTCTATACCCCAGACCTACAATCTCACACCATTCTCATGCGAAAAGTGTTGGAAAGGCTATTGGATCACAAACTGTTTGTTAAACTTTCGAAATGTGAATTTCACCGGGAGTGTATTGATTTTCTGGGGTACCGCATATCCTCTGAGGGGTTGGAAATGGACCCAAAGAAGGTCCAGGATGTGGTAATGTGGGAGCCCCCCAAAACCAGACGACAGCTTCAGAGTTTTCTCGGTTTCGCCAACTTTTACCGGCAATTCCTGCCCCACTTTGCCCAAGTTGCCCTTCCCCTCACTGAACTTCTAAAGACTAAGGGGAAGGGATCCAAGGCTTCAGTGCCAGGGGCCCCTTTGAACTGGACCCCGCAGTGTCAGGACGCGTTTGAACAATTAAAACGTCTGTTCACGTCTGAGCCGATTTTAGCACACCCCGATGAGACAAAAAAAATTGTGGTCCAAGTAGACGCATCGGATACTGCTATGGGTGGGGTGATTTTGCAAGAGAACGCTCAGGGACAACTACAACCTCTAGCTTATGTATCAAGAAAATTCAATGATACCGAAAGATTCTGGCCCATTTGGGACAAGGAAGCTGCGTCTATACGTTTAGCATTGATCACTTGGAGACACTGGTTAGAGGGGTCCCAAGTACCTTTTGAGATATGGACTGATCACAAAAACCTTGAGGTACTGCGAAAACCCCGTAATCTAAATGCTAAACAGTTCAGGTGGGCTGAGTTTTTCTCCAAATTCCAATTCACTCTCCACCATTTCCCAGGGAAGGCTAATCATTTGGCAGATGCTCTTTCCCGTCTTCCCCAACATTTCTGTAAGAGGGTGGAAGTACAAGAGTCTATGTTCACCCCAGAACAACTGGTTGGTGCGGTTGTCACCCGTAAAGCCAAACTAACATCAAAGAACCCCATCCAGACATTCCCCTGGGAAAAACAATTTCTCACCGACATCACCCCACAAGAAGTAAGTGAATTACAAGTCAGGGATGATGTGAGATGTGATCCAAATGGTTGCTGGTTTAAGGGAAATAAAATGTTTGTTCCAGAAGCTACTCGATCCCAAATGTTGCAAACAGTTCATGACTCAAAGTCTGCGGGGCATTTTGGATATGTGAAATCATTGAGACTTCTGCAACGTGGGTTTTGGTGGCCCCGAATGAAACAGGATTTATCGCTCTACATACAATCATGCACAACGTGCAACCGTTGTAAAGCCAGGCCAGGGAAACCACCAGGTCTCTTACAGCCTCTACCCACTCCAAGCCGGCCCTGGGAAGTAATTTCGATGGACTTTATTACTGATCTCCCCCCCTCTAGACATATGACGGTCATTTGGGTGGTAGTGGACTTGTTCTCAAAACAAGCTCACTTTATACCGTTCCCAGGTTTGCCAACCGCCAAGGCTTTGGCCAAAGCATTTCTTCAACACATTGCCAGGCTACATACATTGCCACTCAAAATAATATCCGATAGGGGAAGTCAGTTTGTTTCTAAATTGTGGTCAGAGCTAATGACCCTAATGGGTATTGAACGGGCTCTTAGTACTGCCTATCACCCCGAAACCGATGGGCAAACGGAGAGAGTAAACCAGACATTAGAACAATATCTGAGATGTTTTTCTAATTATCAACAAGACAATTGGGTTGATTTACTGCCATTAGCGGAGTTTGCATACAACAATTCATGGCACGCTTCAACAAAGATGTCTCCATTCAAAGCTGCCATGGGTTATGACAGCCCCCTCTCCCTTTCTTGAAACCTGGTGAAAACGTGGGGAAAGCTTCAGCATGGTGTAAAACTTTCCGCGATTCTTGGCCCCTAATTGTTGAGACTTTGAATGAAGCCAAGTCACAGTATAAAAAGCAAGCAGATAAAAAAAGGGCCGGGGGATGGATTCTGAAACCAGGGGACTCTGTCTATCTGTCAACAAAGAATCTAAAGCTGGCGCAGCAGTCCAAAAACTGGCTTGGAAATATATTGGTCCTTTCAAGGTGCTAAGATGTATAAATCCAGTGACTGTACAGCTAGATCTGCCAAAATCTCTTAAAGCAATACATCCAATTTTCCATTACAGCCTCCTCAAACCGGCGTTACCCCCGACTAAATGGCAACCTGCAATGTCGGAGCCTCCCCCGCCTCTGATGGTCGACGATGAGGAACACTATGAAATTGCGGAAATTCTAGACTCTAAGATGTTACGTGGACAACTCCTGTACCTGGTCCAATGGGTACACTTTGGGCCCCAGCATAGGGAATGGGTGAAAGTTTCAGATATCAAAGCACCTGACCATTTGAGACGCTTTCACATTCGATACCCTAACAAACCTGGGGGCCCGCGTTCTCTCCTTCCTGAGTGGTGGGTGGGTGGTATTTTGGGAAGGGCAGAATGTCAGAAAATATGCATTTGATGTTTCTCACTGAATCCATTGTTGTATGTTCCCTACCCCGCTATGCGCTTGCGTAGGTATGCAGGCAGAAACGTGGGAGCTTCTTCCCTGCCGCTTTTCCTTATCACGGTGGCCTTGAATGTAGGCTTTGGACTATTCTTGTTTCGCTGAGAATTTTCCAGTCCTGGGAAGGCAAGGGGAGGGGGGAGTAGTCTCCCGCTCATCAAGTATTTCTCCCGCCCATCAAGTATTTCTCCCGCCGGGAGTTCCCGCGCGAGTGCTCAAGTTTTATTTGCTAGGCGCTTCATTGCATCACACTATAAGTCAGCTTGCTTTGCTTTGGTCCCCATTCCTGACAATGACCTCCTACTGTGGGTTTATAGCAAGATAATCCAATAAACCTTTCTTTGTGCAAGAATGACTGGATCTACTTGATTTTAACCTGACAAAAGGAGAGGAATTTATTCTTTTTATATATAGAAAAAGGTAGGGTATATAGAGGGACTAAGAAAAGGGCAGAGTGAGTATCCTGTTAATGGGGGTTAGATTAAGTTAGTATAGATACATTTTTTGACGGTCACCGTGGTCGAAGAGTCTTCTTTTTAAATTAACAAAAATCCAAAATAGCTCTGTTAATCAGGTTAATAGTGTCCTTTGGGGTTAATTATTAATCAACTCCTTTCAGACGTCTCACGAACAGTCATTTCTTTGGTTGTCTTCCTTTGGTGTCTCTCAGGTTATACGATGGGCTCTCTTTAGCTTTCCCACCTCCCGCACCGGCACCTCCCTCCTCTGGACCGCTGTCATCTTCGCTACTTGTCCAAGTTGCGAGAGCTGCATCTTCCTCTGAGCTGGCGTGCCTCTTCAGGAACTCTTGTGCTTTGAAGATAGAGTCAATCTTTTCTCTTTTATCCTTGTACTTAAACACTAGGCCTTCCGGGAACGACCATCTGTACGTGATCTGGTGCTTTTGTAGAAAATTGGTCAATCCTTTATATGCTTTCCTCTTCATCCGAATTTCATATGGCACATCCTTCAGAATTCTGATAGTCTGTTCTCCAATTTTCAAGGGCACCGCTGAAACTGCACGCAAGATTTGATCTCTAGTATTCTGTTTAACAAACTTGACCACCACTTCTGCTGGCAGGTTATTTTTCTTTGTAAAGGTGGAATAGGCCCTATAGACCTTATCCATCTCTTCTTTTATTTCACGCTGATCCCTGCCAGTTACTGGTGCCAAGGCGTTTGCTAGTGTAGATCTGAGATCTTCATTATCTTCTTCTTTAATGCCCTGAAAACGAAGCATCAGATTCGATTTCTCCACTTGAAGCATCAAAATTCTTTTTTCTTGCACATCTTGATGTTTTTCTAGTTTGTTGACCCTTTTCTTAACTTTTCCGATGTCTTCCGTCGAGACCAAGCATTTTTGCGCAATATCCTCCATCTTCTTAGACGTTTCTGTCAGTTGCTTTTGTTGACTGCTGAGGACACCTTCCATACTAGTTAAAGTTTCACTGATTTTCTGTATTTGAACCAGCAGAGGGTGCAGTAACTCGCTTGTCTGTTGACTAACAGCAGGTTCTGGGGGGATTACCCGGGCCGGAAGTCCCGCCTCCCTTCTTTTCCGGTTTAAAAGGGACCTTCTTCATGGCCGACATCTGTTTTATTTGTTTACTTTTTAAAAGTTCGTGACACGTCCCTCAGGAGACCCGCTTACACTCAAGCTTCAGTAGCACCCCAAAGGTATTTTCATCAACCCTTCTTTCCTTATAGTCCCCTTCGCTTTCTTTTAAAAGTCCCGCTTCTCACTGGGGGGGATTCCCCTCCTCCCAAACGCTCATTCGCTCAAGGGGAAAGGATTCGGGTTTTCGCTTAAAAGTAAGACCTTCGACTCACGGTTCACCGTCGATTCTTCTTTTGCTTTAGTTCATATCGCTGTTCCTCACTCCTGGAAATCGGTGGCGCTGCTAAGTCCCATTACGGGCACAACGCAGCGGGGCCGATTGGGGCGGGGAGAAAGCCTCAATTTCCCGGCTGTCTGCCGGCAAAGAGGCTACTCCCCAAGCGCCCCCGGTTCGGAGCCTTAACCTAAGGCTCACTAGGGTCTTTCGCATAAGCGAAGACCCCCCCTGACTGCGTGTGGGCTAGCCGCCTCCGGGATCGTCCCGAGACGCGGCCGCCATTCGCAACGCCGAAACCGAAACCCCTTACCTGGGGAGTCCTCAGCGTAGCTAGGCACACCTAGTGGTATGGGTTTTTTGGCTGGTGTCACTCATATAGGGGCCAACCAGTTTACTGTAAAATATAGCAAGTGAGAACCTACGAGGAATAAGCTGTGAAGTAGGACACAATAGAAATGATAACAATGTTAATATATTGGACAAATACAGTGTGTGCAGTACATGAATGTAATCATTGCACAATAAAGCACAGTAATTCTAAATACGAATCTTTTGATACACAGTGAAATTCTCTTTCCAAAATCGTTCTTTCCAAGAAAGAATCTGGATAGTAAAGACTTCGTTTCGATAGTCTTCCTTAAGAAAATTACTGTTATAAATATTTCAAAGGCATAAGGTTCCAGAAAACTGTATAGCTTCAAACTGCTAATGTAGAAGGAACTGCCCTTCCAGGGTATTCAAAGAGGCTTGTAGTAACAGGTATATTTCTAGAGGCTAGACCAGCTCAGCATTAATACAGAGTGGTTTCTAAAAAGTGTTATTGGTGGCCCATCAATAGAAATACAACTACAAGCCTTTTTGAATACTCCTGGAAGGGCAGTTCCTTCTACATTAGTAGTCTGAAGCTATACAGTTTTCTGGAACCTTATGCCTTTGAAATATTTATAGTAGTAATTTTCTTGAGGACAACTATTGAAATAAAATCTTCAATATCTGGATTCTTTGTTGGAAAGAACTATTTTGGAAAGAGAAAGAAAGTTGATTCTGTATATCTGCTACTCCTCCACATGCAACTGTCGGTGTGACCTTGTGTCAGTCATAAGTTCTTCAGAACTGTTCTCTCAAGGGAGAGCTCTCTCAGCCCCACCTACCTCACAGGGTGTTTGTTGTGGGGAGAGGAAGGGAAGGTGATTGTAAGCTGCTCTGAGACTCCTTTGGGTAATGAATGGCATGATATAAATCCAATCTCCTCCTCCTCCTCTTCTTATTCTTCCTCCTCCTCCTGTTCTTTCTTCTAGAAGCTTGTCTTTTCCTCAAAGGCTCTAGCCACTTTATTCCTGGAATGACTTTAAGATTTTTGTTTGATAGTTCACAGTACATAATTATTATGCAATTTATAGCTGTATAGATTAGCAGTTAGAGGAGAGGAAGCATATTTTAGGAGCACTTTGATTAGCACAACTAATATTAAAATATTTTCTTTGTTACAGCCTTACAGTGTGTTTGCCTTGTTTGTGCAAAAGAGAACTTTACGTGTACAACAGATGGGCTCTGCATTACTTCAGTGACACGAAATGGAGATAAAATTATACGCAATAGCATGTGCATAGCAGAAATCGATCTCATTCCCAGAGACAGGCCATTTATTTGTGCTCCATCATCAGCTGAAGGAATTACTACTGTGCCTCATTGCTGTGACAAAGATTTCTGCAATAGAATAGACCTTCCAATTCCAACACCAGGTAAAAAAGTCTCTGTGTGTGTTTGGTAGGTTTTTCTAAAATGTACAGTGTAAAATATATGAGAGAAAATAATATTCAGATAAAATGAGCACAGAAAGTGGAGTAGCCCAAGCATTTTGAGGCATGTCTACACAAGACCCAGCATGGGCGGGGTGGTTGGAGTCCAGGACTTAGGACATGGGAGACCCAGGTTCAGAGCTCCCCTCTGCCGTGGAGGCTCATTGGGTGCCCTTGGCCCAGTCACATATGCTCAGCTGAACCCATTTCACAGAGTTGGTGTGAAGGTAACATGTAGGGGAGGAGCATGACGTAAGCTGCTTTGTGTTCCCATTGAGGGGGAGAAGATGGGGTATAAGTGAAGTAAAATAAAATAAATCAAAATAAATGAAAACTTCTTGCCTTTATTCACTTTCTAGCACAAAACAAGAAGGGCAGGAGGCACTGTCTTTAAAACAGTTCAGTTTCCTTCCTCCAACGAGCTGTGTCATTCACAAAGAGTATACGGCTCTCTCTGTCCCCTCTTTTTGATCAGTGGGCTCCTACCTGGCTGTATGGGATCAAGAGTCAGTTCGGTGTAGTGGTTAGGAGTGTGGACTCTAATCTGGGAGAACCAGGTTTGATTCATCTCTCCTCCACATGCTGCTGGTGTGACCTTGGGTCAGTTACAAGTCCTTTCAGAGCTGTTCTCTCAAAGGCAGTTCTCAAAAGAGCTCTCTCAGCCCCAACTACCTCACAAGGTGTCTGTTGCGGGGAGGGGAAAGGAAAGGAAATTGTAAGCCGCTCTGAGACTCCCTAAGGTAGTGAAGGGTTAGGGTATAAATCCAGTCTCTTCTTCTTCATTGTTTGGCCCATGAGGATTGACGGGGCCAAGTCTGGTGCAGTTTCATGCCATCATGCAAACAATAAAATACTTCATAACATTTAATTTGACAGGTGATTTTCTCTGCCCCTTTTATGTCTTATCTTCCTTCCTTCTACCCACTTCTAGGTCCTGCACCAGGAAAGCTTGCTTCTAATTTAGGACCAGTGGAACTGGCTGCTGTTATTGCTGGACCAGTCTGTTTTGTTTGCATTTCACTCATGTTGATTCTGTATATCTGCCATAATCGGGCTGTTATACACCACCGTGTTCCAAGTGAAGAAGATCCTTCCATGGATCGCCCCTTCATATCCGAGGGCACCACTTTAAAAGATTTAATTTATGATATGACTACTTCAGGCTCTGGTTCAGGTAATGTAGTTTTTTTTTTTAATGTATGCCGGTAAATTTCTTTATTTAAAAGGCAGTGTGATTAATAGCAATGCACTAATACAACTGCTTGCTAAATAAAAGGGAAAAATCGGATCTTTGTAGGAATAATAATTAGGACTTCCGTCATTGTGAAGTTGTGGTTGTAGCTAGAGGCAGCATTTCTTTGTGGTACAATAGGTAGTGTGATATTAAGAAACATACATCTTGTTTATAGATGTATTTGATTTTAAATGTAAACATTTTCATGGAAGAAGGAAATCTGTCTCTGGATTTTAAATGAAGTAAAATAGTTAAACAAAATTTGAGTCTAGTGGCACTTTTAAGACCAACAAGCTTATACCCAGAGGAAAACTTCGTTGGTCTTAAAGGTGCCACTGGACTCAAACTTCATTTTTGCTGTTTCAGACCAATACAGCTACCCACCTGAATCTAAAATAATCAAAGATAGTCTGGAATTTAACTTTGGTGGCTGTCCCAAATCCATCCCCCTGCCTTCAGGTTAAGGTATGAAAGAGCTGGTGCCGCTGTCATATACAGGGCTGCTTATTCTGGATGTTTGCACGCTCCCACTGACAGGCTTCGTATACATATTAAAAAAAAGAGGCAGGAGACTCCCTGGAAAAGTGGACCAGTTACCATCATCTTGGAACTGCCAATAAAGAGTGGAACCTCTTCAGCAATGCTCTGCCTGTTGCCCCAGTCCTGGAATTGTGGATTTTGGAAATATCTCCAACAACAGGATATTGTTTCCACTTGTTGATCTATTGGCAGAGATTACAAAGACCATATATGTAAATATAATTGACGCCAGATCTCGTTTGGAAGTTAGATTCCAGGGTCTGATGAAGTTGGTAGCCTCAATGTACCTCTGGCACTGCAGAGCACCTGTCTGCTCAACACTGTTCTGAAGAGGGAAGTGACTAGAAAGCCAGCAGAAACATTTGGAACTTTTTTAAATTGAAAGTTTGCCAAACAAGTGCAAATCCATTATGTGATCTATATCGTGGCTTAACTTAGATTACAAAATCTTGGTGATAATATTAGCATAAAATTATATAATGCAGAATGATATTTGCATTGACCAGTTTAATTTTATGAAGCATAGGAGAGGGTTCAGTAGCAGTCTAAAACATCAGGATAAACAAAGGCATTAAACCTATAATAGAACGGAAGGGCAGATAAAGACCGAATTTCATGGGAGGGGAGGGATGTTAGAAAAACATACCTTGAAGCATAAGAAAAATTTTTGGCCCTGAAACATTATCACATCCCCCACACTGCCTCATGAATTGACTGAAAAGGAGAGAGGGAGTTGTGTATTAACTGTGTCTTAATGGCATTTAACTCTGCAACTCTGGATGACCTCTTTCAGTGGCTTCATGTCGAATTTAAAAGGCAAGGGGTCAGGAACCACAGACTACTACAGAGCCAAGTAAGACTCCCCTGGTACCTCCTTCTGGAACCAGTCAGCCAGATTGGATAGGAACTGCTGGAGTGTTCTAGCAATTCCTGTTCTAGCAAATGCTCCATAAGCTTACCATGGTTGGCCATGCTCCCTCTAAACTGGAGTCCTGTGAGCAAAACTTCTACTCTGTGAGCTACTGGCATTAAAGCTGTGAGCAAGTAATTTGCATAAATTAGTTTGTTCTGGAGCCATCCTTCCAGAGCTAAGACAAAAATGTGTGAGCCAGAGGCTAAAGAACTGTGAGCTAGCTCACACTAACTCAGCTTAGAGCGAACACTGAGGTGGTAGTATCAAAGGCTGTTAAAAAGTACAGGTGAATCAACAGGGATACATTCTCCCATCACTCACCCCATTGATTGTCCCAGTGATGCTTTTTCTCCGGGTGACCAACACTGTATCTGTTTCTAAACCAGACCTGAAGCTGGATTGAACTAGATCTCAAAAATTAGTCTCTTCCAAGATTAAACAGCTTCTAACCCCTCAAAAACTTTGCCCCAGAAGGAGATCTGGTCTGTAGTTCCTGGTTTAAAAGGGTTTTTTTGATGATCCAGAAACATATGAATTGGAAATTTGTGATGCCTTAAATATAACAGAATCTGATTTAGCATATTTATTTTGACCTTTATTTAATAAACAAAAATGTAAAAGTACCCCATGTTAACTTTATGTCCCAATAGCAGCAGATGTGTGAGCTGAAATATTTGATGAGGAAAAAATGTGGTTTAAATGTTACTCAAAGCTTTACATTGAAATTATTTCTATTGGAAGAACTATGCATGATATTCTGTAGTCCTAGTTGTCCACGCCGCTATTTCAGAGCCAGTTTGGTGCAGTGGTTAAGAGCGGTGGACTCTACTCTGGAGAACCTGGTTTGATTCCCCACTCCTCCACAGGTAGCCAGCTGGGTGACCTTGGGCCAGTCACAGTTCTCTCAGAGCTCTCTCAGCCCCACCGACCTCACAGGGTGTCTTTTGTGGGGAGAGGAAAGGAAAGAGATAGTTAGCTGCTCTGAGACGCTGAGTGATGGGCAGGGTATAAATTAAACTCTTCTTCATCTTCTTCTTCAACTTGCTTTCTGTGGCGTCACTTGTATTACATTAAATTGTGCATCTTGTATTGAAGAAGGCTGAAAAAAGCACATTCAAAATTAGAATGCATTTATATTAAAATCCCTCTTTTTTTCTGTTAAAGTAACTCATAAGGTAAATGGACAAATCAGTTGGATTAGTGTAACTAGACTGGACATGGATATTTTGATTAAATATGGAAGAGATGTCTCCCTTTTGTTGTTTTTTGAAATAAATAGCGTAACCACCCACATGTGGGAATATTTGTGTGGGTAATATTATACAGTGTAAAGACCAGTAAGATTCCACTTTCTATATCATTTGGGATGGATTGTGTCATTTTTCTGCTGGTGGAAGCATTTTGTTTCAGGGATTAGGATTTTATATTGAGAAAAATTCCCGGGGAATAGGTGCTGCAGTGAGGTGGGAGATCAGACAAATCCCTCCTCGGCCTCATGTCAGAAGAAGGGTACCAAAATCCACCTGACTCTTTGTGGAATGACAGAGGAGTTTAGAATCACAAGCCTTTTTATCAATCACTCAAGCGTGACATTTCCTTGCCATTAGTTACAAAACGGTTCTTAATTTTACAGGTTTACCATTACTTGTCCAAAGGACAATTGCAAGAACAATTGTGCTGCAAGAAAGTATTGGGAAAGGTCGCTTCGGAGAAGTCTGGCGGGGGAAATGGAGAGGAGAAGAAGTTGCAGTGAAGATCTTCTCGTCAAGAGAAGAACGTTCCTGGTTTCGTGAGGCAGAAATCTATCAGACTGTTATGCTACGTCACGAAAATATTCTTGGGTTTATAGCTGCAGACAATAAAGGTTAGGAAGATTCCTGATTTTCTTGGCTTGTAAAATTCATGATGCCATCCAGGTAGCAGTTTTTTCATATCTTAAGTGAGAAATGGAGAGCATTGGCACAGTTCCAGATAAAGTGCTATAAGAATAAGCCCTGAATTTCTCAGAATGGAAGAGAACTGCGGGGAAAATTCGAATACTTGTAATGAAAAATAAATTCCTCTCTCATGTGTAAAATGCTACTAGTGGCTTGTAAGTCAAGTAATGGCTGATCAAAGAATATTTCTCTGGCTTCCAAGCATTCTGGTCTCAAAAGCATATAATCTGCATCTTCAGTACTGCATCTGTTGGCTGTGTAAATCTGATTTACATCAATGGAATTTAAGCAGCTTAACAGTGTGTAGGACTGCAGCCGTTGCCATTTCTTGTTCCAAGTAGATGTACCGTACTTTCTATTCATTGTCGAATGACATACTGACCAGATATGAATTGTTGGGATTTTGGTTTGTTTTTTTAAAAAAACTATATTTCTGTTTTTCAGACAATGGTACATGGACACAGCTGTGGCTAGTGTCAGATTACCACGAGCATGGATCTCTCTTTGATTACCTGAACAGGTACACGGTTACTGTGGAAGGCATGATAAAATTAGCTTTGTCTACTGCCAGTGGACTCGCACATCTTCACATGGAAATTGTTGGCACTCAAGGTAACTCGCCCCATGGAGTCTGCAGCCTGGAATATAGATTAATAGTTAATGGAAAGGCTTAGAAGGAAAAACATTATATGAAGTTCAGATTTTGCTCTCAAAGAATATCCATTCCGGTAAAGTACATTTATCAATCAATAAGTCTGTTCAGTTTCAATTATAATGTGTTGCATATATTCCCATTTCTCTTCCCCTCTTAACTCTTTGCTTAAAACAATTTTGGTCAGTTTCCCTTTTGGTTTCATTTTTAATTTGAACAAAACAAAAAACACCTAACTTCTGCTTGGCTAATTTCAGTCATAGATTATTTTTTTCTGTGGACCATAAGAAATCATACCACATCAAATGCGTGTACTTCCTGAGCTCATCTTAGATTTCTGTAAGTGGTCTCTGAACAGCAGCAGAGGAATTGGTCGTTTTAGTAAATCCTGCTCCATAGTCGTGTGGATAAACTTCCAGTCACTCAGCTGTGATTGCTTCCAAGTGGGTACTTTAACTAATACTAAGATTGGCAGTGAGGTGGTATGAGTCAGAAGTGCTCTTTCCTCAACAGCCAGTTCATCTGCCCTTTTTGTCTAGTTGTGGGATGCCACTGTGGTGTAGTGGTTAGATTGTTGGAATACAACTGAGAGACCTGGATTCAGATCCTCACTCAGGTTGCAGGCCGATAGTGGGCCAGTCATGCTGTCTCTGCCTGATCTCCCTCAGGGCTGCCGGGTTGATACAAGGGAGGAGGGTGGAACTTTATGCTGGAAGGAGCTCGGTATAGGAAAGGTGGGATCTAAACAGGATAGACTTTTTGTCTACTGGAGTAGACAAGAGAGAAAGGTGGACAAAAGGAATGCTCAACACTAGAACGGGAGATGCCAGGACTGTGTAGCAGCCGTTCCCAGCATTTTTGGGATGGTGACCCACAATACCAAATTTACTTGGTATGGTAACCCATCCAAGGCTGGCCAAAGGTTTTTTGGTGCCATAGGCCACCAAATGAGAAGGGAGCACTTACTGGAGAAGACCCTGATGCTGGGAAAGACTGAAGGTCAAAGAAGAAGGGGGAGCAAAGGATGAGATGGTTAGACAGTGTCATCGATGCAACAAACATGAAATTAATCAAATTCTGAAGCATGACGGAAGACAGGAGGGCCTGGCGTGATGTGGTCCACGGGGTTGTGAAGAGTTGGACTCAACTGTGTGACTGAACAACAACAAAGGCAAACTATGACCTTGGCACCCATCTAGTCCGGCATTCCATTTTCTACTGTGGCTAAACCAAATGTTTCTGAGAAACCAACAAACATCACACAAAGGGCGCAGCTGTCCCACTATGAACCCCAGGCAGGCGGCATTCCAACATACACAGCCTTTGCATATGGAGGTTACATTCCAGCCTCTCACTGCCCTCTCCTTCTCCATTATTCCCTCTAATCCCCCCTAAGATTCTTATTCATTCCAGTGACTATCAGGACACATTTTGCTTGATCAGCATGTATATGCAGTGAAGAAAAAATGGAAGATACAGTATCCAGGTTTGGATCTTGGTTTCCAAGATACAAAAGAGAGCAGTGGAAAGGGCAAGGGTGGCCATTAGGGTTGCTGGCCCACGACTCACTTGCAGAGGCTTTGTGACCCACTTTTGGGTCCTGACCCACAGGTCGGGAAACACTGTTGTATAGTACTTCTCTGTGGATGCTCCAGTAACTAAAGATACTGTCCATCTCTTGATCTGTTCCTGGCAACCTTACATGGACTTCACTGAGTTCTGGGCAGTGTTCCCTCTAAGCTGAGTTAGTGTGAACTAGCTCACAGGTTTTTAGCCTCCAGCTCACACATCTTTGTCTTAGTTCAGGAAGGATGGCTCCAGAGCAAACTAATTTATGCAGCAGTCAAATTGCTTGCTCACAACTTTAATGCCAGTAGCTCACAAAGTAGAATTTTTGCTCACAGGACTCCACAGCTTAGAGGGAGCATTGGTCCTGGGTATAACTCATATAGCAATTGGAGCTCAACCTTGTATCAGTGCAGTGCATGAGGCCTTATTCTTTTATCTGAGACCGTCAGATCGATCTGGCTTCAGGATGAGAAAGCACAAGGCCTTTGTTTGTAGCAATATCAACAGTAGCAATAATTTGATGGCATTTTCCCAAAGGATTTAAAGAGCTTTGCTTCGCAATACCTTGGTAATTTAGGGTTTTTTTATGTTGTAGAGTTTATTTCGGGTGTTCGTCGTTCAACTCTATGATAGCCTTTGCAGGTTTCAAACAATGCCCACAGAATTGGGAATACAGTTACGCAAAGTGCTTAATTTAACACCAGAAACAAGCCCAAATTCAACACTGAATTTGAATTTCAGTGTGTAACCATGCAAGGCTTTTCTGTTTATAAAATATCATGTGTGTGTGTCTTGTTGCAGGGAAGCCAGCTATAGCTCACCGAGATTTGAAGTCAAAAAACATCTTAGTAAAGAAAAATGGAACGTGCTGTATTGCAGATTTAGGTCTGGCGGTAAGACATGATTCGGCTACAGACACAATAGATATTGCACCAAACCACAGAGTCGGAACAAAAAGGTAAGATCATTCTCTTTAAAAAAGAAAGAAAGGAAAAAAAAGAATATATTTATTTATTTTAAGAAGGCTGATTATCATGGCTCCAAAGTTAAAAGCAACTGTGCAGGAACCCTCCAGGGTTTGTGGAAACCAGACCTTTCCTGGGTTTCAAAGTGAAAATCCTAGATGGAAATCCCCATTTGGGTGTGAAGTCAACGGTTTCACATCCTAACCTCCTTGATGGGGTCCATTTGCTGCCAGGTAAAGGCCAGGGTGTGGCTGTAATAAATATCTTTTTATCTATCTTTCATGTCCTCTGCCTAGTATATTATCTTGAATGGGTGGGTAGCAGTGTTCCCTCTAAGATGAGTTAGTGTGAGCTAACTCAAGTTTTTTAGCCTCCAGCTCACACGTTTTTGTCTTGGCTTAGGAAGGATGGCTCCAGAGCAAACCAATTTATGCAGCGGCCAAATTGCCCACTCACAGCTTTAATGCCAGTAGGTCACAAAGCAGAATTTTTGCTCACAAGACTCCACAGCTGAGAGGGAGCATTGGTGGGTAGTGCCCTCCTTCTGAGAGAAGGCACTGACACTGAAGAAGTGTGCATACACATGAAAGTTTATACCCAGAAAAAAAAATTTTGGTCTTAGAGGTGCCTCTGGACTCAGACTTTGTTCCGCTGATTCAGACCAACATGGCTACCTACTGAGTCTACACTAAGGGTGTGCTTTGAAAAATACATTATCGGTATTTTGGGGGTATTTATTCAGCCGAATGCAGATTAGACAAGCTGATTTGGCTACCGATAAAGCTGGCCTGAATAAAAGCTGATATTATTCGGCTTTTATTCAGGCCAGCTATATCGTCAAGCTATACAGTCAAGTTACACCGCCACAGTGGCGCCACCATGGCTTGGAGAAGGCTTTGCTAGTATAGGCATGCCACCACGGTGCAACTCCATAAGTAAAGGGGAAGGCATTTTTAAACGCCTTCCCTTCACTTGCAAAGTCGTGTTGTGGTGGCACACCTCCACCAGTGAAGGGAGAAGACATTTAACTTCCCTTAACTCGTGGACTTGTGTCGTAGTGGTAGCACACTTCCACAAGTGAAGGGAGAAGGCATTTTACTTAACTCATGGAGGCATGCTGCGGCAGTGGCATGCCAATGCAAGTTAGAAGAAAGCATTTTGAAATGCTGAATAAATTCAGGTTTCCTGATTATTTACCCAAATCCCAATATCATACCAATATTGGTATTTGGGAATATTGGGAAATACTGATATTTCTCAGGTCCAATGGACCCGAATCCAAAAAAGTCATTTTTTTTTCATGCACACTCCTAATCTTCACTGACACAGGTGGTTGAAAAATGTCTGGGTCCTTGGAGAGACAAGGTGTCTGCATTCTCTGCAATTGTCTTAGTGTCTGAGGACAGGTGGCTGAGCTTATGACAGCTTTGTATAGGCCTTGTTCTCACAAACAGCAGATGAAGTAGAAAACCAGTCTTACCGCTTGAGAGTACAGGCGTGAGTTGCTGAGTTAGTATGAGCTAGCTTACAGCTTTTTAGCATCCGGCTCACACATTTTTGTCTTTGCTCAGGAAGGATGGCTCCAGAGTAAACTAATTTATGCAGCAGCCAAATTGCTCACTCACAACTTTAATGCTGGTAGCTCACAAAGTAGAATTTTTGCTCACATGACTCCACAGCTTAGAGGGAGCATTTGTTGATACTGTGGATTGTTCTTCCATGCCACCCCCTTCCATGCACATGTTTGGAAGAAGCCTAGACTTTTCCTTGAGAAAAGTCTACATGCAGGGATTGTTTTTCTCTGGAGAAGCGTACCATCACATGAACCCCTACAAGCAAATCTTAATTTGGATAGCCCTGAGGCGTTTCCCACCTTTCCTGCTGTTTGTGGAAACAAGACCTAAATCTTCCTAGTTTTAGCTTTCTTTTTTTGAGGGTACCTTTTATGTTGGCTTGTGGTTTTACAGTGCACTCTAGTGGCCAGAGTGATGCTAGACAATAAATATCCTCCTTAAAGGAAGTTGAATGTTCCCTTTCCTTTCCGTAGCTGTTGTCTAGGTAAGGCACTAGCAGGTGTTGGTTGCTCCACTACCTTGTGCTAAAGAAAGCACCTCTCTATGTGCTCTTAGGCACCAGGGGCATGGAGACACCAAGGGAAGAGTCAGGTGATTATTCCTTCTCATATGACTGGTTGCCTACTCTGCTGCAGCCATTGTGTTAAGTGGCTTCATTGCCTCACAGTACGGTTGCCAACCTCCAGGTGCTGACTGGAGATCTCATGGGATTACAGCTGCTCTCCAGGAGAGAGACTAGTTCAACTGGAGAAAATGGCTGCTTTGGAAGTTGGGCTCTATGACATTATACCCTCCCCTGTAGGTAAATGAGAGGATAAATAGGGTTTGACTGCATAAATCAAGGTCTGAAATCTGTGCCAGTAAGTTTTTCTTTGGTTTCACTCAAGTTAACACACATCAATAGGTAACATGTTAAATAAATATACTATTACTATAGTTGTTTTTTTAAATAGAAGAACTGAGATGTGGTTTGGGTTGAAAAGTAGATTTAGGTCAGTGGTAAATGTTCATGAGGCTGTCACTGGGCATAATGCTTTAGTTAATATTAACTTTCTGAATTGGCTCAGTATGTGTAGCTGCTTCTGGATAGCTATGTTCAAACACCACTGTGTTGTACATGATGCACATTGTTTTTATTTTGATAGGTACATGGCTCCTGAAGTACTTGATGACTCTATAAACATGAAACATTTTGAATCTTTCAAAAGAGCAGATATTTATGCAATGGGATTAGTGTTCTGGGAAATAGCTCGCCGATGTTCGATCGGTGGTAAGTACAAACAGGAATAAAACAGAATTGACTTTGTAACTGTCATAACACAATCTGTAAGACACATCTTTATTCCCACTATCTCAGGAATTCATGAAGACTACCAGTTACCATATTATGACCTAGTCCCTTCTGATCCTTCAGTTGAAGAGATGAGGAAAGTTGTTTGTGAACAGAAGTTACGACCCAATATCCCAAACAGATGGCAAAGCTGTGAGGTGAGGGGTTTTTTGTAGAGGTATTGAAGTTTGGAGTTAAGCAGGGTTGGCCATTTTCAGCACTTGGATGGGAGACATCCAAGGAAGACTGAGGTTACTGTGTGGAGAAGGCACTGAGGGCCAGTTTGGTATAGTGGTTAAGTGCACAGACTCTAATCTGGGAGAACTGGGTTTGATTCCCCACTCCTCCACATGCAGCTGCTGGTGTGACCTTGGGCCATCACAAGTAGTCTCGGAGCTGTTCTCTCAGGAGGGGTCCTCGAGAGAGCTCTCTCAGCCCCACCTACCTCACAGGGTGTCTGTTGTGGGGAGGGGAAGGGAAAGGAGATTGTAAACTGCTCTGAGACTCCTTCGGGAAGTGAAGGGCGGGGTATAAATCCAATCTCCTCTTTTGCTCATGGATGGGGTCAGTCACCATAAATCAGTTGCAACTCAACAGCGTGTTCCTCTTCCTATTATTAGTATTATTGTTGAAGTTTAAGTGCTTAGAATTATTTAAAGCAATTTGCTTGCATATTCTTGCTAAAGACAGAGCTTTCGTGCCTTATTAAAGGATATGGATGCCTTTAGATTTTTGGGAACCAACTGATAATTCATGTTAACAAGAATGGCTAGTTGTGGAACAAGAATGTGATTTCTGAGAACCTGTGGCATGCTGACCAAAATGTAGTAGTAGTAGTACATTTATTACAGCGTTGAGCCAAGCATTAACTGTAACACATTTAGATACAGAGTTACAAAAATCTAGATAAAATGCAATAAATATATATAAAACCATAAAAGTGTTTGACAATTCCAATTTTATAAATTTAGCCAAACAGTTCTAATGCGATAGCATGCCTCCCCAAATTTAGCCACGGATTCAGTAATAGTCGGATTTTCATCGAATAACAATCGGTGACAGCACTCCCAGTCTGTCTGGTTTCTTTTACAAAAGTTGTAATATATTTATCTTGGATCTTATTATACCAGTTGCATCTAAACATCGTATGTTGACCAAAGTGTGTTTCTTTCCTTCCAGGCATTACGAGTAATGGCCAAAATTATGCGAGAATGTTGGTATGCCAATGGTGCAGCGAGGCTAACAGCTTTACGTATAAAGAAAACACTGTCACAGCTCAGCCAGCAAGAAGGCATAAAAATGTAATTTTGGAGGTGGTACTGAAGGAAACTCTTAAAAGTCCACATCTGCACTTAGCTTGTGCGTTGAGAAAGCTAATTGTTCTACCTCACTGAGGGAACAGAAGGATATGGCTGCCTTTTTATACAACATAGGAAGAACAGTGATTAGCCCAGGATTTCTGTGGATGTGGTAAATAGTTGTACGTAGTCTTACTGTGCACTATGAACCTCTTTTTTTCCCCAGGGCACTCAGAAACTTTTGTCTAGTCTAGCTTCAGTACTGTGTAAAGGCCATTGCCAGTCTCTGTTGACTGTTGAGAACATGAAGAATATACTTAAGATAATGGAGCCGGTGTACACTATTGATACAGCACGTTGAAGGATTTCTTAAAGTGTTTTTTAGGTCATTTGCTTTGTTCATAATGGTACACTGTATATTCTGAACCACTCTTGGATTCTTCTTCAATTCAGATGGTATACTGTTTTTTCTGGCTACTAAGACTATATCCTATTGGACGTTTCTATCAGGATTTACAGACATGACCTCATTCATCTGGAGGACCATACACAACATATGCAATTCTATTTTGTATACTGTTTCCGTTATTTTGCTTCAAAACATTACATGCCTTCAAAATAGATTGTACTGTACCAGTAAGTGCCACTTTTTAATATTAATGCAATTCAGTAGGGACATGCAAAGTCTTTGGTGCTTGTTCAATTGTGTTAAATACCGTGATTCCTAACTAAAAGGGGATTTCATAGTCACATGTGGAAATCCCCCCCCCTTTTTAACCAAAAACTCTAATTCTGAAGGAATCTAAATAGCATACAAGTAAATTCAATAATATCGTCTCAGTTGTACATCATTTTGACTTATGGTGTCAGCAACTGCTTTCAATTAAGTTAAACTCTTACAAAGAGTGCTATAAGAGTCTTTTATAATTTGATGCAAGAACTAATCTGTTAAACAAGAGTACCTCTCTGGTGCCGCCTTGTTTCTCCATGGACCTTATCTGCTTTCACGGCAGTGCTTTGTTAACAAATCAGCCGTCTCTGCTTTTTGCAAAGTCAACGCATGTGGGCAAACATGTTCTTGCGTGCCTTGCTGGATGCAGTTCACGTGTGCAAAACCAGAGTTTTCATAGCTTCTGGGGCTGCTATGTGGACATCTTGTGGGATCAGTTCAATATGCATATCAGTTAACAGATGTTTTGGCACTGCTGGGGCCAGCTGTATGGCTGAGGCATTGGATCTGCATTTAGGGCTCCTTCCCTCTTGTTGGAGTCCATGACAGTTGCTATATGTCTGTCTTAGGGAAGAAAGCATTGCGTACCACATCATTTTGTACAGCCCTTGGTTTCCTTTGAAGATCTCTTTCTCGTGGCTTCTGTCTGCTATTATGTGACAACTGGAGGCTGGTGTTTTCTCAGCATACTTGACACATAAGAGTTAACTATAAAAATTGGATACCCATTAAATGGATTTATTTTCGATAATGGGTGAAAAACTCCAAGCGAGATTATGAGCTATTGACATCTAGAATACTGAAAAATATGTATAGTACTTATATGTCAAGGTGTATCTGTCTTTGATTTTGCACATATTAAGACTTGCACGCACATTGGATTGCTACTAGTATAATTTCAAAACAGTTGCTTTTAAGAAGAAACAAGAATCTAGTTTTTAAACTTTTGAATAAGGTGACAACCAAGAGGAATCAGTTTGTCTTTATATTTAACCCATGTTATGAATTAAAAGTTAAAATCTATTCTGAATTGCAGTCAGTTTTGCAGAGGTGCAGGATGGAAATAACTACAGCTAACTGTATAGCAGCTATAGTTCATTGTTCATCACCTTAACTATTCATAATTCTTTCAAGCCAAAATTGATTTTTCTATTTCAGTCTATGAAACTTCCATAATTGTGAGATTTGTAAAAAGATAACTGCAAAGTAGCTTAAAACAATATTTAATTATGAGATTAATTTTAACTTTCAAAATAGGCTTTGCAAAATGCGAATTTCATATTGTGAAAACTGTACACAGCTATTTGCGGCTGGGCTGTGACACAACTTGAATTTTATTCATGTTTTCTTTGTTTGGCAATGTCTTATGAATGAGTGTATGTATTACATAGAATTTTTACAATCTGTTCACTATGTAAAGTCAAACATAGGTCTTTTATATGCTTACCCAGGCTAGTATTAGTATTTTTAAAAGGTTGTAATGTTCTGCTCTTTGGGAACCCAGTGGGACCAAAATATTTCAGCACTCAAACATATCATTTCCAGGACATACCAAAAGTATTTCAAACATTGTTTCCAGAATGCACTCAGACATATAATTTCCAGGACATACCAAAAGTATTTCTGATGCAAACAAACAGTTGTTGTTGTTGTAAATATTCATATATACACACACACACACACACACACAGTCTACCTTTACTTGATTATAGGTTTTCATTAAGTTTGTCTTCTGAATAGCATTAAAGTTTCATTTCAGATCATGGACATACGAGTATACAAGAAACAGTATGCAAATTCTGTTACTTTAGAAGTCTTGGATGCATTTCTTGGGTTATTAGATTTTGTCAGGGACCCTTGAGCACAGAAAGCCTTTTATCATTTTTTTTTAATTTGCCTTTCTAGAACTTGGTAGCCTTTTGCACCTTCTTTGTCTGCAGTGTTCATACATATATACCACAATGGCACAGTGTGGCAAATTTAGTTAAGTGTAGCAAAAAGCTACTCTGACAAAATAATGGTTTATCAGTTGGGTGCCATGGCTCTTGGTTTTTAATTAGCCTGTTGTTTATACTTTGCCATTAAAGTGGTTACAATGGTGTATGATTGTGTTTCATGTAAAAAAAAATCCAATGTCAGTTGCTTTAAACATAAATTACCTCTACAAAAGACCAAGGTACATTTACCTCATTTGTATATAAGGTTTAATATTTTTTTCAGAACATTCACAAGGTTGGTAATTTCATGTCCATTAAAATATGGGCATTCCAACCGATAAATGTCCAGCTTTTCTGGTACTTAACTGGCTGCGATCCAAAGCTCAGCATGTGCTTGGATGTCACTTGGAGTGCCCATTAAGGCATGGCAAGGCTTCCCTAGCGGCCTCCATTTTTGATGTGCTCTTATATGGATGTGTGCCTCCATGGTGAACTCACTGGGAAAGCCTTACCTGGGTGGGAACTATGTGCACGTTGCAGCACTTGGATGTTTAAAAAGGCCCTGGATCGAGCCATTTGTGTATTTCATCTTGTGCTGGAATTGCATACTTTTATTTCCATGTTGTATTTTTTTGCAAATATGTTTGCTGTTTTATCAGTGTATCACCAGCCTTTCCAGAGCTATGTGGGAAATGACATATACATTTTTTTTTACATTTTGGATGATAGATTTTGAGATTCTGTACTGATCAGTGTCACTTTTAAAGCCTTATTGACTACTTGTTCATTGTCCCCGTATATGCCTGATAATTATGTATTTGTAGAGTACGCACCAGTGGATTGTAAATAATAATAGAGGAGTGATAATTATTGTTAAGTGCTAACACTACAGTAGAAAAGAATAAAACAATGACAGATTTTCTTTTTTAGTAGATACTTGTGTCAGTGTCATTTTGGGAAAATGAAGGTTGAATTGTGTCAAATATAATTTCTTACTCATGTTGTAGAATTGTCTCTGTTAATGATCATGTGCTTAAAGACCAGGATCTCCTAGCCTGTGTGAATTTGAAATTTTAGGTTGTGATCTGAAAAGCTGCCTAGACTCATTCAGGGGTCTTGCTGGATTTGGACATTTCTACCACTGTGTACAGCAGATCCCGTGCCACATCACAGACTACATTTTAGATTCCACCTAAATTCCAAAGCTTTCTCCTGCATTTTGCTTTTTCCCATTCTCCATTCCTTTTGAATCCAACCATCTTTCCCCTTTTTTCCTTTTAAACTTTCTTTTTTAAAGACATTTTTGGCTTAATTTCAGTTCAGTAAGTTTCTCTAGGATATTTTTCTTAATCTCTTCCCTATGTGCTAGACTGCATGGATGCTACATGATTGTAGAATAGAAATTTATTTGTATTTAGCCACAGGCCATTACAAACCAAGGATAACAACAGAGAGGGATATTATAAATGTGAGTACTGATATGAAGGAGAGTAAAATTTAAGATATAATCAAACCATAAAACCAGAATAAAATAAACCAAGGATATAAGAAATTAATTGAATCAAAAGGTGTCCGCTAAGATCAATATTAATTAGTTCCCATAAGAACAGCGTTGGCCCGTATTTTCTTTGCAGCCAAGAGATATAATGCCGCTCTATAAGATATGTTCACATTGGAATCAGCTAACAAGAATGCAATCTTCTCAGAGTCTGAGTAGAAATGTAAGTCCAATAAAGTCCCAGAGACTAATTTTAACCTAGGTTGGGCACACATTGAGCGTTCAAGAATATAATGGGGAAGATCCTCAAAAACAGCTGAGCCACAGATGCAAAAGCACTATAGCTGCTGGCTAATATGGCCGCTGGGCATGGATGCTACATAGTTTCCTGTAAGGTATTCTCCAGGGATTACACTTTATTTCATTATGCATCTAGTACTGCACTAGAAGGAACCCTTAGTGGATCAGTCTAGAAGATGTTCTCAGGAAGGTCTCCTGAGTGGTGGCAGCTGTTACCAGAGACCCTTAGTCTAAGAGAGTTTCCCAGGAAGGACAGACACCTCCCTACATCACAGTTTGTTCTGACCTGGATAGCTCTGGCTAGCCTGACCTCCTCATGTCTCAGAAGCTAAGCAAATTCAGCCCTGATTAGTACTTGGATGGGAAACCACCAAGGAAGTCCAGGGTTGCCACGCAGAGGCAGGGAATGGCAAACCACGCATGAATGTCTCTTGCCTTGAAAACCCCGAGGGGTTGCCAGAAGTCAGCTGCAATGTGACAGCAACAAAACAAGGTTTCAAAAGCAGATCACTGCAAAATTGGAAAAGACTTGAGTGCAATTCACGATAAAAGTCTAAATGCCCCTTCTAGCTTGGAGCGAAGGGTGACATGCTTTAGATTGGCCTTGCATTTCAGTTGATTTTTTTAAACTGTATTGATTAGATAAAAATGGGTGCTGCCTGAACCAGAAAGCCATCATTCATACATAGTGTATTAAATATGAGTAAATGGAAAAGTTAGATGAAACGTCCTAAATCTAAAAGATGTAACTGGCTGGAGATGAAGGGGAAAGAGGTTTGCAAAGTAATTTTTATCACTTTTTAAATATGTTTTGTTGATCATTTCTCTTTTAGTGAGCTTTATAATTATTTGTGTAAGAATCACTCTTCCCAATACCTTGTGAGATACCTATCTGGCAGTGATTTTCCCAAAGCCACTGATGGACCATCATAGTTGACAAATTTGAGCCTGGTTTTACTGTATCTTCTTTCAACATACCAGCTACTGTTAGGTACAGTAGTGGCCTCCTTTACTATGCAGTGCACAGACTAGTTGTTGAACGCTCGGTCTTTCGTTCTTCACCCAAAGAGTGATTAACATATGGAATTCACTGCCACAGGAGGTGGTGGCAGCTACAAGCATGGACAGTTTCAAGAGGGAATTAGATAAACAGATGGAGCAGAAGCCCATCAGTGGCTATTAGTCACAGGGTATAGATGGGAACTCTCAGCCTGGGGCAGGTGATGCACTCTATTCTTAGTGCTGGAGGGGGCAGCAGTGGGAGGGCTGCTAGTGTCCTGGCCCCACTGCTGGACCTCCTGATAGCACGTGGTATTTTTGGCCGCTGTGTGACAGAGTGTTGGACTAGATGGGCCATTGGCCTGATTCAACATTGGCTTCTCTTATGTTCTTATGTTGTTGTAATCCATATAAGTTCAATTATGTCCTACAGTGCAATCCTATGCAGAATTACTCCTACCTAAGCTCATTGGAATAATAACTATATAGTTAGTAATTATCCTAGAATGGGCTCATCGGTGTTTCTGCTGATTATAGTACTTGCCTGCCAAAAAGCCAATTTGTATTAATTGATCAGTAAGGCACTTTATGAATTGGGATTCCTAGCAGAAGTCACATTTAAAAAAGAGTTTCATGTACTGATCTTCAACACTACATAGAACACTTTGGTGAAGAGGATGTGTCCATACACCATTGTACTCTCTGTATTAAAAGGCGTATTCCTGGGATGACTCAATTTAAGCACTGGCATACAATCTTGTGTATGTGCATGAGCACACAGAATACATTGCATGTAGCATCCTATCCTTATATATAATTGAGTTTTGGCCACCAACATTCTATGCTTGCCACAGTTGATTGGGCGCAAGAACTGGCAGAAGATGCTGGCCGGGGCTGACTGGCTGCTTGGCGGAGTCTCGCCCACGTCAACCCCGGCCAGTGCCTTCGGCTCAGTCTGCTCTGTTCTGCCCCCCCCCCCACCCTCTGGGCCTTCTATGGGCCCAGTATTCCCAGAGAAGCCCGTTCTGCCTTCCCACACACCCTGCAGAGTGAGCGCAGGGACACGCCCTCAAGGCCAGGGCAGGTGAGAGAAGCCCGTTCTACCCCCCCCCATCTTCTGGGCCTTCTCAGGGCGCAGTAGGCCCAGAGAAGCCTGTTCTGCCCCCTCCCATCCTCTGGGCCTTCTATGGGCCCAGTAGGCCCAGAGAAGCCCATTCTGCCCCCCAACCGTCCTCTGGGCCAGTAGGCCCAGAGAAGCCCGTTCCATCCCTCTTCCCTTCCTTTCTTCCTCCTTCTCTTTCACTCTCCCCCTCTTCCTTCCTCCAACCCTCCCTCCCTTTCTAGGGGCCGTTGTCTTCCTCCACAACGGACTTTGCTCCCTAGTCAGTTTATATATTGGATTGTGCCTTGATTCTTCTCTGATACAATCTGGGGTATCTGTAAAGCCATCACAACATTGATGTCTGCATCTTTGATTTTGCAGTAAAGCTGAATGGTGAAGCAACAGCCCTGTCTATAAGGCAGTGGCACAAATCTATGATTAGAGGGCAGTCTCCCACACACAGGCTGTGGCTTCAGGCAGACTAAGTAAGCCCCGGCACACATGTCTTCAAGTTAACATCTGAATGTGTCCCTATTGCTTTGCCCTAAAATAGAACCTTGTGGTGTTGGCTATTATGTGAATTAGTTACATGTTCATGCAAGCCAGCTTGTTTTCTGCTGCAACTAACTCTTCAATGTTGTTCTTTTTAAATTCCTCATCTTCATTCCCTTTCGTGTGAGCTGGGGGGAGAGGGAAGGGAAAATTGGAACAGGACTAGGAAAGAAATGATCTTGGAGTGGAATATGCATGCAGTGTCTGTTCCGTGTGACAGGCCTTACCCTGGAGGCGGAGCGGGGAATAACCACACTAATGTTAAACACACCAGGAAAAGGTTTCTGAGTGTAGGATTTGCAGGTCAGTGATAAAGTACACCATCTAGATGATTTACTATTGATTGCTAGAAAGCAATCTGCAAGCAAAAGTAATTTTTTTTTAAAAGGGCGAAAATTTAAACCTGAGTCAAATGCATGGTTTTGCCAGTATGTGTCTGTTTTTGATATTTTTACTTGTTTGATGTTTCTGGAGGGGAAAAGTTTTGAGTAATATTTCCATAAAAGTGCATCTGGCATCAATATCTTTTTGCGTATTTGTGTGTGCGTGAGTGCTTACTTACATAATTAGCCATAGCACACTTTGTCCTGGAACTCAGCTTTTGTTGTGGCTGCAATTTCAGAAGGTGAGTGAGCTAATTTGGCACTCTGAGTGTCCTCCAAGATTTCATGAGTGCCAGAGAACAGCAGCACAGCATCATCTGTTATATTCTGGCCCAAATTGTCAGTAGTAGAAGCCATCTTACTGCTATTGATAGTGTTGACTTGTGTATATGGCTTGGTTGCTTGAAAACCTTGGTAGGCAATTCAGATGCTACAGAGACCAACAGCCAATATTGAGATTTAAATCTGTTCTCTTTAACAAGTCATGATTTTGTGTGTGATGACATCAGTGTCATCACACTTATAAAGTCGAGTTTCCGTACAGCATGGTTTGGATCTCCCGTCCATTAAAGATGGAGTCTTCCTCCAACAGGGGGTATATTGGTAAATCAGTGTGGTATATTGGTTAGCAGTTTACTAGATGAGAATTATGGAGACCTGGTTCAAACCTCCATGCAGCCTTTGAAAGGCTCACATGGCAGTGATTTTCAGCCAGCCGCTCACAGTGGAGAAGCAGTCATAAGTCTACAGCTCCTTGGAGGAAGGCTGGGATAAATGTCTGATAAAGTCAGGGTGTCCTGTGATCTTGCTCAGATGGGAGAGAGTGCTGGTGCAGTTGTACAGGAGTGAGACTGCCTACCTTGGGATTTTGTGGTGGCAGAAAAATATATCCTTCAACACATACACTCTAAACTCATAATCCCGAAGGGTTGTATTTCTATGTACTGCAGTGTTTGTCCTTCCCAATGGTTGCTGTAGCAATTCCCAAGGACCAGTCTCCTAGCGTTCGCATTCTGTCCAGGCATGTTCTGAGGGAACAAAGGGTTAGGCTGCCGTTTGCTGCTCTGTATATTTTGTTTTGTTCTGGCCTTTGTAGCAAAAGCTGTTGCAGCAGGTTTTACTTAGCCTATTTTAATTTTATTATCTTTTAAAATGCTTTGTATTATGTTTAACATATTATATTTAACATCAAAGGTGCCTTCGTGGATTGGACCACTGTCTCATCTAGTCTAGCATCCTGTCTCACACAGCAGCCTAGCAGTTCCCCTGGAGGGCCAACTAACAGAGTGTACAGCACGAGACCATCTTGTGATATTGCCTTCTAGAACTGGTACTCAGTGGTTTACTGGCTCTGAATGTGGAGGTTCCCTTTATTAACCAAGGTTAGTAGCTGTTGATTCACCTATCCTCTTTGAATCAATCTAACCCCATTTTTAAAACTGTGCTAGTGACCATTACCACATCGATTGGCAGTGCATTTCACAATTTACTCATTGAACAACGACATACAAAGATGTACTGCATTTACCTAAAAAGAAGACTCGTGTTTCTAGGTGTGCCACTGAGAAAAAAAAGGTGGCCGTCTTAGATTCGCAAACACATTACAGGCATACATTCAAGGTTGTCCTCCTTTCGCGTAAATATACTTTGTCCTGAATATGTTGGCCATTAACTTCATTGGGTGCCCTTGGGTTCTGGTATTATGGAAAAGAGAAAAACTAGCTAAGTGATCCAGGTTTAGGTACCACGACTAGAACTGTATATAGTATTCCCATATGAGGTCACACCACAGACATTACAATGTTGACAGTTTTATTTTCTGTTCATTTCCTAATGCCACTTTCCCTGCTGCAGCACACCAATGTGACATTTTCATCAATCTTATTTTTCTCAGTCCACATTTTAGCTCCTTGTCTCCAGACACTTGGACACTAACCCCACACTAAGACTCTCATTGCAGGAAGCCAGTTCTCCCCGGAGCCTAGAGCCCCAGTGGCTAAAGAAAAAGAGGCACGGTTTAAGGTGACAATCACCACTTGCACCTGTGGGAAGACCTGTCCAAAACCAGGGCTCCTTTTCTTCAGATGTCTGCTCCAAATGCCTGCTTGGGAGCCATTGGATTGCCCAATCAAGAAGACTGTTCAGAGATTTCCTTAGCCCCACTTGGGTAAAGAGAGAGGAGAGTTTCAGAGGAAGGCGGCTGTGAGACGGAAATCTTCTCAGGCAGGCAATTTCAGACAGACACGTTCCTTACCCTTTTCAGTAAAGTCATCAGACTGCCTCAACTTGGCTCGTTTTTCAAACCAATTTTTTTTTTTTTTTGGCTCCCCGAAGGGGATTTTTTATTGCTTTTTCTATGTACTACAAAACTAAAACAGAAAAGTCCAGGGTGGGGAACTATAAACTACAGAAGAAAAGATAACCTCTAAAAACCCAAGAGTCGGTGATCATAAAATTGATTTGAATATAAATCTGCCTCTTAAATGTGAATTGACTTCCACTGAAAATGATCATCTCACTAAAATATTATTCACTTTTCACTCGCTAATACAATTATAGTTTCATAAAGAGCTGCCTCCTACTAATATAATTCTTTCTAAGATACTCCAGAGAACAATAACAATCTATTTTCTCCCTCTTTTTCCCCATAAATGGTAGCTTGATTTGGGGGCTGCAGCCCCCAATTTAGAGTCCGAGTCCTCTGCGGAAGATCCAGTCTGTCCTTCTTCTTCATTCTCCTTGTTGCCATCTGGAGTACCTTCTCCCTCACCTGGTGGGCGACCATGTTGACGCAAAATTTCACAAGTTTTTTCCGCTGAGTCAATCCTTCCTTTACCGTTTGCATACTGAAAGATTAGTCCCTCAGGAACCAACCATCTATACGCGACCTTCTGGCTTTGTAGGAATGTCACCAAGTCTCTGTATTTCCTCCTCTTTCTTCTTATCTCAAATGGAGTGTCCTTCATAACTTTAATTTCCTTGTCTCTCCACTTCAAGGTAGTCCCATTGGTCGCTTTCAGAAGTTGATCTCTTACTCTCCTTCGGGAGAATCTAACAGAAATTTCTCCAGGCAGATTATTCTTTCTGATATACTCCAAATACGATCGAAAGGCCGTATCTATTTTGCTTTGAAGTTGATCCGATGCCATATCCACCAAAGGGGCCAACAACTCACCAACGATTTGTCTCAGATTCTCCCCTCTCTCCTCTTTAATTCCTTGAAGTCTCAAGATATAGCTCACCCTTTCCATTTGCAGCTGTAATACACAAGACTCTTCGATTTGACACTTTTTCTCAAGCGCCTGTAGCTTTTTATTCATTTTTTTGAGTTGGAACCAATGTCTTTAAGTTCGTGCTCCACTTCTGAGGTTGTCCCCCAAGGGGCACCAGATCCTTTCACTTCTCAAAAAATTGTAAGAGCAACTCTTGTTGCAAAACTAGTGTTGGTGGCCAGAAGGCTTTGGCACAAGTAAGCCTTTCTGCTGATGGCATTAATTTCAAGGAAACAGTGCAATGAGGAAACAGTGCAATGAAACCATATGTTCTGTCCTGCTAGTGGACTTCTGTTGGCCCAGGAAGGGATGCTTTCTGGATCTTATTGAGTAGAAGAGGCTAGTCCTTTATTCAAACAAATAAATCAAATGAGGCACAGCACCTGGTAAGCAAAAGCAGGTGGAAGATTTCCTGTTTGTCAGCTGAGAAAATGGGTATCCAGATAGTTACCAAAACCAGAAAGACCACTTTGAACATCAAAGTTCTGGTCAGGATGGCCAGTTCTATGACCTGCTCTGGGAACATCTGCAGAGCATAACATTTCTCCTGGCATTTGGGGTGCAGAGTTCAAAAGTGAACTAAATCCAGAATCTTTTATACTAATTTGTCTTCTGAACTTGGTCTGATTCAGACTTTCCCCCAATTAGATCAGTTCTACTCCAAGATTGTTAGCTCCTTACTTTAACATACAAAGGCTACAGTCCTATGCACATCTGCTTGGAAGTAATGTCCACTGAACTGAGTGGGACTTACATTTGCGCAAACTTGCACAGGATTGGGCTGTTTTATACCAATTGCTAAGCAAACTTTGGCCTTGGTGGGGAGGGTGGGATATAAATTGAATAAACAAATAAAATAAAGCATTCTGATAGCTAGCAAGCTGCAGATGTTGACCAAGTGCCTTCATGCTGGAGTGGGGGGTGTTTCCATAATTTAGCTACTGAATAATGATGTTTTGATCGAGTCTATCTCGGCTTGGGCAAAAGGCCCAGGGAGAACAGCTTTGGTTGTAATTCTTCCAACTGTCTTAGAGCAGGGACAGGATTGGGGGGGGGGAGGTGTATTTTTTTTGTGTGTGTGTGTTTCCTCAGAGCTGAAAGATGGACGGCTTCATATGATGTACACTCATCCTTCCACAGAAGAGGCAATTTAGAATTGTTTTTTAAAAATCTGCACACAAGTATACTAAGTGATCTTGGACTTGGTTCCGAGTGTCTCTCAAGACCTGGTGAGAGATATAGAGGTTGTTACACCAATTGAGAACAGTCATTGCAATGCTCTTCAGTTCTGCATTCAGGCTGAAGAACTGAACTAACTAGGCTCAGAGAAAGAACCCAGGAGAGAATTGCTGCCAGAGGGCTGAAGCTCTGTGTTATCGTTTACACTACGTTCACTGTTTACTATCTTGTCCCTTGCTTTTGCGCCTGCGTAGAAATGCCAGCTGCAACGTGGGAGAATACTCTCCTGCCGCCTCGTCTTATCACAGTGGCCTTGAAGAATAGGCTTTGGAGCGTTCCTCAGTCTGGGGGGATTTCCAGTCCTACATGACTAGGTGGTGGTGGGGTAGTACTCCCGAGCATTAAGTAACCCTCCCGCTGGGAGTTTTCCCGCGTGCGCGCTAAAAGTTAATTTGCTAGTTTTGGCTTTGCATCATGCTATATCAATGTCTAACTGACCCCATGCAGCCATTCCTGACAATAGCAGTATTACTGTGGGCAACAGCCTTGTATTCCAATAAAGCATATCTTTATCTGAAGAATGCCTGGACCTACTTGCTATTGAGCCTGACAGCTGCTGGGAAGGTGAGGTTTTGCTTTGTTTTTGCTTTTCTTAAACTTATAAACTACTGGGGAACATTAACTGAGGTTGCTTTGTGAGAGGACAGAGTGGAGGGTGAGTGGGTGCTTGTAGCTTGCTGGAGAGTGGTGTTTTTGTTTGGGTCTTTGGTCTATTGCTCATTGAGCAAGGTCTGTTTGCCTGGGGCTGACTGCAGGTGCCACCCTCTGCTGTTGCTGCTGGGAGGTAGGGCTGTGGGCCGAAATCTCTTAGCCTGGGGATCAGACCTGAGGACCCTGAATCACAATTAAGAATTCCTTTAAGCCACTAGCCACTTATGATGGTAGAAAGCATGCAGGGAAGTGGGGGCTATCCAGTGTTTTACAGAGAGTGCTACATGTACCATTATCTACCCACTGGGTGGAAATTGTGGGTGTGTGCTCGCTGCATAGAGCTTGTGGCTCTCAGGGAGCAGGTTTGTTCCCTTGAGGCTAGGGTTGCCGACATGGAGAAGCTGAGGCAGAGAGAGAGGGGTTTGGGGAAGAGACCCTCAGGGACTTACCAGAACAGTCCCACTCCTGCGCTGACAGCTCTTCTACTGCTCTGGAGAGTGAGAGTTTCAAGGTCGAAGAGCATCAGTCTGAGGAGGAGGGATAAGAATTGCATTCCATTGTGTGTTAAGTGCTGTCAACTTGCTTCTGACTTATGGCAACCTTATGAATTAATGAGTTCCAAAACATCCATTCATTAACTGCCTTACTCAGGTCTTGCAAACAAAGGGCCGTGGCTTCCTTGACTGTGTCAATCATCTCATGTTGCATCTTCCCCTTTTCCTGCTGCCTTCAACTTTTTCTATCATTATCATCTTTTCCAGTGTTATCAGAAAGAAGAAAAGGGAGTCCACTGTTAAGGGGTGGAAGCTGGTTATTCAAGCTGCAATTCAGAGGGTACACTGGTAGTTGCCTTCATGGATTTGAAGGCTGTGTTTGACAGTATCCCAAGGCCACATTTGTGGGGAAAACTCAAAGCAACATCAATGGATAAGTGTTTATTATTTCTTATTCAAAAGCTGTACAATTGTCCTACAGTTTAGATTAGATGTGGACAAAGGGGATAGCTAACCAAATCAGTTGTCCTCAGTAAAGGTTTTAAATAGGGCTATATTTTGGCCCCGCTTCTCTTCAACTTTTATATAAATAATATGGCTCAATATCTCAGTAAAGACTAATGTCATCCACCATATCTTGTTACCTTTCAATTATCTACACTCTTTTATACTGATGACACAGCTCCTCTACCTAGGTCAGTTCTAGGTCTCTGTAAACTTCTTAAGCTGTTTGCTTGTTGTTGCCATACAGAGGGATTAACCATCAATTTTTCTAAATTCAAAGTGTTGCTTTTTAGAAGAAGTGGTGCTAAAAATGCTATAGCTGGCCTATATTACATCAAGAATTGGAACAGGTTGACACTTTTAGTTATCTCCTTGTTACTTTTCAATCTAACCTATCTTGGAAGGCACATCTCGAAGCTACTGTCAGACTAGCAAACAACTCTGCCAATACTGTTACGTGATTCTTCTTCAGTTCTGGCTCTCAATATATTCCTGCTGCCCTTACTGCTTTTAAGTGGCTGCTCAGTTATAAATCCAAGGGACCACGGTGAACAAAGGAGTCCAACAGAAAAAACACCATGTAGTAGTTCAATACAACATCATTAAAAAAAAACAACTAGTACATAACAAACTATAAAGACAACACACTGCACCAGTTGAATATAGTACTATCCCAATACAGTATGGCTTATTTCACAAGTGTGGTAAAATCCCTAATTGGTATAAAAAGTTCTGAAGAGTACAAAAAAAGTTTCAGAAAGATCCCAAGTGGTCAACGTCCTATTCCGGAGTGGCAGGGTTTCCTCAGTCTTAATCAGGACTGCATAAATCATCAACGAAATGAAAGCTTTAAACAATTTAGCCTAACAGTACACAGTCCCTTATTCCCAAATGTGACCACTACCTAGTCAATTTCAGATCAGCCAAAAGCCCATACTGCTTTTCAGTTGCTGCTCAATTATTATATGCAGCTCCAATTTTGTTAATGAAGCTTTGGATAACCCACTGCTGAAATTTCTATAGTTGACCTCTGGAATCCCTAGAGGTTGGCAGTTGCATCACGGGCCAAATTCTGCCTGAAATCCCTCAAAACGCAACCTTGGAGCAGAGCTCTTAAACAGAAGCTCAGAACTTTAAGAGCTACTCCTTCCAAGGGCCTCCTGTATCTGGTAAAACAGGATAAATCTTATACTGCCTGGGATGGATTGCTGGACTCCAAACTACATTATCTCAAGGTCCCTCCAGATATAATCTATTACTGGGACATCAAAGAACTTTTCAGTACAGTGGAAGAATGCTTTGAGGAGCTTGATTATTTAAGCAGTTCTCTGAGGTCCAGACAGATGTGTCTGCTCCTCAGTTGCGATTGGAATTCCACCTCCCCAAAGGATAAGTACATAAGGGAAGCCATGTTGGATCAGCTCAATGGCTCATCCAGTCCAGCACTCTGTGTCATACAGTGGCCAAAACCCAGGTGCCAGATTAGGTGAAAAATCTAACTGTTCCAAAATACAGAACAGCCTTTACCCTCAGACATCTAACTGTCCTGGCCTCAGTGGTTACCAGCCGGTGCTACATAAACCAGCCATACTCAGAAAGGCTATGCCTGTGCAGCCATGGGAGAACAGAGACTATAGATCATATTCTACTTGACTGCTGTATCCATTCAGAGGACAGAAATGAGTTGATTATCCCTCTTGAAGGTTTGTTCTCTGTGCCATCCAAGCTAGGTGACACAGCTTCTGAGGGACAAAATAAATCTCTCTGGCTTTATAGCCAAATGTCTCTCAATCCTGGCTTAGACCAGCTGTTTACAACCGATAGGCTGATGAGCCAGCGATTTTGCATAAATTAGCTCTGGAGCCCTCCTTCCTGAGCTAAGACAAAAATGTGTGAGCCAGAGGCTTAAAAAACTGTGAGTTAGCTCACGCTAACTCAGCTTAGAGGGGACACTGCTGCATCCCACCAGACCCCGCTCTAAAACGAAACTTGGTCCGCGGGGCTCCTGCTCTGTCTGCTGTGAGCTCCCCCTCCGGCTCGCCGACCACCGCCCGCGCAGGACTCCTCAGGCGAGGAGAGGCGGCGGCGCTGACTGCGGGGGCGGCCGGCGGAGCGAAAGGGCGGGAAAGGCGGGGGCGGCGGCCGGGGCTCCGGGCCGCCCTTCCCTCCTCAGGATTCTCCGGCCGCCCCGCCCCCTCCCCTCGCGCGCCGACGAGGCGGGTCCGGCGGGGTCCCCCCAGCCAATGGGGAGGCGCCGGGGTGGCTGGCGGGCGGCGCGCGGAGGGGACCGCGCCATGGCGACGCTGGCTGCCCCTCCGCAGCGGGGGACCCGAGAGACCCGGATGGCGCTGGTCACGGTCCCCGCGCTGCTCTTGCTGCTGCCGGGCGTGGCGGGTGAGTGGGCGCCGCTACGGCAGCCGGGGCTGGGGAGGGGGCGGCGGCTGTGTGGCTCCTTCGGGATCGCTTCGGCCCAGGACGCGGCGGCGGTGGGGCGCTTCCCCTCAGTGGGAGCGGCGCTCTCTGGCGGCGTGAGGGGCGAAGGCGCGCTCCCGCGGCGGGGCTGAGGCGAGACGGGCGGGGGAGGGGCCGGTCGCGGGGGCCTTTTAAACCCCCTCGAGGGCGGTGCACTGTGCGCGCGCGCGACGGTGACATTGCAGGTCTCGGGAAACGGATTTTTTATTTGCGGGGGGGGAATAGATTTCGAAAAGCCGTTCGGCGCCCATACAGCGTGTTACAGGGTAGGTGTGTCTTCCAACGGACAAAACCGCCTTCTAGCTGACAGGGACACGTTCTAGCGGTCGAAGCCTCGAGCCAGACAACCGAACGAAGTTACGAGCCCAGTTGTAGCGTCGGTCTCCGGGGCGCCGCGGGACTCGTCACTTTCCTCCGTGGCTCCGGGGTCCGACCGGGCTGCCCACCTTCACCCCACCTCGCCTCTCCCTTAGCGCCGCGCGGCCCCGTCGAGGGGGAAGGGGCGGGTTTTCTTTGGAAGAAACGGAATTTCTTTCTGGGCCATTAAATATATATATATTTCTTTGGAAGAAACGGAATTTCTTTCTGGGATATATATATAATCGGTTTCCGTTCAATCCGGGCAGAGCCGGGCGCCCGCTTCCGACGGGGCTTTGTTTCCCCACCCCGCTTGCAGGCTGCCCCGTCCTGGGACGCCCGGAGGGTTTGTTCCCGCATCTGGGGGTGGGGGGGTTCCCATCCAGGGTTCCCATCCAGGGTTCCCTCGAAGCTGAGTTAGTGTGAGCCGGCTCACAGTTTTTTAGCCTCCGGCTCACATGTGTTCGTCTTAGCTCAGGGAAGGAGGGCTCCAGAATTGATGCAGTGGCCAAATCGCTCGCTCGCTCCTTTAATGCCAGTAGCTCAGAAGGTAGAAGTTTTGCTCACAACACGACTCCACAGTCAGAGGGTTAGGATCCCGCTACAGTCCCATCCACGGCTCCCTCTAAGCTGTGGAGTCCTTTGAGCAAAAATTCTGCTTTGCGAGCTACTGGCATCAGAGTTGTGCGAGTGAGCGCTTTGGCTGCTGCATAAATAAGTTTGCTCTGGAGCCCTCCTTCCTGAGCTAAGACAAAAACGTGTGAGCTGGAGGCTAAAAAACTGTGAGCTGGCGCACACTAATTCAGCTTAGAGGGAACACTGGTCCCATCGATCAACTCCTGTAGGGGGACGCAATTGTGTTAGTTGGTCAAAAGTGTCACTCATGCTCCTGTGGACTGATTGACTTGGCCTGAGATGACCCTGGTTGCCCCTCTGCAGTTGTTAGTACTGGGACAAGCAGAGGTTAACTATAAGTAAATTTGGGCAGGGGAGCTTTGAGCGGCTGAGCTTTAGAGAGGGTGGAGGTTTCCTTCTGCACACAAATAGCATCTCTTTATTTTTTTGATATGGGCTGTTGTGTTGTGTGGAGAACAAATTTAGAGTCCAGTGGCACCTTTAAGACCAACAAAGGTTTCTTCAAGGTATGAGCTTTCGTGTGCAAGGGACACTTTTTCAGATACACCGGAATGGCAGATGAGGTTCTAAACTTACAGGGATTTAACAACAAATTAACATGTAAAATGATGATGTTTAAGTTATGCAAGGTGAAAAACTAAATAACAAGTTAAGGTTATCAGGTCAACAGCTGTAAAGCAATAAATGTGTCACAGTAGAGGATAGATGTCTAAAGGTGTTTCTTCTAATTGGGAAGTAACATAATCTTAATTATCTCCTCTGAGGCGTAGAGGGCGTGTGGAGGGCACTTTGAGCTGGATGTAATGTTGTCAGCAGACAGCCATTCAGTATGCTAAATTCTGAAAAAGAAAATACACTAAAACAACACTTCTTGCTGAGAATTTGAGGTTTGGCTGGAGAGCAGATTAGTTTAGTCTTTTCCCCTTTCATTTTCAATAAATAATCCCAACTAATGTGTGTGTGTGTGAGAGAGAGAGAGAGAGAGAGAACAAAGTTGGAGGAGAGAGAGAGAGAGAGAGAGAGAGAGAGAGAGAGAGAGAGAGAGAGAGAGAGAGAGAGAGAACAAAGTTGGAGTCCAGTGGCACCTTTAAGGCCAACAAAGTTTAATTCTGGGTATAAACTTACGTGTACAAGCACAGGTCTTCAAATATACACAGACAATATGCACAGTATAAAGATATCCATTGGTCATGATCATAGTATAGCATATAAACAGTTGTTAACTTAAAAAAGGGAAGCAAGTCCAATATATGCAAAGTACAAGGGTATCTATAGGACTCTAAAGATACATGATAGGCCTTAAAAAGCAGATCATGTCTTTATAAATTTACTTTGTCCAAGTTTTTCATGACCACATAATATATTTATAAATTACGATCTTATCTTTGTGATTACAAACCAAACCCTATCAGTCCACTGTATTTATTTTTCTGGGATTACCTGCTGTTTCTGTACTTGAGCTAATGCCATTCTTGCTGCAATAATGAGATTTCTCACCAAGAGGACTTTAAAATATATCCCACTCATCTGTATGGCTTCTGTGTAGTCCCACATGGGACTGCGCACATGCAGGCCAGTCACAGAGATGGAATAGCTAAAGCTTCCTAGAAAGTATATCACCAAAGTTATGTCTAATGCATAACTTGTAATACAAATTCTCCTTATGGATCATATTCTAAAATCTTTGAACTAACTTGCATTCCTGTCACATATGCAGTAGAATGACACTTATCTTGCCACATTTCCAATACAGATCTGATTCACCAGAGATTTTACCCAGTGTAACGTGGGTAAAACACCACTGAAAATATATTTTCAGGCAGTTTTCTCTGATGCCACCATTAAGAGAAACACTAAATACTACAGATGGGTAATCTCCCAACATATTTTTCTTGAATGCTAGAATAAACTATGGTCATAAGACCTTTTAGCTGAATTGGATGTACTAAATGTTTTCCAGATTGTTCAGGGGTCTAAAATACATTATGGGTTTTATGTATATATGCTTACCCTGAAAGTTGGCATTTCTTATTTTGCTGGGTGGACTTTGGGCAGGCCTTTTCATCACTGAGGCTTGCTTCTGAGAGTTTAGGAAGCTGGTTGTTATTTGCATTTTCTGTGCTAATTAGAGGGCTATGTTAGCCTTTAAAGAAAAGTACTTTAAAACATTACATATGCAACACTAACAAGGCACCAAGTTTTGGCATATGTTTGAATCAGGAAGGAAACTGATCTTTTTGGGGGTCAGGATGAACTTCTGTACTGATGTTTCACTTTGTACTGAGATTTTCCCCACCCACTGCATAATCTGACACAGATGATGGTGGAATTCTGTTTGCTTTTTGGGTTGTTTGAAGCTTTTTGTATTTTTTCTTGCATTTCTTTCATGTCACAATATCCCCTCTTGGTTGTTTTTGTAATGGAAAAGAGCCATGGCGCTCCCTGCTTTTAGAATTAAATATATATATATATATATATGTAGATCTACTAAAGACCAGATCTAGGAATACTAAATCTAGCTATTTTCAAATCCTTTCTAAATTTCTTTCAGTCCGTTTGACAACTGCTCAGGCAGTATACTGTTCTGAACACTAGTTTTTTGGTCAAAGTCTAAAACTCTGTCAGACTTTTTTACATGATTGTTAGGTAGCTAATATTATAAAATATATTCATTGTTTTCAAAATATATTAACTGTGTTACAGCTCCATGTAGCTTATGGTCAGTGTAATCAGTAATGTAGTTTCTAGTCCTTTCATCTCTGTAAGGTGGTTCATGTGCCAATTCCCTTGTAATAATTTTTTCTCATTAATTGTTCACATCAGAACCATCAGCCTTAAGCATTCTTAACTCTGGCTTGTGTATTCAGAGCTGAAAGTTGATTTAAACCTATTTAAAATATACCAGTCTTTCAAATAACTCCCCCCCTCCAAATTTGTTATGATATTTGGGTCTACCAGTACAATCCTAATGATTGAAAGTAAATCCCACTGACTTCAGTGGGATTTAATCCCTAGTAAGATAACAGTTTACATAGTTGACTTGTTGGAAGTGTGCTAATATTTGTGAACTGACTGAAGAAGTGAGCAGTGACTCATGAAAGCTCATACCCTGCTACAGATTTTGTTAGTCTTTAAGGTGCCACTGAACTCTTGCTCTTTTCTGTTCTACTGATAATATTCTGAATTGCTGGTACGTGACTCCCCTTAGATGAACTGGGCTATCCTAAGCAGAGTTACATCTTTCTAAGTCCTTTGAAGTCAGTGGATTTAGTACGGTGGCACAATGATTCTATGTTTGTCTTTAGTTGATAAAGCCAGTCTCTTCTAGATAAGATATGTGATTAAAAGCACATATCTTCACATGCAGTGAGAATATCCTGTAGGTTTCAGTTCTGGAACGAGTCACTATGTCATAAATCCAATTACCAGTTTGGTATAACAGTTAGGAGTGCAGACTCTAAGCTGGGAGAATTGGGTTTGATTCCCCCCTCCTAACATGCAGCTGCTGGTGTGACCTTGGGTCAGTCACAAGTTCTTTCAGAGCTGTTCTCTCATGAGCAGTTCTTGAGGGAGTTGTCTTAGCCTCACCTACTTTACAGGGTGCCTGTTGTGGGGAGGGGAAGGGAAAGGAGATTGTAAGCCCCTCTGAGACTCCTTTGGGTAGTGAAGGGCGGGGTATAAATCAATCTCTTTTCTCTCTTCTTCTTCTTCTTCTTTTACTATTTCAGCAATGTCCCATAGAATCCAGTCTCATTGATTTACATACATTATGTTGCTGTTCTGCACTCAAGATCTTACTTTTCTATTTTGATGGCTGCTAAATTTGGTTTGATCAAGAAATAGAACTCTAAACAAGGTGCACTTTTTGGTCTAGGAAGGTGTGAGATATTTTGATTGCTAAAAAAATGTTGGTATCTCTGTAGAGTAGCTATAATATATTTTTCATATCCATGCATATTCTTTCTTTCTTTCTTTCTTTCTTTCTTTCTTTCTTTCTTTCTTTCTTTCTTTCTTTCTTTCTTTCTTTCTTTCTTTCTTTCTTTCTTTCTTTCTTTCTTTCTCTCTCTCTCTCTCTCTCTCTCTCTCTCTCTCTCTCTCTCTCTCTCTCTCTCTCTCTCTCTCTCTCCCTTCCTCCCTTCCCTTCCCTTCCCTTCCCTTCCCTTCCCTTCCCTTTCTTTCTTTCTTTCTTTCTTTCTTTCTTTCTTTCTTTCTTTCTTTCTTTCTTTCTTTCTTTCTTTCTTTCTTTCTTTCTTTCTTTCTTTCCTTCCTTCCTTCCTTCCTTCCTTCCTTCCTTCCTTCCTTCCTTCCTTCCTTCCTTCCTTCCTTCCACATGGACATTATGTTTGTCTATCCTTAATTTCTTATTTAAAATTGAAGAACTGAGTCTCCTTTGTTTTCTTCTTTTCAATTTTTTTTTGTGTTGACTGTATATGAGTTCTTCCCTTTGTTTTAAACAATAAGGTGGGTTTTTTTTAAAAAAAAAAAAGGCTCAAAAAAGATTTTTGTCAGTTGTTTTATAAATTGCTGTGAGGAAGATGAGCCCTTATAAGGAGCATATGGCAATTTTGCAGCAGTTGAAATAACCAACATAATGATCAGTTTGAACAAAATGCAGAGCTATTTATACTTTCAAATAAGGAGGAGCAAGGGCTGAGAACACCTAGCAGGCTGTCATGGTTAGTAATTTACGTGTGTGATTTCTGAACTTTTTAACTGAGTACTTTTAGAACCCGGCCTGATCCAATGGTCTGTGGGAAGTGTGAGACACTGATGTTCAGGCTGAGTGCTTCTCTGCGAGAACTTAGTCATGGGCCCCCCGCTCTGCTCTGTTTTGCTTTGCTATTTTTTAACTCTCAAACTTCATTGTCTCTTGGACTAATCCTTGTACTTCAGATGAAGTAATTGGAGTAGCTGAGTTTAGGATTTTCAAAATGTTTCCCTAGAAATCTTGGGTTTTGTTTGTTTTAATGGTACACAGGAGAAGTACGCTGCAGAGTAGAAATGTTGGGAATGTTTGTGCTTCACTAAAACAACTAAGGGAGCACAGATATTTTTACTGGTGTTGATCTACATATTTTTCCTCACAGGTGCATCATGTTGTTACCTTGCCAAGGGTAACTTAATGTGCCGTGATGTTTGTGAACAGGTATGTTGTTTTTGAGCTTACATGAAACTTCTAGTTTGCATGCTCCTATTATCTACAGTTACATGGATCATCAAGGTGAAAACAGTCGGTTGGATCCAGCCAGGTTTTTTTTAATCTCACCCAATTCCCTTTTGTAGTATATCCCCCATTCCACATGGCTTTTGTTATGTGCATATCCCATGATTCTCAGGATAGCTCTTTTTGGGTGATCACAGAGGATACCTCCTCCCTTGTTCACCAACAGAAAATTTGGTTGGATCCCGACCTTTATGTACTGCCTCTATTCTGAGAATTGAACTTTAGGCAATTCTTTTAGTGTCATCAATACTTCCATTGTTGTGCAGAAATAGATTTTGACTTGTAAAGCTATAATAGGTTCACAGTAATGAATACGAGTAAAGAGCCACAGTTCTGGACATTTAGTCCTTTGAGATGGGATTAATTTATAGATGATCTTGTTTTATTTTAGGCTTTTTTTGCTCTGTTACATTCTAGTTTTAGGACAAAGGTAAACATTTTCTTGTGGCATATATTTTTCTTCCTTTATATTTAACTAATAATAGTGGTTTTCTTCCTTTATATTTAATGAATAATAGTGCTTATTAGTAATAATGGTTAAGTGTGCAGACTTTGATCTGGAAGAACCAGGTTTGATTCCCCATTCCTCTACTTGCAGCTGCTGGATGACCTTGGGAAAGCCATAGTTCTGTCAAGGACAGTTCGGAAAGAGCTCTCTCAGCCCCACCTACCTTACAGGGTGTCTGTTGTGGGGAAGGGGAAGGGAAAGGAGTTTGTAAGCCACTCTGAGACTCTGAGGGAGGAGCAGGGTATAAATCCAATCTCTTCCTCCTCCTCCTCCTCCTCCTCCTTTGTTAATTTAGTCAAGTTTGAAATTAGTAGTTTGATATGGATGTTAAGACAGCAATCTTAAGTAGGCCTGGAAAATAACTGCCATTTTACTCTGTTGGGCTCACACACAGGAAAATGTTTTTAGGATTGCAGCCTAAGGCACTGGCAATAGACGTCCATCTCTACAAAAGAGAATTACATACGCACACACACAAACAAAACAAAGGACACTTTTCACTTCCTGCCAAAATGAGAAATGTGACTCTCAAAACAGAATTATAATCAACTTTCTTCTGAGTCAGTCATAGCATCTATACTATCTCTTTTTTGTAGTACAATGATAGCTGATCCATAATAGATTGCTCACAATAGTTGGAATTGAAGTCACCTTAGGGTTTGGTTCATAAGCTGTCTGTACATTGTGAATAGCACCATTGAATATTTGACAGATTATTGAATTATATTTGAATAGTTTGCGTAAGATGTTGATTGTACAAAAAGGCCATTGTTCATGCACAATTGTAAACTACTTTTCCTTAACTTCTCACCTGTATGTTACTTCTACCTCCCTTCCTGCCCAAGTTTACCACATTCTTTAAGTACACATAACATTTCAGAGGGAGTGACTTGTAGAAGAGGTGTCTTAGTTTGTCCCTTTGTGACTGCCTGAGCTGATGTTCATTAACAGAAAGGCAGGAAATCTGTTTGAGTTAGAAATCATTTGGGCATGCACATCCTTGCAGTCTTTGCCACCATTGTCCCATCTCTGAAACTATTTTTGATTCAAAGGGAAAAAAAACCTTACAAAACAATCTCTCCATTAGAGTTGAACTCTCCTTGGCTAGGAACCTTTCCTTTCCTTTTTGGTTCCATGTACAAAACTGATACTTCTATTCCCCCCCCCAAAAAAGAAAAAAATAATAATTTCAATATTGCAGTCCTAAGTAGAGTTATACTCTTTTAACGTCATCTGTTTCATTTACTTAGGAAGACAGGTAGCACTGTGAATTTCATAAATATAACAAATAGTTCTATTTTTAATATGCTAAGTTATAAATTATGCATTTTATGTTCAAAGCAGTGGGAAAAGTTTGAGTTTAATAAGAAAGTAAGCATTGTATATATTTAATTTTTCCCTACATTTGTATTCCCCCCCCCTACAGTTTCAAAATTTTTGGAAATTTTAAATATCTTATTTGGCCAGTAATTAACTAAGTAGGTTGTTCCATTCAAAACCAAAAGCCTGTTTGCTTCCATACACAAAAACATATCTAGGAATGATCATAGCATTTGTGCGACTGAGAAAATTTTTACAAATTTGTGTTCAGGTGTCTATCAAACCGTTTAATTGTTTTTAAAGTATATGTATTTGCAAGCATATTCCGTGTATATTAGTAGTATTTCCATGCAACTGTTCTTGGAACAGTAAAATAACCTTGGTAGCGTACCTGCAATTTGTAATTATATTTTTAATTGTACAATATTTCTTTTAAAAATACTTTGGTGACAGATTTTGGCATCTAAGAGTGATTCACATTTGAAACACCTTTTGCAACGTGCACCTGAATATTGTCCAGAATCAATGGTATGTATAATTACGTTGATTAAAATGAAAGGCTGAATTATATTTGGTAAAATCTGAGATTGGGTACACAACTAGGTGAGATGTGGGAGATTCAGGATCAGATCTCTTGACATCACTTTTACTGGAAGAGAATCTGTGGGCGCTCTGGAATGAACTGCACCCTTGGTACAGAGAGGGGGAGTGAACTATTTCCCTCCCACTCACTTTTCACAATTTAGGTCCTCCTGCAGTTACTGTGTATTTTCTTGGGGAAAACATACATGCTTCCCTGGTGAGGCAAATGCAAACCTGGGTGATAGAAGGGTTGTTCGGGTTGGAAAATGTTTAATTAGGGAAAAGGTTAACTGTCAACTTTCTGAGCAATGTGGACCTGAGCCACATATCCCTTCCAGGTGGCTTTTACATAAAATTAAAGATGTTTAAAGATCTAGTGATAGATTTCTACCATCTTCTCTAGTTGTACCCAGCATTGTGTTTGGATCAAATGGAGGGGAGGAGGACATTGTAAGCTGCTTTGGATCCCCACTGGGCAGAAACATGGGGTATAAATGAAGTTAATAAATAAATCTATTATTTTAAAGGTAATGTGAATTTGTAAAAATATGTTTTAATTATTTCCTCTAATTATGAAGGATTGTGAAATGTTCGTATCTCTGCATTGTACCATTTGGATGTATATGCTAAACACAAAAATCTAAGACTTGTGATACAACTTTGGACTTCCCAGAGTTCCACTTATTTTTAATCACTTGTTCTACATTGCTGCCTGCCTAGCTTATTTTTTGCAAGCATTATGGTTTAGAGCAGAAACTCTCAGACATTTGGGGCAGACATTTGGCTTTAACAGCTTTTGTCCTTAGATAGTTCAAACTTCCTTCCCTCTTCAGGATCCCTGACATTGCTCTGACCTGGATAGCCCAGGCAAGCCTAATCTCATCAGATCTTGGAAGCTAAGCAGAGTCGACTCTGGCAAGTACTTGGATGGGAGACCTCCTTGGAATACCAGCAGTTGGGAGGTGGGGGGCAGGCTTTATTCAGCCACCTACTCTGAATATCCTCCAGGCCCCCCATTGGGTCAGTCACCAGAGGTCGCCATGACTTCCAGGTGCACACATAGTCAGTCACCAGAGTTTGCCATGGCTTCCAGGAGCACACATGCATGCATGCACATGTGAAAAATACAAAAAATACCCCCCCACACACAAGATCCCTGAAGTTGCTTCTGTCATCACTCTCATTGCATTGCTACAATTACTTCTTGTGTCTGACTGGCTCAACCAGTTTTTGAGCCACTTGCTGAGCGCCAGTCTTCAGGTGCTTCTCAGGAAATGGAAGGCATGAAGGGGGAACCACAGGGGACTAGGACAGACAGACGCAAAGAGCAACTGAGGTGGGTGGGAAAGGCTGAGCACCCAGTAGCTTTCTAAGCTGAGGTTTGTCTGGTAGGTAAGTTTTATCATCAACACGTAAGGAAGGGGTTAGTTTATTTTAAGCATGAATTTTTGTATTATTTTTGTTCTTGATCCTTTGTCACGTAGCTTTTCTCAGAATCAGTTTACGTTTGTCAATATCTTGTGAACTGTGGTATCTAGAAGTGACTAAAAGTTCTCTAGATGGTTAGTTATTATTTGTGTTAGAACATCTGAAGCATTTAAGCGTGCTAATCTGCCCCGTGGAAATACTTTTATTTTTCTTCTAAATTTCTAACCCTACTGTATGCCCTTTTTTCCAGGGTGAGGTGTGGGGCTGTATTAATTCTTCATTGCCTGGTAAGGGGTATTACTATAAATTATTTATAATGCACTGAAAGGTCATGATCCATTCCCCACTGGTACAGCTGCATGTGCAGAAGTGGTCTCTTCCCTTCCTCTCTTCCCTTATGGGCTCCTAGCTGCATGCCCCTGGTTGCATGTGCATTTTGGAGGCCCAGAAGGCTCTCTCCAGCTGGTAATTGCCTGCAAGCTACTTCTATAATGATTGAAAAATACAGTGTTTTCATAAGACCCACATATTCTTACTTAGGAATCTAAGAGCCATTTAACCCTCTGCTTTCTGCTTCCTGCCGCTTTTCATGGGGAGAACCCCTGCTTTCTGCTCCCTGCAAAAAGTAGTGTGGAGAAGAAAGCAGGTATCATGAACCGCTAGTAACTGGTTGTGAATGAACCTCATAGTTCGTATTGGTTTGTGGTTTGGTTTGTGGACCTACAGCCACAAAAATTCCTTCTCTGTGAGGCTTCTCCGTGAGGCTGGCTCACTAACACAGTGTGCTTGTGCAGGTGTGTGTATGGGCATTTAGTTGTGTCTTACTCCACAAAGTGTGTGGTGTCAGTCTTCCTAAGAATACAAGCAAAGCATTTATTTCTTCTCCTGTAGGTGCACCATTTATTGTGGCAAGAGAATATAATTCCTGCTTCTGTCCCCCCTCCTCAGCACGCTGTGCCCTTATTCAGAGAAAGCAAGAAAAATGTTTGCCCTTGTGCTATAGAATTAAAAAAAATATTCTCCACTCCACTGGAGACATTACAGTGATTGGTGGGTAATGGAAGCACTGTGTACAGAACCTGTCTCCTAGTGCTCTTGCCTTGTGAAGCTAAAAAGCAGATAGCGAGGCATCAGAGTTACAGTAATTTCTGGTGTTTTCTGAAGATTAGGCAAGTTGTTAGTTTTGGCCATCAGTGTGTCATGGTAAATATATAAAATAACAGGGGGAATTTATTTTCAGGTTTTGATTTCTGAATGTATTTTGCTTTCTCTATGCACATTCCAGCTACCTAGTAAGCCCCCCAAAGTTAGCGGGATTTATTCCTTCATAAGCATATTTGAGCTTGGGGTGAAACATCTGAAACCTTTTATGTTTATTGATAACATGAAGAAATTCCTTGGTAGGGTAGTGCTCCCTTTTGTGATGTCTGTTTGTTACTGGGCATAGCACTGCAAAATAAACAACTGCAACATGTTTGTAATTTTTCTTTGAAGGTGTTTTGAAGAAATCAGATGGCTGGGTTGGCTTAGGCTGCTGTGAGTTAGCTATTGTTGTAGAATGTCGACAAGCTTGCAAACAGGTAAGATTTTCTTTGTATGAGACAAGGCAGGCATTTGATGACCTTCATATCCATCCATTCAATTGCTTTCATACATTTATACTCTCTTAGAAGAGACAGCACTTATCTGCTTCATTTTCCATTTGGTACTGAGAGATTCAGGTATCTTTTTATAGACTTTCATAAATGGATTTGATAAAAACTAGATATACAGGTTCCTAAGTATCTAGGAGCATGGGAAATATGGATTTTTTTTACCGAATTAATTGATTTTTTTCCCCAGCCTTCTCTGGTAACAGCAAAGCCCATGGGGCAGGGCATACCTGACAGAAACATTTGGGGTGATTCTGACTATAAGGCACTTAAAAGATCCATCTGGAGTCTATATAGTCAGTTTAAAAATTTGAGTAGAACAGAGGTACTGCCAAGTATTCTGAAACTGGAAAAAATAATATAAAAACTATTGAAATTCAAGAAGTTTGAGGCCTGAAAAAGAGATTGGGATAGCTTACTTTGGGCTATAAAAACAAAAAATGATATTTTTTTTTAGACCTTAATTGCAAAAGGATTAAATACACAGTATCCAGTACCCTATCATATTCCAGCAGCTGTTTGGGAAGCCTTCTTTACTTCTGTTTTTGCAAATAAAAATAGAGATATACCAGAAGGTGGCAATGCTGCCACCATGCACGTGCCCCTCGCCCAGCTGGCACGGAATGTATCTGCTGATGTACAGCTGGCTGAATACCGCCCTAGAAAACCTGGCCGAGGGTTTGGAAGCAGTGGCGAGGTGGTTGAAACGGAGTCAACTGACACTGAATCCATCAAAGATGGAGGTTCTCTGGCTGGATGAGGAAGACTCCGGTCTGGAGTGCCAACTTCCAGCTCTTGACCATTTGTCTATAACACTGGCGCCGACAGTGTGGTCCTGGATGCCTCCTAGTCAGTGGAGACCCAGGTCATAAGTGTTGCCAGGCTGATGTTTTTCCAGCTATGCCAGGTCAGGCAACTGGCCCCCTACCTGTCTTGTCCCAACCTAGCCACAGTAATCCATGCAGTGGGTCAGATTTGATTACTGTAACTTGCTCTATGCTGGGCTGCCCTTGAGACTGATCTGGAAGTTACAGCTTGTCCAAAATGCGGTGGCCCAGGTCCTTACAGGGATACTGATAACTGCACACATACAACCCGTGCTTTGCCAGCTGCATTGGCTTCAAGTTGAGCACTGGGTCAGGTTCAAGGTTTTGGTCCTGACATTTAAGGCCCTATATGGTCAGGGACCAGTGAACCTATGGGACCACCTCTCCTGGTGTGTCCCCCAGAGAGCATTATGCTCAAGCGATCAACACCTACTGGAAATCCCTGGCCCAAAGAGCCCCCCTGTCCGCAACCAGAGCCAGGGTCTTCTCAGCCCTGGCTCTGATTTGGTGGAACCCTCTGACGATTCACATCAAGGCCTAGCAGGATCTGTTACAATTCCGCAGGGCTTGCAAGGCAGGGATGTTCCACCAAGTATATGGTTGAGGACAGCAATGGTTTTTAATGGTTTTTAACAGGTTTAATCTGTCTTAACAACTAGCCTGTTCAATAAATGCTCTCCCCCTCCCCCATTGCTGAAGTAAATTGGGGGACATAAATTGTATTACAGTACCACACAATGTTGGGTTTTATGGTATTATATTTTAGACTGTTGAAATGTATTTTATATGTATTTATATTAATTCATTGTGCACCACCCTGAGCCTGCTTGTGGAGAGGGTGGTAAAGAAGCCTAAATAAATAAATGGCCCCTGGTAATGGCCAATGAGATTTGTCACACAAGCCCACAGATTCCTCCCCCTCACTCTCCCCCGACAAGACATCTGCCTGCTCCACGCTGAGTGTGTGTCTCTTTGCAGGTGGGGCGGCTTGTGGTCTGAGTTCAGCAGGTGAGGCAGGGGTTACTTCACCTTCTGCCTGCACCTCTTTTGGAATCTCAGCCACGCTTCTCCCTCTCTCTGGGCCTTTGGTGGCTGTCTCCCATGGATCCTCCTTGACCTGCAGCCTTTTCCCCTCTTTATAGTGTTTCCCATCCCTGCCCTGCCTCCCCGTGTCTGTTCCTCACCCCCAGCTCCAATCCCCGCCTCCCTTCTTAATTTGGGATGCTGTCCAGGTGACTCAGGCAGCGCCCCTCCCACTGGCCCACCACATCTGCCCCCAAAGCCTGGATTGAGCCAGGCATTGGAGAGCATCCAGCGGCCACGGCTGCAGGGGTGGGTCCATACCACAGGTCTTGTGCCGGGCCCCGATGTCTCCACCCTTGGCCTCCTCACTTCTGGGGGCTACGTCGCTAGAGGCAGGGGCTGTCACCTTGGCACTAGACCCAGGGGTCGTTCTGCCAGTGGACTGGCCCCAGCCCTGCCTACCTGTCTCCTTGGCTGCCCTCGTGGGCTGGGTTTAAGTGTGCCTGGGGGGGTCTTCGGGGGTGAGCTACCTGCCCTGCTGGTGGCCCGGTTGCGCTCCATGAGCTTTGTGACTGGGACAAGATTGAGACTTTGACTGAACAACAACAAAAAAAGGGAAAGCACCTGGCTTAATACCAGTGGAATTATTTAAAATTTACCCAGACTGGTGGGCACAGATTTTGGCTGTGGTTTTCATGGCTATAAACAAGACGGAAAGTATGCCTGAAGTCTGGTATAATGTGATAATTGTTCCAATCTATAAAAGGGGGGATCCTGTAGGCCTAATTTCAACACCTTTACAAATACCCTACTGCCTGGGTTAGATGCAGGGAGTCAGGACAGCTATCAAGGGCGTTTACCCTAGATAAAGGAGTTAAGCAGGGATGTATACTTGCACCCCTGTTGTTCAATTTATATATCAGTGACCTTAGATCCTGTCTTCTGAGTGCAAAGTTCCACTTCTTCTATATGCTGATGATGCAACTATAATTTCTAGATCAATTGTGGGCCTCTGCAAGCTGATAAATTTTTTTGAGTATTACTGTAGCTTTGAAGGCTTGTCTATAAATGTGGCAAAATCTAAGGTCATAGTATTTAGCAAAAGGAAAAAGGGGGACATCTTCAAAAGGAATACAGCAGGCCAATCTATGGAACAGGTTGATCATTTTAAATACCTGGGAATCCATTTTGAAGCATCTCTTGCACAGAAAATACATCTGGATCTGGCGAGGAACACTGCTGTGGGAGTAGGGAGGACAATTGTAAAATACATCTACACAGTGGGAGTTGAATTTGTCCTCTCAGAAAGGTATATAATGCTAAGGTTTCAAACCAATTCTTGAATGGTGTGGAAATTTGGATTCAGGCCACTTCTGAAAAAGTGGACCACATCCAGCACGATTTCTTCCAATGCTTATTGACCACTCCTAGATGTGTCTTGGGAATAGTGCTGAGAGCGGAACTGGGTGAATTATCGATGGAAGCTAAAGCTTGGATTTCTTTTTAAAGTAAAGGTCTTAAAATCTGAGGGAGGGCCCACTTTTCTTGGGCTTATCCAGACAGATAAACACTGTAGCCAGTGGGATCAACTATTGGGAAAGAAAATGAAATGTCACAGTGATGGCGAACCTTTTAGAGATCAAGTGCCCAAACTGCAACCCAAAACCCACTTACTTATCGCAAAGCGCCAACACGGAAATTTAACCTGAATACTGACGTTTTAGTTTAGAAGAAACAGTGGAAGTGATGAATACTGCATGTATTGAATTTTAGTTCCACTTTTTCACTTTCTGGGTGTTTGTCCATTTATGGCACAGCTTTAACGGCACAATGTAACTGCAAAAACTACACCCAAATATGCCCTCTGTAAATATGTGGACTAATTTCAGTTTAGTGTCAGAGCAATTCATCATTTTGATACATCATCAAAAATGCTTTTTGGGCAGAGAGTACGAGTGTATATTTTCATTAAAAGCCCTCCAGGTGTTCCTTTTGCAATTGGCCAGAAAATGTTGGTAGTTTTGGTCCTAGTATTGGAGGAGGAGGGGAGGGGAAGGTGGGAGGGATCAGAAATCAGAGCGAATATTATTAAGAGTATAATATCTGTCTTTTTTGGAAAGTCTGAGCAAAATTGATCCAGGTACATCATTATGCTAGCAGTGTTTAAAACTTTCCATACTTTCTTCCCAGCTTTACTTTATGTGGAGTTTCTTGGCGTAAAGACCCTGGTTATAGAATTATAAACTTTCCATGAAATGGACAGAAATTATTCCACTGGAAGAAAACCTAAAAGCATCAGTAGGGTAATATGGTTGATCCTATGAAAGGTCTTATCTTACTGTTGCTTTTGAATTTTTCCCCAATAATGAAAGACTTGCTTTGATTAATTTTTTTAAAGTCCAAACCAACATAAGATTGAAGAACACTGCTTTAAAAAAATTAATGACACACTGGGAACCTATGCCACTAACCAAATTGCCATATTCTCTTTTCTTAGTCCTTCTAATAAGAAAAGCAGCAATTTAGGCAAAATCCTTATATCAAATCTGAGAAAGCCTGCAGGGCCCATCCAGAGGTTTTGGGTGTGTGGAAGCTGTGCAGCCGGATCCAGTTCCTACTCGGAAGTATAAACCCCTGAGTGAATGGGGGTGACTCCCAGTAAGCCAGTGCAAGGGGGATGTACTACAAGGAAGGACAGGATTGCCTACTGGAAACAATGGGAAACACTTGAAGGCCCATTGGAAATAATGGGAGCCAGGAATGCCAATTGACTTACATAGGCTCCATTGAAATGCCAATTGACTTGCATAGGCTCCATTGAAATACAAGTAGAGTTGCAATAAAAATGCAGAATGGATTTTCCATTAGGGTCTTTGGGCCCAAATACACTACTCTAGGAATAGAATGAGAGTCCACGGAGTGGAATGACAGCTCCAGGGTCGAGCAGGAGTGTTCAGGGACTGGGATGAGAGACCCCAGAGTGGAATGACAGCCCCAGGGTGTAGCAGGAGTGTTCAGGGACTCAGGCAGAGTGTGACTGAGAAGGGGAACATGGAGGTAAGGAAGGCAGCAGATCTGGACACTGGAACTGGTAGAGGGACAAGGGGAAGATTTATAATTGAGAATGGAGAAGGAGGCTCACATCAACCTCATGGATTCATAAGGAAACAAAGGAGCTGATCTGGTGATACCTACACATTCCAGAAATATTTAAATGAAAAGTATTTCACTTTACAGTTTGCAAATCCAGTTGCACAGAAATGCCTCTACACCCAGGATCTCTCCTTCCACTCTGGGGCCTGTCATTTCCAAACAGAAAAGCCAGGAGAAGGAATCAGAACAGGAGCCCACCTGGTCATGCCAGCAGCCAGGAACAAGTAGCAGACCAGAGGCAATGGCAACCCCCCACCCCCTTCCAAGCCCGAAGACCTCCTGCAACTTCCACAATGACGCCAACGCCCATGTCTTCACCCACCCCCACCCACTCCGAGGAGCCGCTCTCGCCCCCTGACCTCATGTCCTGTGTGCTGGAGGGAGGGGAGCGGTGTCGGAAAGGCGGCAGAGGCCGGGCTGCCCCCCCCCCTCCCAGGGACGAAGACGACCATGATGCTGGTGGAGGACGGGATGGAGGAGGAGGAGAGGGACACTTGCAGGCTTGGAGGAGGCGAGGCCAGGCACCAGCAGAGAGGCACACTCACTCGGGCAGGTGCTCCCTCTTGCAGGGTGCTGCTGGTGTCGCTCGTTGTGGTCAGCCACCTCAGAGGAGAAGGGAAGCCGCGGGGCGCAGCCAGCGGCCGGCTAGATGTCTGCCTTGTGTGGCTCCCGCCCTCCGTTCAATTGAGGGCCGCCCGAGCAGCTGGGGTGACAGCGCGCGTGCCCTCTCTGGCACGCATGCCAAAGGTTCGCCATGGCTGGTCTAGGAGTAACAAATGACATGGTTAAGAATACTGAAACTGAAGATATAATTAGACAGATAAAAAAGTGTGTTAGGAAGTCGAACATTACTAGTACATCTATTGTGGTGTGTACGGTATGTTTGATGCTTTACTTGGGAATTGCCCTCCTGATGAGACTGCCAGAGTACTGTTATCGTTTGACAGTACCAAGGCTCAGAAGAGCTTTTACTGTGGCAAGAATAAATGCCCTTCCCTCAGCAGTTTTGGAGGGTAGATACAATAAAGTACCATACAGTAGCAGAACATGCAGATGTTCATATGACAGAGTAGAAAGCATTGAACACATGGTTATAGAGTGTCCGATATTTAGTGAAGGCTAATTTAATCACCCCTTTACTTTAAAATACGGAATTGCTTACTATGAGAGCCCAGGTGACATGGCTGTTATCGGATACAAATGATTTTGTCACCCTTTCAGTGGCAGAATTTATAGGTGCAATAATTAAATTCCAGGGAAATAATACTTTTGGTCCTTTTGTTTTAATTTTTATTCTAATGCCTGCTTAAGGCGAAAGCTGTATGAGCAGTACTAGATAGAATAGAATAGACTTTTTCAACAAAACCGCAGTGCTACAAGAAGGCAATGGTCATGTAGATATTTTAAATACATGCTTTGTCTCAGCATTCTAGTGTCCTTCTCTTAGCATGCCTATCTGAGTAAGTAAAGGTAAAGGTTCCCTTGCTCGAAAGCCAGTCGAATCCGACTCTAGGGTTGCGGTGCTCATCTCCGTTTCAAAGCCGAAGAGCCAGCGCTGTCCGAAGACGTTTCCGTGGCCATGTGGCCGGCATGACTAAACACCAAGGCACACGGAACGCTGTTTACCTTCCCACCAAAGTGGTACCTATTTATCTACTTGCAATTTCTTGCTTTCGAACTGCTAGGTTGGCAGGAGCTGGAACTAGAGATGGGAGCTCACTCCGTCATGCGGCACTCTTGGGTCTTGAACCGCTGAACTACTGACCTTCCACAGCCTGCAGTTCAGCGTCTTAACCACTTGAGCCACCACAGCTCCTTCCTATCTGAGTAGCCTCACATTATTGTGCTTTTTGCTCTCACCTTTTTGTTGCAGAGCTATAAAGGTAAAGCTGCATCTCTGGAACAAAAGGGCTCGAAAACTTTTTAAATGAAAGCCAGGAAGTCAGAGGAACTAGTTCATTGTTGCAATAGATTGTTCTGATATTCCAGCCATCTAAATTTTGCCAGGTCTTTTACAAGCCTGAAACAAAATTCCAGTGATGCAGCAGGAAAATGGTATCTGCGAGGAGCTGAGGAAATGAAAATGGTCTTGATGTGGCATGACCTTAGATGATGCACACCTTCCTCCCAGATCCCTTAATAATTTGCTTGGAAAGAGCCTATCGAGGACAAGGAGATGATCTTTGGGACACAAATTAGATTGCAATGTCCTGTGCATGCTTCAAAAAAACTGCTGGAGTTTGGTAACCAAAGCAGTGACCTAACTGTTTTTCATTGGTATTCCTGCCATTTTATTCTCCTTGGTGCAGGAGTGAAAACAGTCGTCTGACACTGTGGACGGCCCCCTCTGTCCTCTGACCAAGGCTTCCGTATGCTTCAGTTTTAGCTTGGTTCCAGAGAGATGCGCTTGCTTTTCTTGCCCTATCCTCCAAATGAGCAAACAAGCTTTCTGTATTTTATTTCTGTAACAGATCACACAAATCAGGGACAGAGCTTCCCCGTCGTGTCGTACTTATCCTACCGCTGTCAGTTTCTCTTCTGCAAAAATAGTTCTGAATTCAGTACTGTTTCAGGACAAATGCAATATAACATCCTGTTTCTTTGGGTGTCTCCTTAGACTTAGCCTCCTTAATCCTGTTCATATGAATCTTGAGACTTCTTGTGCATTGTGATTTTATTACAGCTGAGTATCTTTTGACCCTATCTATTATTTATTTATTCATTCATTCCATTTGTACCCCTCCCACTCTGCAATGCAGGCTCAGGGTGGCTCACAGTCAGTTCATAAATAAAGTTAAAATAGCATAAAATCATCTACAACAATGCCTTTATAATTAATACAGTTTCATAAAGTGCTGAAGATGATTAGTTAGTTATTCAAGATGGCTTACTTTCAGAGAATGCTTACAAAGCTTAGATGTCATTCTGTTCAGGATCTTCCTACAGCACAGGCTAGATGTCCAACCCAAGGCTAGGTGTCCCCAGTTCATTACATTTAATCAGCAACATGAGGAATGTAAATAATTTAGAACCTCCTCATGTACAGCCTCAAACGTATTTCATCTAAGAGTTCAAAAAGGTATTTAATACATGAAATGTAGTTTAAATAGTGGACAAAATGTATTTGATTTTAAATGCGTATGTAACTAAATAATCAACATGCATTATTCTTGCCTTAGATTTAATATAGGCAACTTTTAGATTATTATATTCTAAAACGGAGAGCATCTGGAGATGTTGCTATACGAGATATGGGTCATGTTGTAAAATGGTCACAATATAAAACTTTTTTGGAGCAATTTCTTATTTTATGATTTTTGTTCCTGATTGGTCTGGATTATGCATTTGTAATCAGATGAATGTTTTTCAGGCATCTTCAAAAAACGATATTTTGAAAATTTGCAGGAAGGAATTTGAGGTAAGCCCATTGCAGATTACAAATGGTGGATTATTTTTCTATGAGCACGCTTAAATTTTCCAGATGTTGGAAGTTTGATAGCCTCCAGCCCATAAACTCTTCTGGAGGTAAAACAGTCCAAGTTGATCCCCCTCCCCCTGCTCTGCGCAAATGTAACTTTGGTCCTTGGCAGATTAGAAGCCAGCTTCATGCATGTTCACCTTATACCACTCTGCTTGCCTAGAATACCCCTTCTCTTCGCTTGCCTTCATAAGTGCTATATTGTGCCTGTATAGCGTTTTGCCTGCACCAACACAAACAAATGGTTTATGCACCCCATTCTCTTGAAGTCTAGAGACTGTAGCCTTGTTTTAAATTAGGTTTGCAGACACTGGTTATTTGGGGATCTCTTTTGTGCTGACCGTGGTATCCATGGCCGAGGGAGAGGGGAATGTGGGGACATCACAGGAGCCTTTCTGCCTCACATCAGAGATTCACTGGGTCCCACAATCTGTTTATAACAGTGACTTGCAAGGAGTAAGGAGGTGGGCGTATGTATTGTACTTCTGAGTACAGTTCTGACATTTGACAAGTTTAAATCTTGTTGACCCTTGACATTCTGTCTGTCTGCAGAGTATTCCTGAAAGTACTATTTTCTTCTCCAACATAAGTTAACTGTTTGCTAAAGCAACTGTATTCTCATAAGTGTGAACAATCAGAACTTGTTGTTGTATCAAAGAAGTCTTATAAAATATTTCAGTGTCTTTAATTGAGGCTTTGTTGGAAATAATTCATTTTGTAACAGTTTTCAATTTGCTATAATGCCTTTGTTAATCTTTTGAAAGATACTGAGAAATATATAATGTAGAACCTTTTTATGTTCCATGAAATGTAAAACGCAGTAATATTTTCAGAAATTTGTTTCCAGCATATTTTCTCTATTGTGCTGTTTATCTTACTTCTCCTGTCTGTATGAAGAATGCAGAGTTCAGGACTTCCATGTTTTTAGATTCACTCTGATTACATTAAAAAGACAATTTGCCCTGGTATAGTTTCGTAAATAGTGTGTACACACACACACACACACACTTTATATAAACTAAGCTTCAGGTGTACCACATAACCTTTGTACTGTTCTGCACAAGTCTCAGCCCGGACTAGCGCCTTCATAGTTCCCTTACAAGCCTATAGGACTGTATTCTTTATAATGCAGTGGCTTGCTTGTTCTCCAGCAAGTTTAGTTGAGATTAAACATAGCTTGCTTCTGTTACATATTGCAAATATAAATTGGAAAACAAGGCTTGTTTCCACTTTTTCTAGAACTTTTTTTAGCTGCTGGGGTTTTCATAGTGTGATGTTCTCCTGAACTATAACCCGCCTACGTTAAATAGCTTTATCTCTTCTAATACTGTATTATACTTTACTGCCCGTATCTATAACCTTTCCTCTGTTATGCTAGCACATTTTCTTCTCTTTTCTGGATTTCTGCATTGCTGTAGGAGGTTGACCAATATATGTTGGAGAACGGAGAGGACAGGTAAGAGAGTTTTCAAAAATGAGAGTGAAACAGTGACCTTTGACCATGACTGAGAGTAGTTTTTTCCTCCTAATGTTTCTTTCCCCTGTTTTTGTTGGGATCACTTTATGCGCAGATTTAATTTATATACAATAAGTGATATTCTTTCATCGGTGATTAAAAGATGAGTGTGATAGTTCTACTGAGAGTTTCTGACACATTAGTTATAAAATAATATACATTCTTGCATTATCTGCAATTATTTACTTATATGTAAATGTATAGCTACTCAGCTCCAGTGGTAGTTTACATGCTACTGTTAATTTTAAAAGTGATGGCTAATCATCCATAGCTAGCAGCATAGAATCAATTAAAAATCATTAAAAGCTAACAACCAGAAGAGAAACCAGTTCATACAAGCTACTGGGGAAAATAAACAACCTCCGTCCCCCTCAGCATAATGAACAAAACAAACCAAGAGATGAACAGAGAAGCTTTCACTGGATGGCTGAAACTCAGCAAGGTGAACAGCTGTTGGGAGAGAGTTGCAGAGAGAAGGAGCCACAGCAGAAGAAGCCCTGTCTCTGTTTTGAAGGTTGGGGCACACAGAACAGGGCCTCTGCAGAAGATTTAGTGAGTGAGCGTATTCCTAGTGCAGCAGGGAGTCCTCTGAAAGTACCTTAATCCCAGGCCATTTAAGGCAGGGGTCCCCAACCTTATTTAGCCTGTGGGCACAGTTGGAATTCTGACCCAAGGTGGTGGGTGCAGCCACAAAATGGCCACCGAAAGAGGCTGCGCCACACATAAAGTAAGTCCCAGTGCAGGGGATGAGAGAAGTAATTTTTAAAACTGCATGGGGAAAGAAGAGTAAACAGATAAAACAGAGCCAACACTGTAGTGGCAGCTGCTACCATAACTACATTATTTTAATTTGCACAGCCGGTCGGATCTCCAGTGGCCAGCCAGAAGCCCTGCTGCATAGCAGCCCCATCTGGCCACATCCACTTGGCTGGTGCCAGGAAAGGTGTCAGTGCCATGGTGCCTATGGGCACCACGTTGGGGACCCCTTTAAAGATGTACTTAGAATTGTGCCTGGAAGCCAACAACCAGTGCAGCTCTTTTAGTACTGGTGAAATACGTTCCCAGCAGTTTGTACCAGTCAGTAGTCCTGGTCCTGTGTCCTGCAGCCACCGAAGCTTCCAGTCACATCTTGAAAGGCAATCTCACATAGAGTGGCTTGGATCCTGTGCCTTCTTTCTGCTTGTGCTCTTTTTCTTCTGTTGTGGAGGTGTTGCTGCTTCATGGAGCAGGTTCCTCTTGTACTAAGAACTTCCTTCTTCATGAAAGACATTGGACTTCGATGAGTGGAAGTTGTTCTACTGTTGTTTGGCTCTGTGCCTAGAGATATGGGCAAGACAGATAATTTTACCGATTTTTCCATAACTGTCTAAAGCAGGCCTAGAGATATGGGCAAGACAGATAATTTTACTGATTTTCCATAACCGTCTAAAACAGGCCACGAAAAGAAGCTTCTAGTTGGATAAAGGCATGACTCAAACCCCCAAGAGTTCTTTTCATCCTGGTAACAGAGTCAGTTCTTAAGCCATGCCTTCTAAATAGTAACCATCTTGTAAGTAAGTTCACAAAAGGAGCCGTATTATATGACAGGGCTACTGATTGGGAAGCAAGCTGATTAAGTCAGCAAGCTGGTGGCTTTGCAGGTTGAGGCAAGGTTTCCAGGCAACCGGTGTGGCTTTGCTTGGAACTGGTAACAAGATTAAGAAACCAGGCCAGAGACTGCTCAGCTTACCTGAACATGCTGGTACTGCAAACTGTAGTACACGCTCCAGCCGTTTGCAGGGTGGTGTTGCAGGGCAGCAGAGATCAAGTCCCTCAGTTCTGCTGGTAGAATCTCCCACTCAATATCTTCAGTCTCCCTACAGTTGCTTTGAAGTTAACTGATGCAACAAATTACCAGGTGAATTGCTATTTAGAAGAAGAAGAAGAGATTGGATTTATACCCCACCCTTCACTACCCAAAGGTGTCTCAAAATGGCTTACAAATTCCCTTCCCTTCCCCTCCCCACAACAGACACCCTGTGAGGTAGGTGGGGCTGAGAGAGCTCTTGACAGAAATGGCTTTTTCAAGAACAGCTCTTATCAGAACAAAGGCTTGCCCAAGGTCATCCAGCCAGGTGCAAGTGGAGGAGTGGGGAATCAAACCCGGTTCTCCCAGATTAGAGTCCGGGCACTTAACCACTACACCAAACTGGCTCTCCAGTCCCCATTACCGCTCCTATCCCCATTTTCTAACACCCATGATGTTTGCTTTTGTCTACTAACCAGTCCTGTAGCTTTTCCACTCGACCCTTATTTGCTTATACTATTATTTAAAATATTGAGACACTGCTGTTCTTCCTGAAAAATGGCCAAAGTGGCTTACAGCAGATATGCACAACATATCGCAGTGACTTTAGAACAGCTCTGAACAACCCAAATCAACCACAAATGTTTGTAAGCTGCCACCAGAGTTCTCATCAGTCCTTCAGACTAAGAGTTTCCATCACATTAATCAACAAATCAACAAAAAATGTCTTCAGAATAGAATTGAAAAATTAATAGAATCGGTGTCCAGCAACTCTTCTTGGACGCTGTTCCAGAGAGATGCGACTGTGACCTATCCTGTGTAATGGGATGGCAAGTATAAACTGCCGAGAGGAATGAAGTGAATGCATAGCCTCTTACCAGGAGAGACGGTCCTTGGTTTATGTGGGACCCAGATATGTGAAGGACTTCAAAGATGAGAACCAGCACCCTAAATCGAGCCTGGCAATAGATGGGCAACCAAGGGAACAGGTTCAACACTGGTACTATCTGTTTGTACCAGCATGGTCAAGCCAAAAAACAAGCTGAGGGAATAAGTACTAGCTCAAGTTTCAGGGATGAATTCAAGGATAGTTCCAAGTAGAGCCCTCTGTAGTAGTCTAGCCATGGGGTTACAGTAGCATGGATCAAACAAAGCCTTATAAAACTGCCTCTTTCAAATATTAGACCTGATACTGTTGGAAAAACAGAACACTGAGTTCTCTCTTGGTAGCTGTGGAATTCCTTTGATGGGAGACAGCAGAAAAGAATTTTAATAGAGAATTCTTTTTTATGGGGAAGGGGCAGAGAAAGGTCAATTCTAAAGTTAACTGTGAATTATATGTTAATAACCTTTTTCCTTGCTTAATAAAAAGGAACATTATGCTTGAGTATAAGTACACATGTGGCTATAAATCTTTTGAGAGGCATCTACAGAATTCTGTAATGTATCACAAAACTAGAAAAGAAAATAGCCTTGAGAACCCTGATAGTACAAGATATGTCCTTGGAAGTTAGTTATATAAAAGACATAAAACTTGAGTGTTCTGGAGAAAAGTACTCCTCAGGGAAGGGCTGCTTTAGAGAATGCACAGAGTTAAAAGAGGACTAAGATGAATATAAAATGCATGACTCAGACATGAGGGGAGGAACCCCCCCCCCAAAAAAAAAAAAAAAAAAAAAACACCCCAGAACTTCTCATGAGAAGTCCAGATATCCATTTCTTGGGATTTGAAATAGTTTTTGAGAATGAGGATGTGCAGGTTGGAGATTGAATGAAATTACTCAGATTATTTTCAAAGTCATATTGTGTTTGGAATGTAAAAAGGAAAGGAAAAAAATGAGGGAAATTTAAAAGCCATGTATTTTCAGAATTTAGAGCCAAACCTTGAGCATTATAAAAAAGAATGAAAGGGTATAATGTGATTAGTTTTTTAGAATTAAGATATGTTGTTTAAGGAAGTGCACTCTAGGGTAACTCTGGGGGATAGATAAAGTCAGAAAGTGTGGACTGGAACAAATCATGCTGCTTATATAAATGATTCTGCCTGCCTGGGGGCACGTGCTTCTCAGGTAGCAGCTCCCCTCCAAATAATTTCTAAAATTCAGAAGATTTAAAAAAACAGTTTGTGAAATGAAACTGATGGGGATGGGTTTCTGTTGATCAAAACAAACAAGGCCAGCACATTATAAACGTGGGAAATCAAGAATAGATTCTGTGCTGTCACAAAAGTCCCATTACCAGGTTGTAAATACATTTCAGATGCCAAAGAGAGAACAATCCCAAAATTATAGGTTGTAGTAATTTTCCCAAGTTTTCCAGAATCTGTGCAGTATATGCTGTAGTTTCATAATAAATCGCCTAGACAAATCAGTATGGTTTTACCAGCTAGCAGGGAGAAGTTTATCAGCTAATTATATTCTGGGAAGTGTTCAAAGATTCATCATGTCAGAAATGCTGATAACTAGGGACGGGTACAAACTGGTTCATGATGAACTGGGCTCAGTTTGTGGTTCACAGTTCGCAAAATGAGGTTCTTGCAATCCCACTCCCACGAACCTCCCACAGATCTCCCAGGTGGCTTTGGGAGCCACATGTGGGCAGCAGGGCTTGGAGAAGGTATTTAAAGAGGCCGCGGTGGCGTGACTTGGCAAGTGATGCCTTCTGAATTTATTTGCAAGTTGCGGCAGTGATGCCGCAGTTTGCTAAAGCCATAAAGTGGAAGTTTGTAAGCCATAAAGTGGAAGTTTGTGGTTTGTGAGACACCACGAACCTTCATGAACCTCCATTTTCCCAGTTCATGCCCATCCCTATTGATAATGGCGGAAATCCTCCAATTCTGAATTCCAGTTGTGCAATACATTTTACAGTCCTGGCTGTAAACTTCAGTGTCAGCACAGTTGGTTTTTGTTGACAGTAACAATATCTCAGTAACAATAAAAATGAAAATACAGTAAATCCAATATTGTTGAAAGATGCAGAATGCTAGATGCAGATTGTTATATAAAAATTCCAAAGGTGGAGATGAGCTAGTTAAAATAAATCTGCAGGTCAGGAATTGGCAATTAGTGAACTCCATCAAATACAGCTTGAGGTTGGCATCCAGATAAAATATACAAATTTAAAAATGAGGTACTTTCCCTATGGACTGGTTCACATGATCAGGATTTAGGGAGGAGAAGATAGAGTTGAGCAACCACCGTTCCTTTCTTTCTGTGTGAATTTCCCCTGCCCCCCTCTTCTGTTTGGTCTGCATTCTGTACTTGCCCATCATCAGCTCAGGTTAAAATGCAGCTGGGCACACCTAAACTAGCTTTGCAAACTTGAATGTACTCATGATTTGTAAACATAGAGGTATACCTGACGTCATTGTAACTCAGATTGATGGTAGTTTCAGGAAATGCTGAAAATAGGCAGAGGGGCCTCGAGGACGTAAAAACTGAAAATTTATGAGAAGGGAAAAGTTGTGTGTGCAGTTCTTGGGGCTTCCTCCTTGAACCCTTGCTCACCTGTGTGAACTAGGCCTATGAAGTAGATTACCTGTTTTTTTTGGAGACTATAATTAATTGTCAAATTAAATTGCCACATTTTTTCCTCTTAGAATGTTTGAAGAGGTGATTTAAAATGTCAAACTGATGGCAAAATCATCCTCCATTAACATGTACTTAAAATTATTGTGTATGTAGAAAATATATATATCTGTCAGCTGTGATTTAAAAATTAAGTTTGGTTTAAAGCTGAGGGATAAATTAAATTTTATGGGAAAATAGGGATCTTTGAAATAAAGCCAGCAGTTAGATTGTATGACCCAATGATGGCAAATTATCCCAAAGAATCCCAAATTATCCCAAAGAATCCCAATTAAAAATTGATATCTAAACATTCCTTTAGGAGGGTAATATCCCTGTGCAGTATAAAGTTCAGTGTTCTAGAATAGCTGGTAAGTCTTCCTGTTCTCCAGTTCTTTGCTTTTACTTTTAAACTGTTCTATTCAACTCCTCCAACTCACTGTCAATTTTGAATCCTTATATGAATGTATTTCCTCTGTTGTAACTAGGAAATAATTTTTAATCCTTCTGTAATTCTTGAATTATGTAGATAATATAGGTTTTTGAAGGTAGCACTTTTGCATAGTAATCATAATGTTTATTACACTCCTTATGACCCCACATAGCCTTGAGGAGTCATAGTCCTCAGAACTGATTACACAGCCTTCCTGTATTTTAGTCACCATTTTCAGTGTACTCTTTGCAGATAGCGACAAAGTTTTCTTGACAAATGCCTTTCACTTATTTTGGTGGCAAACCGTATGCCCTTTTCCTCTGGTGGTTCCTCTGGTTTTAGCTTTCATTCCTGTTTAAATAGTTCCTTGCTGCAAAGCAGATATTTAGATATTCCTTATTTGCACCGTTTGTGTTTTTGCCAACTGAATGCTGTTGAAACAGCTGAAGACATTTTACTTGAAGGAGAAATGTCAAGGGGAAAAGGTCAGAGCCCAGGCATATTAGAAAGCTGAAGCAAGCTGTACGAAAAATATACCGTGATAGAAAGTGCTGCCAAGTCACAGCTGACTTATGGTGACCCTGTGGGGTTTTCAAGGCAAGAGACATTCAGAGGTGGTTTTCCATTGCCTGCTCCTATGTCATGACATTGGATTTCCTTGGCGGTCTCCCATCCAAATACTAAATGGGGCCAAACCTGCTTAGCTTTGGATATCTGATGAAATCAGTCTAGCCTGGGCTTATCTAGGTGAGGTCGTGAGAACTATACTAGACATGCAGTTTTAAGTATCTATAAGTACCAAGTTAGTGGTTGCATTAGGGAAAGAATGTTTTTAAACCTATGCCCTACTTAACTTTGAGGTTAAAATAAGCTCATCAGCAGTATTTTGCTTTGCTTGTAAATATTTGTGCAAGAAAAACTATTCAGAGTGAGACTAACAATTTACTAGGATTCTTGAAAAGTTTTAAGAAATCGTCGTGAGGGTCTTGAAAGGGGAAGTGGACAGCATTGTCTGATTGGTTCTCATTTGGTGCAGTAGTTATAAATCAATAATTGGATAAGTTTTACTTTTCTGTAGCAATGTAATTTTGCTTATATAAGATGTGAGTGTTGCTTTGTTCAAGTGTCAGCACCTTGAACTTGTGTGGGGATAGAAGCTTCTCTCAGCAGTGATCAATCAAATAAAAACCTTAGCTTCTAAGAAGGATTTTGCTGTTATTTGTCTCCTTTTAAACCCATTTGGTTGAACCCAATTTTTTCTTTGTCATACTTCAGTGTTCATTTTGTAAGGATATTCGTTCTCTGTTATATTACTCCTTTTTTATCTAAGCTTCAGGCAGACCTGATGTGTTTTATGTATCCCTTCTCCTTGCAGATTGCCTTATTGATTCCGCCTTAAGTCCCTACAAGAAAGGCGGGCTATAAATAACAAATAAATAAATAAAAATAAATTTTGCACTCTGGCTCTGTCAGTAAGAAGCAGATGCTTCAGTCTTTATATTAACCACCTTATATCACTGAAATTAGTGCTTAACAAAGTTAAGAATTTGTATTTTTATATGTTTTATTTGTTTTTTGTTGTGCTCTTATGTTGGTGTTGGCTGATCTAGGATCATAATAAATGCAATGAATGAATGAAGATACTTTCTTAACCTTGTAGTAGCTCGTGAAAGTTTTCAGTAATTTTCTTTTTTGGTTTTATTTCTAGAATTCTCTTTATAGTTGCATTAACAGAAATGAAAGTAAGTATTTATTTTTTCCAACCCCACTCCCCCCAAAAAACTTCCTTTCCTGATAAATATTTCAGTATTTCTCCTTTATTTCCTTTGGAGATGTTCTTTTCTTAATTCTTTATAAGGATATATGAGCGGTTTGACTGTTTATAAGGATATAGATCTGTCTGTTTTGCAGCTGCTTGAGTCACCTGCAATGTTCCCTCTAAGCTGTGGTGTCTTGTGAGAAAAAATTCTACTTTGTGAGCTACTGGCATTAAAGTTGTGAGCGAGGGATTTGACTGCTGCATAAATTAGTTCGCCCTGGAGCCATCCTTCCTGAGCTAAGACAAAAATGTGTGAGCCGGAGGCTAAAAAACTGTGAGCTAGCTCACACTAACTCAGCTTAGAGGGAACACTGGTCACCTGACAGGCTGCCTGGACAGAATTTCAGAGGGAAAAAGTGTTTTCTGTGTGCATTCAGTCACTAGAGTCTGGAAAAGTATAACATTTTGATCAAATACAAGTTCTCATTCAATACAGATTCGGTTGTTGTAGAATACAATTCCGTTTCTGTTTCAAATGTTTTCTGGTAAATTTGGTGCATTTCTTTTCTGCCTCCACAGTGGGCTCAGTTTGTTGCAGCTATGCAGGTCATCACACAAACTGCCGGGAATATTGCCAAGCAATTTTTCGAACAGACTCTTCTCCGGGTCCTTCCCAAATAAAAGCTGTTGAAAGCTACTGTGCTTCTGTTAGCCCGCAGTTAATTCATTGTGTGAACAACTACACACAGTCCTATCCAATGAGAAACTCAACGGATAGTAAGTATAAGAAAGGTTTAAAGGTTTTGCAGATCATGTTTGAATATATTTGATGCATGGAAATACTCTATAGAGATAGCTGTAGTCTGATACTATTTTCTGGTATGATCATTCATGTACCTGTTGTTAATCCATACCATTCTGCTTATTTACTTTTAAAGTTAAACAGAAGAAATAACTGTACTGTTTTCTCTTTAGCTTTTGTTTAACTGTGATGGTGTTCTGGTCCTGTGCATGGGATCCAAAAACACTACCTGCCAGGTTAGCTGGCACACTGGGACAGCTCCCACCTCTTCCCTCCTGCAGCAGCCCACTAAACCCCCAGAAATTCTGCTTAAGGAACTCCTGTGGTGTGTGCAGTAGAATGGGGGGGGGGAATCGATAAAAGTCATTTTGCCATCCTCCACCGATGGAAGAGCTGTACTACCAGCATGAGTTTCAGATCGAGACCCATGTTACAGCAAGACAACTGCACAAGAGGTAACGATTTTTACGTCTTTTCTGCTGTATAGGTTTGTACTGCTGTGACAGAGCAGAAGATTATGCCTGCCAAACAGCTTGTAAAAGGATCCTGATGTCAATGAAAACAGAACTTGAAATTGTGGACGGACTTATTGAAAGCTGTAAGACAATGCCTCTGCCTCAGGATCCTCTCTGGCAGTGCTTTCTAGAGAGCTCAAGATCTGTTCACCCGGGAGTCACGGTGCACCCTCCACCATCTACTGGCCTGGATGTTGCTAAACTGCACTGCTGTTCCAAAGCAAATACATCCATTTGTAGGTCAGTATTTTTCTTCCTCTCCTGCTGCTGTGGGTCCCTGCTAAGAAGACCTAACATTGCTTCCTCCATTGTAATGTTTAGGTGAAATCTTTCTACCATTGTTGGGTTCGCTAGTAGGTGACACATTTGGCCAGTGCCCGAGAAAACCATAGAGATCTTTGAGAGATTAAGCATGGAGCACATTCCATCCAAGAGATGCCTGGGCGGTTAACCTGACATATTTATTGTTTATTTAACATGAAATATTTATGTTATCTGCCTTTCTCCCAGGCATCCCAGGTCACAAAGTGGGTAACAACTATTTAAATTCTTTTTGATAAAATAAACATTAAAAATATAAAAAACAAAACTAAAAACAACTTCCTAGCCTTATGTGGAATGAGCCATCTATATATCAAAATGACAATGTGATCAGCAGTGTCAAAGACTGCTGGCAGATCTAACAGAATCAGCAGAGAGGAATTCCCCTTGTCCAGCCAGCGATACAGAGAGTCCACCAAGACAACAAAAACTGTTTCTGTCCCAAAATCAGGTTGGGAGCCAGACTAAAATGGGTCAAGGGCAGTTATTCAGGTAGGCTGGAAGTAGCTCTGCCAGTTAAGAAGGGACTAGAAACTGGCCTGTAATTGCCCACATCATCTTTCACCAGTGACAGTTTCATAAGGTGAGGCCTGATCACTGAGTTTTCAAAGTTTGAGAGGAAACTCTTTCCACTATATATGGATTGAGTCTCTTGGTCAGAGGAGCTCTTGTTTTCTCTTGGCATGATTTAACCAGTCAGAAAAGCCAGGGCTCTGAATTGCTTTAATAGCCCCAGACACCCAATCTGTTTCTTTCAAGAGGATTAACTTGAAACTGTCCATAGAAAAAGAACAAGCAGATGCTTCTGACGCCCCTGAAACAACTATACCTTTAATCTGGTTTGAAGGTCTGAGACACTTTCAGTGCCATCCTAAGTAAATCGATACCCATCTACGTTCATTGGAGTCAATGGGTTCAAACAAGAGTAACTCTGCTTAGGATGGCACTGTTTGTCAGTAAAGAATCTCACAAAATCATCACAGGTAATTGTTGAATTCAGTATTCAGAAAGTCAAGATTTAGATATTAATATATAATTAATCACTTAAATAATAAAGCTGGGTAAGATTTAAGCAGTGCAGTGGTGGCACAGAAGAAATTCTTCACCAACACTACTGTCATCCCCACAGTTTGAAGTGTGGATTGAACCATGGGTCCATTGTTATTGTCTTCTCAGGGTGGTGGCAGTGGCTCTCCAGGGTCTCAGGCATGTAGCATGGATGGGAATACATAATGATTTTTTAATCTAGATTATTCATATACTCATATTTTTCTGGTTTTATGAATTTTTATATTAAGGTTTTATTAGGATTTAATAAAAGCCTACTAAGTGGTAAGGCCTCTCCTTTGTAGGTTAGAGTGCCTTTCTAACTGATGCTAGCAGACAAGAAACAACATGCTTTTTTCCCTTTTAAGATGTTTCGATGAAATAGCTATCTAGCTCTCTGGTGTTTTTAACAGGCCTTCAGTGCAGTATTGTTGCTACAGCGGAAGATAGGTTTTTCAATAGATGTATTTGCTTGAAGTATAGAGTTCATGGTTTTCATATCTGAAAACAATACCTTTTGTTTGGGTATGAAGAATCCTTGGGTATTATTAATAAGGTTAGGTTAAATAAACATTTAAGATATCACATAGTCACACCTTTTCCTGTAACTGACCAATGAATGAATGTCTACTCAAATGATGCTTTGTCATTTTGTGACCAATTATGATTTCTGGATATTATCTTTCTGACTATGTCATTCTGAGTATAAAACTTCATGTACTTCCTTATATTGCTCAGAAAGCAGTCAGTTTTTTGATAGGCTGTGTAATGATTCCATGTTTTGGTGTGTGTGTGTTCCTTTAAATGTTTAATTTGACTAGAGTACTGTAAGTAGACTGATAGAGGGTGACAAGTGTGATTTGATTTTGCTGCTGACTGAGAGTGTGGGAGGAGGGGTGTCTGAGAGGATTCTGTGTGTGTGTCTATGAGGGGATTCTGTGATATGAGAGAGACAAAGTATGGAAGAGTTTTGAAGACAGTCTGTTTGACTCTGAGAGTTGTGAAGGATTCTGCGTGTAAAGTTTGAAGAGTGAGCATAGTCTGTTTGACTATGTAATTTTGAGTCTAATTCTGTGTGAATAAGACCAACAGTTTAGTCTGTGTGACTAAGAGAGTGGATTCTATTCAGTGTGAATAAAACAAAGAGACTAGCCTGTGTGTCTATATTTATGAGTGTATAAGCCTGTCAGAGTGGAGTTTGGAGTCTGAGAGACTGTTTGTAGCACTAAGCTTTGCCAGTTATATTTACAAGTTCCTTTCGTCAGCAGCTGTTCAAAATAACCAGAAACGTATTTTGTTCTTAATTAAATAAATCTATTTTTGTTTAAAATTATCCCAGAAATCAGTACAGTACTTCCTCAGGGCCACATAGTCCTCTGAAGTGCCCAGACCCTAGGTCATACTACCAAAAGAGAGAGAATTGGAATTTTGATTCCTGGTGGCAGCGGAAAACTACCAAGTTTATATACACAGAGAGTGTTTAAAAGAAAAACTATCTCCCCAATAAGCAAGCATGTCACAGGCTGGTTTGGCCTAACTGTTTTCAGTTATTTAATTGCAATTAAATATCCAAAGAACTTTCTCCTCATTGGCTTTGGGTTTTTTGCCTTGGGAATATATTTGTACAATTGGCAGAGGCCTTTCCCATCATCCACTGCCAGATTCTTTAACTGGAGATGCTGGGGATTGAAGCTGGGATGTTCTGCATGCCAGGCAGATGCATGCCACTAGGCCATTGCTCTGTGGCATGTTCTGTCTTGTTTGGCATACAGTTCCTACCAATAATGTTCAAATAATCTCAGTCTTTTTTATATCCCCTAATTCCCTAGCAAACCGTCTTAAACTCTCCCAAAAGGGGGAAGAGGACACCAGGGAGCAACTATGTCTATTGTCTCTTGCAGTTTGGTGGTCCAAGCCTCAACCATGGCTTCGACATCCTTTAGTCTAGAGCGTGCTGAAAAAAAACAGCTGGATCCCTGACTCTCTAGGGGCAGATTATCCTAACTGGTCTGTCCCTAAAATCTCTTAATATTTGAAGATCTGTAACATCATGTGGTGGAAGACTCCTCCCACACCTTCATCTATTCATGTTCCATAATCTTCATAGGCTCTCTGTGAAAAAATCGTATTTTGGATAATAACGCTTGTCCTAAGTATTGTTTATCCAGGCAGGCTTGGGAAAGATAGTTTTTTTATTGTATGCCTTTTTTCCCCACTTTAGAGAATTATGTACTAAACTTTATAGCAGCAGCTGGGGCAATACACAGAGCTGGCAAGAATTCGATCGTGTTTGTGAATACAATTCCCTCGAAGTTTCCATGTTGACCTGTTTAGCAGATGTACGTGAACCTTGTCAGCTGGGCTGTAGAAATCTGACTTACTGCACTAATTTTAATAACAGGTATTAAATATTTTGTACAAAACATACTGTCCTTGAGTGAAATGTATGATTATATCCTTCTAGAAGCTGATGCATTTGCTGGATCTTGGGGATTTTAAAATGTGCACCCTTTTTGAACGCGGGGCAGTTTAAAAGAAACCCCGAAGGGCTTTCATGAATGTGAAGGTGTGAGACTTGGCTCTCATCTAACTTCTGAGGCTGATAACTCCTTGTGTCTTTAGTGCATTGTAACTTCCATTAATGCATCAGAATCTCATAGAATTTGGATAAACAGTAGTTATGCATTCTATATTGTGCCATCAGATTACAAAATTGTCATTTCCGGTTATGAATTTCTTGTTAGATTTGCATGTTCCGCGTGTTTCCATTACTGGCTTGCTGCTTCTCCTTGTGTTTTGTTGAATTAAACACAGTCCTTTAAAAAGACAGTTGGATACACGTTCGTAAAAATCACGCTTCGGCCTTCTGTTTCCAAAACACTTTCTCAATTCATTTACTTCATTTATACCCCGCCTTTCTCCCCAGTGGAGATCCAGAGCCGCTTACATCATTCTCTTCTCCTCCATTTTATCTTCACAACAACTCTGTGAGGCTGGTTTGGCTGAGAGTTTGTGTGACTGGCCCAGGATTGCCAAGCAAATGCCTGTGGCTGAGCGGGGTTTGAACCTGGGCCCCCCAGGTGCTCTTAGGATGCTCTAACCACTACACCACACTGACAAAGCCAAAGATCATTTTTTTCATGTAGTTACTTTAAGAAACAGCAAACCATCCTTTCCCAGTCTTATAAAACTCATGATTGTCAGCCATAAAATTTTTGGCCACGCTTAAGCCAGTTTGGTGTAGTGGTTAGGAGCACAGACTCTAGTCTGGGAGAACCGGGTTTGATTCCCAACTCCACTACATGCAGCTGCTGGTGTGACCTTGAGTCAGTCATTAGTTCTTTCAGAGCTGTTCTCTCAAGGGCAGTTCTCAAGAGAGCTCTCTCAGCCCCACCTACCTCACAGGGTGTCTGTTGTGGGGAGGGGACGGGAAAGGAGATGCCTTTGGGTAGTGAAGGGCAGGGTATAAATCCAATCCCTTCTTCTCTTCTTATTTGTTTATGTTATGACCTTCTTTCTGTTAGAGACCCAAGGCAGGTTACAAAGTTATAAGAGACAATGCAAAAGACAGCATTAAAGAACAATGAAATAGAAAGAGTATATTATGTTGCATTATAATTTGAGAGCATTGAAATGCAAAAAGATGCAAATGCAAAAAAAGCTACTTAAAAATTTCACAGGTAATAAAATTACCTAAACAGAAAGTCCCTTTCATGCAGAATTGTATTTTGCTACATCTCAATTCCGTTTATGCAAATGTCCTTGAAACACATTATGCAAAACTATAGAAGTGTGGGAGCCTTTCTGACCTCATCAGGTAGGCCATTTCACTGGGGAGAACCAAAACAAAGAATGCGTGGGCAGGGGCCACCATTTTTATCTCCTTGAAAGGTGGCATCTTTGGCAGACTTTTCTCAGATGAATGCAGCTGTCACAGTGGAACACACTGATGGAGGCAGTCCTGTGGATAAGTGGGTCCTGGGCCAGGAAGGGATTTGTAGGTAATAGTCGGAACCTTGAGTTGAACCTGAGAGCTAATCAGTAACCGATGGAACAACTGAAGAGCTGGTGTTATTGTATATATGCCATGCAGCTCGTGATAGTAAGTAAACTGCAGTGTTCTGCACCGCCTGGGGTTTGCAAGTTGTTCTCATGTGCAGACCCATATAGAACACATTACAGTAGTGTAACCTTGCAGTTACCATGGCAGGATCCACATTGCTGGATCAGCCAGGTCAAGGTCTGAAGCCATCCTCTGGGCTAAATGAAAATGGAAGAAAGATTTTCTTGGCAGCAGAATTAACTTGCTTCTCCAGAATAACCCCCAGACTCTCTTAACTGAATCTACAAGGGTCACGAAAACATCATCAGATGTGGAAAACACCCTCCAAGACCTCAGATTTCCTAACTAGCATCACTTCAGTTTTGTCAAGATTCAATTTCAACTTATTTACCCTGTTGTTGTCAGAGAACCAGTGGATGAGCATGTTTTAGCTGTGTTTTGGATTGTGGCCCTCTTCTGTTGTTGCATGGATTGTAAACATATGTGGCTTACCATTGGAACTGTGAGGATGTCTAAAAATGTACAAGTATTAATGCTGAAATCAAAAGCAGTCCTTTTTGCCCTTTTGTGTGAATATGTGTTGCATTTTTTTTCTTGAAGGCCAACTGAACTCTTCAGGAGTTGTAATGCCCAGTCAGACCAGGGAGCCATGAATGACATGAAACTTTGGGAGAAAGGAACCATTAAAATGCCATTTATAAATATCCCTGTTCTAGATATCAAAAAATGTCAACCAGAAATGTGGAAGGCGATTGCTTGCTCGCTGCAGATTAAACCTTGCCATAGTAAATCTAGAGGAAGCATTATTTGCAAGTAAGTGGGTTTTTAACATCTGACTATAAAGCATTCAGTTATTGTACATGTGTGTGATGCCAGGCTTCCCATAGCCCTGTCAAAACTATCATTAGAGAGAGGCAAAAGACAATACTGAGAACTAGAACAAGCCAACACTCTGCACCATCTCTGGTATCAGAAAATACCTGCAAGCTAATTTTGTTGACACCTAAGGTTTGATCCAGACATCAGGTTTTCACTATGACTGAGGAAGTTCAGTGTCTGGATTCATAGGTCATGGTGTGCCATTATCTGGAAATCTGAAATAAACTGTGGTTTGAAGTGGATTTGCAAATCATGATTTGTGGTCACAGCAACAGTTTGAACACTACAGCTGCGGTCAGATGAGCACTTTGATCTGATATAGTTGGCACGCTGTTCTGCCCCATCTTCAAAGCGGAGTCAGTGGCCACCAGGGAAAATCCAGTCTTTACGGATGCCAGTGATTTCACTCCACATTTCTGTATATCTGAACCTCCCCTGTTGTGAACTGAAGCTGGTTGAGAAGTGTGAACCTTCCCATTCCCCCACCTTTTTGATCAGGTAGGGATGTATGCATAAGCACATAATCGCCCCATGGTCATCAGTCACTGCTTGTGTGTTTAGTATTTATAGTTTACAGACCTCTCTCTCTCTCTCTCTCTCTCTCTCTCTCTCTCTCTCTCTCTCTCTCTCTCTCTCTCTCTCAAGACTGTGTTTTTCATAAGAAAACCTCCAGGGCAGTTTCAAAAACACTTCCCCCATGCTGAACTGCATATCCCAGCAGTCTCCTCCAATCCCATTGGCTGCCAGCTGCTGCCATCCTGCCAAAAGCTTGAAGTGCTGCTTCCCATAAGCACTTATGCGCATGCTCAGAAGACAAATGATGAAAAAAAGTTGTCTGACCACCCACTCCGTGGCTGTCACCCAGCTGTAATCTGATAGATCAACCACGGGAGTGAGTGCACGCTGAAGCAGTTACAGTGGGACATCTGATAAAAACTTTCTGTTACAAACAAACCTGGATTAATTAGAGGCTGAGCCAGATCGCGCTTAGTCTGTAGTCTGACCGCAACCTACATTTAAACTGGCAAATCACAGTTGCTGCCATCAGTCAACCCTCAGAGACTTCTGTACCTTGAAGGCAGGAGTGAATAAAAGCAGCCAAGGAGGAGTTCTTGTGTGCCTGGAGGCTTCGATGGTGGCTTGGGTTCTGAACAGTGATTTGCACAAACCGTGATTTGATATATATCTAAATTAAGCCTTAAAGTTTTGGCTTTGTTTTCAGATACATGACATCTATTTTTCATCATCACTTTCAGCAGTCTGGCTTGAAAATATTCATTAAATTTAAGAGGCCACAGGATCTTCAAGTTAGTCTGAAAGGGAAGAGCCCTTGAAACTGTACAGCCCCATGTGAAAGAGGTTTGCGGTCTGGTAGTGGGAAGTGCCATAAAGTGGCGGCCAACTTATGGCAACCCTATAAGGTTTTCAAGGCATGAGACATTCAGGGGTGGTTTGCCATTGCCTGCCTCTGCGTAGCAACCCTGGACTTCCTTGGTGGTCTTCCATCCAAGTACTAACCAGGGCTGATCCTGCTTAACTTCCGAGATCTGATAAGATTGGGCTAGCCTGGGTCATCCAGGTCAGGGTATTCTAAAGGAATAATGCAGAGGAAGAAGCTGGGCACTCCATAAGCTAACTAAGCTCTGGGAAGCTGTGTTACCTGAGTAAGAACCCTTCTGTTCTCTCTCTGTCTTTCTTGCATACGCCCTCTCCTTAGTCCATATGACTGTGGATATGGACAGAGTGCAGGCGGTTACATGGAATATGGGAAAGTCTTACATGGGACACATGCAAAAAGGCTGGTTGAGTTCTTGTTCACTCCATCTGGAGATCTCCTTGGAGCTTGACTCTTTTGGACTAGCATAAGTACTGCAGCTTCCACAAGAGGAGCACACGCCCTCCACCTCCCTCCCGTATGCAGGAAGTGGAACTTCTTGGCCCTGAGATCTGTTCCCAGATGGAAGGAGGGAGGGGAGATGATGGGGTCCATGAGGAGGGTTCATAGAATCATAGAGTTGGAAGGGACCTCCAGGGTCATCTAGTCCAACCCTCAGCACAATGCAGGAAATTCACAAATGTCTCCCCCACACACACATGCAGTGATCCCAGAAGATGACCAAAACAACCAAAACCCCCCCACCCTTCCAGGATCCCCAGTCAAACCAGCCTGGAGAAAAATTGCTTCTTGACCCCAAAGTGGTGACGGGCATTTCCCTGGGTGTGTAAGAAAGGGCCACAAGAACTAAGCACTGATGCAACCCTTCCTGCCCTCCCTCTCATGATCTGCCTAAGTTCACAGAATCCGCACTGCTGTCAGAGGGCCAACTGCCTGGGGGAAAGGGGTCCCTTTAATAAAGATGTGGTGGCAGCCCAGGGGGATGATGCAGAGGCAGGCTGTGGCCAACTGCCTCTGAACATCTCCTGCCTTGGAAACCCATCACCTGAAGTCAGCTGTGACATGACAGCCCTTTCACCACCAATGGGATGTTATTGACATGCCAGCCATGAAAAGCATCGCCTGCCACTTTTCACACGTTACATGTATTTTCTCCATGCCTGTTGGCAACCATATTGATTAGAACTCACATTCAGATCACAGTGAAATGGCACAGACCACTCGACATTTGCTGGCCACCAAGGGGGTGTTGGGGGAGGGCCTCAGACGCTAACTGGGATGAGATATAAGCACTGCCCGTTCTTGATATATAAATATCTTATTTTCTTGAAGATCAGATTGTGTGGAAATTCTCAAGAAATGTGGAGACTTGAGCAATTTTCCTGAGGGACACATGGCTGAGAGTATCTGTGAACTTTTATCTCCAACAGATGACTTGGAGACTTGCATACCATTAGATACTTATCTTCGTAAGTACTTGACAACTCGCCATCTGTAACAGAGTTAGCATTCAAAAGCATTTTTTGCAGTATTACTTGAAAGTATTACTAGAAAGTATTCCAAGAGGTATCTTGGGGCAGGGGGTGGTGGCGTTTAATAAACATTGTTGTCAGGGATGAAAATGTCACCTGCCCGCCTCCACCTTTATTTAGGCAGTTGCAGGGCACTTGTGCACTTTGTCAATGCAAAAAGCACTGACTTTCCTCAGAATATCTTTCATTTGTTTTCAGTGTTGTCATTGTTGAGCCAAATTTGATTGGCTGTCTAGCTTAAGAAGAACCCTGCTGGATCAGACCAGTGGTTCATCTAGTCCAGCATCCTGTCTCACACAGAGGCCAGCCAGTTCCTCTGGAGGGACAACAACAGGGCATAGGGCCTTCTGGCTCTGGGATTTAGAGGACTAGTGTCTCTGAATGTGGAATTTCCCTTCAGTCACCATTGCTAGTAGTCACTGATAGACTTATCCTCCATGAATCTATCTAATCCCCTTTTAAAGCTGTTTATTCTTGTGGCCATCTCTACATCCCCTGGCTGTGAATTCCAAACTTTAATCACTCTCTGTGTAAAATAGTTTTAACTTTTGTCCGTCCTGAATCCATTGCCCATCAGCTTCAGAGCATCCGCAAATCTATTTATTAAAAGGCTTACACCCTGTCTTCACACATACTAAACCTAACACGGTTTAGAATAATAAATACAACCAGTTTTAAAATCTTAGCAGTATAAAGGGCAGCAGCCATAAAAGATCAAACAATGCAGCAATGAATCCGTTTAAATTAAAAACTCTTTTAAACAAAGTCTGTGGAAAGGCAGAAAAGGAAGGCGTGCACCAGACCTCCTGCGGCATCCTGTTCCCTAGCTCCAGGACGATCGCTGAGAAAGCCTTGGAATGGTTTTCCACAGGCCTCACCTTCCTACAGGGAGGGATGGGAAGGAGGGAGAGGCAGTCCTTCAAGCATGTGGGTCCCAGGCTATTTGGGGCTTTAGGGGTTAAAACCAGCAACTGAAATGAAGTCTGGAACTAGACAGGCAGCCAATGAAGTTGCTCCAGAACCAGTGGAATGTGCTGCCAGTTTATCCGATGAGTCAGAACCAGGCTGCTGTGTTCTGAACTAACTGATGCTTCTGGGGTTGTCTTTAGTGGCAGCTCCGCATGCAGCATATTGCAGTAATCCAGCTTCTTCAAAGTTTAAAAAAGCACCGTGGATTGATTTGGCCAGGTTGGCAAAGTCTAGAGAGGGAGTCAGTATGTGAAATGGGTGTAAGTGAAAGAAGGCACTTCTGGGAACAGCGCTGTTTCCCCATCGACCGAGCCAGTTATCAGGTAGCCTTTGGAATGCTGCAGCCTGGGGTTGAGGAGCCGGGTTCATATCCCCACTCTTGTTATGGAGCTTGCTGGGTGGACCTGGGTCAGTCATTGTCTCTCAGCCTAACCTGTTTTATAGATGGCTGTAAGGATAAAATGGAGGGAGTGAAAAGCAGTTGATGCCACCCTGAGTTCCATGGAGGAAGAGTGGGATAAAAATATACTAAAGAGATAAATAATGTCCTGACGCTTTTTTCCTAGTCCCACCGAAGTGCTGGCACAACGCTGGTCTCCAGTGTTCCTTCTAAGCTGAGTTAGTGTGAATTAGCGCACAGTTTTTTAGCTTCCGACTCACATTTTTGTCTTGGCTCAGGAAAGATGGCGCCAGCGCAGACTGATTTATGCAGCAGCCAAATCGCTCGCTCACAACTTGAAGGCCAGCAGCTCACAAATTAGAATTTTTGCTCACGAGACTCCACAGCTTAGAGGGCACGCTGGTGGTCTCCCACCCGAATTCTAGCGAGGGCCGGCCCTGCTTCGCTTCCGCAATCTGACGAGAGCAGGCTAGCCGGGGCCATCCAGCTCAGGGCACCTTGCCTTTCCCTTACCTTCGGGAAATCTCAAGTGGTACCGTTCTAGTGTCACTATATCCTGGCATGATTCCTGACCTGCTAGGATCATCCACGTGGCCAGTCCAAAAAGCACTGCCAATCTTAAATTAACTTTTTGCCCTCAGTGGGGCCAGCGTGTAATCACATCTTATTAGCCATGCAGCTCAGTGCCATAATCTTCACTGTGTTTAAGGAGGAAAACGCAGACATAGCAGGGAAACGCTGGCACAAAAAGAGCAGGAATTATGGAAAACAGTGGCACATGAACAGCTTTTAATATGTTTGAGCTTTAATATATTTAAAGTCTTTGAGAAATGTCTGTCATTTCCACCCCATAGCCCTGACCTGGATAGTCCAGGCTAGCCCAATCTCATCAGATCTTGGAAGCTAAGCAGGGTTGGTCCTAGCTAGGACTTGGAGGGGCCAAGGAATACCAGGGGCATGACGCAGAGGCAGGCAATGGCAAACCACCTCTGAAATATCCCTTGCCTTAAAAACAAATCTCGCTCACCACCTAGTGGTGCATAATGCTAAAAGAGCTAGAATTTCTGCCTGCCAGACAGTCTTCTGATCTCCTGGCTATACTATACACCCTGCCATAGGATAATTATTATTATTCCACCCCATGCCATGCTTACTTTTGAGATGAGGGAAACATGGGTAGCAAGTTGATATAGCCCTAATGATTTGAACTTTTTTTCCCTAACACATTTACCAACCGGAAGAAAAAAGCTGAAGTAAATGTATTCTCTGTAATAAAGGGTTGGTTACCCAGTTTGGTTGTTGGTATATTTTTGCTGAGCTCAGTGCAGCTCTCCTGCTATACACCAAGCATTTAATAAGGGTCTGATTCCTGTAGGTCGATGCTCATTTTTCAGAATCATTATGTTGCCTTTGACAGGGTGATAACCTGATATGCATATGGCAGATAATGCAACGACTGTCCCAGAAAGGGACTGAACAACAAGTGGGAAAGCCAACTTGCCCTTAATAGGCTAATATGGAACACAAGGAAAACCGTACAATTTGATTGAAGCTCAGATAAAAATGTTTAAATGAAGCCAGTTCAAATGATCTTGAATTCATACATGAGATGGACCTAATTTTAAATTTGCTGGTGATTTTGCAGATTTGATGTGTAGTAAAAAAAACATGAAGTCAAATTTTTATGAAATTTATCTTCTTTTTAAAAACCTTCCCCTTTTCCTACCAGATCAGCAACCCTTGTCTAGTTAAAGAAAAAAGCAGAGTTTTACTTTTCAAGTATGAGAACAAAGTTTGAGTCCAGTGGCACCTTTAAGGCCAACAAAGTTTTATTCAAGGTATAAGTTTCTGTACTGATACTACTTATACTGGTACTACTTATGCCAAGGTATAAGGTACCCACCCGAAGCTGCTTTCAAGTATGAGTTCATCCAGATGGAATGTGAGACCCTGGCTGGGCATTACATAGGTGAACTTTGGGTTCAGACGCTCCTTCCCTCCTCATTCAGATTCTCTTCCAGCCTTCTCCTTCACAGCAAGCCCTGTCTTGCTCCTGCATCTGAATCAGAAAACTATGATTTGTGCTTGGCCTTTAAACCAGAATTGAAACCTACAACATGAAGGTTATTTCTAGTTTTGACTTGGAGATTCAAGTCCAGACCAAATTTTGCCAATTTATATACAATAGCAAACAATGGTTTGGTGTGAAATAGGAAGCCAAGAAGAGAATTAGAACACGGAGTGGAGGACATCATGAAGGAACTGTCTGTAGGCCAGTGGTAATGACTCTGTGGTTCAACAGCCACATGTGGCTCTTACGTACATTATCTGGCTCTTCTTCCCATTTTGATTTCTAGGAGGCTGCTTTGCATTCCACAAACAAGTCTGTGGAATTCAGTTTTGTTACAATGGGAATGTATTTGGTTATATGTATAGCTACATATTTAATATTATATAGTTAGATTTAATATGATTAGATATGTGTGTTTGGTGGGATGGTTCACAGGACAAATACTGGTTGTTTGTCTCTTTTGTGTGATGGTGATTGTGAATGTGACTCTTTGCAAGCCGTAGAGTGAGTACTGCAGATGTAAACAAGACACCAGAATGTACTGCAATAAGCTAGAAAAGGCTATTTGGAAATGATTCAACTATGATAACTCTATCAAGGCATACAGGGTTCAGCTTTCTGACTGGAAATACTAATCTGTTGCAAAGACAGGGTCAGACTAAATAGGACAACAGGAAATCTGTGAGCAGATTCCCCACTATACTGCAGCTGCATGTTCAGATCAGGGCTGGGGGTGGGGGGCGGAGACCAGAGTTAAGTCTTTGCCCTTCGCTGTTTTGTGCTCTGAATCCCCCCAAGGAGTTCTTTGCCCTGCTGGGGGAAACCCACAGTATGTTCTCGTTGGGAAGCAAATGACAGCCTTGGGGGGAGGGTGTGTATAGTTCAGGTTATAAAATGCCAAGAGATCACCTCCATTTCCACATGGCCTCAGATCAGATTGGGGCTACTGCAGCTGCAGCTGAAAGAATAACAGGGATCCCCTCACCGATGTCCTGCCATCAAGTGTAATTTTGCCCACAAACTCACAGATTCGGGTTTTTTGTGTCCTAACTGATTACTCGTCATTTTTTCTTCAGGCCCAAGTACTTTAGGTAACGTTGTGGAGGATGTTACGCACCCCTGTAACCCAAATCCTTGTGCAGCCAATCAGCTGTGTGAAGTCAACCGAAAAGGGTGTCAGCCTGGGGAACCCTGCCTGCCTTATATTTGTGTGCAAGGTAGGTCTTGCAATTATTTCCCCAGTTATTAAAAATGCTGGTTCAATTCTGGAAAGGAAATGCCATATAGAGCTGATGCTGCTGAATGTGCTTTTGATTTTATGTTCAAGCCTGTTAGACCTCCAGACAGAATGTGGAAGGCTAATTGGCAGAAAAGGTCGTATTTTTTTACAATATGGTTTTCTTTATTTACAAAATTTGTGTCCCACCGTTCTGTCCTTACAAGGGCCACCAAGGTAGCTAACATTTTAAAACATACATAATAAAACCCCATCTTAAAACCATTAGTAATCCAATAGTAGACCAATTGTGATGTTTGTTATTATCTGTAAGACCTGAGATGTTGATGGAATATGTATTTAATTGAGTAACACGTCGTCTTCAACTAGGCTGCAAGCTGGGTGAAGCTTCTGATTTCATCGTCCGCCAAGGGACACTCATCCAGGTTCCATCCTCAGCAGATGTTGGCTGCTATAAAATCTGCACGTGTGGTCAGAGTGGCCTGCTGGAGAACTGTATGGAAATGCACTGTGTGGATCTCCAGAAGTCTTGCATTGTCGGGGGGCAAAGAAAAAGTAAGTACTACAGCCTGTTGTATCTGTTTACATCATTTATATCCCACTTTTCTCCCCAGTGGGGACCCAAAGTGGCTTACATGATTAGCTCATCTCCGGTTTATCCTTACAACAGTGCTGCCAGGTAGCCTAGGCGAGGAGTGTGTAACTAGCCCAAGGTCATCCACGAAGCTTCCCTGGCAGAGTGGGGATTTGAACCTGGACCTCCCAAATCCTGTTCCGCCACACTTCACTGTCTCTCTCTTTTTTATATCCCGTGAAGTCCAAAGATTTAGATTTTTGGAAAGGCAAAGACAATGACTTGTGGATACCGTCAGTGCAGGATCTTAGATTCTTGCCAGGTTTCAAATCAAATTCTGATTGGAGCTCTTCATACCTAGCAAATAAAAGTTGTGGTTCTGCAAAACCCCTGCATAGAAGTAAGTTTTTGCTTCTGTGTTTAACTTCTTCAGTGTCAGCTTGGTTTTAGTAGGGTTCAGTTATTTGTGTATGTTTACTGATTAATATAAATGAAAATCACAGAGATTTAAAGAGTTTAAGCTGTTTAAAACAAAAGTGTATAGGTTTACAAGATTATGCATGGGATAGAGCAGGTAAAGAAAGAAGTACTTTTCTCTCTTTCTCACGACACAAGAACTTGTGGGCACTCAACGAAATTGCTGAGCAATCGGGTTAAAACGGATAAAAGGAAGAGCTTCACCCAAAGAGTGATTAACACATGGAATTGACTGCCACAGGAGGTGGTGGTGGCTACAAGCATGGAAGGCTTCAAGAGGGAATTGGATAAACATATGGAGCAGAGGTCCATCAGTGGCTATTAGCCACAAAGTATAGATAGGAACTCTCACCCTGGGGCAAGTGATGCTCTGTATTCTCGGTGCTTGCGGGAGGGCTTCTGGTGTCCTGGCCCCCCTGCTGGACCTCCTGATGGCACCTGGTATTTTTGGCCACTGTGTGACAGAGTATTGGACTGGATGGGCCATTGGCTTGATCCAACATTGGCTTCTCTTATGTGTTTATGTTCTTATGAGGGCTCTGTTTCAAAGTACAGAGGGACAGGTGAATATAATTATATCTAGCTTGATTCCTTTTATTGCAGTCATTGGGATCTGCCTCATTTAGCCATACAAAATGCTTTATAAAATGTTCAGTATAGCTGTATAAAACGTTCTTATATTTGTTTCTTGGGTCAACAGTCTGTAGGATTGATACATCTATGTATATATGCACTTTAAAATAAAGAGACACATTAATGCCTTTATTCTTACGTTAAGGTCATGGAACGTTTTTCACTATAGATTGCAATGTCTGTTCATGTTTTGCTGGAAATTTGATATGCTCCACTCGGCAGTGTCTAAATGAACACAGCTCAGATGAGGAGCGTCACATGTTTACAGGTAGTGTTTTCAAATCTATATGAAACTTCTGAAGTTCATTGTTAATAACAGTGCCATGGTAAACGTATTAATATTGTGGGGCCCCCAGCTGTGCCAGATATTCTCTATGATAACTGTTGTCTCTTTTTCGTTGAATTTCCTTCAGTTGGCTCATGCCAAAGAACAGTGCCCAAGATTTATTACAATGGTCTGTAATAAACAGCCCAATGTAGAGTTTAGCACAAAGCAAAACCAACAATTCTAAGGGGAACTGAGCTATAAGAATATAGCACCTATTGTAACATGTTTAGAAAAGAAGGACCATAATTCTACAAGGAACTAAGTATGCTTAAACCGGTTGATTCAGTTCCCTGTTGTTAATTTCTTTGGCTTAAATGTGTTTAACTTAGTATCGGCTTGTGACCACTCATAACCAAGGAGCATTGCTGCCTGGCATTTGCTACAGCTCCTATAGGAACCTTGAATTCCAGCCATGCACATGAACCTGCAAGTTCCCAAACAGATTTTCCTCTTTCAGGTCTGCCATGTAACTGTGCCGATCAGTTTGTCCCTGTGTGTGGGCAGAATGGACGCACTTATCCCAGTGCCTGCATAGCACGTTGTGTTGGGCTTCAGGACAATCAGTTTGAGTTTGGATCCTGTATGTCTAAGGATCCCTGCAACCCTAACCCCTGCCTCAGAAATCAGAGGTAAACGTTTAACATATTTAAGAGTAATACTGGAGGATCAATTCATAGATTACTGGGCAAAAGAACAATAGATTGTACATAGCCTAATTGTAATTATGTGCTATTAATGGAAAGGAATGGGCTAGAACTAGTTATCCTTGACAGTTTTAGTGAATATAAAAAATTACATTTCTATCATTTCACTTCTTGAATTTTTTTGAAAGCTGGATCCTGGGAGTAAAATTCACTAGAGTAAAATTCACTTTTAAAACCACGTTTTCAGAAAAATGCTTTTTAGTGTCCTGATTACTCATTATAATTTTTTAGGCCCAAGTACTTTTGGTAACATTGAGAACTGCTGGTTTTATGTGAAAAAGAATGATTTTAGTTAAAGTCCAGGAGCAACTTAAAGACTAACAAAATACGTGGCAGGGTATGAGCTTTTGTGAGCCGCTGCTCGCTTCTTCAGATTTTACAGCTACAGACAGACTGACATGGCTACCCATCTGGATTTTTGTTAAAGTTTCTGAAATATGTTTCTTCCCTTGTAGGCAGGAAGGTGTGCATGTAGATATGTACAAAGCGAGAGACAGGAAGTCTTACGTTCAGGTACTGAGAAGACAGTGCTGAACACGGCTGCCAAGAGCCAACCACAGCCCCCCAGACAAAGATTCCATCTGTCCCTCCCATATGACCCTGACCCAATTACATATCGTAACAAAACAAATCACTTGGCTGCAGTGTTCCCTCTAAGCTGAGATAGTGTGAGCTAGCTCACAGTTTTTTAGCCTCCAGCTCACACATTTTTGCCTTAGCTCAGGAAGGATGGCTCCAGAGCAAACTTAATTCATGCAGTAGCTAAATGGCTCGCTCACAACTTTAATGCCACTAGCTCACAAATTAGAATTTTTGCTCACAAGACTCCACAGCTTAGAGGGAGTATTGCTTGGCTGGCTATTAGCATGCATCTATAATAATAAAAGGATCCACATGTCCATCTGTCCATTTGTGACCAGCATAACTCATCAGAAAATAAAACTAGGAACCTCAAAATTGGCCACCAGCTTCAGGATGATTATGGGAGATCCAGGGCCAAAATTGGAATATCTTGATCCAGGTTATCTCCAGATCCCCCCCCCCATGCTATTTGCAGTAGAAGCTAAGGTTGGATTACCCACTCTGCCATGGAACCTTGCTGGGTCACCTCGGACCGGCATACCCTCTCTGCCTAACTTGCTTCACAGGATATAAGGATAAAATAGAGGAGAGGAGAGCAATGTAAAGTGCCTTGGGGTCCCCCTTGGGGGATAAAGGTGGTATATAAAGTAAGTAAATAGATAAATTCTACCTTCTGTTCCTCATTTGTTACCACTGAGGCAGGTTAACATTTATTATCCTGCACATTAAGGGCAGAGTGGGGGGAAGCATCCTTTTATTACTTTAATAGATTATGGGGAAATGTTAACTCCCCCTTCATTCCATAATATCGACAGAGGTTTGCTCCTATACTACTAGCAAATACATTCGAAGTTGACACTAAGGATGGTGAAGAGGCATTGACACTGAAAAATAAGGGGTGGAGGGAGAGAAAAATTAGAAGTGAGGATAGATGAATGGCAGATCATAAAAGGAAAATGAAGGAAACGTGGAAAAGAGTTAAAGAAATGTAGGAAAGGACAAAGAATTTATTATTATTATCTTGCTACCACACACTAACCAGGCTGCCCCTTGGCAAGATCCAGCTGTGCAGGAGATGGTTGAAACTTAAGGAAAAAGGAAACCATCGACCTTTTTTGGAGGCTGCATTGTGTCCAAGCTTGGCTGGTGGGTTTAGCAAGATCTGATCAGCAGTTTCCCTCAGCCTCATGGCAGACTTTGCAGAAAGGCCAGCCTCTTTGCTGTGCTCTGCCTCCCTTGCGCCCCTAGTGGCTGCAGTCAGAACTGCATCAAAATACCCTCCCAATGCAAGGGTGTCGAATTCATTTGTTACGAGGGCCGTATCTGACATAAATGAGACTTTGCTGGGCCGGGCCAGGTGTGTCATAAAATGTAATGCCAGGTAGCGGAGATATAAACTTTATAAAGGACACAAAACACAAAGATTTTTTTCCTTAAAATAAAAACATGCTTAAAACATTAGTACTCTTGCAATATTTTGTTTATTCATCTGATAACTGATACCTCTTGTTCTGAATTATTGCATCAAAATGTCTGTGCTGTCGCAATCTTGAGTATGCTGTTCAGGTGTGTATCTGTAAGCTGCAAACCTACTTTTGATTTATTGACATTCACCGCAGAAATCTCATGCTCAGAGTTCTGAGTCCAGGACCCAGGTTAAAACATTAAATGACTGACTGAGTGAGAGAGTCTGGCGAAGCAAGCTGTGATGCAGCAGCAGAACTGGAAGCAGGAGATGGCCAGTTCCACTGCGGGCCTGATAGAAGCTATCTGGGAGCCTGATCCGCCCCTGGGCTGCATGTTTGACAGCCCTGCCCCAATGCATTCCATGAAAGCAGCATGACACAGACTTCAGCTGAGCCCTCCCCCGAATGTTGTCCTCCCAGTTCCCCCCATCATTGATCCTAGTTTTGAAAGGCCATTTCTTGTAAGATGGAGATCACACAAGAAGCTCCCTATCACCTTTTCTGCTTTCAACAGGGAGTCAGGGTTTCTGTGGAACCCTTGAAGTTTATTTTTTAAAAAGTCAAAGAAAGAATGAATTATGTCTGTTCCAGGCTAAATGACTAGCATGGAGGCAACTTGAGTTAGATTTGCAGTTGGTGGTTTTCCTCTGTTTATAGTGTCGCTGCCCTGTGACAGTGATGGACAAGTCTGCCTCACAGGAAGTGACCTTTCAGCCTTTTCCTCCGAGCCCAGAGGCAGGAACTAACCTCCTGCTTGCAAGAACAGAAATTCACCAAATAAAAAAATCGCTTTTATGCTGTCCTTGCCTTTCTTTTGCACTTGCAGCACAGCTGGATACCAACTGATACAACATTTTTGGTAAATGTATTTTGTACAGTTCTTGGAAGCCAGGGCTGACTTCTTTTTATGGAATTATCTGAATATTTGCTTTATTATCTCTCTCTTTTTTTTGAAGCAATAACATAAATTATATGAGAATGTTGTTTTGTCCAGATGTATACCAAAACCACAGGTTTGCTTAACCAGTTTCAAGAAATTTGGATGTAACCAGTATGAATGTGTGCCGAGACAGTTCCATTGCGGTGACCAGTTACAAGAACCTGTTTGTGACACAGACAATATAGAATATAACAATCCATGTACTTTGCACCAAAAAGGGAAGAGTATATCGTACAAAGGTCCATGTCAGGTATGGAGCCATTTTGCAAATATATTTCAAGATACTAGCATGTGATTTTTATTTTTCCTCTACCAACAGCTTGTCAGGTTTTGAAAATCAAGTAGATCCAGTCATTCTTGCACAAAGAAAGGTTTATTGGATTATCTTGTTATAAACCCACAGTAAGAGGTCATTGTCAGGAATAGGGGGCAAAGCAAAGCAAGCTAACTTATAGTGTGATGCAATGAAGCGCCTAGCAAATAGAACTTGAGCACTCGCGCGGGAACTCCCGGCGGGAGAATTACTTTATGAGCGGGAGACTACTCCCCCCTCCCCTTGCCTTCCCAGGACTGGAAAATTCTCATCTACACAAGAATAGCCCAAAGCCTACATTCAAGGCCACCGTGATAAGGAGAAGCGGCAGGGAAGAAGCTCCCACGTTTCTGCCTGCATACCTACGCAAGCGCATAGCGGGGATAGGAAACATACAACAATGACTTCAGTGAGAAACATCAAATGCAGCTTTTTCTTACATTCTGCCCTTCCCAAAACACCACCCACCCGCCACTTAGGAAGGAGAGAACGTGGGCCCCCCAGGTTTATGAGGGTATCGATTGTGAAAGTTTCGCAAGTGATCAGGTGCATTGATATCCGAAACTTTCACCCACTCTTTATGTTGGGGCCCGAAATGTACCCATTGGACCAGGTACAGAAGTTGTCCACGTAAAATCTTAGAGTCAAGGATATCCGCAATCTCGTAGTGTTCCTCATCATCAATCATCAGAGGGGGGAGGCTCCGGCATCGTAGTTTGCCATTTAGTCGGGGGTAACGCAGGTTTGAGGAGGCTGTAATGGAAAATTGGATGTATAGCTTTAAGAGACTTAGGCAGATCTAGCTGAACAGTCACTGGATTTATACATCGTAACACCTTGAAAGGACCAACAAATTTCCAAGCCAGTTTTCTGGACTGTTGCTGCAACTTTAAGTTTTTCGTAGATAGATAGACGGAGTCCCCTGGTTTTAGATTCCATCCCCCTGCCCTTTTTTTATCTGCTTGTTTCTTGTACTGTGCCTTGGCTTCATTCAAAGTCTCAATAATTAGGGGCCAAGACTCGCGAAAAGTTTTACACCATACTGAAGCTTTCCCCACTCCTTCCCCCGGTTGCAAAAAGGGGAGAGGGGGCTGTCATAACCCATGGCCGCTTTGAATGGTGACATCTTCGTGGAAGCGTGCCATGAATTGTTGTAAGCAAACTCTGCTAATGGCAGTAAATCAACCCAATTGTCTTGTTGATAATTAGAAAAACATCTCAGGTATTGCTCCAATGTCTGGTTTACTCTCTCCGTTTGCCCATCAGTTTCAGGGTGATAGGCAGTACTGAGAGCACGTTCAATACCCATGAGGGTCATTAACTCCGACCACAATTTAGAAACAAATTGACTTCCCCTATCGGATATTATTTTCAGTGGTAATGTATGTAGTCTGGCAATGTGTTGAAGAAATGCCTTAGCCAAGGCCCTGGCAGTTGGCAGACCGGGGAACGGTATAAAATGCGCTTGCTTTGAGAACAAGTCTACCACCACCCAAATGACCGTCATCTGTCTAGAAGGGGGAAGATCAGTGATAAAGTCCATCGAAATTACTTCCCAGGGTCGGGTCGGGGTGGGGAGAGGCTGTAGGAGACCTGGAGGTTTCCCCGGTCGGTTTTTACAACGGTTGCATGTTGGGCATGACTGTATATAGAGTGATAACTCCTGTTTCATTCGGGGCCACCAGAACCCACGCTGCAGAAGTTTTAAGGATTTCACATATCCGAAGTGCCCTGCAGATTTTGAGTCATGAACTGTTTGCAACATTTGGGATCGAGTGGCTGCAGGAACAAACATTTTATTCCCCTTAAACCAGCAACCGTTTGGATCACATCTCACATCATCCCTGCCTCGCAACTCACTTGTTTCTTGCGGGGTGATGTCAGTGAGAAATTGTTTCTCCCAGGGTAAGGTTTGGATAAGATTCTCTGAGGTTCGTTTGGCCTTGCGGGTTACAACTGCACCCACCAGTTGTTCTGGGGTAAACATAGACTCTTGTACCTCCACCCTCTTACTGAAATGTTGGGGAAGACGGGAAAGAGCATCCGCCAGGTGATTAGCCTTCCCTGGAAAGTGGTGAAGAGTAAATTGAAACTTGGAGAAGAACTCAGCCCACCTAAATTGTTTAGCATTTAAATTCCGGGGTTTCCGTAGTACCTCAAGGTTTTTATGATCAGTCCATATTTCAAACGGTACTTGGGAACCCTCTAACCAATGCCTCCATGTGATTAATGCTAAACGTATAGATGCAGCTTCCTTATCCCAAATAGGCCAGAACCTTTCGGTATCATTGAACTTTCTTGATACATAAGCTAGGGGTTGCAACTGTCCCTGAGCGTTTTCTTGTAAAATCACCCCACCCATAGCAGTATCTGATGCGTCAACCTGGACCACAAATTTCTTTGTCTCATCTGGGTGTGCTAGTATTGGCTCAGACGTGAACAGCTGTTTTAATTGATCAAATGCATATTGACACTGAGGCGTCCAGTTCAAAGGGGCCCCCGGCATTGAAGCCTTGGATCCCTTCCCCTTAGTCTTTAGAAGTTCGGTAAGGGGAAGGGCAACTTGGGCAAAATGGGGTAAGAATTGACGGTAAAAGTTGGCGAAACCGAGAAAACTTTGGAGCTGTCGTCTGGTTTTTGGGGGCTCCCACGTTACAACATCCTGGACCTTCTTTGGGTCCATTTCCAACCCCTCAGAGGATATGCGGTACCCCAGAAAGTCAATACATTCCTGATGAAATTCACACTTTGACAGTTTCACGAATAGTTTGTTGTCTAAAAGCCTTTCCAGTACTTTTCGCATGAGTATGGTGTGGGATTTTAGGTCTGGGGTATAGACCAAGATATCATCCAAGTAAACGACCACCCCCTTGAATAAGTAGGGGTGTAGGACCTCATTGATTAAGTTCATGAAGACCCCTGGTGCCCCTTGTAAACCGAATGGCATCACCCGATATTCAAATTGCCCCAGCGGGGTATTAAATGCCGTTTTGTACTCATCCCCTTCTCTGATGCGAACTCGAAAATAGGCATCTCTCAAATCCAGTTTAGAGAACACTTTCCCTTTTGCCACCTCTGCCAATAAGTCTTTGATGAGGGGCATTGGGTAGGCATTGGTTGCAGACACTGCGTTAAGACCCCGGTAATCCGTGCAGAGTCTGAGCCCCCCATCTTTCTTTTTACAGAACAATACCGGTGCTGCGAACGGGGATGACGCTGGCCTGATAAAACCACGAGCCAGATTTTTATCAATAAAGCGGCGCAGTTCTTGCTTCTCACCAGGACTCATGGCATAAATTTTCCCTTTTGGCAATTTCTGCCCCGGAAGAATTTCAATAGCACAGTCAGAGTTGCGGTGGGGGGTAGTTCATCCGCCTCCTCCTCCTCAAAAACCCTAGTCAAATACTGGTAATCCCTAGGGATGCGGTTCAGGTCCTCCATTGCTAGGCAAGCGCGTGGAGGTTCATTGCAGGGAAGGTTCCCCCACCCTGGGTCCCATTTGTGTTCTGCACATTTCGGTGAGATAAATTGAACATCCCCCTCTTCCCATAGAATGTAAGGATTGTGTCCATGCAACCAAGGACTACCCAATACTAAGGGAAATTGGGCTTGAGGAGCTATCACAAATGAACGCAGCTCCCAGTGGGCACCGATGCCTATTCTTAGCGGGACAGTCTCAAATCGGCATGGCTCTTTCATTGGAGACCCATCCATCTGTGTAAAAGTTATCGGGTCTTTCAAGTTGACCACGGCTGCCTCCAGCCCTACCACCATAGACGGGTTTATGAGGTCCCTCCCACACCCCGAGTCAATGAGGGCTCGAACCCGAATGTGGGTCATCATTGCTGGGTTCATTACTAGGACAGTCACAAAGAAGAGAGAGGGGTAATTGCTCACCAATTTAGGCGCCTCAGGTGTTGGGTCCTGTTGTGTAACGCCATTCACAAACAGGACCATCTCATTTCCCTGCACCTCATTCTCTTCCTCCAGCAAGAAGTTATCCAGTTGGTCCGGCCCCGCAAAAAGGGCCCGTGGGTTGCGTGGTTTTGCTGTGCCTTTCTTCGGGGTGGGGTTCATCCATCTTCTGGGTTCTTCTTGTTGTAGGGCCCGATTAGGGTCCCCTTTTGGGCAAGCAGCTGCGAAGTGTCCCTTTTCCCCACACCGCAGGCAGAGACCCTGCCGCATACGCTGATCCCTCATTCCACCTGGGGTGGTTGCCGGTTTGGACTTGGCTTGGCCCGCCGTCGAACTCGGACGGTGGTAACCGAACGATGAGTCCAGTTTCATCATGCGTAGTCGACTCTCGGCCTTTTCGGCTTCCTCCATCCAACCTTGGAGGGTACGAGGCTGCTGAGAGCTGAGGATGTTATTGCGGATGTCGACTGCTAGACCCATTCGATATTGTTGGGCCAGAACCGCATCAGTCCAATCCCGAATTTTCACAGCATGCCTTTGAAACTCCCTGGAATACTCTCGCACTGAGAGTTTACCTTGTCGGAAGGTACGAAGGAAAGCTTCTGCCTTTTCCGCTGCCCCCGAATCCTCGAAGCGATTTCTCAAAGCCCACATGAAGTCATCTACATTCCCCAGCTCCGCGGCCTCCAGATCATGGAGAGCAACATACCAGCTTGTCGCACTCCCCCGGAATCTGGATGCGATAAACTCCACCTGCTGTTCTTCATCTGGGAAAATATGGCCCCATCTTTGGATAAATTTTCCGACCTGCAATATGAAAAAAGACACAGTCTCTGGATCTCCATCAAAAGTAATTTCAAGCATATCCTTAGGTCGGATTACTGGGGGGCCTGAGCCATAACCGGGATCGGCTGCATAAGAGGGACCGGAGCCGGTGGTTGGGGCGGAGGTGCAGCAGGCGGCTGAAGTGGCCCTGGTTGGCCTGGTCCTGGAGCTGGTGCTGGCCCGACTGGTGGAGGCGGAGCTGGTGCCGGCTGGCCCGGTCCTGGACCCGGAGGTGCTGGTTGAGCCGGTCCTGGACCCGGAGGTGCTGGTTGGCCTGGCCTCGGGCCCGGAGGAGGAGGAGGTGGTCGTCCCGGTATCAACGGTGGCGCCGGGGCTGGTGCTGGTCTAGGCTGTGTCAACGGATGCGCCCGAATAGCTTGGTCCATCATCTGTGGTAGGGACTGCATTAGTTTACTCATGTCCTTCACCAGACGTCGGGTGTCCTCTTGAATAGAGTCCATGCGAGCATCGGTATCTGGCCCCGACCCAGTTCTGGGAGAACCTCGAGGTACTCTCCCCTGGGGAAGTCCAAAACTGCCTCTGGGATCAATCAAATTGTCTCGGCTCTGGCTCCCCGGCAAAGTCCATGTCGACTGGGTAGTATCCAACAGGTTCTTTGACCAATCGCGTGACCTACGATAGGTCACCCCTTTATCCCATGGCGTTGGGACTCCGGGAACATAGGTTCGGGGAAGCACTCCTCCTTGAGACGGCAGGTGCCCGGCCGGGCTATAGACTGGGAGAGCGTACTGAATCCCCAATGTGCTTAGAACTGGCGGGGTCAACACTCCGGCTCCCGATTGTGATGCTGGTGCGATCAAAACTGTGGTGGTAGTCACCGGCACAGTAGTGGTGGTCGGGAGGGTGACCACTGCGGTCGCCACAGTGGTAACAGGAACCGTGCCCCCTAAGGTAGCGGCCGCCGCCGCTGCGCCTGTGGCTCCTGTAGTGGCCGTCACCGCTGCAGTCCCCGTACCCCCTGGAGCAGTTGATACTGTCGCTGCGCCTGTGGCTCCTGGACTAGTAGCCGCCGCAGCTGCTCCCGTGGCTCCCGTACTCCGCTCCGCTCATCTTGGTAGACGGCAGAAACTGACGGTAGTGGGAATGATGAGGATTCCTGACAATTTCTGTCAGGTTTTGAAAATCAAGTAGATCCAGTCATTCTTGCACAAAGAAAGGTTTATTGGATTATCTTGTTATAAACCCACAGTAAGAGGTCATTGTCAGGAATAGGGGGCAAAGCAAAGCAAGCTAACTTATAGTGTGATGCAATGAAGCGCCTAGCAAATAGAACTTGAGCACTCGCGCGGGAACTCCCGGCGGGAGAATTACTTTATGAGCGGGAGACTACTCCCCCCTCCCCTTGCCTTCCCAGGACTGGAAAATTCTCATCTACACAAGAATAGCCCAAAGCCTACATTCAAGGCCACCGTGATAAGGAGAAGCGGCAGGGAAGAAGCTCCCACGTTTCTGCCTGCATACCTACGCAAGCGCATAGCGGGGATAGGAAACATACAACAATGACTTCAGTGAGAAACATCAAATGCAGCTTTTTCTTACACAGCTGGCACCATCCAAAACCATTCCCCAGTGCAGTTTATGTGACCTCAAACAGGTGGGAGAGTGTGGACCTCTAGGAAGGGGGTTTAGCTCTACAGACCCTGATCTGGACTCTGCTGCCTGAGCAGAGCCTGCCGGTTACTGTGGAGAATGGCAGTCCCCAGAAGGCTTTTGGGTGTGTTGGATGGGCTGATTTGTCATACGTGCCATTTCCCAAGCACTCCATTTTAATTCTGATTTCTGTAAGAATAGTTATATTAAACAGGAAGAATGTAAATAATTAAGACATTGATTTCTGTTCGAGTGTCTTACTGAATTCAGACTAGGGTCCGCTTGCAGAAATAATAGGCACAGGCATATATGTCAGGATATACTCATGGTGCACTGGTAAAGTTGGATGGGCAAACTTGACCTCTTTTTATCCTTACATTATACTGTGAGAAGGTGCAACTGGCTCAGGAGGTACACATGTTGAAAGAAGGTGAGTTTGCCTCCATTCCCTTTGGATTCCTCTGCAGAGACACGAATCGTGTCTCTCAGCTGATGAAGGAGCTCTAACTCTTTTCATACAGTATGATCTTCTGCAGTCTAAATGTTTTTATCCAGTTTTCCCCTTCTGTTTGTTAAAATATTAATTGAAAGCCTACTCAGAATTTGAAAAAAGTATCTGTCTGCTGTCTTAAGAGATTTGCACAGTAGAAGGAAGGAAGCACTTCTCTTGAAAGGCAGCTATATTCATGTGGCTGTTTTGCTGTTCGTGTTCTCTACTTCCCCTGAAGCATAGATCTCTCCTGAACATTCTTGTTAATAAAACAGGTCTTTGAATTGAAACAAATAAGCAGAAGCCCTACAAGGTGTATTTATGATTTTATTAAGTTATTTTGTTGATTGTGCTGCTAGCAGCCTTGAACTGTTCAGGGATATGTAGGTATAAATGGTTTCAAATATTCGGTTGCTGGGATTATGCCATTTCTGATTATAGGTAAGAAATCTGGTTTGAATTCTTCTGCACATGAAACACTTTTCACACAGGCAAAATTAGCATTTTGCCTTGAGTTGTCAGCTTTGTTTACATAGGGAGAATTTTCTGTGGGGGAGCCTTCACGCACCTGATTTCTCACCTGTGGTCTGAAATGGTACAGCCAGCCAGTGCATACATATTGATTGTGCATACATGTTGATTGTGTCATCTGGTTTCTCTCTGAGGTGTTTCCTGTTATTAGTGGTTCTTCCTTGAATCAATGTGCAGCCAAGTCAAGAGGCCAGTCATGGCTCTTTACAGTGTACCTAGTCAAAAACAAAGTTCTCTATCCTGCTTGTATGTTCTAGGGTACATATCTGATAATTTTGTGATGTGGCTGTGGCATTAAGAGTCATACTAGTGAGAGGAAAGATGGTTGGTAGTTTTCAACTAAAAGCAACTCGATATGAACATAAAAAGAGCCCTGCTGGATCAGACCAGTGGTCCACATAGTCTGTCATCCTGTTCCACACAGTGGCTAACCAGTTGTCCCAGCGGGTTTCCTTCAGAGTTTTACTGCCTAGTTGTGGAAGTTCACATTGGTCATCATGGCAAGTGTCCACTAATGGACCTCTTCTCCACAAAATTTGTCTAATCCCCTTTTAAAGCTGTCTGTGTTGACAGAAATCACTGTGTCTGTAGGCAGTGAGTTCTGCAATTTAATTGCACATTGAATAGGGAAGTGCTTCCTTATCCAGCGAGGAATTAAATTATGGAGTTTCACTGCCCGTGGACACAGTGATGTCTGCAAGGAGGATATACGCAGAGCAGTTTCGGTGGCTTTACCATTCTTTCAGTCTGGTATTGCTTGAAACTTTGCTTTTATGCAATCATCAATTTTAAACTTGTGATACTGTGACTTTCATCAGTCACAATATCTCAAGTTTATGTGACCTCATTCATTTCTGTAAGTGGTCAATATTACACTGCTGCTATTTTCTGTTCTTGTTTCAGTCCTTCTGCAAATCAGTAGAAGTGGTGTGTGGGCAGAATGGCGAAAGCTACAACAGCGTCTGTGCCGCCTATTCTGACCGCGTGGCTGTCGACTACTATGGATCCTGCCAGGCTGTGGGGGCCCTTTCTCATTACAGCTCTCAAGGGGAATGTGTGTCTGTTCAGTGTCCCCCCCTTTCAGCCGCCGGATGCAAGCCAGTCCTTCCACCTGGTAAGCATATTGATCTTTACTGAAACGAAACTTAGTCACGTGAACATCTAAAAGTTACTGTCAGTAAGGCATTGGATTGGGTGTGTTGAAAAGGAGTTTTAGGCCTTCTTTACAGATGTTAAGTTTACCAGTGGGAGACCTGGTGTTAATAGCTGGTAAGTATGTCTGCAGATTTGTGGCCCACTTTCCAGTGCAGTGTCTTCTCCTGCTATGGAAGAATAAGTTGTCAGATCCGGAGATAATCGTTGTTAACATTTTTGTCCGTTTGTAGGTAACACCTGCAGTGGCACCTCTCTGTGGTGTTCTGAGGTGACGTGTGTTACGCTGCTTCCTTGCCTTCCTTAGCATTTTCTACTTATTTTTGCTGCCACCAAAGGCTGTCACCTTAAAATTCTCAGTTGGATCCAAAAAAAGAACAATTTGCTTATATTTGGTAAAGTGACAGAACTGTCCACGCATGGGGGTGGCTCTGAGGTAAACAGGGATCCTGCACTTTAAATAAAATAGTTGTTTTCTCTTAAACACGAAGTTTATTTAGAAGTATAACAGCATAACAGTTTCAGTAAAGTTCACAAGCATGGTGGTTGCAGATTGGTACAGTTAGGTGGGTAGCCATGCTGGTCTGAAGGAAGAGAACAAGGTTTGAGTCCAGGGGCACCTTGAAGACCTCTGTGTGCCTGCACGTGAAAGCTTATACCCAGAATTAAACTTCATTGGTGTTAAAGGTGCTGCTGGAATCAAACTTTGTGCAGATAGGTACAGTTCTTCTTTTTCTAAAGTTCCTTAAATGGATCTAGCCACAAACTTAGTTTCTTCACTTGCCCCTTAGGCTCATAACTTCCACAAAGAACACAGATTTCTCTCACATTCCACAGCACCTCCTGTCAGAGCCCCTTCCCACGCACACCGAACAAACTCTCTCTCCCACACAAAACCTCTCTCTCCAAACCAGTCACCTCTACCCCCCTCGGGTCCAGCTACCATCCAATCCTAACGCACTTCAATCACTCGTCCAGCCTCCCTCTTTCTTACTCTAGAGGCTTGCTTTTTAAACTACAGCAACACACATATAAAACCACACATTAAATCACGGAAATAAAACACATGCAACATATTTACATAGCAAGACACCACAGTCTTCTTGTGGTAGGGTTGTCTGGTGCTGTGTAAATCCCAGGGGTTCACATATACTCTTATTTAGTGTCATCAGGCAGAAAAGGATTAATTTATTTTCCACCTCATAAGGCAGGGGGCGACTGAATGTTTATCCAGCCAGAAGGAAGAATGACCAGTTCTTGGCTCTGCCTTCTTACAAGTCAGTTTGGTATCCTAGGGTTCAGGCGTGCAGTCTCTCATCAATTGACAAGTCTATTAAGGCACAGTAAAGTTGCCTTAGAAAGGAAAGCCCCAGTTTCCATCTCACCGCAGCACGTTGCCCTCCCTCACCCTTGGAGTCTGAGACAGAGGAGGGAGAGCTCTCAGAAGAGGTCCCTCCTCCACCCCCACCCTCACAGGAAACCTCAGAGCCAAAACTTTCCACATCCTTCTCAAAGGCCAACAGTCGATTTCAAAGGCTGTGGAAAGGCTGTTCTCTGATGCATGTCATAGTTAAGCTCTGTGATAAACACATGGGAAAATGTATACTGCAAAAAATGGGGAGGGGATTCAGGACAAAGGATAGAAGAAGATCTTTGCGATCGTATCTGGAATCAAACAGTGAACATGTGTCAGGTTGCTGGAAAGTTCCTTGAAGACAGTGAATTAACCTGGAAGATGGAAAGATCAACTTGGTGGTGGATCCTAGGCAATGCTCCCTCTAAGCTGTGGAGTCTTGTGAGCAAAGATTCTACTTTGTGGGCTACTGGCATTAAAGCTGTGAGTGAATGATTTGGCTGCTGCAAAAATTTGTTTGCTTGGAAGCCATCCTTCCTGAGCTACAACAAAAACCTGTGAGCTAGAGGCTAACTCAGCTTAGAGGGAACACTGATCCTAGGTGTTAGGCATGTGGCCAGGTTAAGGTGGATCTTGTGCATAAAGGAGTCTCAGTTTTCTTCTCATATTCAGGAATTTTGGAAGCAAATGCCTGTTAAAATCTACTTAGTAGAAACTGATATTCCTATGAGCTGGTTGGTAATTGTACATGATTGAGGGTGTTGTATTAACTTTTGTAGACTTATATGTATATTTTAGAAGTAATTACATTTAAAAGGCCTTCTGTACTACACTCTGCACCTAGACAATGAAACCTTGGTGCACAGCATGGATGATTTTTCTGGAAACCTACCCTGCAGGGATTAAAAGTTTTCAGAGTCACCACAGGCCTTGAGCCTGCCATCCCTTTCCCCCAGGGACACTGGATCGAGAATGCTGCAATCCCACCAGAGCTGAGTTTCCAAGCAGTTTGGTAAGAAGGTTTGCTCCCCCACCCCAGCCTGTGAGACTGTGGCTCGGTGATAAAGCATCTGCTTGGCACTCAGAAGGTCCCAGGTGCAATCCTCGGCATCCCCAGTTAAAAAGGACCAAGCAGTAGGTGATGTGAAGGACCTCAGCCTGAGACCCTGGAGAGTAGCTGGCGGTCTGAATAGACAATACTGACTTCGATGGACCAAGAAGGTCTGATTCAGCAAAAGTCAGCTTCATGTGTTCCTGTGTCCTGCGCAGTTCCCGATAATCTCTCCGTAGCTGTCCCAGTGGCCTCCTGGTCTTTAATGCTTGGGATCGCAAGAGCGAGTCTGTCAGGTGGCGGGTCCGTGAGGCCACTGCCCAGAGTGTTTGGGGCATCTAGCCTACTGTCATGTTGGCAGAGGCCTCTGACTTCCTTTCTGAGGTCCTAGACAAGAACAAGCAGTTTCGGGAACATCTTGACAAAACTCTACAGAGCTGCAGGGTTCCACTCATGCTTAGTTTGATCTGTGACATGAGAAATGATCCTGTGCTGCAGTCTCTGGTCAGTGGGACAGGACAGTGGGTGTGTGTCATTGCGGTCCCCGACCAAGTCAGAAATGACACACCCCCCCCCCCCGGGTCTCTCGTTCTCTCATGCAGGAGCCTGCTGTCCTTTGTGTGCTGGGATGCTGAGGGTCCTGTATGATAAAGACAAGTTGGACACCTTTGCCAAGGTGAGGAGCTCTGTTTTCTTCGCAAAGATGTTAATTCAATCCACTCCTTACATCTGCACAGATATTAAGTGGAACAGTGCACTGGCTGTGTGTATGAATACAGACTACCTTTGGGCAGGTGATAACGATGAGCAGCACTTCCAGAATAAATAAGTAAAGGCCCTGCGCATACAGAATTCTGTGTGTGCTGTCAGAGCTCTTAGATTGCAACCAGGGTCTGCTGTTCAGAGTGAACATAGTGATTGTTCACTAAGTTGTGCCTTAGTGTGTTGTGCCTGCAACCCCTTGATTATGTCTGGTCTGCCAGACAGTGAGGAGAATTTTATTGTGCCCTGCATCCTCAGTGGGTTTTTTGGGGAGTATTTGTGTGTGTGTATGTGTGTGTGTATGTATGCCTGGAAGTCATGGTTGACTTCTGGTGACCCCTAATGGGGCTTGGACGTTTCAGCCTCTGCATCCCAGCCCTGCTATTCCTTGGAGGTCTCCCATCCAAGTACTTGCCAGGGTTGTCCCTGCTTAGTTTCCAGGATCTGACGGGATCGGGCTTGCCTGGGCTATCCAGGTCAGGGCGCATCCTTAGTGTTTTGCTCAGGTCCAGAGGCGTCAGAAAGCTGTGCTCATCACTTGAGAAATCGCTTTTTAAATTTTTTTAAATGAGGTATTTCTTAGCTTGTTATTAACTCTTCACTTCTGTGATGCAGAAAAATCACTTTGTAAAATGTCATAAATCCTAAAGAGACTTTAAACTTTTTACAGCTCAGCAGCAAAAGACCAATCACTGTGCTTGAAATCCTTCAAAAAATCCGTCTCCACGTCTCTGTGCCGCAGTGTGATGTATTTGGATACTTCAGCATAGAATCTGAGATTGTGATTCTTATCGTACCTGTTGATCAAAACCCCAAGCCCCTTCAGGTATAATTTGTTGTGCAGTTCTTTGCATGTAGTTTTATTTACTTTGTTAAATGTAAGTATCTTCTATTTCCTTCTGAAACAATTTTTGAAAACTGTAAATTTGAGTTAAGAACATAAGAGAAGCTGTACTGGATCAGGCCAGTAGCCCATCCAGTCCAGCACTCTGTGTCACATAATGGCTCATCAATTTCATTGAGTGCCCACAAGTTCTTTTTTTTTTTTTTGGCCCCCCGAAGGGGATTTTTTATTGCTTTTTAAATATACAACTAAAACTACAAAGAAAAAAGGGAAGGGGAACAACAATTAAGGAGAAAGAAAAGTATACCCACACTAAACTAAAAACCCAAGAGTAGGAGGTCATACCCCAGTTAGAATCTATGTTAGTACTCTACTGTTAGTAAACAATGCATACTGTGAGTTTCTATCTGACTCTGCTAAAACATTAATTAGTTTCTTGTTATGAGAGAATTCCAGAGCATCCCCCACAGCTCGCTTCATAAAGGCAATTTTCAGAGTCCTTTTCTATCTCTAAAACCATAAGTTGGTTTGCAGGCAGCAGCACCTTCTTCTGCAGCCAGGTCTTCGTCCGTCTCCGAGGGTGTGGAGCCACTTGAGCCAGTTTCACCATCTTCTTTGGCTCCCAGGTGGTGTTTCAGAAACTCTTTGGCTTTGTACACAGAGTCAATCTTCTCTCTTTTTCGTGAAGTTTAAAGATGACCCCTTCTGGTACCGCCCATTTGTACACAATTTGATTAGTTTGAAGGAAAAGGATTAAGTCCTTGTAGCTCTTTCTTTTTTGGCAAATTTCAAATGGGATGTCTTTTAAAGTTTTGATAGTTGTATTCCCCAATTTCAGTGGAGTTGCTGATGTTGCTTTTAAAATTGCATCCCTGGTTTGTCTTCTTGAGAATCTGACTGATATCTCTCCAGGCAGGCTATTTTTTTTGTGTAATTGGAATACGCCCTGTACGCTGCTTCCATATCATGCGTAATTTCTTCCGTTTTCAAGCCTGTTACTGGTGCGATAAGGTCACTGAGTAGCTTCTTCAAATCCTCATTCGGCGATTCAGGAACTCCCTGAAATCTGAGGATCATATTTGCTTTTTCCATTTCTAGAGACAATAGTCTATTTTCCTGAAGATTTTGCTTATTCTTTAATTCGTCCATCCTTTTCTTCAAAATCTTGCTCTCGGTGTGCATCTCTTTCACTACTTCCACCGTTTGCTCCATCTTTTTAACCGTTTCCGCCAACTGGAGCTGTTGTGCTACAAAATTTTGGTTGAGTGCGGTTAATACCAGTGAGTTGTTCCATCATGGGCTTGAGCGTATCCGCTAGGAGTCTCATGACGTCCACTCCCTCTTCTTCCGGCCTCGGACTTTGGCTGCTGGTAAGTTTCGCTCCTTTCCTCCCTGCGCCCGCCATCTTCACAAATTGTTTACAAAAGCCAACCGCTATTTCGCAACCTCTGAAAACCGCTTTCAATTTAAGGCCGCTCTGGTAAGTCTCTCAAACCAAGTCAATTGTTTGGTTTTTCCCTTCCCCCCCTCTTTTTCAATTATCTATCACGCTCGCGGGAGGCGTCCCTCCTCTCTCAGCTTGCCGGTATGGGGGGATAAGGAGTTATCCGGTTATTTCAACGTTTGCTTATGTCAAACTCACGTTCATTGTCGGCCACTTTCCACCTTGCTTATATTTTCGTCAATCACTTGATCTCCAGCGCTTGTTTCAGTCAACCCAGCTAGTGCTATGCGGCCACACAGCGGTAGGACCGTCGGGGCAGAGGGGTGCCTCAATTCTCTGGCATTGTGCCGTTGAAGAGGCTACCCCTCAAAAACCTTATGGCTTGGAACCCTACCCTAGGGTTCCATGGGGAAACCGTATCTAGTCTTCTTGCCAAATGGAATTTGTCTGGTGCCGGACGTCTCATTTTTACCAAAAATCGTCTCAGAGTTCCACTTAAACTCTGACATTTTCCTGCCTGATTTCTTCCCACATCCTGAAGGGGAAGAACAACGTCTGCTCCATTCTCTGAATGTCAAGAGGGCACTCCTTTTCTACTTGAACAGGACTCAACCCACCAGAAGGGACAACACCTTGATCTTCGTCGTGGTCTCTGTGCAGTCCCACACATGGGTTGGGCGCCTGCGCACGACCTCGTTCGGAGAAACTTCTAGAGCTTTTCCTCAGAAGAGCTTTTGGCGGGCTCTCCCCCGCTCTGGGGGAGGAGACATGCACTGCGCATGCCCAGAGCGGGAGAGAGAGCCGCCTCCCACTCAGTTCTTCTTCGACCGCCTTCGTGTTCACACCTCGTTCCTGTCGTTCCTCCATTTACCTCAGCTGAGTATATCTTTCTTCGCTTTCGCTTTATTTTTCCATCTGCTTCTTTCTCTTCTAAAAAATATTTTTTAAAAAAAAAAATCTTTGTCTATCTCTCTTCCCCCCCCCTCCTTTCTTTGGAGGGTGGGTGGGGATTTTTGTATGGGAAAGACTCAATTCTTTAAGGTCTGTCGTCGTTGCCCTGCTAAAATTCCATCCAACGACGGGCACGACCTTTGCTTAGTTTGTTTGGGTGAGGCCCATAGAGTAGATTCTTGCCCTCATTGCGCGAGTTTCACTCGTCAGGCTCGCCGTAATCGAGAGGCTAGGCTCAAAGCTCTTCTTGTTGAATCGGCTCTGCGTCCCACAATGTCTTCGGGAGCTTCCCAGGTCTCGGTAGCCAAGAAATCGGACACCTCCTCGAAGGCACCGAAACAGAAACCTAAGCAGGCTGAAGATAAGACCCCTTCGAAGTTGAAGGCCACGCCCTCTGCTTCGGTTTCGAAAGTGGACCCCATCGTCGTGACTGGGTTGTCGACGTCGATGCCGGCCCTTGCCTCTACATCTCATCAGTCTGCGGCTCGACACCAGACTCCGCAGCACCCCCACTCGTCACCTACGGGGACGATACCGTTGGGCCAGTTGACCCGATCGCCTCCGCACCTGTCTCCGCGAACAGGCTCCCGGTCTCCACGGAGGCGCTCCACTACCCCGATCCACACTTTGGATGAGGGTCTGGTTGTGCACCGCCATGTTCGGTCCCGATCTCGACTTGGTCATCGATGCCTGATCCGTAGGCAATCCCCGTCGTCGTCTGATTCCGCCTCTGACCACCAATGCTGGTCCTGCGAAGACCGTCGGGAGCGTCCGGATGCGGCCTACTATTATTCGAGGTCTCCGACACCGGAGAGACACCGCTACGACCGAATCCGGCATTCGGAACGTGGAGATCAGGCCCACGCCCCTGACCGCCCTCGGCGCTCGGCATCTGTGGCCTCGGCTCATTCTGCCTCTCGGGAACAGCCTTCTGACCTTCCCAGAAATCGGGACGCTCCAAGGAGTTCCCCAATGGAACCTCGACACCGTCCTGCCGTCGACCTTGTCCAGCCCCGGTCCTCCTCTCCTATGTCGATCTCGGACGGGTCGGATTCGGCGGAGTTCGATCTCGAGGTCTCTCGAATCAAGGACGAGCACCGACGCTCGGGGTCGATTTCCCCTACAGAAGGCCCTAAGGCCTTTTTGGAGCTCGTTACCAGGATAGCGACTGCCCTCCAAGTTCAGGGCTTTACGGAGTCCCCAGCAGTGACCGACGTCGTTCACCGATTGGTCCAGGCTGATCTTCCTCCGTCTCCCGTCTTGCCTTTGCTGCCTGTCCACCTTTCTATGTTGAAAGAGTCATGGGAACACCCGGCTTCGATCCCTCCGGTTTCGAGGCGCTATGATGGGTTATACAGGATCCAGGATGCTCCTGGCAAATTCCTCCTTTCTCAGCCACCACCGAACTCCATGGTGGTTCACTCTTCCTCGAAATCGAGGCAGCCTGCTCGCCAGTCCACGCCCCCTGACCGTGAGGGTCGTAAACTGGATCTTCTGGCCAAGAAGATGTACTCTCTGGCCTCCATGAATCTCCGGGTCGATACTTATCTGTCGTATTTATCTGCTTACGCATTCAACGTTGCCAATGCAATTCGCCCTGTCCTGGAGTTTGTTCCGGAAGAGCACCGTCCCACTCTCTCGGCTGCCTTGTCTGAGGTTTGTGCCATATCAAAGCAACAAATCAATTCCGTTCGTCATGCAGTCAGCTGCTCCTCTAAACTCCTGGTGTCTTCTGTCGCTCTCCGGCGTCATGCCTGGCTCCGGGGCACCTCCCTACAACCGGACGTCAAGTTCCGTGTAGAAGACCTCCCCTTTGACGGAAACGGCCTCTTCCACTCCACCACCGACGAAGTGTTGAAGGCTGTTGATGAGAGTCGTAAGCAGGCCCGAAACCTTGGAGTCTCGGCTGCACCTTACCGTCCCAGAAACCGTTCCTGGAAACCTTCCGGCTCCAGGCGATACCTATCTCCGGCACCTCACTCCCAATGGAGGAGGAAACCGTACGACTCCCGTCCTCCTTCCAAACACCGTTCCCAACCCACCAAAAAGCCGCCGCAGCCTAAGCAGTCTGTTTGACTGTCCCCACCGTCTCTCTCCAATGTCGTTCACTCCTTCCGTCCGTACCCGCCTCTTCCCCTTTCTACCAGCCTGGGAAGAAATTTCAACCGACTCTTGGGTCCTCACCATCCTGCAGGTCGGGTACGCCATAGAGTTCGTTTCGCCTCCGATCCTCCCACACTTTGTCGTCACGCCTCCAGACCCCCTCCTCGATCTCGAGGTTTCTGCTCTCCTTGCCAAGGGGGCCATCGAGGTCGTCCCGGAGGCGCAACGAACTCTCGGCTTCTACTCGAAGTATTTCCTGGTCCCCAAGAGGGACGGCGGCTTCAGACCAATTATGGACCTTCGGGATCTCAACTGTTACATTCGGTATCAGAAATTCAGAATGGTCACTCTGCAGTCGATCCTCCCTCTCATTCCACGGGCAGCGTGGCTCGCGTCAGTCGATCTTCAAGACGCATACTTCCATGTCACAATCCGTCCCCAACATCGGCGGTTTCTCCGCTTCGCCGTTGGAGATGCCCACTACCAGTACAGGGTGCTTCCCTTCGGCCTTTCTACAGCTCCACGGGTGTTCACCAAGCTGATGGCTGTGGTGGTAGCCGAACTCCACCGACGGGGAGTCACTCTTTATCCTTACATCGACGACTGGCTTCTCGTAGCTCCATCGCCAACTCAGTTGCTCCACGACACTCGGGAGACTCTCTCCCTCCTCCGTGGTCTTGGCCTTTGCGTCAACCACACCAAGTCCTCCCTTCAGCCCCTCCAAATCCTTCGATTCCTCGGGGCTCGACTCGACACCAACCTCGAAGCGGCTTTCCTTCCGGAGTCCAGGGCTTCCGACATTCGGGCGATGGTGTCCGCCTTTCAGACGTGTCCCCAACAATCCGCCCGTTCGGTCATGAGGCTTCTGGGTCACTTTGCCTCTACGGTGTTCGTTGTCCGCAACGCCCGGTTGAAGATGCGGCCGCTTCAGCTCTGGCTCCTACGAGCCTTCGATCCCCTCCGGAGGCCTTGGCACACGATTCTGTCGATCCCACAAACTGTCCTCGCCTCCCTCGAGTGGTGGGCTCAACCTGTCCACCTCCTGTCCGGGATGCCATTTCGTCCTCCTCCTCCCGACTTGTTGTTGACCACAGACGCTTCCCTCTGGGGTTGGGGAGCCCAGTGCGGAACGCTAACTGTTCAAGGGGCTTGGTCTGCTCGCGATGCAACTCGCCACATAAATTACCTGGAGTTGCAAGCAATTTACCTGGCCCTCCGGTCCTTTCTTCCGACCCTCCGAGGCCGTGTCGTCCAAGTGGCTTCCGACAGCACCACGGCTGTTTATTATGTCAACAAGCAGGGCGGCACTGCCTCTGTTCGTCTCTGCACCTTGGCGATAGACCTCTGGTCCTGGTGCCTCCGCCACTCCATCACGCTCTCGGCGATCCATATTCCCGGGGATCAGAATGTCGATGCGGACCGGTTGAGTCGTTCTGCCTCATCGGACAACGAATGGTCCATTCCCCTCCGGTATCTTCGGCCTCTGTTTCGGGAGTTCGGTCACCCATCTGTCGACGGCTTCGCGTCCGTCGACAATGCTCGATGTCGCCTGTTTTTCAGCAGGGGTCCCCCGTCTGCTCGGTCGCTCGGGGATGCCTTTCTCCACGAATGGAACGGAACCCTGTTTTATCTGTTTCCTCCGTTCCCTCTCATCTCTCGGGTCGTGCAGAAGATTCGTGCAGACCGCACCTCCTGCATTCTGATCACTCCGTGGTGGCCACGCCAGGTCTGGTTCCCGCACCTGCTTCAACTCTCCTGTCGATCCTTCCGCCCCTCCCTGTCGTCCCAGATCTCCTTTCTCGGGCCCGAGGGAGAATCCTCCATCCCAATCCGGGATTTTTCAAATTAACGGCCTGGAAGATCCAGCCCTAGACTTCCCGCCTCAGGTCTCTGAAATCCTCCTGAATGCTAGGAAGCCTTCTACTCGACGTTCCTATCGGTTCAAGTGGAACAGATTCCAGTCCTATGCTATTGATCACTCCTTCGATCCGATTCGATCATCTCTCAGTGAGATCTTCGCCTACCTTGTGCATTTGAAGGATGCGGGCCTGGCATACTCGTCCTTGAGGGTTCATTTGGCGGCGATCTCCGCCTACCACCCCCTCATCCAAGGCTCGTCAGTGTTCTCCCACCGTCTCACCAAGACGTTCCTCAAGGGTCTTCTTCGCATGTGCCCGCCTAGGAAACCGTTGGTGCCTTCCTGGAGCTTGTCTCTAGTCCTTTCTCAACTCATGGCTAAACCGTTCGAGCCGATGGCTACCGCCGACCTCAGGTTAGTGTCCTGGAAGACGGCCTTTCTCGTAGCCATTACCACTGCACGCAGAGTAGGGGAACTAGCTGCCTTCAGGGCCGATCCCCCTACACCGTTTTTCATAGGGAGAAGGTGGTCCTTAGAACAGATCCTTCCTTCCTCCCTAAAGTCATCTCTGCCTTTCACCTCTCTCAGTCATCTGTTCTGCCTACATTCTTCCCGAACCCGACTGATGCCTCTCAGAGAGCCCTGCACTGTCTAGATGTGCGCAGAGCGCTCTCTTTCTATCTACACAGGACGCAGCCCATACGTAAATCTCCTCGGCTGTTCCTGGCTTATGGCCCCCCTCACGCGGGGGAACCCATTTCTTCTCAACGTCTCTCTAAGTGGGTGACTTCCACCATAGCCCTTTGCTATGAGCTGGCGCGTCAACCCGTTCCTACCTGTCTCACTGCCCATTCCACACGGGCGGTGTCGACGTCCACCGCTTTCCTGGCCGGTGTCCCGTTGGAAGACGTCTGTGCGGCTGCTACGTGGTCCTCGGCATCGACCTTCGTGACCCACTACGCACTCGACGTCCGAGCTCGGCGGGATGCTGCCTTTGGTCAGACGGTGCTGCGATCTCTCTTCGCTTGATCCTGGTACACCCTCAGGTAGGACCCGTGGGTGATTTGTTTTGATGGTGATGCTGTGTCTTAACCAGTATTTTTGTGTCCTTTGCAGCTGCCAGCTCCCTCCTCCAACTGGTTCAGCTCTTGTAATCACCCATGTGTGGGACTGCACAGAGACCACGACGAAGATAAACAGGTTGCTTACCTGTAACTGATGATCTTCGAGTGGTCATCTGTGCAGTACCACAATCCCACCCAGCCTTCCCCGCTGCTGGCATCTCCAGATGTCCTGTTTTGGATTCTTTGGCCTTGACAGTGGCGGTCGAAGGAACTGAGTGGGAGGCGGCTCTCTCTCCCGCTCTGGGCATGCGCAGTGCATGTCTCCTCCCCCAGAGCGGGGGAGAGCCCGCCAAAAGCTCTTCTGAGGAAAAGCTCTAGAAGTTTCTCCGAACGAGGTCGTGCGCAGGCGCCCAACCCATGTGTGGTACTGCACAGATGACCACTCGAAGATCATCAGTTACAGGTAAGCAACCTGTTTTTTCTTTCTTACTCCACCACTTCCTTAGGATCGCAGATCTCTCAGCGCCTGTCCAAGTGGATTGTCAGGACTATTAGGTTGTGCTATTCCTTGGCAAAGCACCCTTTCCCTGTTCGCTTGAAAGTACACTCCACCAGATCTATGGGGACTTCTACTGCTTTCCTGGAGGGCGCATCGCTGTCCTCTATCTGCAGAGCTGCTTCGTGGTCCACACTAACCACGTTTATCAGACATTACGCACTGGACGTTCGTGCGCAACATAAGGGCAGTCTGGGTTGTCTGCTTTTCAATCTCCCATAGGTGTGATGCACAGAGACCACAAAGAAGATAAACAGATTGCTTACCTGTAACTGATGATCTTCGAGTGGTCATCTGTGCAATCACACTGCCCACCCATCCCTCCCCACTGCTGTCATCCTCAGTTGTTTTTCTCTCATGCGACTTTGGTCAGAAGGAACTGGCGGGATGTCTGCGCCCCACCCCCTTGGGCATGCGCAATAGGGGTTCCCATGCAGGCTGAGGCGCGAAAATTCCTTTGTGAGCTTTGTACAACACCGATCAGATCAGCGCAGGTGCACTAGATTCCATAGGTGTGACTGCACAGATGACCACTCGAAGATCATCAGTTACAGGTAAGCAACCTGTTTTTCAGGATGGTGAAAACCAAGGAGGACTGTAATGCACTCCAGAGGCAGGACGAGTGGGCATCAATGCAAGAAATGAGGTTCAATGTGGGCAAGTGCAAAGTAATGTACATTGAAGCCAACTATAAATACATGTTGATGGGGTCTGAACTGGCAGTAACTGACCAGGAGAGACATCTTGGGAGTCATGGTAGATAACTCACGGAAAATGTTGACTCAATGTGGAAGTTCGCTGACCCTCCTGGCTGATGTAATCACAACTAAGAAGGCTGTTTTCTAAGCTGCATATTGCCAGTTGCAGGTTACTATAGGTTCGAATGGCTTCCTTGTGAGGTGGTTAAGGACCAATGGCAAATCCCCGCGCTCCATTGGAGCACTTACAGGGGAATGCAGCCAAATGAGACCCTGGAGGAACTTCTTTGAAGTAGGATGGGAAAAAACAGAGTAGCCATCCAGACCATTGTGGTATGCAGAAATGGCTGCCAAGTAGACCTTAACAGATGAGTGGCCAAGGCCCTGATCCGTAAGTGACAGAAGAAATTCAAGGATCCTGTCGAGGCTTACACATATTGGTGAAGCAGTCAACGTTTGTAGGAAGGAAAGGAACTTAAGCCACTTCCTGCGGTATGAAAGACGGATGGATGCCTTCCTGGCAATGAGCAGTACTTCTGAGACGCAATCAGAGAAGGTTATGTCCCTATCCGCCAAGCCGTCAGTTTCAGGTTGTCCACTTTGGCATGGAAAAGTGTCCCTTCCTCCGCTAGAAGGAGATCTGGCACCCTGGGAAAGTGGTGGTACCTGCCTTTCGCAAGTCAAAGCAGAGTGGTGAACCACAGTTCATCGTCGTGGCTTCTGTGCAGTCCCACATGGGACTGCGCAGTCCCAGGCCAGCAACGAAAAAGATTTCCAAGCTTTCTAATAGACTAGGAGCGCCCCTCCTCCCTCTGGCGCTTTCCCGCCAAAACGCTCACATGACCAGGAGGAGGGGTGCTACTCCCTCAGTTCTCTTTTTGCTGTCGTGGAGAGATCATCTCCACTGGTGTTCTCTGTGTTTTTCCTCACCTCAGTTTTGAGGCTGAGGAGATTTTTTTCTCTCAACAGTTTTTTATTCTTGTGAACAATGAAATATGTCCAAAGAAGATTTTTTTTGTGTATTTTCCACTGTGTGTGGAAAGAGCTGGACTCAGAAGAGCTCCTTTCAAAGAGCCAGGCTGCGATGGCCCTCTTAGGAGGTCACCTAGCCTGATGAGGCCTATTTCCCCCCTCTGCTGAGGTGTGTGGACAAAGAGCCAGGCTGCGATGGGCCTCTTAGGAGGTCGCCTAGCCTGATGAGGCCTATTTTCCCCCTCTGCTGAGGTGTGTGGATGAAGAGCCAGGCTGCAATAGCCCTCTTAGGAGCTCACCTAGCCTGATGAAGGCCTATTTTTCCCCTCTGTTGAAGTGTGTGGACAAAGAGCCAGGCTGCAATGGCCCTCTTAGGAGCTCGCCTAGCCTGTTGAAGGCCTATTTTCCCCTCTTAGGCCCTCTTAGGAGGTTGGCCTATGTGCCCAGCAGCCTGATGATGGCCTATCCCCCCTCTGCTGAGGTGTGCGCACAAAGAGCCAGGCTGAAATGGTCCTCTTAGGAGGTTGGCCTGTGTGCCCAGCATCCTGCTGATGGCCTATCCCCCCTCTGCTGAGGTATGTGCACAAAGAGCTGGGCTGAAATGGCCCTATTAGGAGGTTGGCCTGTGTGTCCAGCAGCCTGATGATGGCCTATCCCCCCTCTGCTGAGGTGTGTGCACAAAGAGCCGGGCTGAAATGGCCCTCTTAGGAGGTTGCCTGGGTGCCCAGCAGCCTTATGAAGGCCTATTTTCCCCTTGATGGCCTATTCCTCCTTTGCTGAGGTGTGTGGAGTGGGGAAAGGACTCTGAATGGAGGCGTATTCTCCCCTCTGTGCTGGGGTGTTGTACACAGAGGCTCAGAATAACTGGCTCTTTTCAGGGGCTTGGGATGTGTGCCTTGAAGTCACAACCCCCTCGACATCGAAGCATTTCTGCCGAGTCATTCCTTAAAGGGTCTTTGGCCTCTGTGCCTCTGACCTTGGAAAGATTCTCTGGCCCCTCCCATCATTTCCAGTAAAGCAGCTTGGAGGCGTGGCCTGGTAGGGGCTGTCTGTCTTAAAGAGACTTCCCCCCTCTGCCTTTCTGTCAGTTCTGACCAGAAGCCTGGAAGTGTGGCCTCATAAGGCCCGTTTTAAACCTTTGCTGTGCCTGACTGACTGTGGCTGTCTGTCTTAAAGAGACTTCCCCCTCTCTGCCTTTCTGTCAGTTCTGACCAGAAGCCTGGAAATTTGACCTCATAAGGCCCGTTTTAAACCTTTGCTGTCCCTGGCTGTCCTCAGGTCCACGGTAGAATCTGTGGAGGCATGGGTTCACATAGCCTTGTAATTCTCTATGCCCCTTTGTGGAAGGTATTATGTGTCAGAATGCTATTGTGCCCTTTAGTTGGGGTCGTTTGGACCTCTTCAGCTTCTGTAGTTTTGAAGAGTGGCTGAGGTGGGCGGAGTTTTCCCTACATGTTGTTAGCCAACATCTAGATACAACAAACTACTTATGCTTAAGTCCTGCAGTGGTTTTTGACCACTCACTCTATTGTGGCTGCCTGGATTCCAAGGTCAGAACCAGTGCTCTGCTGAGCTCCGCTCCAAGCCCTGTTTCTAAGATCTAGTTTTAAAGGCTGACACAGCAGCCCTGCTGTAGTCTCTCAGCACTGAGACGTAACCCTACAGGGCTTTTCAATGCAGGCATTATTTCAAGTGCAGGCAAGGCTTACTGTTTCCATCTTCATGGGGAACTCAGAATTAATCAGCAAGTATGCGTTGGGAGGCAAGTCTAGGTAGTTTGCCACTCCTCTTGGTTCCATGGTATCCCTCAGAACCGTCAATGAATTGGGAGTTTCCGTAGCCCGCACAAGTCACTCTCATGTGACATTATTCACACTCAGCCCTACCCCACTTGACTACCAGTTTTCTTCTCACCTTGTCACAGAGAGTACTCCACCTTTCTGTGTTATATCTCTGAGGATGCCAGTCACAGCTGCTGGTGAAACGTCGGGTCCTACAATGCCAAGACCACGGCCATACAGCGCAGAAAATCTGCAACAGCTACTGTTATAAAACTCTTTGACTCTAGGTTACAGATGCTGTACAACTCCTTACTACTCTTTTTAAAAGAGAGCATATGTTGTTGTTGTTGTTGTTTTCTACTCAAAACAGCTGCCCTAATAGACAAGGGTCCAATGGGCAAACTATAATTAATTGCTCTTGTTGCATCCTGTGCTGCAATCAATGATTGTATTCTTGATTCCGTGGGTCATCCATATTGTTCCTGTTAGCCCATGAGTCAAATACCACTTACTCTTTATTTAACCAGTACAGAGTATTAATGATCTGAAATAAACCCAATTGGGATGCAGTTTATAAATCAACAGGTCATTATGACCTTTATACTATTTTGTTTGAATGTATCTTTATGCATTGTGGTTCACGACCTGTACTGGTGATCTGCATGATGAATCTGTCCCTTTAACTCGGATCACTCATGTGACCCTACCCTTGTCCATGCTAGGAGATAATATAAACAAAATAAACAAGCGAAAAACAGACCAAAACAAAGCATTGAGGTAACTGACCTCACAAAGGCTGTGAATTCTGCTGTCCAGTTGGACAACATTCTAGAGGCAATAACAGGCTTCTTGTCAAATCCCTGAGTCACGTTTCTTTCCCGCCTTCACTTAACGTGATGTCTCAGGGTTCTGCATACCTTGTGTCCATGTACAAGAGGCCAAGTTCCATCCTTGGCATCTCCTACTGACAAAGTCTCTGGTGATCAAGATCATTTCACTTCTGCTGTTTTGTCCACCAGGCTTCCTGCAATTCTGTGTGCACCTGTGTCAATTGCTGGACTTAAATCCAGCAGTTTGCCCTCCTCTCCTCTATATGAGGGCTGCTGGTCTCCAATTGATTAGATCATTCCATTTAGTGATAAATGGGAAGGATCTGTGGCTCAGTGGAGGAGCGTCCGCTTGGCATGCTGAGGGTCCTAGGCCCTCCAGTTAATGGTCTGGCGGTAGGCGATGTGAAAGGCCTTTCTTTGCCTGACACATTAGAGAGGTGCTGCCAGTCTGAGTGGACAGTACTGACCTTAATGAACCAATGGTCTGATCCGCTATAAGGCAGATTTGAGGTGCTCTGTTACACACACATCCTGGGACAGGGAGAATGATGTGATTTCAAATGATTCTTATGTCTCCAGTGCAGTGCCTGAAGAGACGCCTATGATAGGCCCAAGTTCAGTGGCTCATAATACATGTTTTTTGCTTGGTGATTCTGTGTCTTGACCGCTTTACCGTTCCTGCAAGTCAGTACCCCTCTTGCTGAGGAGGGAAGTTTCCAATGGTAGAATTCCAATGTTCCTTTTTACGGGATTTGTACTTAGCTGCCTCTCAATGTGCATGGAAATTAATGAGGCCTATGTGCAGCTTTTATATTAAATTTTCCTTGCCACTTTGGCAGATCTTATTGATCCTTTTCAAACCAGCCTGCCTGAATTTACCCCTCTTGTTTTACTAAGATTGTCAGCTCTTTTAGCTTTCACTGCTGAGTTTCCTAGCATTTGTACATATCTATATGTGACATTATGGGCATATTTACTTTTTCTCTAGTTTTAGTGCAAACACTCCACAGAGTTAAAGGAAGCACTGTAATCATGTTTTAACTAACTAGCAGACACCAGTTCCCTGGTATTCTGATTGGAGGTCTGAGCTACTTGGCATAGCCCTACAATATGACAGTCCAGACCCTGGCCCTTATGCTTCATTCCTGACAATAACCTTGTCCTTGAGGCATGCACTTCTAATCCCTGACAAAGACAACCTGTTATTATGCCTTTTTCTCTGCCTATATTGCTGCACAAATTGCTCTGCAGACTACACAAGTTTTCTTTCTTGTGGCGCATTCTATTCATCCTTTCTTTAGCCATATCACACCTCTTTTCACTGCCTTCGTTACCATTGTGCAGATCTGCTTATTCTCACTCCTGCTGATGAATTAATGCGTTGATCATCTCCTTTCCTGCATTGTAGCAGTAGCCTCCCACTTTTCTGAATGGCAAACATCACTCTTGCACCTTGCACCTCTTTAAGTAGAGAAGGGAGTCTCTATAGAAACTGCAGAAAGGTTTGGACCCTGCTTCTTGTGCTGTTGAATGTTTTTGGCAACTGATTTAAGAGAAAGAAAGCAAGATCCTCTCGGATCTTTTCCTTGTCGGATTACTAAGCAGGCTACAAAAGACGGGTATAACCCCTTGTTTTATTTTTGGCACTTACATGGTGCTTCGTTTATTGTAGGGTACTAACTTATACCCTCTCGATGCATGAAATTTCAAAAGGTGATGTCCTGCTGGAATCCCCTACCAAGCGTGGTCTCTCACTCCTCATGTAATGCATGGTTAGCATCCTCACACAATCCATCCTTGTGGGTCGGTTGACGCTATCACACTGTGTTTGAGTACACAGCCTTTCATTACACTCTGTGTATGATGGCTCTTTTCAAAAGAGTGCTCTTTTTTCCTTTATCACATTCCCACATGTATTTTGGCGGGGACACTTGCACAGAGCTTACTTCTCTAGTATAGGAGAGTTCTGGGTGAAGGTCAATTCATGCCGCTAAACAACTGTTGATAAAGCGGTCCTTGGTGATCTCCTTCTGAGAGCTTCACACCCACCTCCTTCACTCAGTGATCTTGCTAATCTTCCCATGTGGGATTGCACAGAAGCCACGACGATGAAAACAAAGTTGCACTTACCTGTAACTGTTGTTCATCGAGTAGTCTTCTGTGCAGGAACACATCCCTCCCTCCTGCCACGCTGTGAACTCTCTGGAACTTTAGTTTTCTAGGGTCTCCTGCGGCGGCATGGAGAGAACTGAGGGAGTAGCACCCCTCTTCCTGGTCATGTGAGCGTTTTGGCGGGAAAGCGCCAGAGGGAGGAGGGGCGCTCCTAGTCTATTAGAAAGCTTGGAAATCTTTTCCGTGGCTGGCCTGCGACTGTGCAGTCCCATGTGTGCCTGCACAGAAGACCACTCGATGAACAACAGTTACAGGTAAGTGCAACTTTGTTTTGTCTGGGCCACTATGGAGCCACTAGAATACATGCTGGCACGATTTTGGCCAATTTCTGAGTGACCTGTAAGAGGAGGGATAGAGGAGGAAACATGTATAGGAATGTCTGTCCCCATGGGTGGAGGAGGCCGTCTCCCAGAGAGAGAGGATCCGTTCCCTCCAGACTGCAGAAGAAAGGGCATTTTGTGTTCTTTCTGGAGGCAAAGACATCTAGCCCCATATCTGAAAGGGGATGAAGGTAAGACCAATTCAGTTCCCACTCGTGCTGTTGCGTGAGACCTCTGCTGAGAAGGTCTGCCTTCAAATTACAAGTTCCCAGAATGTGAGTGGCCACAGGGAAGATTCCGTTGCCTACACACCATTCCCACAGACCGATTGCAAGACGGCAAAGGCTCCAGGACACTGTCCCTCCTTGACGGTTGACATAGCTGAGCACCGTAGTATTGTCTGTCAGCACAGCTACGCAATGTCCCCGAAGAATGAGCTGGAATGAGCTCAATGCCAGCTTTATTGCAAGCAGTTCCAGATAGTTGATTGTTATTGTCCATCAGAGAAGAGAGTCCCACACGGCTGGTAGAGGTTAGAGGCGGATAGATTGTCCCATCCTGACCATTTTGAAGCGGCGCAGGAACCAAAGCTGTAGAGGCCTCGTGCAGCTTGGCTAATGGCAGCATGGCTGTGGTGGCCAACATGTGTCCCAGTAGACATTGAATTTGGAAGGCAGTGGACCAAACATTTGTTTGGACATCTCTCGCGAGAGACGACAGGGTTGCTACCCTGTCTGCAGGAAGGAAGGCCCTGCATGTTATCGAGTCCAGTACCGCACTATGATGGTTGCAGATGGGACTTCCGATGATTGACCTGAAGACCCAGGGAGGACAGGAGATGGAGCGTCTGAGAAATGTGTTCCTCTAGGAGCACCGAGGAATCTGCCACTAAGAGCCAATTGTCTATGTAGGGAAAGATGGAGATCCCTTGTAAACAAAGATAGGCCACCACCACCACCACCATTGTCTTGGTGAAGACACTTGTACTGGAAGTGGAGGTCCCCTATGGCAAAATGTAGGTACTTCCAGTGGGACGGATGGATGTTGAGATGAAAGTAGGCATCCTGGAGATCGATGGTTGCCATCCAGGACCCCTGAGCCAGAAGAGGGAGGATTATTTTTAGCGATGTCATTTTGAATTTGCGGTATTGCACAAAGATGTTGAGGCCCTGCAGGTCTAATATTGGGCACAACCCCCCATCTCGTTTGGGAACAGCAAAGTAACGGGAGTAAAAGCCTGTCCTTTCATATGCCCTTGGCATGTGCTCTATCGCATCCTTCTCCAAGAGGGAATTGACCTCTTGGAGAATTAACAGCCACCAGATATGTCTGCAAGAGGCCAAAAAGGCCTGAGACCCAAGGCCAGCCGTTTAGATAAGACACAGTTTGAACACAGTAAATTAGAGGCTCTGGAGGCTTGGTGTTACTCCCGCATTCCAGAGCCATGAAAAACGTCTCTCCTCTCCTCCCCCCCTCCGCAGCTATGGCAGGTTTACCTGACAACCTTCTAGTCCTCAGGGATTTTAGTGATAGACTGCATATTTTTGCCTGGAGGTCCACAGCTTCACATTTGAGTTCTTTCAGAATTCTCAGAGGTATGCCATCTAGGCCTGGTGATTTATCAGTTTTTAAGTTGTCTGTAAGTCGTAGGACTTCCTCTCTTGTCATCTCAATCTGACTCAGGTCTTTCAACACCCCTCCCTAAATCAGCGGTTCTGGAGTGGGCAAGCACTTCTCATTTTCCACAGTGAAGGCAGAGGAAAAAAATGCATGCAGCTTCTCAGCCATTTCCCTATCATCCTTCACTACTCCTTTTACCCCTTGATCATCCAAGGGCCCCACTGCCTCCCTGGCAGTTTTCCTGCTTCTAATGTATTTGAAGAAAGTTTTATTGTTGGTCTTTATGTTTTTTGCTATATGCTCCTCATATTCCCTTTTTGCCTGCCTGATCACAGACTTGCATTTTATTTGCCACAGCCTGTGTTCCCTTTTATCAACCTCACTGACACTAGCTTTCCACCGCTTAAAGGAATCTTTTTTACCTTTTACAGCTTCCATTACTTTGTTAACCTGCAGGACTTTTCTATACCTATTTGTGCCTTTCCTAACCTGCAGTATATATTTTTTCTGATCTTCTAGGATTGTAGTTTTAAATAGTCTCCAAGCTTCCCCAATGGTTTTGACCTTTCTACTTTTCCTCTCAGTTTCTTCCTCACCTGTCACCTCATATCAGAGAAGTTCCCCTTTTAAAGTGGTAATGTCAGTCCCTTTTTCTACAAATGTTGAACTCAATAACATTATGGTCATAGTTCCCAAGTGGTGCAATCACTTTTACATCTCTCATCAGGTCTTGGGCATTACTTAGGACCAAATCCAAGATTGCCTCTCCCCTGGTAGGTTCTGTGACCATCTGTTCCATAGCACAGTCATTGAGAGTGTCTGGAAACTCAGTCTCATTTCCAACTTGAACACATATTGACCCAATCAATGTGTGGGTAGTTATCACCTATTACGACAGAGTTATTTTGTCTAGCTGCTATCTTAAATTCATTCATCATTTTATAATCCTTCTCTATCTTTTGATCTGGTGGGCAATAACAAACTCCCAGTGTTAAGCTTCCTTTTGGGTCCACTATTTCAACCCATAGCATTTCCAGAAGCGAATCCAATTCTCTTACCTTCTCAGTCTTACTGGACTGTATGCCCTCTCTGACAAACAGAGCCACCGCATCTCCAACCCTTCCCCCCATCCTTCCAGTATAATTTATAACCAGCAATCACTGTATCTCACTGATTTTCCTCATTCCACCAACTTTCTGAAATACCCAGAATGTCTATTTTTCCCCTCAACACCAAGCATTCCAACTCCCCGATTTTACCTCGGACACTTCAAGCATTTGTATATAAACATCTATAGTCACCCATGCATGTTAAGCCCACAACCTTCCTCTTGCTGCCTCGAGACCTTGCCAGGCAGTCCATATCATTAGCCACAGTCTCAGTGGACAATTCTAATCCATTTCCTTGTAGAAAAGTAACAGCTACCTCTTCATCTCTTAGAGATGAGCCATCCCAAACCAGAGACTTTTCATCTCCTGTCGGCTTTCCCCAAAAAACTTTTTGTCCATCAGGATCAGTATTGTCTACTCAGACTGGCAGCTGCTCCATGGTCTCAGGCAGAGTTCTTTCCCATCACCTACTACCTGATCCTTTAACTGGAGATGTCGGGGATTGAATCTGGGACCTTCTGCATGCCAAGCAGATAGTCTACCACTGAGCCACAGCCCCTCACCTAATTACCCTCCACGGCCCATCACAAATTACACCCCACACCTCTTGCATACGTCACACTCAGCTCCTACTGTTACTATGGCAACCCTGACAGATATACGGCGCCTTATCTATACTTAGACCTGGCAAAAGTCTCCAAGGCCAGCTTCCTTGGGAACCAGTGATGGGGCACAATCTTTTTTTTTTTTTTAATAAGTATTTTATTGGTTTTTGCAGTACTACGGGATATGGGGAGAGGATACTAGTTCCCTACCTCTAAATTCCATAGGAAACAGGGAAAGGAGACTAATATATCACAAACTACTGGAATGGGGAAGGAAAACTAAAACCCTAACTCTAAGCGTACTAATGGATATGGTGGGGTAGACTAACAGGGTGACACGATCTGGTTACATAAGTATATATCCTTGTCACCTAGTAGTACAAGAATGTTGCTGCTTATAAAAATTTAACAAAGAATAATAAAAGATTGCATTAGCTAAACGGTTGGCAAAAACTGCATTATCAACAATAATCTTGGTTTTAGAATCTTTTCTTCTTTCATTTCTTTTTCTTTGCTCCTTTCGCTGATTCCGATGTATCTGAAGAACTATAAAGTTTAGGGCTGTTGCTTGATGAATCCTGTGAGTAGGATTCTTCATCATCTTCTTCCTCCTCATCCGTTTTAGATTTCTTGTCTTTTTTGCACTGTGTTGAATTAAAGTATTGGTCCACAAACTTTTTTGCCTTAGGAATAGTGTTGATATTAATTTTTTTATCTTCATATTTAAAACTCAGCATCAGATCTCTCGTAGACCGTCTCATGAATTTCATACATATTTCTCCCGGGAGTTTATTTTTTTTTACAAAATCTGGATAAGTCCTGTAAGCCCAGTCCATCTCCTTCAGTAAATCTTCCTGTTTGTAATCCATTAATGGGGCAAGAGCCTCTGCTAGATGAGCCTTTAAATCTTCGTTCTTTTCCTCTGGTATCCCTTGGAAACGTGGAGTATAGATGGAACTTTCCAGCTGGAGCTGTGTTAGTTGTGTTTTATTGGAGGATCTTTCCTTCTCTGCTTCATCCGCTCTTTTGTTGATACTCTCTGTCTGTTTTTCCATCTTTTTTAACGTCTTTTCCGTTACTGAGGTTCTTTTGTCCATTTGAGTCAATTGTCTTTGCAAATTGTCCATTTTAGTGTTGAGGTTAGTCATCTGTTCCATTAGGGGGCACAGTGCATTCGCCAGCAGTGTAAACATGTCTGCTGCTACTTCCTGGTTCTGGGAGGGAGTTGTTGGTAGGCTATTTCTGGCCGGCGTTTTTTTCTCCAATCCCACCTTCCACCCTCTCCCAGCCATAATATCAACAAGAAGTAAGTTTCCCAAAACAAAGTAAAAGTTAGCTGACTTTAATCCGCTTTACGTTCTTACGCAGCTTTTGATTTCACTAGTAATCTGATGTGTTTAGTTTAACACAAAGATCTTCTTCGTGGTCTCTGTGCATCACACCCATGGGACTCAGTGCGCCTGCACTGACCTGGTCGGTGTCTGTACAAAGCTCACAACGGGATTTTCGTGCCCTTCGCCCCCGGGCATGTGCAGGAACCCCACCGCATATGCCCAAGGGGCGGGGGCACAGACATCCTGCCAGTTCTCTTCTGACCGCCTCGCTGTTAGCAGCCTGCATTGGTGTCTCAGAGAACACTTTTACCTCACAGCAGGGATCGCTTTCTCTTAAAAAAATTTTCTTCATCTTTTTTTCTCTGTTCTTCTGAACCTCCGTTTTGTTGACTCTCCTCTCAAATCCACACTTTCTTGTGGATTTCCTCCGATCTTCGGACCATTCTCCTCAAACCCCCCCCCATCCTTATCGGGTTGAAGGACCCGCTTCCATTGTTTTATGGAAAGTCGAAAGTGGGGGTGTTTCAAAAGGTGCTCTTCCAGCGGGAGCAAACTAGCCTTGAGGGACAAGCACTCCCTCTGTGTTTTTTGTTTGGGGGAGAGTCACTGGCCTGACGTCTGTTCCATCTGTGCCCGATTCTCCAACCAGACGAGAAAGAACAGGGCCGCTAGGCTGAAGGTCGCGTTGTGGGAGTCGGCACTCGCTCCTCGAGCCGCTGTTATGGAGTCCGATCAGTCTGTATCGAGACCAGTCGTCTCCGCATCGAAATCATCTGTGTCGACACAGAGGGATCCTCTGACACCAAAGCCTCCCAAGGTAGGGAAGTCCTCATTGGATACCGGAGGGGCCCCTAAGAAGACGTCTAAGTTGAAGACGACTTCATCCGTGTCGACCCCGATAAAGAAGCCCAAGAAGGATAAAACGAAGACCCTGGGGTCAAGCAAAACGGGAGATACACATAAGTCTCACAGTGTGAGCGGTGTTAAATCTCCTAGGGGCTCTGCTTCCCGTGCGGACGCACCTCAGCAACCCCCACGACTATCCCATCTGACGCCGGAGCTGACGAAAATCCTCGTGGAGCCTCTGATACAGATCCTGGACTCTCCACAGCGTCAGCCTGAACCCCCAATGTCAGAAGTTCCCCATCGTCGTACAGTTCCCCAGTCGATGTCGCCTCCTCCTACCAACCTCGATCTGGTTTCTAACGTCCAGTGGGATCTCGATCCCCTTCGGTAGGTTCTTGGGCTAGTGACCACTCAGAACGATCTTGGCATCGCCCTTGGGGCCACTCCAGATCTCCATACCGTCTAGACCGTCGTGAGCAGGAGACTTACGAACCGCGCTACGACAGGTACCACACATCCTATCCATACCGACCTCCAAAATTTCCCTACGACCATAGGCATGAGATGCCATACTGGTTCTCCTCCAGGCCGTGGAATTTCCCTGGATGTCCTGAGTCTTGGGAGCCCCATCGATACCGCTCCCGCTCCCGCTCACCTCACCACCCACCTTCGGCGACAGTGCCAAAACCTCCACCGTCCCCTCCTCGTCCTCCCGTCCATTCCGACCATGCCACTGCTCCACCAATGCTGATGGCCGAGCCACCGCTACCGAGGCCTCAAGATTTGACTTCCGACTCCGCCTCTTCTCGGGGTGACTCCGATGTCGATGACGTGGAGGATGCTCTTCCCCCTGTCGAACCTCCCCCCAAAACACCGATCTCTGGGGGCAGCCCAATTTCCCCTTCGGAGGACATGTCCTCATACGGGGACTTAGTAAAACATATGGCACAATCTCTTGCCCTACCAATCATCCAACCCCAACCATCCGTGGCTGACGAGGTGTACGACATCATCAAGATCGACGCATCTATGCCGATAGCCTTACCAATGTCTAAACACCTCCTAAAAGCAGTCAAGTCCCCATGGACAAAACCATCATCGGCACCGGTCTCTACCAAGCGGTTAGACCACATGTACCGAATCCAAAAAGAGGGAGCTTCCTTCCTTTACCTCCACCCTCGCCCAAATTCGTTGGTCGTTTCCACATCTTCCAAAAACAAAAGCTCTAACTCCACTCCATCGGATAAAGAGAGCAAAAAAATCAACGCCTACGGCCGTAGGATATACTCCTCTGCAGCCCTGGGGATAAAATCCTCCAATTATTTAGCCTGCTTCGGGAGATACCAGTATGCCCTGTGGCAAAGGATGTCAGCACTCCTCCCCTCAATGCCAGATGACAAGCTAGCTGAAGCGAGATCGATTCAGAAAGAAGGTCTCCTGGTGGCCAAACAACTTCTGAACACCACAAAACATTCTTCAGACGCTTTCTCAACGTCGATGGCTTCCGCAGTGTCACTCCGCCGCCATGCGTGGTTACGTACCACATCTCTCCCCCAGGACACTAGATCCTATATCGAAGATCTCCCCTTCAATGGGGATGGCCTATTCCACTCCTCCACCGACGCCGCCTTGCAGGAGTTGGATAAGAATATCAAAGCTTCGAAATCGCTGGGAGTCTCGGCGCCACAAAGATCTTACCGACAGCGGTCCTGGTCCAGGTACACCCCCCGTCATCCATACCCTACAAAGACGTCCCCAGACACTGCCTGGAGACCCCGTCAATCTCCAAACCACAACAAGCAATCTTACTAGTCTAAACCGAGGTCAGGTTCGCAACATCCACAGGCAAGACCCAAGTCCAACCGTGGACCAAAGCAGGGTCTTTGACTCTGTCCTCTCGACGTCGAGAGAAAAGACCCGCCTTCATCCCTTCCTTTCTGAATGGAAAACCATAACCACGAATGCCTGGGTCTTATCCATTGTAACCGATGGTTATCTCATCGAATTCGTCGACCTCCCACCTTTACCGACCTTCTGTTCCACCCCTCCTTCCTCTGTCCTTCTTCAGGAAGCCGAATCCTTACTGAAGAAAGGGGCAATAGAACCCGTCCCGAAAAATTCCGAACGGATGGGATTCTATTCCCAGTACTTCACTGTGCCGAAACGCGATGGGGGCTACGTCCCATCTTGGATCTTCGGGATCTCAATATCTATATACGATATCGAAAATTCAAGATGACGACCCTGCAAGCTATCCTTCCCTTGATCCCACAGGGCGCCTGGATGGCTACCATCGACCACCAGGATACTTATTTCCACCTCAACATCCACCCGTCCCACAGGAAGTACCTCCGTTTTGCGATAGGGGAAGGTCATTATCAATACTGATGTCTCCCATTCGGGATCTCTACGGCGCCGAGGGTCTTCACCAAGACCATGGTAGTTGTCGCAGCCCACCTCCATCTCCAGGGGATCACCATCTTCCCCTATATTGACAACTGGCTTCTGGTGGCCGATTCCCCGACCTCTCTGCGCAAGTGAACCTCCAAAAGTCCTGTCTCCAACCATCTTAGAGGGTGCAATTCATCGGGGCCCTACTCGACACAGTGGCCAGCAGAGCCTTCCTGCCATCAGACAGAGCTCAAACCTTGTCCACTCTAGCAACCTCTGTTCGCGACTCTCCATCCTCAACGGCGTACGACGTCCAACACCTCCTGGGGCACATGTCCGCCACGACTTCGGTCCTCCCCTTGGCAAAACTCCACATGAGACCTCTCCAACTTTGGTTTCTAAAGAGTTTTCATCCAAACCGAATGTCTCAGTCAAAGGTCCTGATTCCTACTCGAACCGTACGGGACTCTCTGACCTGGTGGACTATCGTCCCAAATATCACGGAGGGTGCTCCGTTTACCCCCCCCCTCTCCTCGTTACACTTTGACGACGGATGCCTCTTTATGGGGATGGGGGGCCCACCTCCATGGCATCAGCGTGGGATACCGGTGGGATGCTGCTACTGCAAACAGGCACATCAACTACCTGGAACTACTGGCCATCTCACTAGCTCGCTGAGCTTTTCAGCGCCTCTTACAGGGGCACTGTGTTGCCATTCTCACCGACAACACCACGGCCCTCAGATACCTGAAGGAACCGTCTCCAGGAGTCTTTGTGGGCTCGCGCTTGACCTTTGGGACTGGTGCGTTTCCAACCAAATCGTACCCATGGCCACGCACATCCCCAGAGTCCAAAACATGGAAGCAGATCTGATCAGCAGAGGCCACACTCACCACCACGAGTGGGAACTGAATCCGGTCTACCTTCAACCTCTCTTTGACCGTTGGGGGACTCCGGCAATCGATGTGTTCGCCTCGTGGGAGAACACGAAATGCAAACAATTCTGCACCCAAGGAGGCAAGGACCCTCTCTCCTTAGGGGACGGCCTTCTAATGCCTTGGACCGGTCCATTCCTGTACATGTTCCCTCCACTGCCCCTACTCTTGAGAGTGGTGCACAAGGTGGCCAAATTTCGACCGGATTGCATCCTCGTGACTCCGTGATGGCCCAGGCAACCCTGGTTCCCCATTCTACTGCGTCTGGCAGGAGGCAAGTTCCATCACTTCCCCAAAGTGCAAGATCTCCTCACCGCCGAAAGAGGCAAAGTACTCCACCCACAGGTGGACAACCTAAAGCTGACTGCCTGGAGGCTCCAACCGTGAGCTTCTCTGCCCAGGTTTTAGAGGTCTTGTGTAACACAAGGAAGGAATCTACCCGCTCATCCTATTGCAGGAAATGGCACAAGTTCCTTTCGTATCTAGACAGATCTACGAACACTCCAACCTCTGTGGGCCTGGACAAAATTTTGGACTTTCTCCTATCCCTTAGGGACCAGGGTCTCTCCCATTCATCCGTGAAGGTCTACTTGGCGGCCATCTCCGCTTACCATCAAGGCCTGGATGGTCACACAATCTTCTCCCATCCGACCTCAAAGCGGTTCATGAAGGGCCTCATTAGACTGTACCCTCCGATAGTCGTGCCTACAGACCTATGGGACTTACCACTAGTACTACGGCGACCATTTGAACCGATGGCTACTTGTGACCTCCAGTATGCAGCCTGGAAAACGGCCTTCCTAGTGGCTATCACTTCAGCCAGGAGGGTTGGTGAATTCATGGCACTCTGACATGACCCACCCTACCTGGTTTTCCTTCCGAATGGTGTGCGTCTGGTACCGTACCTGACCTTCCTTCCAAAGATTGTTTCAGAGTTCCATCTCAATACTGAAATATTCTTACCAGATTTTTTTCCCCACATCCAGAGGATGATGGACAACACTTGCTCCATACCCTGGCTGTCAAGAGGGCACTCCTCTTCTACCTAAATCGGACTCATTCAACCAGACGTGACAACTCACTGTTTCTGTCCTACAGTTCGCCCTCCCTGGGGCTCTGCATCACATCTCAACGACTCTCTAAATGGATTGTCGAGACGATTCGATTGTGCTATGCTCTAGCGAAGCAGTTGCCTCCCTCTTGTCTGAGAGCGCACTCTACCAGATCTATGGCGACTTCAACGGCCTTTCTGAAGGGCGCATCTCTTTCGTCCATCTGCAAAGCAGCTACGTGGTCCACGCCAACCACGTTCATCAAGCACTATGCTCTGGACGTCCGTGCCCAGCAGAAGGGTGACTTGGGTAGTCTGGTCCTCTCCTCTATGGCTCCCTGAGTCTGCCAGCACCCACCTCCAGGTGTGCCACTGCTTTTTAATCTCCCATGGGTGTGATGCACAGAGACCACAAAGAAGATAAACAGGTTGCTTACCAGTAACTGATGATCTTCGAGTGGTCATCTGTGCATTCACACCGCCCGCCCATCCTTCCCCACTGCTGTCATCCTCAGCTGTTCTCATACATGGCTAGGTTTGATAGCGGTCAGAAGGAACTGGCGGGATGTCCGTGCCCCCACCCCTTGGGCATGCACGGTGGGGTTCCTGCGCATGCCCGGGGGCGAAGGGCGCGAAAATCCCGTTGTGAGCTTTGTACAGACACCGACCAGGTCAGCGCAGGCGCACTGAGTCCCATGGGTGTGAATGCACAGATGACCACTCGAAGATCATCAGTTACAGGTAAGCAACCTGTTTTTCTTTATTTGTGCTTTAAAACCGCCTTGCTTTAAGTGTGGGGGGGGTGAAGTCTTGAGTTTCCCCCTCCCCCATCGCTTTGCACTTAGGCGTTTCTAATTGCTACCAAGGTTCTCGTAGACGCTTTAAATTACCTGAGCATTGCTTAACTCATGCTTTCAAACCTTGGAAGTCTTTTAGAAGAATTTCAAAACTTTTGACCGTGTCCACTTGTCTGGCACTCATCTCTCGGCGCCATACTGGGGAAAAAGGTGAGCCTCAATTCCTTGGCCATCGCCTTGGAAGAGGCTCTCCTCGGCTCCCCAGGCTGAGGATCTCCTACAGAGATCCTGGGAGGGTCCGGGACGATCTTGGACCCTTCCCGTCAGCTGAGTCACGGCTCCCCCCCATTGGAGTGAGATGGGGTGCACCCTCCAAGCCTCGACGGGACCACCATGGAGCGTCCTGAATGGGAACAAGATCAGCACAGCAGAGCAAGCGTATGGTGATCAAGCAATTTTGATTGCAAAGGGACAGTCGCTGAAAATGTGAGTTTAAATATACAAGCGAAAATCACCCCCAAACAGCGTGCTCTCCCAAAATAAAATGAGAGGGGGAAGGGACTTCCCCCCACTAAGAACTGTTTACAAGCGATTTTAAAGTCAGAAAAAGGGGGGGCTTGCATTAAGAGGCGATTGAACTGAAATAAAGAGACTGTGAGAACTTACCGCGTTGTATAAGAGCTTCCAGAGACTTTGACAAACTTTTAATAAAAGTAAACAATTCTCAAACATGGCGCCGCCGAAAGCCTCTAAGGACCAACTAGCGAAAGTTAAGCTTCCTCCTGGAAGTTCCAGCCCTACGAGTTCTGTCCCTAGACAGGACTCAACTATGGAACTCCAAAGGCTGCTGTCGGAAGCGCTTCGCCCCCTGCTGGAGAAAATTATGACTATGATAATAAGTTGAACACATAACAAGCACAAACGGCTCTGAACACAGAGAAAATCGAAAAAATGGAGCAGGAGCTTAAAGAATTGATTCCAACTCCAAAAAGATGAATAAAAAACTGCAGGCGTTGGAAAAAAAGTGTCAGATCGAGGAGTCTCATGTACTACAGCTGCAAATGGAAAGGGCAAGCTATGTCTTGAGACTTCAAGGTATCAAGGAGGAGAAAGGGGAGCATTTGAGACAGATTGTTAGCAATTTGTTGGCCCCCTCAGCAGAGATTACATCGGAGCAACTCCAAAGTGAAATAGATATGGTCTTTAGATCGTATTCAGAATTTATCAGAAAGAATAATCTGCTTGAGGAAGTCACAATAAGATTCTCCCGAAGAAAATTGAGAGACCAACTATTGAAAGTGACTAATGGAGTTACCTTGAAGCTAAAAGACAAGGACATAAAAGTATTGAAAGATGTCACATTTGAGATAAGAAGGAAGAGATGGAAATATAGAGACTTGGTTTTATTTCTACAAAGTCACAACGTTTCCTACAGATGGTTAATACCTGAGGGATTAATCTTCAGATATGCAAACAGCAAAGAAAGGATAGACTCTGTTGAAAAGGCCTGCAAGTTTCTGCATCAACATCATCTACCAGGAGAAGGAGTTGCTGATGGCTTCAAAGTGAGCAAGGAAGAAGGAGTGGCTGGATCTTCAGATGAGGACACAGATTCTAAATTGGGGGCAGTTGGCCCCAAACCAGGCTATCTTTTGAGAGATAAAAAGGGGGGAAATAGATTGTTAATGTACTCTGGAGTATCTAAAATATGTTTATTTTATACCGAAATTCACAGCTTTTTTATGGAGTTGAAATTGTTGGTGAAATACTGAAATGCTTTATTAGATAGATGATCATTTTCAGCAAAAGTCAATTTGCATCTAAGAGGGAAAGCAACTGTGTATAATGTTTGTATGATCACCATGTCTTCAGTTTTTAGAGGGTTTTCTTTACTTTCTCCTGTAGATTGTAATTTCCTTTTCCTATTTTTTCTGTTTGTAGTTTTTAGTTTGTAGTTATTAGAAAATGCAATAAAAAATGTGCACCCTATACCTCTTGCATACATCACACTCAGCCCCTACTGTTGCTATGGTAACCCTGACAGATTGTCAGGTTCTTCAGTCAGTCACACAACACAGCTTCTTCAGACTTTTTCCAATGCTATAAGCAGACAGTGTTTAATGATGAAACAGTACTAAAGACACATGTGCATTCTCTGTGTCAGTAATGACTAGATACAGCAGCGCCTACTAGGTTATACTACATTCAAACAACCCCCCCCCTTCAGCAGAAGTCAACTGATGCTTCAGAGGAAAGGAAAGAGGCAGCAGCACTCCTTCCGCATACCATTGACATGACAGGTTTACCTGACATCCTGCCTACCTAAAGGCCCTCCTCCAGGTTTGTTTGGGTACAGGCAGTGGAACTTGTGAAGGAGGCAGGGGGCGTTACGTTCTACGGCGACCCATTCCCTGTGTTGAAGCCCAAAGTCCACCCACTCTACAAGATAATACAGTTTATTGCGTTTAAGCTTAGAGTCCAAAATGTCAGCAACTTCAAAATGCGGTTCGCCTTGCACCATGAGCGGAGGTGGGGGGGCATTGCTCGTTGTGGTCTCCATGCGTTATGCCCAGGATCACGCCTTAACAGTCTGAAATGGAAGACAGGATGTAGAAATCTCAGTGCTTTAGGCAGTTCAAGTTCAACAGTGATGTCATTGATCATGCGCTTGATGGGAAATGGCCCCACAAACTTCCAGCCCAATTTCTGACCTTTGATGTTTTTGATCGACACATATACAGAGTCCCCAGGCTTGAGATCCCACCCCTTATCACATTTCTTATCAGCTTGCACCTTGTAAGCTTTTTTTACCCCATCCAATGTTTTACAGAGAAGCAGCCAGGCCAACTGCAAACATTTACACCAATCTTCTGCCTCCCCCTCAGGCAACTGAATGTCAGAGAGAAAGGGGAGAGGCGGGGCTTCATACCCATAGACCGCCATGAAAGGAGATACACCTGTAGACAAATGGCAGGCATTATTATAGCAAAATTCCACTAGAGTTGGTAAAGCAACGAAGGTATTGTTCCAGAGTCTGGTTTACATGCTCAGTTTGTCCATCAGTCTCTGGGTGGTAGGCACTACTGAGGACCCTCTCAACCCCGAAGAGGTGCATTAGTTCACTCCAGAATTTGGAAACAAATTGTGCGCCCTGGTTGGAGATTATCTTCCGGGGTAATGTATGAAGTCTGAAAATGTGTTGCAAGAACGCTTTAGCCAGCATCCGGGCTGTTGGTAAGGATTTAAATGGAATAAAATGGGCTTGCTTGGAAAACAAGTCCACCACCACCCAGATAACTGTTTTTCCCTTATTGGGGGGGAGATCCGTAATAAAATCCATGGAGATGACCTCCCATGGGCAACTAGGTGTGGGAAAGGGTTGGAGGAGTCCAGGAGGCTTCCGGGCCTCAGTTTGCTCATTAGGCAAGTCTGGCACGATTGAACAAAGAGGGAGAGATCTTTCCTCATTCCCTTCCCAGGCTCAGAAGTAAACAGGGCTTTTAGGCAGTCAAACACACTTTGGCACTCCGGTATCCAGTCAAGTTTAGCCCCCAGTTTAGTACTGTCCGGACCCTTCCCTTTCGTTTTCAGGAGGTCCGTGAGTGGTAAGCTCACTTGGGCAAAATTAGCGAGAATGGATCTATAAAAGTTCGCAAATCCTAGGAACACTTGGAGCTGCCTCTGAGTTTTGGGAGGTTCTCACCCTACCACATCTTGGACCTTGGCAGGGTCCATTTCAATCCCCCGGGGGAAGATTCGATAACCTAGGAAAGCTATTTCTGTGCAGTAAAATTCACACTTCGAAAGTTTAGCAAAGAGTTTGTGCTTGTGCAACATTTTGAGAATGTCCCTAACCAACTTGACATGGGATTCCTTGTTGGGGGAGTACAACAAAATATCATCCAGATAAACAAGGATGCCATTAAACAGATGCTTGTGCAGAACTTCATTTATCAGGTTCATAAATACCTCAGGAGCGCCTTGAAGGCCGAAGGGCATCACTCGGTACTCGAACTGCCCCAGGGGAGTATTGAACACTGTTTTGTATTCGTCCCCCTCCTTAATCCGGACCTGGAAATAGGCATCGCGCAGATCAAGTTTCAAAAAGATTTTCCCATGAGACTGCTGCTGAGAGGTTTTTAATCAAGGGGAGGGGGTAGGTGTCGGTGGACGAGACAGCGTTCAAACCCCGGTAATCAGTACATAGTCTCAAACCCCCATCCTTCTTTTTTCGGAACAACACCGGTGCTGCAAAAGGTGAGGAGGCAGGTCGAATAAAACCCCTTTTCAAGTTTTTGTCAATAAACCTCCTCAACTCCACTTTCTCCGCTGGGCTCATGGAGTATAACTTGCCCTTAGGCAGTTTCTGGTTAGGTAACAGTTCGATGGAGCAGTCACAGTTTCTTTGGGGGGGTAGTTCATCCACCTCCTCCTCCCCGAACACCTCGCCTAAGTCTTGGTACTCGGGGGTATTAATTTGGACTTCTGAGCTGGCCAGGCAGGCGTGCACGGGTGGCTCCCTGGGAGGTTTGCCCCACTCCCTGTCCCAGCTATGCACTAAGCACTTGGGCGAAATGAAATGGACGATCCCCTTGTCCCACAAGATGTAAGGATCATGGCCATGGAGCCACGGGCTGCTGAGCACCAACGGGAAATGGGCCGCTGGGGTAATGACAAAAGGGCAGTGTTCCCAGTGTTGCCCCACACCCATCCGCAATGGCATAGTCTTGTATTTGCAGCGGTCTTTCATGGCAGAGTCATCCATCTGGGACCTTATCTATACTCAGGCCTGGCAAAAGAATCTCCAAGTTCAGCTCCCTTGGGAACTGGTGCTGGGGCACAATCTCAAGGAAAGTTATGGTTTCTGCAAGCATGCACTCAAAACACCCATGCACCCCTCTCAGGAATTCCCTCCCCCCTTAATTATGGCAAGGAGTGAAGCGGAACAAGGTGAAACAAAACCGAAGCTTGACATGTGGCCTCATTTGGAGTACTGTCTGCAATACTGGTCACCACACCTGAGAAAGGATATTATAGCATTGGAAAAAGTGCAGAGAAGGGCAACTAGAATGATAAAAGGGTTGGAACACTTTCCCTATGAAGAAAGGTTAAAAGCTTGGGGCTCTTTAGCTTGGAGAAACGACAGCTGAGGAGTGACATGATTATGCATGGGACAGAGCAGGTTGAGAAAGAAATACTTTTCTCCCTTTCTCACAATACAAGAACTCGTGGGCACTCAGTGAAATTGCTGAGCAGCCAGGTTAGAACAGATAAAAGGAAGTACTTCTTCACCCAAAGAGTGATTAAGACATGGAATTCACTGCCACAGGAAGTGGTAGTGGTGGCTACAAGCATGGACGGCTTCAAGAGGGAATTGGCTAAACATATGGAGCAGAGGTCCATCAGTGGCTATTAGCCATAAGGAACTCTTGGTCTGGGGCAAGTCTGGCCTTGAGGGGTTAGGGTTTCTAGTGTCCTGGCCCCACTGATGGACCTCTTGATGGCACCTGGTATTTTTGGCCACTGTGTGACAGAGTGTTGGACTGGATGGGCCATTGGCCTGATCCAACATTGGCTTCTCTTATGTTCTTATGCAGGGGTCTTTTGGGGGGGAGCGCACCAGAGCGCAGCTCAGGCAGCTCAGGAGCCAAGCCCCGCCCCCAGCCGGCATCCCAGGGAGTCTTTCAGGCAGCTGAATGTCAGTTTCAGCTCCATTATATCCTATGGGCCATTGAAGTCAATGGTGAAAACGTAGGGTATATTCTGGGGGCTGGAGGGGAGGAGGTTTGAGGGAGAGGCTCCAAACTCACAGGGTAGCTGATGGAGCCTCTCCCCACATGCACCCCCACGTCTCAAAGCAATTGGACCAATGGGCCTAATTCTATTGGCACCCAAACAGGTTACCCCCATTACCTCCATTCTTTCCAATGGGGAAACCCAGCCAGCAGCACTTAAAGCAGGCAAGCAGGCGGCACCAGCAGTCAGACTCTCCCAGAGAATCTCATGGAAAGTGAACTGTCTTGGGAGGTGCTTGTTTGCCATGAGAACAAGTGGCACTGTGACAGTGCAAGCATGCCACAGTGCCACACACAGAAACCCCAAAAGACCAAAAGGAACAACATTTATACATGTATAAATTTATGGTGCAACCTCATTGGACCACTCACACCATGCACACCTCAAAAAGAATATTTATAGCACTGGGAAAAATGCAGAAAAGGGCAACTGCAATAATAAGAGGAGGACATTTTCCCTATGAAGAATGGTTATCACGTTTGGGGATCTTAGCTTTGAGAAACAATGACTGAGGGGTGACATGATAAGAGGTTTACAAGACTATGCGTGGGATAGAGCAGGTAGAGAAAGAAGTACTTTTCACCCTTTCTCACAAGACAAGAACTCGTGGACACTCAATGAAATTGCTGAGCAGTCAGGTTAGAAGTTAGAAAAGATGAAAGGTTTTTTGTTTCTTACAGTTTACAACTTTAAAAAGTTCTGCTGGTTGCTGTTGCTTGGTGGTGGGGGGGTTGGTTTGTTTTTTTCCTGTCTGCTCCAGCCTCCATACGTTTGTCAAATTCCATCTGGAAGCTGTTCATGCCAGCCATCACCACCACCACCACCTCCTCCTCCCGTAGCAGTGAATTCCATGTATTAATCACTGCTTGGGTGAAGAAGTACATCCTTTCATCTGCAGTTGCCCTTTTCTGCATTTTTCCCCAGTGCTATAAATATTCTTTTTGAGGTGTGCGTGGTGTGAGTGGTCCAATGAGGTTGCACCATCAATTTATACATGCCACAGTGCCACACAGAAACCCCAAAAGACCAAAAGGAACAACATTTATACCAAGGGTTTCTAGTGTCCTGGCCCCACTGGTGGACCTCTTGATGGCACCTGGTATTTTTGGCCACTGTGTGACAGTGTTGGACTGGATGGGCCTTTGGCCAGATCCAACATTGGCTTCTCTTATGTTCTTATAGGCATATGTCCAACAACTACAATATAAATATTTTACCATGGGAACATATTGTGAAAGTTCACTCTTACTGTTTTCTAGATTGAAGCATGCAATAAAGAAGCCGAGAAGATCCAGTCATTGATCAACTCTGACAGCCCTGCTTTAGCATCCCACGTACCGCTGTCAGCGCTTAGAGCAGCCCAGGTGGAAGTGTCCGTCAGGAAACCATCCTCTGGTGGTCAGGTGATGGCAGCACTGCATGTACTCTTCTGGGGCCTAGTGTTTGCTTTCTCAGTCACAGGATGTAATGTATAATAGCTCAGAAAAGGGTGGTTGTGTGAGTGTGTGTTTAAATTTGTTTTTTGCGAAGGACATTCAGAACCGCTGATGTATTAATAATGCAACATACCTTTATATCTGCAAGCCCTGTGCAAAGCTAATAATGTCACCCACAGGAAGAAACTGGATTAGAGGTCTGACATACTTTGGGCATAATCTAAATTAAGGTTAGGGGTGGGGAGTGAAAAAATCATGCTCTGTTTACTCTGGTGACAGTTTTTGGGGGAGAGTTGTATGCTAGCATCAGGGGTTGTGCACACACCAACTCTGGTCATGCAGGCTAGCCAGGGTTTTGGGCAGGTTCCAGAAACCAGCAAAACATTTCTGGTCAAAAATAAGCACAGGACAAAAGTGTGTCCATAAGAGTTCAGTGCAGCTTTAGCAATGAGCCTTCACATTTCTGAAAAAAAGACTCCCATCTCTAGACTTCAGCTGCGGCATTGCACAGAAGAGCCAGTTGGGCTTATATGCAGGACTGCAGCCATGCAGCCTGGTCTTGTGCCTGGTTATTCAGAAGCAAGTCCAGCTGAATTTAGTAGTGCTTTCTTCTGAGGTGCACCAGGCTTGCAAACTCCGTCATTTCCCCTTATTCTTGTGTACTTTAAAAAGTACGCAACGTCTAACCCACTAAACCACAGGCTGATTCAAAGGGAGTCCTAAACAGTCCACGGGAAAAAGTATGTGCAGGGAGCTCAAGCAGCCTAGGAGAGCATGTCAGAAGGCAGATGGGAATGTGCAGCTTCATCTGCCATGTGCAGGGATGACTGGAGATTCAAGTTTCTATTGTGCACTCTTGCCAGCATGAGTAGGGCAGGTTACTCCTGTGCAGCAACTCTTTCACACATGCCAAACCTTTACTATGCAGACAAAGTGATTGTTCAATGAAGGTGACACTTCTCATTACCCTGAAAGAGGAAATCATGGTGCAAATGTTGTTTTTTAATTCTCATCAGTAGATAAATATTGTATAAAACTATTGAGAAGTATTATTTTTATATTATATAGAGGTATTCAGAATGATAAATGTATCCTATTTTTGAACATCAATTTCCGAAGGAAACAAATTGCTGCTACTTAACTAATTTACCAAAAAAAAAAAATGAATTGTGTGACAAACTTTTACATGTAAATACATTATATATTTTATTATGAAGACAATAGCCATGGGCTAAGTTCTGCCAAGAAGGACATGTTGGGATATCATTCCACGTGCGCAGAAGGATTTGCAGAGCATCGCCCCCAATCATCAATCAAGTGTTAAGCTAGTACTTTTCTTACCTAAAGTGTATGCAGTGTACAGATGAGTGATGCAGCACATCGCTGACTTACAGAGTTATGAAGAATTTTAAGCTATTTATAATTCATTCTAAACACTACAGTATTTGCATATTTCTAAATAAATTTACAGTTTTAATGTGTAAACGTTTTATATAAAGCATTTATTTTAATTCTCAGGGCACAGTCCCGCAGGTAGGTCCACTGCACATGGGCCCGGCTGGAGCGAATGGGAGCAAGAGATGCCCCTGAGCAGCTCCCATTCCCTTCAGCGAGGCTCCCACAGGAGATGCTCGGGTTGGACGGAGCCTGTACTACTTTGTGTGCGCCTGAACTTTTATCTATATGAAGTATTTTGTATCAGTATTACAACAGCCCACTTTTGAGGTCTGTACAGTCTTTGCCAAATTGCTGGACTTTAAAAGGAGGCTTTGAAAAATGATTTTCAGCATCCCGTTGTCATTGTGATGTGTTTTGTAGCAAGTGTTTTGTCTGATTTTTATAAAATGAAAAAACTTTGCAATGCAATATGAAAGCTTTTATTTTAATAAAAAGATGCTTTATTTTCTCATGTGTCCTTAAAATATATTTGAACCTTTGTAAAATCTGATGTATAAAATAGCATACTTTGTATTAACAAAAATGTTAATTGCATTCCAGTGTTTTCCCTGTTGCCCTCCTGCCATTTTTTCAGACCTGACTTGTGACGATTTTAAAAAACATAAACACAATTGCAGTGCTGTTTGGTGTAAACAGTCACTGTGCTAATGGGATTTCCAGGTGCTGCTGTCTCTTTATATTTTCTTCTTTTCATTCCAGTTTAATAAGTACTTCCTGTTCTTATGCCCAGCCAAGGCATCCTTCAATCAGTTCTTGGGGATAGCCAATGCCCTGGGTCATTTAATTTTTTAATGATCATATCTTGTAATAGGATTAGTCTAACAGTAAACAATAAAAAGCCATTTTTAAAACTAGTAACTGCTCATTACATTTATGAACACTGCAGCTGAGAGGACAGGAAGTAATTAGACTGGCAGAGAGGACAATTTAAAAGAAAAGTCTTAGAACAGTGCTGGGTATCCACAGTGAATATTCCCCCCACACACACTTCTGCACTCACCCTTTGCCCACCATGGCTTCCTGCATCTAGACGGAGGCAGCCGCCTTGCTGAGTTCTGCATGGAGATGATCCTTTGTTGTGGGAGTGGATGGTGCCAGTCACTTTGAAGGGAATGGTCATGAAACAAACCCCTTGACCTTCAAGCTTTAAGTAACGATTGGCCAGTTCCAAATCTCCCCCTTTGAACAAAGCACTGGAGCACATGGTGACTTGGAGCTCTGTGCTTTCTTGGGTGAGACTGATTAGCTGGGCTCATTTCAGTCCTCTCTGGGGACTGAAATGGCCTCGGCAACCCCAAAAGACAGCCTTGAGTGAGAGAGACAGGGACTGCAGCCCTGTAGCTGCTTGCCCCAGCCTGAGTTGGTGCACCAGCTGCAGCAGGCCAGGGAGATGGTTTGGCTACAGTTATCCATGCACAGATCTCATCCAAGCTGGTGGCAGCAGCTGAAGATTTTGTGGAAACTTCAGCCTCTTCAAATGCAATGGTGAGACAGCTGCCTGGTGTGAGTTTTGGAAATCAGAAGCCAGGGACCTGCAAGGACTCAAGAGGGTGGGGTGGGGGAATCCCCCTCTGGTCCTGTTGGGTTTTTCCTCCCTCCAGCTTGCTGGTTACTGTCCCCCCCCCTCCCCTGGCTCAGGCTGCATCTTTGTTTTCTCCCACCCTTCCCTCCTGTCATCTGTACCTCCCACTCATTCTCGTGATGCTCACACACAGACATTGCTCTTAACCATTTAAAAAAACCTTTAAAAAGTTCAAACTGGGTTTTCCCCCTGGGTTTGCAGAAGTGTAAACTGTAGCCTGGCTGGACACCCTTAGTAGTAGTTGTTCTCGTTGTTTTTAAAATCTGTACAAGAACAAGCATTTGGCCACTAGATATAAAGTATCTTGTCAGTTTTAACGCATCCCCACTGGCTGCCAGTTTCTTTCTGGGCACAATTCAAAGTAGTCATTATGCTGCATGTTCTGGAACCAGAGTATTTAAAAGGATGACCTTTTCCCACAGTGACCTACCTGCCAATTCTGAGCAAAAATACTGTGATAGTCTTACTTTCCTAACTCAGTATATGTTACAAATCAGGTAAGGGATACAGAAATCACTGCATCTTACGTGTCAATCAATACATGTTTCATTTTGAAAACAGTACTTCTAAAATATCACCATTGCGCTAATATTTCATTGGCTCTACTGTGGTTTCCTGTCATCTTTTTTAACAGAAGCTTTGTTCCACCGTCTGCAAATCTTCAGTCAATTTTGTGTGTGGGTTTTTTGTTTTGGGGTTGTTTTTTTGCAATCAGCTGAGTGTGTTTCAAATGTTAGTTGAAGTGCTTCCTGCTTGCAAACACTCAAGGCCAAAACAGATGTGATGATCACAGATCTTGGATTAGCTATAAAAAGTAAATGCTGCTTGTGTAGTCCTGATAGGGATTGAGGCCACAAGGGGAAGAGAGGGGATTTAACATATCAACTTCTGCTCAGTCACTAGTCAGAAGTGCTATTGTTAGCATTTTAATGGGAAAAGTTGCACCCTTTAAAAACCTACCTGTCCCCCCTATAAATTACCCATAAAAGCACAGTGAGCCAAGGTCTGATGGCAGAAACCAAGCAGGGGTTGAGGCATTAAACCCCCTTTCTCCCCACAGCTCCATTCTAGATGAGAACTGCACATGCACCCAGCCGACTTTTGACAGACTGATGGGAATTCATGATCTTTGTCGTATCTGTTTTGGCAGTGTCCACTTATTTTTCACCTGTCATGTAAGTACTCTTTAGGACACGATTCACCCTCCTCCCCCCTGCCCCTAACTGTAGGTTCATGAGAAGCTTTGCAGAAGATAAAACTCACAGCGGCTATGACCATTTCTCCTTCATTATGTTAACGAATTTCTGTTGATCGGATGGCAGATCCTTTGGGGTGAAATCTTTTTCCAAAGTGGGTGGTGACTGGTCTTCAAAGCTGGTTTCTAATTCACTTGGTCCTGTAACATCAGGAGATGGACTGACGCCAGCAGATGTGGATGGTTCTGTCACATCATCATTGCTTAACAGTCCCACGGATTCCTCTTCTAGAAAGTCAACTTTGTATTTGGGCTGGTTTTTTCTCTGCACTTTAATGGGGCTCAGTCTATTTCTTTGCTCCTCGATTTCTGCATCGCTTGCAATGTTTGCAAATGTCTGCAGCCGCCTCTTCACTTCAGATTCTGCTTCTTGGATGTACTGGGCTGCTACTGTTTTTTTGCAGCATCTAGTTACGACCCTGTGAGAGAGTTGCGGGGGGGGGGGTGAATCAGAGCTGGTGTTACAGACCAACTGGCGCAGCGTCCTCAGCTAAGTGTGTCTGTAAAGGGAGCGGCTTCCAAGCAGAGAGGCTGGGATTTGACTGGAAGGTAAGCCTACCCCCGGCGCAGCATGAATGTATTAATTTAAAAGAATTTATTTGTGAACGGAAATGAACACCCAGACACACCAGTAGTGCAAAAAGATAAGTAGCACTACCTTATGCTACTGCGCAGTCTATTCATGGATGCTGGTGAATTTGAAATGGCGCAGGGTGCTGAGAGAACTCCCAGTGAAATTAACAGGCTTCATGCCAGGGACCAACAGAGATCCTTCTGCCATGGGAAATAAAATTCACACAGGTATGGCTTCCTACATTCACTTTGAAAGATGTATTGATCCTTGTGCTCATCAGGAAGTAGTGTGCTACATACTCTCTCCACACATCCCAACTGAGCAGATGGACTTGGATTCAGTCCCCCCTCCCGCTACACACACTTCTCAGGGAGCTGCACTTTTTTTTAATCTTAGCGTTGTTCTGCACAGGTGGTCCACACTCAACAGGAGATCTGCAGGTGGAAATGAGCCTGCTTCCCCATACACATCGGGATGGGCTAACCAAGTCCCCATTGAGATGGGTTGTGCACAAGTTTCCACAATGGGGCAAATAGCAGTTCTGGGGGTGGTTTCAAGCCAGGGCAATGGTGCAGGAGGAAAGGCTAGAGTTCCCTCTCGCTACAGGCCCTGGCCCCAATCTGAATTGGGTTCCCACACACCCAGCCCAGGTTAGTGCACACTGGGCCACAATGCTGGGGTGGAAATGGGGAGGGAGCTGAGGACCATTATATATATTGTATGTCATCAGGACCAGAAATGTTTACCCTGGCTAGTAGCAGCTCTTTAAGATCCCAAGTAGAAATATCTCACATCACCTGATTATCTGATCCTCTTAACTAAAAATGCCGAGAACTGGACTTTGGACTGCCCACATGCAAAGCAGACACTCTGCAACTAAGCCACAACCCTTGCCCAAGATACAACAAGAAGTTTCTTTAACAGAAGAGGAAATGGGTGAGTTAAAACAGACTCTTCATAGCAAATTCCAGGCATGAAAGAAAAAAAAAAGTTAAGCAGAGAGCTGTTTGCTGCAACCATGCATAAAGCTTCAGCACGATCTCTATGGAACTTGCTACGGAAGCCAACCTGTTCTGCCTGAGAGATCAGTAATTTCACTGGCTGACTTCAGCCTCTAGCAGTGAAGGGAAACACAGGAATTATGTTTGATAAATAAATAGGATTTACAATGCTATACATTCTAGAGTAAATTTATAAGAAATTCTTACGCCCAAATTGTCACTAGAAGAAGACTGGTTGCTGTGGATGATATTAAAAAAACAACCCACATTGGCAGAATTCCTGAAAAACACAAAAGAGATATAGCAATTCAGCATGCCTCCTCTTCTTTCTCTCTCTCTCTCTCGTTCTCTTTCACACACAAAGAGAAGATAAATCTTTATTCATACAACATTCTTTCTTGGAGCATCACTAAATTTCTCAACTCCTTTAAGTAAAGTTTCAATCTGAGTTACCAGCACGTGGGGCTAACTAGTAAGATATTTAGGTTTACATTAGTTTCTATCTTTTTCATATTTTTATGAGTCTGTAGCTACAAATTCCTTGAAAGCTAAAGCAGCAGCCTGAATACCCAGGCAGTAAAACTGTGAACAGGGATAGATTCAGGTGTGTAGCCATGTTGGTCTGAAGCAGCAGAATAAAGTTTGAGTCCAGTGGCACCTTTAAGACCAACAGAGTTTTATTAAAAGTATAAGTTTTTTGTGTGCATGCAGACCGTCATGAAGGGTTCTTCTCCTCTGAGGAAAAGAGGACATCTTGGTGGCTGATTCCCATTGTACATTCAGGGAGACAGGAACAATCCCCCCCCCCCGTCTCTGCTGTGGGAGTCATCGACCATCTTAGTTCTGGTAACTCCGAAAGCAGTTCAGGTATGTTCCATTCTATAAAGTGGAATAAAACACTACAAAAACAAGAGAGAAACAGGCTGTGATCACACGCAAAATTAGCTGTGGCATAGGCGTGAATGCCGGGCAGATTTAAAGGCCGCAATCAGACACAAACATCTGGGAAGTGCCCTGCACCCATCGGCAACCCATTTTACTCTGCCGCAGAAGCAGAATAAAAAGACACTAGGGAAAGTCCAGTAGCACTGGTTCCCCCCCTCCCCCCCCATCTCGGTATGCACATCATCACACATTGGATAGGGAGCACTCAGTGAGGAGATGCGACTCATCGATCCCTCATTGAAACGTACCAGAAATACATGTTCATCGTCATGGCTTCTGTGCAGTCCCATATGGGACTGCGCAGTCGCAGGCCAGCCACGGAAAAGATTTCCAAGCTTTCTAATAGACTAGGAGCGCCCCTCCTCCCTCTGGCGCTTTCCCGCCAAAATGCTCACATGACCAGGAGGAGGAACGCTACTCCCTCAGTTCTATTTTTGCCGCCGCGGAGAGATCATCTCCACTGCTGTTCTCTGTGTTTTTCCTCACCTCAGTTTTGAGGCTGAGGAGATTTTTTTCTCTCAACAGTTTTTTATTCTTGTGAACAATGAAATATGTCTAAAGAAGAATTTTTGTGTATTTTCCACTGTGTGTGGAAAGAGCTGGATTCAGAAGAGCTCCCTTCAAAGAGCCAGGCGGCGATGGCCCTCTTAGGAGGCTGCCTAGCCTGATGAGGCCTATTTCCCTCCTCTGCTGAGGTGTGTGGACAAAGAGCCAGGCTGTGATGGCCCTCTCAGGAGGCTGCCTAGCCTGATGAGGCCTATTTTCCCCCTCTGCTGGGGTGTGTGGACAAAGAGCCAGGCTGCGATGGGCCTCTTAGGGGGTCGCCTGTGTCCAGCAGCCAGATGGTGGCCTATCCCCCTCTGCTAAGGTGTGTACACAAAGAGCCGGGCTGAAATGGCCCTCTTAGGAGGTTGCCTGTGTCCAGCAGCCAGATGGTGGCCTATCCCCCTCTGCTGAGGTGTGTGCACAAAGAGCCGGGCTGAAATGGCCCTCTTAGGAGGTTGCCTGTGTGCCCAGCAGCCTTATGAAGACCTATTTTCCCCTCGATGGCCTATTTCCCCTTTGCTGAGGTGTGTGTAGGGGGGAAAGGAGTCTGAATGGAGGCGTATTCTCCCCTTTGTGCTGGGGTGTTATACACAGAGCCTCAGAATAACTGGCTCTTTTCAGGGGCTTGGGATGTGTGCCTTGAAGTCACAACCCCCTTGACATCGAAGCATTTCTGCCTAGTCATTCCCTAAGGAGTCTTTGGTCTCTATGCCTCCGACCTTGGAAAGATCCTCTGGCCCCTCCCATCATTTCCAGTGAAGCAGCTTGGAGGCGTGGCCTGGTAGAGGCTGTCTGTCTTAAAGAGACTTCTCCCCTCTCTGCCTTTCTGTCAGTTCTGACCAGAAGCCTGGAAGTATGGCCTCATAAGGCCCGTTTTAAGCCTTTGCTGTCCCTGACTGAAGGAACCTTTCCCTGGCTGTCCTCAGGTCCACTGTAGAATCTGTGGAGGCATGGGTTCACACAGCCTTGTAATTCTCTATGCCCCTTTGTGGAAGGTATTATGTGTCAGAATGCTATTGTGCCCTTTAGTTGGGGTCGTTTGGACCTCTTCAGCTTCTGTAGTTTTGAAGAGTGGCTGAGGTGGGCGGAGTTTTCCCTACATGTTGTTAGCCATGAAAGTGTGGGAGAATCGGAGGCGAAACGAACTCTATGGTGTACCCGACCCGCAGGATGGTGAGGACCCAGAAGTCGGTTGAAATTTGTTCCCAGGCTGGTAGAAAGGGGAAGAGGCGGGTACGGACGGAAGGAGTGTACGACGTTGGAGAGAGACGGTGGGGACAGTCAAACAGACTGCTTGGGCTGTGGCGGCTTTTTGGTAGGTTGGGAACGGTGTTTGGAAGGGGGATGGGAATCCTACGGTTTTCTCCTCCATTGGGAGTGAGGTGCCGGAGATAGGTATCGCCTGGAGCCGGAAGGCTTCCAGGAACTGTTTCTGGGATGGTAAGGTGCAGCCGAGACTCCAAGGTTTCGGGCCTGCTTACGACTCTCATCGACAGCCTTCAACACTTCATCGGTGGTGGAGTGGAAGAGGCCGTTTCCGTCAAAGGGGAGGTCTTCTACATGGAACTTGACGTCCAGTTGTAGAGAGGTGCCCCACAGCCAGGCGTGACGCCGGAGAGCGACAGAAGACACCAGGAGTTTAGAGGAGCAATTGACTGCATGACGAACGGAATTGATTTGTTGCTTTGATATGGCACAAACCTCAGACAAGGCAGCCAAGAGAGTGGGACGGTGCTCTTCCGGAACAAACTCCAGGACAGGACGAATTGCATTGGCTATGTTGAATGCGTAAGCGGACAAGTAAGACAAATAAGTATCGACACAGAGATTCATGGAGGCCAAAGAGTACATCTTCTTGGCCAGAAGATCCAGTTTACGACCCTCACGGTCAGGGGGCGTGGACTGGCGAGCAGGCTGCTTCGATCTCGAAGAAGAGTGAACCACCATGGAGTTTGGAGGCGGCTGACAAACGAGGAATTTGCCAGGAGCGTCTTGAATCCTGTACAACCCATCATAGCGCCTCGAAACCGGAGGGATCGAAGCTGGGTGCTCCCATGACTCTTTCAGGATAGAAAGATGGACAGGAAGCAAAGGCAAGACGGGAGACGGAGGGAGGTCAGCCTGGACCAATCTGTGAACGACGTCGGTCACAGCTGGGGATTCTGTAAAGCCCTGTACTTGAAGGGCAGTCGCCATCCTGGTAACGAGCTCCAAAAATGCTTTAGGGCCCTCAGTAGGTGAAATCGACCCCGAGCGTCGAGGCTTGTCCTCGATCCGAGAGACCTCGGGATCGAACTCCGCCGAATCCAACCTGTCCAAGATCGACATGGGGGAGGAGGATCGTGGTTGGACAAGGTCGATGATGGGATGGTCGACAGCCGGCCGGTGTCGAGGTTCCATTGGGGAACCCTTTGGGGCGTCCCGATTTCTGGGGAGGTCAGAAGGCTGTTCCCGAGAGGCAGAATGAGCCGAGGCAACAGACGCTGAGCGCCGAGGGTGGTCAGGGGCGTGGACCTGATCTCCACGTTCTGAATGCCGGATTCGGTCATAGTGGTGTCTCTCCAGTGTCGGAGACCTCGAATAATAGTAGGCCGCATCCGGACGCTCCCGACGGTCTTTGCAGGACCAGCATTGGTGGTCAGAGGCGGAATCAGACGACGACGGGGATTGCCTACGGATCAGGCATCGACGATCGTAACGGGATCGGGACCGCGCATGGCGGTGCACAACCAGACCCTCGTCCAAAGTGTGGACCGGGGTAATGGAACGCCTCCGTGGAGACCGGGAGCCTGTTCGCGGAGACAGGTGCGGAGGCGATCTGGTCAACTGGCCCAACGGTATCGTCCCCGTAGGCGATGAATGGGAGTGCTGCGGAGTCTGTTGCCGAGCCGCAGACTTATGGGATGTTGAGGCCAGGGCCGGCATCGACGTCGACAACCCAGTCATGACGATGGGGTCCACTCTCAAAACCGAAGCAGAGGGCGTGGCCTTCGACTTCGAAGGGGTCTTATCTTCAGCCCGCTTAGGTTTCTGTTTCGGTGCCTTCGAAGAGGTGTCCTACTTCTTGGCTACCAAGACCTGGGAAGCCCCTGAAGACATTGTGGGACGCAGAGCCGATTCAACAAGAAGAGCTTTGAGCCTAGCCTCTCGATTACGGCGAGCCTGACGAGTGAAACTCGCGCAATGAGGGCAAGAATCTACTCTATGGGCCTCACCCAAACAGATTAAGCAAAGGTCGTGCCTGTCATGGGATGGAATTTTAGCAGGGCAACGATGACAGACCTTAAAGAATTGAGTCTTTCCCATACAAAAATCCCCACCCACCCTCCAAGGAAAGGAGAGGGGGGGGAAAAGAGAGAGATAGACAAAGATTTTTTTTTATATATTTTGTAGGACAGAAGAAGAGAAGAAGCAGATGGAAAAACAAAAGCGAAAGCGAAGAAAGATATACTCAGCTGAGGTAAATGGAGGAACGACAGGAACGAGGTGTGAACATGAAGGCGGTCGAAGAAGAACTGAGTGGGAGGCGGCTCTCTCTCCCGCTCTGGGCAGAGTTAACCTTTGGCCTAAAGGCTGGGTCAGTTCTGAGTACTTTTTCCTTGTGAAAAACCCATCACTCAGGTTTAACAGAAAGAGCACCTAGCTCCAATATTCTTCTTGCTGATATGACTGCTAAAAGGAAGAGTGTCTTCATCCTCAACCACTTTAGCAAGGTTTCCCTGATGGGCACAAAGAGTGGTTTTGGGAGAGAAGAAGTACCATATGAAATTTCCAAGTGGGAAAGCTATGTACCTGAGGTAGGACTTTCAAGGCTGCAATCCTGAGAAAGTGTCAAATATGGGGAGGTCTCGATAGACTGAGACTTTTGACTGGAAGCAACACCATGAATAGTGCTGCAACTTGGCATTGGAAGGGGGGGGCCCTCAGGCCTCTGGCAATCCCGTCAAGACCAATTTGATCTGAGGGCATAAAGGATCAATTCCTTTCCTTCTGCACCACCTACCAATAGCTTTCCATGAAGTGTTGTAGATCCTGTTACTCGATTGCCTTCTTGAGGCCAAAAGGGTGCCCATGACCTCTATGTCGTATCCTAGTTGAAGAAAGCTGTTCCTTTCAATCTCCAGGCAGTCAAGTGCCACCACTCTGGATAAGAATGACAAATTGGACCTTGCTGGAGCATGTCTGGTGATATGGGAAGTTGGTCTTAAAGGTGCCACTAGAATCAAACAGTGTGAATGAGGAAGAGACAAATCTGTGTTTTGAGACGGCAGATGGGGGCCTCAGCTGCTCACACAAACCAATAACCCTAGGCAGGCAAAAGCACACAGCAAAGGATCACATTGAGGAAGGATCCTTTTCCTCATACACAAAAGAATCTTCTTCGTGGTCTCTGTGTATCACACCTATGGGATCTAGTGTGCCTGCGCTGATCTGATCAGTGTTGTACAAAGCTCACAACGGGATTTTTCTGCCTCCACCCTGAGCCTGTGTGGGAACCCCTACCGCACATGCCCAGGGGGGTGGAGCGCGGACATCCCGCCAGTTCTCTTCTGACCGCCACACTGTTAGCAGCTTTCTCAACAGTCGGTGCTGTTAGTTTTTTCTCCTCACATTGGGAATTCAACTCATCTTCACTCTTCGGATTTCTTCTTTAAATTACTGAACTTTTCTCCTCAAGAAATTGTCAGGGAGTCAGCGGGGTGAGAACTTTCCATGGTCTTTGGACCTTCGCCGCCCCCCCTTTCCTCCCCTCACTCTGAGGAATTTGTTTATGGATAGAAAGTGGGGGTGCTTCAAGAGGTGTGTTTCGTGTGGGAGTAAGTTAGCTCCTCGGCATGAACACATGCTCTGTATAATTTGTTTGGGTGAATCTCACCATCCAGAGCGTTGCGCTCTTTGTGTGAAATTCTCTAATCAAACACGTAAAAATAGAGCCGCGAGACTGAAAGTACCCTTTGGGAATCGGCTCTTGCTCCTGCATTGCCCACCATGTCGACCAAACCTCCTCCTAAGTTGTCTTCATCGAATGAACCCCCATCTCAATCTTCCATATCGATGCCAAGGTCAACAGCTACCCGATCGACGCCGAAACCACCTCGGCCAGTCAAGTCTGCTTCTGATATGGGGCCGGCCCCTTCCAAGAAGCGTCCTTCGAAATCGACCTCCTCCGCCTTGACACCGGCAAAGAAACAAAAGAAGGATAAGTCACAGAGACAGAGCTCTCATAAGTCGACTGCTGGGAACCCACAGAATTCTCACAAGGTAAGCAGCGTGGTAATCCCTAAGGGCTCACTCTGCACTGCCTATGATACCGCAGTCGCACTCCCGATCGGCACGTCAATCCACACCGGAGCTGCCTATCATACAATCGGCGCTCCTGATTGAGATTCTCAACTCTCCTGTCAGGCAGCTGAACCCTCCGGTGTTGGAGGTGGATCTGGGCCAACGTCCTCCATCTGTATCGCCTTCCGAAGCTGAAGACGATGTAATTATGGACACTCATGGTGTCGGCCGCGGTTCTCCGTCGGCTTCCTCCTGGACTAGCGGTCACTCCGATCCCGACCATCGATACCAACCCGATGATCGATCCTGCATTCCTGTCTGTGCGGATGATCGAGGTCATTGGGATGAATATTCGATCCATCCTGATCGACACCATTCGTCCCCAGGAGAGATCATTTCTCCAAACCAATCTCAGGTCCGGACTCACCTTTCTGGTACCGACATCATCCATCAATGTACCCCCCCTTGGGATCATCATCATCATCATATGCCATACTGGTTTTCCTCCTTTCCCCTATCGGCATTGATGCCCTGGCTATGAGGCCCGATGACTGGGGCCGTCATTCAACCTTGCCCCGTTCTCCACATCATCCACCCCCTTCTGCGACTCTCTCCAAACCACCATCATCTCCACCACCGAAACCAGCCTCTCTTTTTCATCCACCATCTACACCACCATTACAGCTCCTTCCGATGGAGCCTTCTGTACCGATACCGACCCAGGGACCTGGGTCATATTCCGAAACCTCTCCAGTCGTTTCTGATGCTGACCGGTCTGAGGATGAGACCTCACCTGGAGATGCCTCTCTGAAACATAAGGTCTCCAAGGACCTCCCAATTTCCCCATCCGAGGTCTTCCTATGGAGATCTCATTAACAGAATGGCTCATTCTCTCATTAAGAGAATGGCTCATTTGTTGGGTCTATCTATTGTCCAACCTCTGCCATCGATATTGGACGCAGTGTATGATGTGGTCCAGATGGACACGTCAACAGCAATCTCCTTTCCAATGTTTCATGCTGTGGGAGAAGCCCTCATCTACACCTGGGAGAAGCCCTCATCCACACCAGTGTTGACCAGGAGGCTGGATCACATGTACTGAATGCAGTAGGAGGGAGCAGAATTCCTCTATGTCCACCCAAAACCTAGCTCCATGGTCGTCTCTTCTTCTTCCAGGAATAGACGTACCCACACGACTCCCTCTGACAAGGAAAGCAAGAAGCCTCATGCCTTTGGGAGGTGTTTTTATTCGGCGGGTGCCTTGGGAATCAAAACATCCAATTATGTCGCATGCTTGAGTAGATACCAATATGCGTTATGGCAACAACTTACAGAGGTTATACTGACCCTTCCTGATGAGACTTGTCAGACAGCCAGGACCCTGCAAAAGGAGAGCATGGTACTGGCGAAGGAGCTTTTGAATTCGTCAAAACACTCACTGGATACCTTCTCCAGAACTATGTCTTCAGCGGTCGCTCTTCGTAGGCACTCCTGACTGTGGAACACCTCTTTACCATCTGACACCAGGGCTTACATAGAGGATCTGCCCTTTGATGGAGAGGGACTGTTTCATTCCTCCACTGACTCAGCTCTTCAGGAAATGGATAAGAGCTAAAAGCCTCCAGATCCCTGGGTGTTTTGGCTCCTTCCAAACCATACCGCCAAAGTTCCTGGTCCTGTTATGCTTCCAAATGTCCATTCAATAAGCCACCCTGAGAGTACCTGGAGACCTAGTCAGTCCCCCACAGGCCACGCCAACACTACCACTATCCTGCAAAGTCCAGATATGGCTTGCAACAATGGGCCAAACCTCAGAAGGCGCCCAAACAGGGCCTTTGACTTGCCCCAGCTTACCACCACGGACTCCACCCACCTTTCCCCATTCCTCCCTACCTGGTGGGCCATCACTATGGACCAATGGGTCTTGTCTACCCTGTCCCAGGAATATTCGATCAAATTTGTGGACTTTCCAATATTGCCTGTTTTCCTGGCCACCCCTTCCTCTCCCCTCCTTCTCCAGGAGGTCACCTCCCTCCTGGTGAAAGATGTGATAGAACAAGTGCCAAAGGCACATGAGGGGACAGGTTTTTACTCCCATTACTTTGCCGTTCCCAAACGGGACAGGGGCCTACGTCCAATCTTAGACCTACGTGGCCTGAACGCCTTCGTGGAGTACTGCAAATTCAAAATGACATCCCTGCAAGTCATCCTTCCTCTCCTGGCTCGGGGCTCCTGGATGGCCACTATTGACCTTCAAGATGCCTATTTCCACCTCAATATCCTCCCATCCCATCGGAAGTACCTCCGATTTGCCATTGGGGACCTCCACTTCCAGTACAAGTATCTCCCGTTCGGCCTCTGCACGGTGCCAAGAGTCTTCACCAAGACAATGGTGGTGGTGGCGGCCCATCTTTGTCGACAAGGAATCACTGTCTTTCCCTACATAGAAGATTGGCTCTTGGTGGCAGATTCCACGGAGCTCCTGGACAACCACATCTCCCAGATGCTCCATCTCCTATCCTCCCTGGGCTTGCGGGTCAACTGACCAAAGTCCAATTTGCAACCCACACAAAGGGTGCAGTTCATAGGGGCAGTTCTCAACTCTACAACATGAATGACTTATCTTCCTGCAGACAACCTTAGCATCGCTCACGATGGAGGTGAGGACACACTGTCAGAAAATATGCCTTTGATGTTTCTCACTGAATCCCTTGTTTTATGTTTCCTACCCCGCTTTGCGCTTGCGTAGCTATGCAGGCAGAAACGTGGGAGATTCTTCCCTGCCGCTTTTCCTTATCACGGTGGCCTTGAATGTAGGCTTTGGACTATTCTTGTTTCGCTGAGAATTTTCCAGTCCTGGGAAGGCAAGGGGAGGGGGGAGTAGTTTCCCGCTTATCAAGTAATTCTCCCGCCGGGAGTTCCCGCGCGAGTGCTCAAGTTTTATTCGCTAGGCGCTTCATTGCATCACACTATAAGTTAGCTTGCTTTGCTTCGCCCCCATTCCTGACAATGACCTCCTACTGTGGGTTTTAGCAAGATAATCCAATAAACCTTTCTTTGTGCAAGAATGACTGGATCTACTTGATTTTAAACCTGACAGAAATTGTCAGGAATCACCATCATTCCCTCACCGTCAGTTTCCGCCGTCTACCACGATGAGCGGAGCGGGGAAGGGAGCCACGGGCACAGTCCCGGTGACTACTGCTTCGGGAGCCTCGGGCGCAGTTCCAGCGACCATTACGGCGGGAGCCACGGGCGCCGTTCCAGTGACTACTATTTCAGGAGCCACGGTTCCAGTCACTACTGTGGCAGCTCCAGTGGTCACTGTCCCGACCACCACCGTTGTTCCGGTGACTACAACTATAACTTTGGCGGCACCGACACCCCACTTAGCAGCCGGGTTGGTTACCCCGCCATCGATCGGCACAATGGGTGCTCCGTACACTCTCCCGATCTACAGCCCGGCCGGGCCTATACAGAGTCAGGGAGGTGCGGTACCACGAACCTATGTGCCAGGAGTCCCAACACCCTGGGATAAAGGGGTGACCTATCGCAGATCACGCGATTGGACTAAGAACTTGTTGGACACTACCCAGACAACCTGGACTATGCCGGGAAGCCAGAGCCGGGACAGCCTTTTGGATCCCAGAGGTAGTTTTGGACTTCCCCAAGGGAGGGTGTCTCGAGGATCTCCCAGAACGGGGTCCAGCCAAGATACTGATGCCCGCATGGATTCTATTCAAGAGGATACCCGACGGCTGGTAAGGGACATGAGCAAGCTAATGCAGTCCCTACCCCAGATGATGGACCAAGCAATTCGAGCTCATCCGCTGACGCAACCTAGACCGGTACCAGCCCCGGCACCACCGTTGATACCGGGACGGCCACCTCCTGCTCCCCCGGGTCCGGGGCCGGGCCAACCAGTACCACCGGGTCCAGGGCCGGGCCAACCAGTTCCCCCAGGGCCAGGGCCGGGCCAGCCAGCACCAGTTCAACCTCCACTGGTCGTCCCAGCGCCAGGACCTGGGCCAGGGCAACCAGGACCTATCCAGCCGCCAGTTTTACCTCCGCCTCAACTCCCTGCTCCAGCACCCCTCATGCAGCCGGTCCCAGTACCGGTCATGGCGCCGGCCCCCCCGGTAATCCGCCCCAAGGACATGCTTGAGATCACATTTGATGGAGATCCAGAGACTGTGTCCTTTTTCATCTTGCAAGTTGGAAAATTTGTGCAAAGATGGGGCTATGTATTCCCAGACGAAGAACAACAGGTGGAGTTTATCGCATCCAGATTCCGGGGGAGTGCTACAAGCTGGTATGTAGCCCTTCATGATCTGGAGGCAGCGGAGTTGGGGAATGTAGATGACTTCATGTGGGCTTTGAGAAACCGTTTCGAGGATCCGGGGGCGGCCGAAAAAGCTGAAGCCTTCCTTCGCACATTCAGACAAGGCAAACTCTCAGTGCGGGAGTACTCAAGGGAGTTTCAAAGGCATGCCGTGAAAATTAGGGACTGGACCGATGCGGTCTTGGCCCAACAATATCGAATGGGACTAGCCGTAGACGTCCGCAATAATGTCCTCAGCTCTCAGCAACCCCGCACCCTCCAAGGTTGGATGGAGGAAGCGGAGAAGGCCGAAAGTCGCTTACGTATGATGAAATTGGATCTATCGTTGGGTAACAACCGGCCGAGTCTTGCGGCAGGCCAAGCCAGACCCAAACCAACGTCCACCCCAAGTGGAATGAGAGATCAGCGTTTGCGACAGGGCCTCTGCCTGCGGTGTGGGGAGAAAGGGCACTTCGCCGCAGCCTGCCCAAAAGGGGATCCCAATAGAGCTCTACCACAAGAAGAGCCCAGAAGGTGGACAACCCCTACACCAAGGAAAGGTACAGCAAAACCACGCAATACACGGGCTCTTTTTGCCAGCCCCGACCAAGTGGATACCATGATGCTGGAGGAGGAGAGTGAGATGCAGGGAAACGAAATGGTCCTGTTTGTGAATGGCGCTACACAGCAGGACCCAGCACCTGAGGCGCCTAAACTGGTGAGCAATTACCCCTCTCTCTTCTTTGTGACTGTTCTGGTGATGAACCCAGCAATGATGACCCACATTCGGGTTCGAGCCCTCATTGACTCAGGGTGCGGGAGGGATCTCATAAACCCGTCTATGGTGATGGGGTTGGAGGCAGCCGTGGTCCACTTGAAAGACCCAATAACTTTCACGCAAATGGATGGGTCTCCAATGAAGGAACCATGCCGATTTGAGACTGTTCCTTTAAGTATAGGCATTGGTGACCACTGGGAACTACGTTCGTTTGTGATAGCTCCCCAAGCCCAGTTTCCCTTAGTGTTGGGTAGCCCTTGGTTACATGGACATAACCCTTACATTCTATGGGAGGAAGGGAATGTACAATTTATCTCCCCAAAATGTACAGAACACAAATGGGACCCAGGGTGGGGAAATCCCCCATGCAATGAACCTCCGCGAGCTTGTTTAGCCACGGAGGACCTTAACCGCATCCCTGAGGATTACCAGTATATAACCAGGGTTTTTGAGGAGGAGGAAGCTGATGAACTACCCCCCACCGTAACTCCGACTGTGCAATTGAAATTCTTCCGGGCCAGAAATTACCAAAAGGGAAAATTTATGCCATGAGTCCAAGCGAGAAGGAAGAACTGCGCCGTTTTATTGATAAAAATCTGGCCCGTGGATTTATTAGACCAGCATCATCCCCTTTTGCAGCTCCTGTTTTGTTTTGTAAAAAGAAAGATGGGGGCTCAGACTCTGCACGGATTACTGGGGACTTAACGCAGTGTCTGCAACTAATGCCTACCCAATGCCCCTCATCAAAGACTTACTGGCAGAGGTGGCTAAAGGGAAAGTGTTTTCTAAACTGGATTTAAGAGATGCTTATTTTCGGGTTCGCATCAGAGAGGGGGATGAATACAAGACTGCATTTAATACCCCGCTGGGGCAATTTGAATATCGGGTTATGCCCTTCGGTTTACAGGGGGCACCAGGGGTCTTCATGAACTTAATCAATGAAGTGTTACACCCCTATTTATTCAAGGGGGTGGTCGTTTATTTGGATGATATCTTGGTCTATACCCCGGATCAGAAATCCCACACTATCCTTATGCGAAAAGTATTGGAAAAGCTATTAGAACACAAGCTGTTTGTCAAACTGTCAAAATGTGAATTTCACCAGGAGTGCATTGACTTTTTGGGGTACCGCATATCCTCCGCGGGATTGAAAATGGACCCAAAAAAGGTCCAGGATGTATTAATGTGGGAGCCCCCCAAGACCAGGAGACAGCTCCAAAGTTTCCTCGGTTTCGCCAACTTTTACCGTCAATTCCTGCCACACTTTGCCCAAGTAGCCCTTCCCCTCACGGAACTGCTAAAGACTAAGGGGAAGGGATCCAAGGCTTCGGTGCCAGGGGCCCCTTTGAACTGGACCCAGCAGTGTCAGGAAGCATTTGAACAACTGAAACGGTTGTTCACGTCTGAGCCCATACTAGCACACCCCGATGAGACAAAAAAGTTTGTGGTCCAGGTAGACGCGTCGGATACTGCTATGGGTGGGGTGATTTCGCAAGAGAACGCTCAGGGACAACTACAACCCCTGGCTTATGTATCAAGAAAATTCAATGATACAGAGAGATTTTGGCCCATTTGGGATAAAGAAGCTGCGTCTATACGTTTAGCATTGATTACATGGAGACACTGGTTAGAGGGGTCCCAGGTACCTTTTGAGATCTGGACCGATCACAAAAATCTAGAGGTTCTACGAAAACCCCGAAATCTAAATGCTAAACAATTCAGGTGGGCTGAGTTTTTCTCCAAATTTCAATTCACCCTTCACCATTTCCCAGGGAAAGCCAATCATCTGGCGGACGCGCTCTCCCGCCTTCCCCAACATTTCTGTAAGAGGATCGAAGTACGAGAGTCTATGTTCACCCCAGATCAATTGGTTGGTGCAGTTGTAACCCGTAAAGCCAAACAAACACCAATGAATCCCATCCAGACATTAACCTGGGAAAAACAATTTCTCACTGACATCACCCCACATGAAACAACTGATTTACAAGCCAGGGACGATGTGAAATGCGGTCCGAATGGCTGCTGGTACAGGGGAAATAAAATGTTTGTCCCTGAAGCTACCCGATCCCAAATGTTGCAGACAGTTCATGATTCAAAATCTGCGGGGCACTTTGGATATGTCAAATCCTTACGACTCCTGCAACGTGGCTTCTGGTGGCCCCGAATGAAACAGGATTTATCCCTCTATATACAATCCTGTCCAACGTGCAATCGATGCAAAGCCAGACCGGGAAAACCTCCAGGTCTCTTACAGCCTCTACCCACCCCGAATCGACCCTGGGAAGTAATCTCTATGGACTTTATCACTGATCTTCCCCCCTCTAGACATATGACGGTCATTTGGGTGGTAGTGGATTTATTCTCTAAGCAAGCTCACTTTATACCATTCCCCAGTCTGCCAACAGCCAAAGTCTTGGCTAAAGCATTCCTCCAACACATTGCCAGGCTACATACGTTGCCGCTCAAGATAATCTCCGACAGGGGGTTCAATTTGTTTCCAAGTTGTGGTCGGAGCTAATGACTCTCATGGGTATTGAACGTGCTCTCAGTACTGCCTATCTGTCAGGTTTAAAATCAAGTAGATCCAGTCATTCTTGCACAAAGAAAGGTTTATTAGGATTATCTTGCTAAAACCCACAGTAGGAGGTCATTGTCAGGAATGGGGAGCAAAGCAGAGCAAGCTAACTTATAGTGTGATGCAATGAAGCGCCTAGCGAATAAAACTTGAGCACTCGCGCGGGAACTCCCGGCGGGAGAAATACTTCATGAGCGGGAGACTACTCCCCCCTCCCCTTGCCTTCCCAGGACTGGAAAATTCTCAGCAGAATAAGAATAGTCCAAAGCCTACATTCAAGGCCACCGTGATAAGGAAAAGCGGCAGGGAAGAAGCTCCCACGTTTCTGGCTGCATAACTACGCAAGCGCAAAGCGGGGTAGGGAACATAAAACAATGGATTCAGTGAGAAACATCAAAGGCATCACTTTCTGACATTCTGCCCTTCCCAAAACACCACCCACCCACCACTCAGGAAGGAGCGAACGAGGGCCCCCAGGTTTATTAGGGTATCGAGCGTGAAAGTCTTTCAGGTGATCAGGTGCATTGATATCAGAAACTTTCACCCATTCCCTGTATTGGGGCCCAAAGTGTACCCATTGCACAAGGTACAGGAGTTGTCCACGAAGTATCTTAGAGTCCAAAATATCAGCGATTTCGTAGTGCTCTTCACCGTCAACCATCAGAGGGGGGAGAAGCCGACGTCTCGGGATGCCATTTAGTTGGGGGTAAGGCCGGCTTGAGAAGGCTGTAATGGAAAATTGGATGTATTGCTTTAAGAGATTTAGGCAAGTCTAGCTGTACAGTTACTTGATTCACACATCTTAGCACTCGGAAAGGACCAATATATTTCCACGCAAGTTTCCTGGACTGTTGTGCTAGTCTTAGGTTCTTAGTCGACAGATAGACAGTGTCTCCCGGGTGCAATTTCCATCCCCCGGCCCTTTTTTTATCTGCTTGTTTTTTATACTGTGCCTTGGCCTCATTCAAAGTCTCGACAATTAGGGGCCAGGAGTCACGGAGAGTTTGACACCATGCCGAGGCTTTACCACCATTCTCACCAGGCTTTAAGAAGGGAAGAGGGGGGCTGTCATAGCCCATGGCAGCTTTGAATGGTGACATTTTCGTGGAAGCGTGCCATGAGTTGTTGTATGCAAACTCCGCCAATGGTAACAAATCTACCCAATTGTCTTGTTGGTAATTAGAAAAACACCTTAGATATTGTTCCAACGTCTGGTTCACCCTTTCCGTCTGGCCATCAGTCTCAGGGTGATAGGCAGTACTAAGAGCACGTTCAATACCCATTAGAGTCATTAGCTCAGACCAAAATTTGGAAACAAACGGAACCCCCTGTCGGAAATGATCTTGAGGGGCAACGAATGCAATTTGGCAATGTGTTGAATAAATGCTTTGGCCAAGACTTTTGCTGTTGGCATACTGGGGAACGGTATGAAGTGAGCCTGCTTAGAGAATAAATCCACTACCACCCAAATGACCGTCATATGTTTAGAGGGGGAAGATCAGTGATAAAGTCCATAGAGATTACTTCCCAGGGTCTACTCGGGGTGGGTAGTGGTTGCAGGAGGCCTGGAGGTTTTCCTGGTCTGGTTTTACAACGATTACACGTTGGGCAGGACTGTATATAGCGAGACAACTCTTGTTTCATTCGGGGCCACCAGAAGCTACGTTGCAGAAGTCTTAAGGATTTTACATATCCAAAGTGTCCCGCAGCTTTTGAATCGTGAACTGTGTGCAAAACCTGGGCTCGGGTAGCTTCTGGGACAAACATTTTATTTCCCTTGTACCAGCAGCCATTAGGGCCACAATTCACATCATCCCTGGCTTGTAACTCACTTGTTTCTGGTAGGGTGATGTCAGATAAAAACTGCTTTTCCCAAGTCAATGTTTGGATGGAACTCATTGGTGCTTGTTTAGCTTTCCGGGTTACAACTGCACCAACTAATTGTTCTGGGGTGAACATAGATTCCCGAACTTCGACCCTCTTAGAAAAATGTTGGGGAAGGCGGGAGAGAGCGTCCGCCAAATGGTTGGCTTTCCCTGGGAAATGGTGCAGGGTAAACTGAAATTTGGAGAAAAACTCAGCCCACCTGAACTGTTTAGCATTTAGATTTCGGGGTTTTCGCAATACCTCAAGGTTTTTGTGATCAGTCCAGATTTCAAAAGGTATTCGGGACCCCTCTAACCAATGTCTCCATGTGATCAATGCTAAACGGATAGACGCCGCTTCCTTATCCCAAATGGGCCAAAATCTCTCTGTGTCATTAAATTTTCTTGACACATAAGCCAGGGGTTGTAGCTGCTTTTGAGCATTCTCTTGCAAAATCACCCCACCCATAGCAGTGTCTGATGCGTCTACTTGCACTACAAATTTCTTTGTCTCATCAGGGTGTGCTAGTATGGGCTCAGACGTGAACAACCGTTTAAGTTGTTCAAACGCTTGCTGACACTGCGGGGTCCAGTCCAAAGGGGCCCCTGGGACTGAAGCCTTGGATCCCTTCCCCTTAGTTTTTAGCAGTTCCGTGAGGGGAAGGGCTACTTGGGCGAAGTGTGGCAGGAATTGACGGTAAAAGTTGGCGAAGCCGAGAAAACTTTGGAGCTGGCGCCTGGTTTTGGGGGGCTCCCATCTCAATACATCCTGGACCTTTTTTGGGTCCATCTCCAACCCCGCGGAGGATATACGGTATCCCAAAAAGTCAATGCTCTCTTGGTGAAATTCACATTTTGACAGTTTAACAAACAGTTTGTGTTCTAAAAGCTTTTCCAATACTTTCCGCATAAGGGTAGTGTGGGATTCCTGATCTGGGGTATAGACCAAGATATCATCTAAATAAACAACCACTCCCTTGAATAAATAGGGGTGTAACACTTCATTGATTAAATTCATGAAGACCCCTGGTGCCCCTTGCAACCCGAAGGGCATCACCCGGTATTCAAATTGCCCCAGCGGGGTATTAAACGCAGTCTTGTATTCATCCCCCTCTCTGATACGAACCCGAAAGTAGGCATCTCGTAAATCCAGTTTAGAGAACACTTTCCCCTTAGCCACCTCTGCCAGTAAGTCTTTGATGAGGGGCATCGGGTAGGCATTAGTTGCAGACACTGCGTTAAGTCCCCGGTAATCCGTGCAGAGTCTGAGCCCCCCATCCTTTTTTTTACAAAATAATACAGGTGCTGCAAAAGGGGATGATGCTGGTCTAATGAATCCACGGGCCAGATTTTTATCAATAAAACGGCGAAGTTCTTCCTTTTCACTTGGGCTCATGGCATAAATTTTCCCTTTTGGTAATTTTTGACCCGGAAGAATCTCAATTGCACAGTCGGAGTTACGATGGGGGGGCAATTCATCTGCTTCCTCCTCCTCAAACACCCGGGTTATATACTGGTAATCCTCAGGAATGCGGTTAAGATCCTCCGTTGCCAAACAAGCTCGTGGAGGTTCATTGCATGGGGGATTTCCCCACCCGGGGTCCCATTTGTGTTCTGTACATTTTGGGGAGATAAATTGTACCTCCCCTTCTTCCCATAAAATGTAAGGGTTATGTCCATGTAACCAGGGGCTACCCAACACCAAGGGAAACTGGGCTTGCGGAGCTATTACGAATGAGCGTAGCTCCCAGTGGTCACCAATGCCTATTCTTAAAGGAACAGTCTCAAATCGGCATGGTTTTTTCATTGGAGACCCATCCATCTGTGTGAAAGTTATTGGGTCTTTCAAGTGGACCACGGCTGCCTCCAACCCCATAACCATAGAAGGGTTTATGAGATCCCTCCCGCACCCTGAGTCAATGAGAGCCCGGACCCGAATGTGAGTCATCATTGCTGGATTCATCACCAAAACAGTCACAAAGAAGAGAGAGGGGTAGTTGCTCACCAGTTTAGGCGCCTCAGGTGCTGGGTCCTGCTGTGTAGCGCCATTCACCAACAGGACCATCTCATTTCCCTGCATCTCACTCTCCTCTTCTAGCATCAAGGAATCCACTTGGTCGGGGCTAGCAAACAGAGCCCGTGTGTTGCGTGGTTTGGCGGTACCTTTTCTCGGGGTAGGGGTTGTCCACCTTCTGGGCTCTTCTTGTGGTAGAGCTCTATTGGGATCCCCTTTCGGGCAGGCAGCGGCGAAATGCCCTTTCTCCCCACATCGCAGGCAGAGCCCCTGTCGCATACGCTGATCCCTCAGTCCACTCGGAGTAGATGTTGGTTTGGGTCTGGCCTGGCCCGCCGCACTAATCGGACGATTGTTACCCAAGGATAAATCCAGCTTCATCATTTGTAAGCGACTTTCGGCCTTCTCGGCTTCCTCCATCCAACCCTGGAGGGTACGAGGTTGCTGAGAGCTGAGGACATTATTGCGGACGTCAACGGCTAGTCCCATTCTATATTGTTGGGCCAACACCGCATCAGTCCAGTCTCGAATTTTCACAGCATGCCTTTGAAACTCTCTTGAGTACTCCCGCACTGAGAGTTTGCCTTGTCTGAAAGTGCGAAGGAAGGCTTCAGCTTTTTGGGCCGCCCCCGGATCTTCAAAACGGTTTCTCAAAGCCCACATGAAGTCATCTACATTCCCCAACTCCTCCGCCTCCAGATCATGAAGGGCTACATACCAGCTAGTAGCACTCCCCCGGAACCTGGATGCAATAAACTCCACCTGCTGTTCTTCATCTGGGAATACATAGCCCCATCTTTGTACAAATTTTCCAACTTGTAATATGAAAAAGGACACAGTCTCAGGATCTCCATCAAATGTGATCTCAAGCATGTCTTTGGGGCGGATTACCGGGGGGGCCTGCGCCATGATCGGTACCGGCTGCATGAGGGGTGCTGGAGCCGGAGGTTGAGGCGGAGGCACAGCTGGCGGCTGGATAGGTCCTGGTGGCCCTGGCCCCGCTCCCGGTACTGGGGCAACTACTGGAGGTGGGGCTGGTGCTGGCTGGCCCGGCCCCGGCCCTGGGGGAGCTGGTTGGCCCGGTCCTGGACCCGGTGGTACTGGTTGGCCCGGCCCCGGACCCGGAGGAGGAGGAGGTGGCCGTCCCGGCACCAACGGTGGCGCCGGGGCTGGAGCCGGGGCGGGTGCAGGTCTGGGTTGTGTCAGCGGATGGGCTCTAATAGCTTGGTCCATCATCTGGGGTAGGGACTGCATTAGTTTACTCATATCCCTTACCAGCCGTCGGGTGTCCTCTTGGATAGAATCCATGCGGGCATCAGTGTCCTGGCTGGACCCCGTTCTGGGAGATCCCCGGGACACCCGCCCTTGGGGAAGACCAAAACTACCTCTGGGATCCAGGAGGCTGTCACGGCTCTGGCTTCCCGGCATAGTCCAGGTGGTCTGGGTAGTGTCCAACAGGTTCTTAGTCCAATCGCGCGATCTGCGAAAAGTCACCCCTTTGTCCCAAGGTGTTGGGACTCCTGGCACATAGGTTCGTGGAACCGCACCTCCCTGACTTGGTATCGGCCCGGCCGGGCTGTAGACTGGGAGTGTGTACGTGGCTCCAATTGTGCCAATCAATGGTGGGGTAGCCAACCCGGCTGCTGAATAGATAGTCGGTGTCGTCACCACTGTAGTTGTAGTCACTGGAACCACGGTGGTAGTCGGAATAGTAACCACCGGAGCAGCCACAGAAGTAACGGGAGCCGTGGCTCCCAACGCAGTAGTCACTGGAATGGCACCTGTGGTTCCCGCCGTAGTGATCGCTGGAACTGCCCCGGAGGCTCCCGAGGTGGTAATCAACGGGACTGTGCCCGAGGCTCCCTTTCCCGCCCCGCTCATCGTGGTGGATGGCGGACGTTGACGGTGAGGGAAAGATGTGATTCCTGACAATTTCTGTCAGGTTTAAAATCAAGTAGATCCAGTCATTCTTGCACAAAGAAAGGTTTATTAGGATTATCTTGCTAAAACCCACAGTAGGAGGTCATTGTCAGGAATGGGGAGCAAAGCAGAGCAAGCTAACTTATAGTGTGATGCAATGAAGCGCCTAGCGAATAAAACTTGAGCACTCGCGCGGGAACTCCCGGCGGGAGAAATACTTCATGAGCGGGAGACTACTCCCCCCTCCCCTTGCCTTCCCAGGACTGGAAAATTCTCAGCAGAATAAGAATAGTCCAAAGCCTACATTCAAGGCCACCGTGATAAGGAAAAGCGGCAGGGAAGAAGCTCCCACGTTTCTGGCTGCATAACTACGCAAGCGCAAAGCGGGGTAGGGAACATAAAACAATGGATTCAGTGAGAAACATCAAAGGCATCACTTTCTGACACTATCACCCTGAAACCGATGGGCAAACAGAGAGAGTAAACCAGACTTTGGAACAATACCTGAGATGTTTTTCTAACTATCAACAAGACAATTGGGTAGATTTATTACCACTGGCGGAGTTTGCATATAACAACTCATGGCACGCTTCAACAAAAATGTCACCCTTCAAAGCTGCCATGGGTTATGACAGCCCCCCTCTCCCCTTCTTGAAGCCCGGGGAGAATGTTGGGAAAGCCTCAGCGTGGTGTAAAACTTTCCGCGATTCTTGGCCCCTTATTGTTGAGACATTGAATGAAGCCAAGGCACAGTACAAAATACAGGCAGACAAAAAAAGGGCAGGTGGATGGAAACTGCAACCGGGAGACTCTGTCTATCTGTCAACCAAGAACCTGAGGCTAGCGCAGCAGTCCAGGAAACTTGCTTGGAAATATATTGGTCCTTTCAAAGTGTTGAGATGTATAAATCCAGTAACTGTACAACTAGATTTGCCTAAATCTCTTAAAGCAATACATCCAATTTTCCATTACAGCCTCCTCAAACCTGCGTTACCCCCGACTAAATGGCAAGCTGCGATGCCGGCACCTCCCCCCCCTATGATGGTTGGCGATGAGGAGCATTATGAAATTGCTGATATTCTGGACTCTAAGATTCTTCGTGGACAACTCCTGTACCTTGTTCAATGGGTACACTTTGGGCCCCAGCACAGGGAGTGGGTGAAAGTATCTGATATCAATGCACCTGATCACCTGAAAGACTTTCACACTTGATATCCTAGTAAACCTAGGGGGCCCGCATTCTCTCCTTCCTGAGTGGTGGGTGGGTGGTATTTTGGGAAGGGCAGAATGTCAGAAAATATGCCTTTGATGTTTCTCACTGAATCCCTTGTTTTATGTTTCCTACCCCGCTTTGCGCTTGCGTAGCTATGCAGGCAGAAACGTGGGAGATTCTTCCCTGCCGCTTTTCCTTATCACGGTGGCCTTGAATGTAGGCTTTGGACTATTCTTGTTTCGCTGAGAATTTTCCAGTCCTGGGAAGGCAAGGGGAGGGGGGGAGTAGTCTCCCGCTCATCAAGTAATTCTCCCGCCGGGAGTTCCCGCGCGAGTGCTCAAGTTTTATTCGCTAGGCGCTTCATTGCATCACACTATAAGTTAGCTTGCTTTGCTTCGCCCCCCATTCCTGACAATGACCTCCTACTGTGGGTTTTAGCAAGATAATCCAATAAACCTTTCTTTGTGCAAGAATGACTGGATCTACTTGATTTTAAACCTGACACACACACCCGGTCCACGGCCCTCCGGGTCCAATGTCTTCGGGTCCAATGTCTGTTGGGCCATCACATCTGTCCTGCCATTCGCAAGACTCCGCATGAGACCTCTTCAGATGTGGTTTCTGAAGCACTTCAAGCCCTGTCGAATGTCCCAATCCATCCATCTCCAGCGCCCATCGAATGTCCAAAACTCCCTGGCGTGGTGGACACTCATATCCAACCTCACCCAGGGTACACCCTTACACCCACCGAGACCGAGTCTCACACTTACCTCTGACGCATCCCTGTGGGGATGGGGAGCCCATCTCAACGGGTTATGTGTCAGTTATCCATGGGATGCTCCCACTTCAACCAGACACATCAATTTCCTGGAACTGATGGCTATCAGGCTGGCATTCAGGTCTTTCCAGCCCATACTTCAGGGGCATTGTGTAACTGTTCTGACGGACAATACTACGGTGCTCAGCTATGTCAACTATCAGGTGGGACAGTGTCCCAGAGCCTATGCCGTCTGGCAATCAACCTCTGGGATTGGTGGCCACTCACATTCCAGGGACCTGCAATGTGAGGGCAGATCTTTTCAGCAGGGGTCTCACTCAGCATCACAAATGGGAGCTGAACTGGACTTACCTTCGTCCCCTCTTTCAAAAATGGGGCAGTCCTCAGATAGATGTTTTTGCCTCCAGAAAGAACACAAAGTATCCTTTCTTCTGCAGCCGTGGGGGAGCAGACCTTCTCTCTCTAGGAGATAGCCTCCTCTACCCCTGGGGACAGATGCTCATTTATATGTTTCCTCCTCTACCCCTACTCCTACGGATGGTTCAGAAACTAGCCAGGCTCGTGCCAAACTGTATCTTAGTGGCTCCATGGTAGCCCAGGCAACCCTGGTTCACCACTCTTCTTCACCTTGTGAGAGGCAGGTACTACCACTTCCCCAAGGTACCGGATCTCCTCCTTGTGGAGAGTGGAACACTACTTTACATCAGTGTAGACAGACTGAAACTGACGGCCTGGCAAATACTTTGATAATGTTCTCTGATCGAGTCTCAGAGGTCCTGCTGAATGCTCGAAAGGCATCCACTTATCTTTCCTATCAGAGGAAGTGGCTTAGGTTCCTATCTTCCTTACAACCACTTTGACAACATCTGCAGGTCTCAACAAAATCCTCGAGTTTCTCCTGTTGCTCACTGACCAGGGACTTTGCCACTCTTCCATCAGGGTCTACTTGGTAGCTATTTCTGCCTACCACGACAGGCTGGACGGTTATTCTGTCTTTGCGCATCCTGTGTCAAAGAAGTTTTCTCATGCGCTTGTACTCATGAGAAAACCGTTCAAACCTATGCCAACCTGTGCCCTTCAGTATGCCACATGGAAGACTGCGTTCTTGGTGGCGATTATGTTGGCCAGGAGGGTCAGCGAACTGATGGCACTACACCATGACCCTCCATACCAAGTCTTTCCACAAATGGAGTGCGTCTGCTGCTGGATGTTTCCTTTCTACCGAAAATAGTTTCTGAATTTCATTTGAACTCAGAAATAGTCCTACTGGATTTCTTTCCGTCTTCTTCACACCCTTGATGTTAAGAGGGCGCTTCTCCTCTATCTAAACCAGACTCAGTCTACTAGAAAGGATAACACCCTGTTCCTTTCGTACTCCACCGCCTCCCTAGGGTCACAGATTTCGACTCAACGCCTGTCCAAATGGATTGTCGGGACAATAAAGTTATGCTACCTGTCAGCAAAGCGACCCCTCCCTTCAAGGTGCATTCTACCAGATCGATGGCAACCTCCACAGCTTTCCTGAAGGGCACATCGCTGTCCTCTATCTGTAGAGCTGCCACGTGGTCCATGCCAACCACGTTCGTTAAACATTACATACTAGACGTTCGTGCACAACATGAGATCGATTTGGGTCATTTGGTCCTGTCCTCTATGGCGTGCTGAGTCTGACAGCACCACTGCTTTTCAATCTCCCGTAGGTGTGATGCACAGAGACCATGAAGAAGATAAACAGGTTGCTTACCTGTAACTGATGATCTTCAAGTGGTCATCTGTGCAGTCCTTCCCCACTGCCGTCATCCTCAGTTGTTTATCTCACATGGCTTTGGTTGATAGCGGTCAGAAGGAACTGGCAGGATGTCCGTGCCCCACCCCCTTGGGCATGCACAGTAGGGGTTCCCGCGCAGGCTCAGGGTGGAGGCATGAAAATCCTGTTGTGAGCTTTGTACAACACCAATCAGATCAGCGCAGGCACACTAGATCCCATAGGTGTGACTGCACAGATGACCACTCGAAGATCATCAGTTACTGGTAAGCAACTTTTTTTTTCTTTTCAAGCTTGGACAGTGAGGAAGGGGACAGGTGGAGACCTGACTGGTCAGAGGGGAAGAAAGGGTGGTCCAGGGTCCTGGGAACAGTTTCACAAAAAATAGCAGAGGGAACAGACCAATGCCCCCTCTAAGCTGTAGAGTCCTGTGAGCAAAAATTCTACTTTGTGAGCTACTCACATTAAAGTTGTGAGTGAGCAATTTGGCTAATGCATAAATTAGTTTGCTCTGGAGCCATCCTTCCTGAGCTAAGACAAAAATGTGTGAGCCACAGGCTAAAAAACTGTGAGCCAGCTCACATTAACTCAGCTTAGAGGGAACACTGGAACAGACCAAAATGAAAAGTGTCTCATAGTAGGAAAGAACAGAAGTTTCAAGCAAGGAAGTCACAAGAAGTGCATGAGTTACTTTCCCCCTTCCCCAGTGCCACAGCCTGCCCCATAATATGTTGCCGTCATTTGAACCCTCAAATAGTCTTCATATGCAAAGATTAAAAGTTTTAAGCCTCTCTTCTCCTATTTATATGACCATTTTGATCGCTGTTCATGACAAAGTTAAAGTTGATGAGAGGCATTTGTCATGAGAACAAGCATTCTGGCCAGTATAGCTTTTAATACGCTCATTGCAAACTGACTGAAGCAAAAACTTCTCTAAACCTCATCTGGTGCAATGTTTTCACACATAGGAAAAACTGTGAAGAAACACGTATTAACTTACTGTGGCATTTTCTTTCAGTTTGGGCACCTTTTTCATCGCTACTTTGAGCCTTTGGACAATTTTCACATGCTGCTTGGCCATACTTGTCATTGTAAGATCCAGCCGCACAAAGAACACAGACGGTATCATATTTTGCACTGAAGCTACCAGGAGGGCATGTAACTATTGAAACATAAAAGAGAAAGTTTCAGCAGAATTAAACTTACTATAGAGTCCATGTGCATCATTTTACTAGATTATCTCCATTGGTAGCAGATGAGAACAACTTTTATTTATTTACTTCATTTATACCTCACTTTTCTCTCCCAAGTGGCCTACAACATTCCCTCCTTCTATTTTATGCTCCTTTATGCCAGTGAAAAAAGAGGAGGAAACACAAATGCCTTGTGCTTCCTTTTTGTCCCCATTAGAATAACTTCTGAAATGGACCTTTGCAGCTTCTCCTCTCTCTGCCCAGGAAGGATATACGCCCTCTCCAAGAAGACTAAAAGAATGAGGTTGGCCAGTCAGGCAGTAATCAGGCACTAGAAAACTCAGGAGGCTTCTTGGCCCACAAACACCAAGCAGGGATTTAGATAACTGCAAATTCAATGGAAACCAGCACCCGAGTGTTAGTTGCCCAGGCCCCGGAGCAACCAGGGAGTGCAGTGGGGAGGACATGATTAGTGCAGGCACGCCAGCACAACCTCCTCTTTGGATCCTATACTTCTTTCAGATGGTCATGGTTAATGGTTCTCAGATTGTATTTGTTAATGAGTTAGCTGTGTTATTCAGGTGTTGTCAGCTCCCACCGCCCCAGCTGATCCTCTCTCACAGTTGGGAGCTGTGAGAGAGGATCAGTTTGGATGGCGTGGAGCTCAACCCTCCCTTGGCTGGGGCTGGCTCACAGTATAGCTGATAAACCTGAATAAAAGCTGGGAAAAATTGGCTTTTTTCAGGCTCAGCTATACCAGTAGCTGAATACAGATCTCTGATCTGTATTCAACTTAAATAATACCCCCAAAATACCAATAAGGGTATTTTTCAGCTATTTTTTCAATTTCGTATATGCCGAACGAACACCCCTAGCTCCAACCCTAACACTGGAAACTTACCACAACACCCGGGACACGCTGTGTTATTGTCTATTGTGCTTATGTTTTTCCCAAATCCAGGTTTGCAGTGATCTATTTTAACACCAGTCAGGGAGCCAGGAATGTAATTTAAATTATCACTGTGAGAGGAGTCAATATTCTGATCTTCAAAGAAATTCCTGATCTTGTCATAAGCCTGAATGTAAAATGATTAACAAAAAAATAATAATAATAACAAATTATGACCTAACTAGGGTAGTCAGTCTTGGATATGGTATAATTTAAGATTGTGTTATCTGAAACTTAAAGTATGAAAACCTTATTCCATGGCAAACCTTGCTAATACCAATAAATTCATAAACTTCAGCAAATGAAGAATATTAATGATGACACCCTGTCATGTGTCCTTATAGTTGTGACGCTGGTATCAAGATGACCATCTCACTGAGGGAACAAACTTTATCATCTCAATATCCATTCAACTGATTTTATTATGTTAGCTCTTGTTTTAACAATATTTATGTGAACTGCAGAAGTGTCCTAATGAGTTCTCATGAAAATAGTTTATTCTTTTTTGGATAAAAAAGTGTCAGATTTGCATCATAAAAAGCAATCATACTCTGACATCTAGAACCAGGTATGCAGTACACAAGTTTCTGAAAGCTTGCAGCACTTCAGATTTGCTGCCTATTTTTTTTGCAAAACACAAACATTTGTGAGAAGTCATTTAAAATAAGTCTAAGATAAGCTGCGCCCATGTATTGTCCATTACACATGAGCAATGCTCCCTCTAAGTTGTGGACTCCTGTGCTTTGTGAGCAAGTGATTTGGCTACTGCATAGATTAGTTTGCTCTGGAGCCATCCTTCCTTAGTTAAGACAAAAAACTGTGAGCTAGCTCACACTAACTCAGCTTAGAGGGAACACTGCACATGAGACAAAAATGCAGTCTCTCAGGAAGAATGGAAAAATTAAATTCACTGGAAGAAAAAACTAAGCAAACATTTCCAGTGGTACACTAGTACATATAAGTGCTTATTTATTTTTATCAGATGTGATCATAATAGTGGCTGATATTTGATATCTTGCCATGTCAGTACTGAAATATATAATCTAGAAGTTTGATGCAGCATTTAGTTAACTAAAAGGGAATGGATGAGCCAGCTGGTTGTCCAGATTTCTCTCAGAGCTGATGACCAGTTGAATTTTAATTAGAAACTGCTTTATTGTATTTATCTTTTTTATTATCTATTTTAAATTTTAATGCAATGGTGTGCAAGTTATGAACTGCCCCGAGTCCTCTGTTGAGAAGACGGTGCGGGTTATAAATCAATTAAATAAATAAATGTAGGAAAAATCAAGAGTCCTGTGAATTTACAATCATTTTGTGCATTTATGTTATCATCGGGGGGGCTGGGGACATGCCAAAGTCACACAGCATTCAGTTCTCCAAAATACCATAAAGTCATTAAGATACCACAAACTCTTAGAACAGTTCTACACTACCTCTTTGATGTTGCTGTTGGAATATTCACATTGAGAACTTCTACACAGATCTGTTACAGGCATCACTAAAGGAAACACTATAAACAGAGAAAGTTAACTGGTATTTTGATATTTTAAATGCATATTTGTGTGATAAAGTTTCCTTATGTATTTATTTATTATATTTATTCTGCCTTTCTGCCAAATCAGGACCACCAAGGTGCCTGACAATTAAAATGGCGTAACAAAACTTATCAGAATACCAACTAAAAAGGGAGTGAAAATAAATCTGTAAAATAGATGGTAGCAAATTAAAACACAAGGCAATTGAGAGAATGACAAATGAAATAAAAATCTTCACCTGCTGGTGGAGGACAGTGATAGAAGGGGACAAATTAATATATTCCTGGCAAGGGATCATGGAGGACATCTACCCAAACTTCTGCTGCTGTTCATAATGTGCAGGAAGAGGCTAAGCGAAAAAGGCCTTGAGAGAAAGGGACTTAAGAGACACAGTAGTCAGACAGAGCCCTGTCCTGGATGGGTCAGGCTAGCCTGATCTTATCAGATCTCAGTAGTTGAGTAGCTTTGGCCCTGGTTAGTACTGGGATGGGAGCCCACCAAGGACATCCAGGGCTGCTGTGCAGAGGCCAGCAATGGCAACCCACCTCTGAGCAACTCTTGCCTTAAAAACCCTGCAGGGTCGCCACATGTCAGCTGTGACTTGATTGCATTTTCCACCAGTCAGATGGAAGGTTATGCTACGGATGAGATATTTGGGGGTCTGAGTTGGGCTCATGAAAAGCATACAATTTAAAAACAATACAATTTCATCCAATCAAGACAAAATCCTTAAATAATAATAAAGAAACCTCACTGTGTGCCTGACCAAGCCCTTCTACTCTTACATGAAAGCCAGGAATATTTCATACAGCTGCCCAGGCAAGAAAAAGCAAAAAATACCAAAACCCAGTTAATTTCTACCCTTGCACCTCAGCCCTAAAATTCTCAGTGCAGCTTACATCATAAATCAATAAGAAAGATATCTATATATCTTTCACACATTATGAAGGAGCACAGAAAAAAGAAATTAGGCGCAATATAAACAGATCAATTACAACCCAATTGCAAGAACTTATTAATCTGCAGAATATCAAGAGGATTGTTAATTATTAAACCTCAAAATAAAAAAATCAAGTAATCGTAAACCAACTAACAAATCAACAAAATGTACAAGCAAACTACAATAGTCCAATTTGGACATAATCAGCATATGGCAAGCTATGGCCAAATCCCACTGCTCAAGGAAAGGCCAGACTGATACACCAGTCAAAACTCATGACAGGTGCTATCTACTACAGACAGAGTTCTATGCTCCTGTCTGTAGATCTAATGGCACCCCCAGGCTGCAAAAACCTGTTCCTTCAGGGAAGTGCAACCCCATCCGAAAGAGGCTGACTCCTCAACCACTAATTACTGACTGACCTTTTCCACAGTATGGTCTTACTTCATTTTAGCCACGAGTTGTGAAGCTTTGAATTTGCTTCACTTGCTCTGCACTAGGGCTTATTCCTCATTGTTTCTCCAGTGTCCAACGTGCTGATTGAGTTCCTCAATCAATTCCAACAGAGGCAAAGCTGCCTCCTGTCATGCAGCATGTCTGTGATGTGACCTATTTTCCCTCCCCACAGCCATTTTGGGTCATCAGCCATATTTGGGGACCCTGCCTACCACCCTCCCTCTTTCTCATTTAGAAGTCTGCATATTTTTGCTGCAATTTTCCCATAATTTACTCAGATTATGTCTCTGTCTGTGTGTCTGTCTGTGTGCATAAGCACATCAAAGAATCCAAACTGACTGTTCGGTTGCCATGAGCCGGGAGGGAAAGTGTAGCTCAGAAATGCCTCTTTTTGACAAAGCAAAACAAGGCAGAATAAGTGTTTGAACAGATCTTTGGCAGGCAGATGACCTGGAATATACATTTAAAAAAAAATCCTACTGCTAACCTTACAGTAGCGATCTAAAATTGGGGAAGGGAAGGGCTCTGACTGATGTCAGCCACATTTTCCAAAGTGATGCTTGGGAGGGATGCATGCTGCTGAGCAGGCTATAATAGCCAAAATTGCATTCCTCTCTTGGTGCACTCCCACATTAATTTTAAAAATATTTTTTAAAAATAGCTGAGCAGGCTATAAGGGCCAAAACTGCATTCAAACCCAGTAAAAAAAATTAAAAACCAACAAAACCAGAATCCCAGCTGGGATTCGATCACACAACTTTCTGGTTACTAGATAGGCACTTTAAGGTAAAGCACCACAGCATTATCTGCCAGAGTTCTACCAACTACATTGCCACGAGTTCAATACTGAAGTTTTTAAAAAGTCTTCTCTGAAATAGGGGATTCGGTAAATGTGTGGTGAGAAATATCTCTGAGTAAATGCAATAGTGGCACTATGAAGAAGACAAGCTCTAACCTATGCTTGATCGTATTTGTGGCAACTTTTCTTCGACTTGTACTCAAGCCATGTCCCAATCCATTCAATTGCCAGTAGTTAACCAATCAAAGGGTCTACCAAGACTAAGAGGAACTAAGAGGGCACTCATGTCTACTGCCATGACTATCTCAAAATTCCAAAGGTCAACCACAACTTGAACAGAACTACCAGCAGAACTGTCAACAGAAAACTACCAAAGGGCAGTCAGGAAACCAGCTAGATCCAGCAGCCCTACAGTGGCAGACCACTTTAATAAGCTCCTGCCAAAACCAGCCTTGGCCAGAGTTATCCATGTTCTGAGGTTACTGCAATGAAATCTACATGGGGCTGCTGTAGATGACAGTCTGGAAATTTCATTGGGTGCAGAATGGAACTGCAGTACTGCTAACTGGCACAACTTAACAGGACCAAATCTTGCCAGGAAAAGAACTCCACCAGCCACTAATTCACTTCTGAGCACAATTCCAGGTGTTGGTTCTTACTTTACAATCCTAAATGGCTCAGGACTAGGGCACCTTAAACTGACCCCTCTGATAAGAGCCTGCCTTACTTTTTATCCTTGTAAAGATCCTAGTCAGAGGATTGTCCTTTTTTGGAAACAAGATGAGTGGCTGGAAGACACCATGATTGTGCCTCTTTGATGAAACTCCTTCTTTGCATCCACTCACCAGGCATGTACTAGTTTGTAATGTTTACATCTGGTGAAAATACTTTTCTCAGGCATCTGGCAACAGTAGGCATTTTAGTTGACTATTTTCACTCTTAACTGTTTTTAGCTATTTTTAATGGCTTTCCTTTTAATGATGGCTGCCAGATCAATCTTAGTTGCTTACTATTGTTGTTAGAGTTACGTTAGAATTATTGACATTATAATTACCATTAGTGTTACTGAATTTACTGTACCATTTTTATTTTTTTGAACCACCTCGAGAAACTTAGCTATGAGGTGATTTAAAAATATCCTAAACAAAGAAAATTAAGTGAATAAAGATTTTGCCTTACCGGCAAACTGAAATTTAAGCTTGTATGTTAGCTTCTCCAGTGTATCTGTGGAAGCATGGCATTCTACATGCCACTGTTGGATCTCACACTCCAGGTTGTGTATTAAGTTCTCCAGTTGCTCTAAGAGGTACTTTTCAAATGAAGCTACGAGATTCGTTTCACAGGTTTGAATTGCAAATTCAGATGACAAATGTATACTCCTTCCTGGCATGTGATATACTATTAAAAAGTTAGAGAAGAAAACATTCTCTTAATATTTTACATCAATTACCCATAAGAAGAAGAGCCCTGATGGATCAGACCAAAGGCCATCTAGTCCAGCATTCTGTTCACCCAGTGGCCAACCAGCTACCTCTAGGAAGCCCACAAGCAGGAGGACCGCAACAGTATCATCCCACCCATGCTCCCCAGCAACTCGTACAAAGAGGTGTACTGCCTCTGGTACTGGAGGGAGTAGATATCCATTGTGACTATTAGCCACTGATAGCCGCATCCTCTATGCATTTGTCCACTCCCCTTTTCAAGCCTTCCAAATTGGTGGCCATGACCACATACTGTGGCATAAACATAATTTGCATCAATCTGTCTCTATACACTGGAGTGACAATTTGGTTAAAGCTGCCACTGATTGCAACATTTATTTCCAATCTATTCTGAGGGGTGGGAAAGCTTCCCATAATTAAGCACTGGCTTTTCGTATATTTCTCACTAACAGCATAAAACAAGATTCGACCTGCTGGCTTGGATGTTCACCTGACACCAGGGATATAGCAAGCCTGCAAATTACAGGAAATTTTTCTACCATTGTTGTATAAAATAATCATTGACCAAATGAAGTTTGTTCCAGTATTCTTTATTTGCTTACTGGCAGTTATATTCTAGACATATAAAGCAAATCATCTGCCAACTGAACTTATGCTTCAAAAACATCCATTACTATCCAGAGTACCATAAACATACATACACACGCATAAAAAGGTTTTAAACCATAGTTGCAACCCAGCCGTAAAAGACAAAGATCACCCACAGAGCAATTAAGACAATGGTTTTCCCGGTATACGTCCTCCAGGTGGCATTGCAGCCTTATTTTATTGACGATTCTCACTGTATTCCCCCCTCCCCATATTTGAATGTGAAGGGGAAAGAAGAAGGGGATATTTATGACATTCACTGTTCTGCTGTGTATAACCTAAAGCACAGATTTCTGGATCTGGAAATTATTTGCAACAACTGGAGCCCTGTTTAGTACCCTATGCTAGTATGTACTTCCTTTAAAATACCTGAACTGGCTATTGTTGACTTAATTTTTGAAACAAAATTGATTTCAGTGGGCTTAGGAACACCTGACTTGCCCAGGATCAGGCTGCAGTTAGTTGCATTAACCTCAGTAGGCACTACACAGGAGTAAACATGCTTAATTTTGAACTTAAAAGCTCTTAAAACTTAACTCTATCCAGGACTGTAGCTAAATCCTAAATTAGAGACAGATTTCTTTTAAAATTTCAGAGCCACCTTTCTGATATGTAGTATTCAAAATTCAAATCAAACCAAACCTTTAATGGCATACAGAATAAACTGACAAATTGTATTTTTGTTAGAATAAGATGAAAAGGAAAGGAAAACTTAGTTAAAATTTAACTAATTCACGTATTATTCAAGGCAGTGCATAATAGAAATTTTAAAAAATCAAAAAGGCAGTTTATTTATTTTATTTTATTTTAGTTAGGAAATTTAGATGCCACCACATGCAGACATTTCAAATATGCATGCAAACAGCAATAGAAAAAATTCCCAATTATACCATCAGAACACCTTAAATCACAAAATTATACATCATGGTAAATGAAGTCTTCACTTATATTTTTAAAAATGAGCAACCATGTGGCCTGCCAGGCTTCTATAGAAACATTACTGCACAAGCTTCAGGGCCACCAATGCAAAGGACATGCTCCTTGTGCTACCATTATTATAATGTACGCCTGTGCAGAGTTAGTCTAATCTAAGTCTATTAATGTTAATTGGGCCATCCTCACTTTGCATAAGATGATACTGTTAACTTTCCATCTGAGTGGTAGCCAAATCCTTCTGCTGATCTCAGCAAAAGGAGAGATGTACAAGAAAGACTTTCTTGCAGGTATGTTGCCCTAACTGCTCAAATGGATCCAGCCAGCTTTTTCACTCAGTGTCTCCGAGTTCCACTCCCTATCGCAGCTCCTGCTGCAGTTCTTGCTGTGCATGGTCTTTGTACAGAAAGGCCCCATGGTTCTCAGCACAGTCAAAAAGCACCCGTCTTTCCTTTTCACCAGCAGAAAAGATGGTTGGATCCAGCCCATTTAGTGCAGAGGTGGCAACCTGTGATATGGGTGGCAGAGGCAGCAAAGGCAGCAGGAGTTTCTGCCATACCTGGACTGGGATAAAAGCCCCTGGTCCCCACCTGGAACATGGAGTCAGACCTAGACTCCTGCCTTCTACCCTGTTCTCTTTGTTTTCTCCCTTGCTCTGTAGAGAAGTGAAGCAACAGGGGAGGGTTGCATATCCACAGTAGGGCATGCTACACAGGTATTACTTCTAATGGCACATGTTCTATAGGACCCACTACTGTCACACGCTTGTCACAAAGTTTGGCTACTACAGAGTGAGCCTGGAATAAGAATACAGAGAACCACAAGCTAACTGGAACCTAGAGCAATAGACTGGATGGCCTGTTTGCTACCTAGTGACTTTCAGCCAACACCTGACTTCCTGAAGGGAGATCTGTGGGGTTGCCTCTAGAAACAGACAAGCATTCCAAGCTTTTCTTGAGAATTCTTCAGTCTGGTTGTGCAGCTGAATGGCACTTAGAATTAGTGTAGCTAATTAGGTGCAATTACTGAAGAAATTCTACTTGAAATGAGTAAGTTCTGCTTTATCACTGCGAGTTTTTAAAGAGATAATTATTAAAACAGCATTTAGGTTTTCAGACTCCGATTGCATTCAAAAGTACTAAAATAACTAGCAACATAATATTACAGTCCTGTTTTTAAACATACTAGATTTTTAAGTACAATAAAAACAATTAAATAAGGACTTTATTCTTAATGGATATTCTTGTACAACTTAAATACCCTATTCTAGTACTTTATTGCAAATGAGTACCTGAGTATTTTACAAATGTGTGCCATAGCTATAAACTGTTTTTCCATTCACAGTAATAATTTCTGCTTGTGGAAGAGTGGAAGGGTAATTTTTGCCAATCCTCCCTCTCAATGCAGGCTCCCCCTGTCATTTGGGGGACCACAGAGAGCTGCAGAGGGCGGGGAGAGATACACAGGATCTAGAGTAGAACAAAGTTTGAGTCCCGTGGCACCTTTAAGACCAACAAAGTTTTATTCAAAGTATAAGCTTTCATGTGCATGCACACTTCTTCAGATACCAATGGGATCTAGAGCAGTAAACATTCAGAAACCTAACTACTAACATCTTACTTACCATAAACCATGAAATTAGTTTCTGTAGCCATTTGCTTGTTTTCATATACACAGTTTACTTTGCAAGTATAACTTCCAGCATCACTGCCCTGAACACTATGAATCTCCAAGCTACCATCATCAGTTAAAACAAATCTTCGTGTTCCTACAAATAAACACATATAGCCAAAGTGATTAATACTGTGATTAAGTATTCTGTAAAGGAACCAATCATAAAGTCATCCATGGCACTCTAAAAGTCATGAAGGCACTTTAGATACCAGGAGTAAGGCAGGATTCTCAATAGTATCTTAGCATGCATTAGTATATAGTCAGAATATACAGCCTTTGATTGCTTCGTTGCAAGTAAAAAAGAAGTGAGATCAAGGTAACCAGAAGAAAAATAGCTGTGAACAGTTCAGTCCTATGATTCTGCATTCCCTGCCACATGGGAGAAAGCAAAACAGTAACAGCGCAAACAAAATAATATAGCACACTGCTACTGCCCATCAATCATATAATTTCCTACCGAAGATGATACCATATTTGCTATAAATGAAGGCACTAATCAAAATACAGCAACAAAAGTATGCTCCCACATCTACCCAGTTCACCTCTACCCAGTTCACACATTCTGCTCTTTAAAAAAGTTTATTTCATTTATTTACAAAATTTGTATCCCGCCTTTCTGCCCTTACAAGGGCCACCATGGCAGCTAACAATTTAAAATATACAAGTTAAAATTACAGCGTGTGGTGTAGTCAAGCTACTTAAAGGCACATGTCCCATTGGAGAAGTGTACCAATAGCGTCTCTATTTGGCCTCAGGTCAGTTATTTCCAGCCCCTTCAAGTTGCAGAAAAAGATACACATCAAACAATTAAAAGGCTTGATTTAACTACAATTAAAACGATATTTACCTTCAGTTATTGGTCCTAAGGGACCAGTCCATTGGCACTTGGGATCAGTGATTCTCCTCATTAACAGTGCTTCACTCAAACAATTTAGAATTATACTTTTTGAATTAATAAGAACATATACTGGAACTGAAGCAGAAAGATATCATATTATAGCTCTAGATATAGGAAAAGGGAGACACAAAAAGAAATCCAAATGTATTTCACAAAGCAATACTTCTGTGAAAGCCCACTAAAATTAATTAAAATTATGGAAGAGGGTATTAATTATTTTTTTAACTTCATGTATTTCCAGTAGCACATTGCTCATTTGGTCCAATGGGAATCCAAAGTGGCTTACATCATTCCTCTCTTCTCCAGTTTATTTTCACAATAACCCTGTGAGACAGGTTAGTCTGTGAGTGTGTGACTGGCCCAAGGTCACCAAGAAAGCTTACAAGGCAGAGGGAGGATCTGAACCTGGCTCTTCCAGATCCTAGAGTGACACTCCAGTACACCACAATTGCTCCCGTTGCCTACTCCAATGAAAAGTTTAAGCACGCAACCAAGAAAAAACAAAGGACATAAACACATTTAAGAATACAAGTGGACAAGATGCAGGTCTATGTTCAGATCCCCTGATGCCATTAATTTTATGTGCAAGCTGCACAGTTCTTCTTATAACTCTGCAACCAAAAGGGCTAGAGACCTGGGAACTAGTACATTGTTTCAATAGATTGTTATCATGGTAGAATGCTTTACCAATTTAGTAATTTCTCATTTTGAAAAGGGGCAGAAAATGGTGTGGGTGGCAGGTGAGGCAACAAAAGTACAGGGAAAACTCCACTGCCATTGCCAATATCTCTGTATTCACAGCAGCAGCAGTGAATCATTTCCATGAGGAGACAGCCCAGAAAATTAACCACGGATCTGTCATATCTTGTTTTGTTGTTACACCTTCATTTCAATAGTTAAGCCATAAGGTGAATCAGCTGCTGTAACGTGACCAGTTGGCTGGTTAAAACTGGACTCAGACTATGACTAGGTTATGCCTGATCAGTGGTTCTTTCTTGAGATAACCCGTTTAGGCTAACAAGCCTCTTTGGGTTTATACTGCCTATGGGTGGAGGTATATCTGCCAGATTCGAACTCTTCTCAAGAAGTCAGGTACCACTGCTTTTTAACAGCAAAATGCACAACTGTTTATTCCCATAAACATAGTGGGGGTGGGATATTTACACAGGATAGACTGTTGCTTTCTGTATAAGTGCTTCACTTTGAATTAGCTTATGCAGCACTTATACAACTCTAACTTGGACACATACTGACTCTGATAAATTGAAACCATTTGGTATTCCACTTCTCCTGTTACTAACTGTGGTTATACATAAGACTTTCTCCGTCTGGTTCTCTCAACTGACTGGTGAGGCTATTCTAGCTATCCTGCCTTTTCCGGACACCTAGTCTTTCCCTTAACCACTTCACAAGTTCCCTCAGAGAAGTGTGTGGGTAGCTTTGTTCATACTAAGGAGTTCTTCAGTTTCTCCTTTCATGTCACTACCCTCTCTCCCTAGAGGGGACCAGTAGGGAGCATTCTCTAGCTCCAATTTTCCTCAAAAGTGGTGACTTGCTTTTTCACTCAACTCCACAGGTTCCTTCTTCCTCCTGGGCTCTTGGGCTCACTCACTCACTGTCAACTGTCAACTCTCTTTTTTCAAACTCCCTCAGAATTCTGAACGACCTGCCCCAACCACTCTTAGTCATGTGACCCAGCAGCTCTCTTGCTTTCCTGCTGCTTACCTACAAGCTGCTTTCTCTATTTGGTCTCTGCAAATAAACTAGCTACACATTACATACACATATGTGGAACAACAACCAACAGCTGTTTTTAAACATGAAAATCTGCCTTTAGAAGGTTCAGATATATGTTTGAACACCACCCCCGGGGGTGTGTGTGTGTGTGTGAAGCTACTTGGAGGGATAATTCAGAGCAGGCAAGAAAAGAAATTATACCCCTTCCTTTCTCATATCCCAACAATCTCCTCTTGATGAAGGTGTTTCAGTTTTAAGGGGACTGCTGTTACATACATGTATATATGTATAAATAGGAAACACCACTCTTCATTAACTTTGTGGGTTTGACAGAGATTGATTCTGTCTCCTAGAAAACCATATGAAAAGACCTACATGTTACGGAAATGTTTTCATTTACCTTCACAAATTGTAGCCTGCAAGCAACTTTTAAAACCCTTCCAATTAAAAAAGTGATGTTGCAACATGTGACAAAAAGCTCCAAAAATTAAGTAAAGTACAGATATGTATATGCAAGACATAGGATGCGGTCACATGTGCCTTTAGATCCAACTCAGCTGTGAATGTCTGACAAATCTAAAGGGCACGGTCAGACAGCAACATCTGGAAAAGGTCCTGCAGCCGTCAGCACCCTGTGCTGCCCTGCCACAGAAGCAGAGTTAAAAGACACCAGGGAAAGTCCAGTCCTAATGCCTGCTGACAGACTACAAACAGACTTTCCTCTCTCTGATCGTAAAAGCACACTCTCATGCCATCAGGATGGTCTGCTCATTCTACCCCGACTCAGTGCCTCCCCCCCTTCGCTTAACACTATGCACATAACCGCATACTCCATGGGAAACCTTCGGTGCAGAAGTGTAATTCCTCATTTATATGCATGGGAAACAAAACGCAACCCCCCCCCCAGTAGGCCAAACATGCCCTCTGATTGGGCAGTGATGGGCTGAGCCCAAAGCTACAAAGGATGTGTGATTGCGCAATGCCATGTCAATTTCCACCAGAGGAAATAGGCTCGCTTCACCTCTACATCAAATGGCACATCTGACCACAGCCATAGTTCTCTGGATTAGTGACAATGACAGGCATCTCTAGGGCTGGAGATAAATAATGATATGGAAGAAATGAAACAGAAATGCAGCAGAGGTTCATCCTTTCAATAATTATCTGAAATCAATAAGAAATGGATTACCAGATTTTCCTTCTATTCCAAGAATTTGATTAGACATTTGTTGAGTTTCTGGGGTAGATATAGTAGTTTCATTCTGAGCCTCTGAATCTGGAGACATATTTCTAGCTTCTCCCTTGAAACGTATTGCCCTTTTCTTTAAACAGCACATTGTATTCACAAAGAATGGGCTTCCAGCTAAAGCAATATGGAAAAAAATAATCCTGGTGTAAAAAACAAAAAGCCAATAAAAATAAAACCCGAGAAAACTTAATACACCTATTAATTGCTAGTTCAAATCTCTGAAGTGGTAGTTTACCTCAAATTGCACCAGCTTCAAGTGTAGCAGAGCATTTCATCCAGACCACATATTCTGTGGCAGGTTACCTATGTGGCCGTCCAATGTGGTAACATCCACATTAGGGTTGTGCTTCAACCACAGGATGAGCTATAATGCTGGGCTTTATTTAAATACAGGCAGATGAATGCACATATTGGCAGCAATTAAAAAAAAAAAGTGGCAGAAATGGATCTGCAAGTTCAGACATCCCTTTGGGGTTTCTTTCACTGCAGGAGAGTTCAGACGTCAGAAAAAAAATGGAGTGGAAACACTCCCATCCCTTACTACCATACTTCCCCCGATGCCTGATTACTTAGTTTCTAAAGTGGAGAGGGACAGGCTGCCCATGAGCTGCCCATGGAAGGCAGATGTTGTCTGATGGGGCCCTTTAAATCTGAACACAGGTAATGCTGGTATGTCGTGACAAACTGCCTGTTTGACTACAGCAAAAGAGAGCTTTGACTCTCAGAAGCTTATACCCTGAAAATCTTGGTGCTCTCTAAAGTGCTACTGTACTCAAATCTAGTTGTTCTACTATAGACCAACATGGCTACCCTCTGAAAATATCTTCACTAAGAGTGAACTCTATTAACAGAAGTCATTTAAAAATTAATGCTGTGATTCTATGTATACTTGTTTGGGACTAAGTCCCATTGAATACAGTACAATCCACTTTTATAAAAATACAAGAAATGGGAACCCGCAATACTTGCGGGGGGAGGAGCTCCACGTGGAGGAGGAGGAAGCAGCCACAGGTGAGCCTTCTCCCCTAGGACCGATAGTGAGGCCCACGCAGCTTCCAGCTGCCAGGCCCGCCAAGCCTTCTCCCCTCCCCCTGGCACCGATGGCAAGGTCTGGGCCCACCAAGCCTTCTCCCCCACCCCCCGAGCACCGATGCCGAGGCCCACACAGCTCCTAGCTGCCGGGCCACCAAGCCTTTCCCCCCACCCCCAGCACTGACAGTGAGGCCCACGTGGCTCCCAGCTGCCAGGCCACCAAGCCTTCTCTCCCACCCCTCTGCAACGGCGGGGAGGCACAGTTCCTAGAGCATTCTCTGCACATGCACAGGGAACATTCTTTTACTTTGGGGGGGGATTTAAGTATCCCCCCTATAGTTTTTTCTGCATTTCAGATTTTTCTGCACACCTGTGGAGTGCCCCAAGTGTGCAGGAAGATCTCTTTGTCCCCTAGGTGCCCCAGATGTGAGGATTTAGATATCCGCACACACAGGGGACCTTGGCTATTACATATATAGATAACACATGGAATTCACTGCTGCAAAAAATGATAGCACCTACAAGCATAGATAGCTTTAAGAGGGGACTGGATAAACATGGAGGTTGATCAATAGCTATTAGCCACAAGATATAGATGGAACACTATGTCTGGGACAGTGATGCTCTGTATTCTTGGTGCCTAGGGGACAACAGTGGGAAGGCTTCTGGAGTTCTGGCCCCACTAGTGGACCTCCTGATGTCACCTGGGTTTTGGCTACTGTGTGACACAGAATGTTGGACTGAATGGGCCACTGGCGTGATCCAACATGGCTTCTATTCTGTTCTTATATACCAAATTGAATCTTCTGTTCTGCAGTCAGTGTATTTAAACTACAGGCCAGGGAAATGCAAAGACCATTTTATGCATTCCTTGTGAACAAAGTCTTAGCATATATGAGAGGGTTATGAAAATAAAAGTATCCATAAGGCTGTCATGTTACTATGGATTCTAAACTGGGTGATGTGAATGTCATGGAGAACTGCCAGCATCTTTAGGATGTTCACTATAAGTGACTTTAATACAGCTGTAACTGAAATATTGGCTTTTTATCATCTGATTCAATTATTGTCTGAAACTTCCTTAATCTTGTTTATACCAGAGTTTAAGAGACTGGCCATCCCAAGCAGGCCTACTCAGTATCTTACTTAGGTCTATTTAACGGAGCTTACTCCCAGAAAAGTGTTTTTAGGATTGTACTGTAAGCTATGGAAGTCTCAGTTTCTCAGCTATAAACTTAAGTAGCCTTGGGCATGGCACTCTCTGCGTCTACAATACCGACCTCCTTTACAGAGCTGTTGTAAGAAGCAAAGGAAGATACTGTATGTCAAGATATTTGAACATCTGAAAGTACTATATAAATGACATTTTTGCTGGAGGTTGCCAAGGAAAACCAGGGACACAGGACAATTTTTAAACCCCCATATTTTGTGTGGGTTGTATCACCAGATCACTGCCAGAGTGGCTTCTCCTGCCTGTTCACTCTCTTCTCTGCCTCCCTCATGGCAAAATGAGGGTCCTGCTGCTTATGCCACAAGGTAGAAATATGGGGTGGTCACGAAGGGACTGGGGAAGGTCAGGAATGATCTTTTGCTGCTACATAACCATCAAAGGAAGGGAGAGGAGTTGCAAATCCTAGCTGTGCGCCTGCTAGATACTCCCCTGACCCAGATGCAAAGACAGAGCAGCTTCCAAAGGCCTTTCAGCGTTCCCTTACAAGACAAGACCACCCTTTGAATGAAACAGGTGGCCAAAAGCACTTTTAAGAGTGGTGTCCTTACAAGAGCCCTGCCTTGGGTCAGATTCCTCACTTCTGCCCCTCGGTTGATCACTTTTACCAGTTGTTACTGGGGGGGTTTTGCCAGAATAAGCAGATGTCCAGCAGGTGCGGTCCCCTTCTGACATGCATAAATGGAGACAGCAAACTTTGCTGGCTGGATTTCTGCCTGCCATGCAAGTGTGTGTGTTGGGGTGTGTGCATGTGTGAAGGCAATTCTGGCTGCAATCCTAAGGGCATCCTCCTGGGAGAAAGCCCCAATGCTTATGTGTTTTTACTGAATTATTTTATAATGCTACATTTAATTGTAGAAACATCTCAATTTTTTTTTATGTTCACCACCTTGGGGACCCTGCTCAGGTAGAAAAGTGGGATAAAGTGTTTCAAATAAAATAAGAATGAGCAACATGGGACATACTTCTGAAGTAGGGTTCCCATGTTTTGAAAAGCAAAAAAGAGGACATATTTCCCGACTGACTACTTCAAATGAATGATCACCATGACAAATCTCATTTTAAATACCCCGACTATTTAAGATGTGATCATGGCTATTAACTAGGAATATTCCTGACCTCCCAACCCAAAAAGATTTTTTTAAAGAGCCCAAAAGACGAACACCAAAAAAGAGAAAATGTACTCTGAAAAGAGGACATCTGGTAACCCTATCTAAGTAGACCTACTTAAGACTGCTCCCTAGCAATGCTCCCTTTAAGCTGTGGAGTCTTGTGAGCAAAAAATCTCCTTTGTGAGCTACTGGCATTAAAGATGTGACTACGATTTGGCCACTGCATACATTAGTTAGCTCTGGAGCCATCCTTCCTGAGCGAAGATGAAAATCTGTGAGCTGAAGGCTAAAAAACTGTAAGCTAGCTCCCACAAACTCAGCTTAGAGGGAACACTGCTGGCAGCCAATGCTCCCTCTAAGCTGTGGAGTCTTGTGAGCAAAAGTCCTACTTTGTGAGCTATTGACATTAAAGTTGTGAGCAAGAGATTTGTCTGCTGCCTGGAGCCATCCTTCCTGAGCGAAGACAAAAATGTCTGAGCCAGAGGCTAAAAAACTGTGAGCTAGCTCCCACTAACTCAGCTTAGAGGGAACACTGCTGGTAACCCTATCTGAGTAGACCTACTTAAGACTGCTCCCTAGTCCGGACGTTCATTTTTCTTTTCAAAAGGTGGCCACTTCCCAAACTCCCGACAGGTGTAAGAGGTGGCCAACCATCTTTTCGTTTCAAAAAAACCGCCTTTTCACACACACACACACACACGCATCCAGACGTGCGCAGGAGTTCCGTGTTCGGAGCCTCCAGAAGTTTCGAAAACTCCAATGTTCAGGCGCGCGGGAGGCGGTGAAGTTCGGGACCGCCGGGGAACGGCCGTTTCACTCCCCTTCCCTTTTCCCGCACGCAGAAAAAACAGTTTCTTAAAAAATGATGTCTAACACGGAACTCCCTCCGGACGCCTGTTTTAGCCCGCGTCTGCTGACGGAAAGGGGGGTGGGGAATCCGCCCCTCCGTCTCTTCAGAGAGGCTCCTAAGCCCTTCTCCTCACGCGGGCGGGGGCAGCGCTGAGGTAACGCGACCGCGGACCGGCCCGGAGGAGGCGCCGAGAGATGCCGAAGCTGCCGCCGCCGCCGGCCCTCGTTTCCTAGCCGGTGAGAGAGAAAAGCGCCTCCGCCCCCTCCCCTCCCGTCGCTTACGGAACAGAAAGACGAGCAAGAGCAACAGGGGCGCGGAAGGGCGCTGCGGCCGGCTGAGGTGACGCGGCCCAGGGGCCGTTATTATCGCCATCTCCGCAGCCGCCGCCGCCATGGCCTCCGCCGGCGACCCGTCCCGTCCCGCGCGCTAAACCGCCTCAGGGGCGCCGCGGCCGAGCGAGCAGGAGCGGGGGGAGGAAAGCGCGGGAAAGGGGCCCGGCGGGGGGGGGGGGGCCGAGCGACGTCTTTCGCGTGGCCACGAGGCTCGTCAGGAGGGATCCAGGGTGGGTCGCCGTCAGCGTTCCCTCTCGGCTGCGTCAGTGTGAGCCGGATCACGGTTTTTTTTAGCCTCCGGCTCACACGTTTTTGTCTCCGCTCGGGAAGGAGGGCTCCAGAGCAGGCTGACTTACGCAGCAGCCGAATCGCTCGCTCACAGCTTGAATTCCAGCAGCTCACCAAGTAGGATTTTTGCTGACAGGACAACGCAGCTGAGAGGGAGCATTGGCCGCCCTGCGTTAGTCTGTCTGTCTGTAGCCGCAGAAAAGAGCAGCGAGAGGGTCCGGGAGCACCTTAAAGAGCAACAAAATCGGTGGCAGGACAGGCGCTTTCGTGAGTCGATGCCAGGGTTGCCAGCCTCCAGGTGGGGCCTGGAGATCTCCCGCTCTCACAACTGGTCTCCAACTCCAGCTAACAGAGATCAGCTCCCCTGGAGAAAATGGCTGCTTAGAAGGGTGGACTCTATGGCGTTGGACCATGCTGAGGCCCCTCCCCTCCCCAAACCCCGCCTTCTCCCCCAAAGTCTCCCACCCTGCCACTGATGTTGTTAGTCTACTGTATTCTTGCTCTTTTCTAAGGCTTGCCGTGACAGCTGAGTGGAGCTTCCATGGGCAGAGGGAATCTACCTTTGGGTACAGGGCCCCCGCCTCCTGAGGGGCTGGTGGATGGGCTTGCCCTAGGCTATCTGGCTGGACCTGGTTGGACACAGAGGTCCAATTTGAACACTAGGCTGAGAGGGGCAAAGTGCATACCTCTGGGCATGCATTCATCTGGTAGGGTTGCCAAAGCCAAGTTAGGAGATTTGGGGGTGGAGGCTGGGGAGAGAGTAGTCTGGGGAGCCTCCAGTTCAGACGCAGTCAGCCTCTGAATCCCAGTGCCAGGAGGCAACATCAGGGAAAGGACTCGGACTCCATGCCCTGTTGTTGTCCCTCCAGAGGAACTGGGTGGCCACTGTGTGAGACAGGATGCTGGACCAGATGGACTATTGGGCTGGTCCAGCAGGCTCTTCTTATGGGAGGGGGACCTCAGCAGGGTATAATGCCATAAAGTCCACTTGCCAAAGCAGCTGGGGAACTGATCTTTGTAGTGTGTAGATAAATTGTAATTTTGAGAGACTTTCAAACCCCACTTGGAGGTTGGCAATAATAATTCATCATCTCACTTAAAGTGCTCTGCAGTCTGTGAAGCAGGTGCCTGTGCTAGGTTTGTGCAGCAATATTATCATTTAAAAGGTCTGTGCCTGTCTGGGGTGTAAACCTAGTGCGTGTAGCTAGCACGTGTAGAATAGGTTGCAGCACAGTTTAAGGAGGCTCTGAGCTCATGCAGTGTTGCATGGAGATGGTCTTTGCCTCTCTGGCATCACTTTGAAACAGGCGACAACCTAAACTTAGATCATTTTGGACATCCATTCACAGCTCCTCCACTGTTCCTTCCTATTTGGCCTTCAGTTACTGATACTGGAATTTTATTTAGCTATTCTGGGTAATGATGCTGATGCACCAAGCCTCCATGGTGTTCTCTCATTTAAACCTTGCCATATCTTGTGGCAATGAGTTCTATAAGTAAACTCTGCATTGTGACAAACCACTTCATTTTCTCAGTCGTGAACTGCCTGGCTAGGGAAGTGTGCTCCCTCTCTCTCCCTCCCTCCCTCCTTCCCTCTCTCTCTCTCTCCCTCTCTATCAATCTATCATCTATCAGTATGTCTATATAGATCTATATAGCTATATATAAACCTAGATCTATATCTAAAACTTTGTGATATATCTATGTCTGTCTATCTGTCTGTATCCCACAAAACCACTCCCCTGAAAAGGCACAACGCAGAAAAAGATCTTTAAAACAACTATAGAAGAACAACCATCAAACTGAAGCCAGAAGAATGCAAAAAGATTAAAACAGGAACAGCTTGCAAAATCCCCACTGCCAAGCACAAATTATTTATTTATTATTTGTTATTTCCATTTATACCCCGCCCTCCCCGCGAATGGGCTCAGGACGGCTTACATTGATTGGTACCCAGTACCATAAAACCATATACAAAAGTTAAAACATTACAAGCATTAAAACATTCTAGTAATTCAGTGCTAGTGATAATAGACATCTTTCGCTAATTAGGACAGCGTACTATATGATGTTCAGCAATTGTGTCCAATTCAGCACAACCTCCAGGCCAGAGCCAACCCATAGCCACAAACCCTTTACAAATTAAAAACCTTTTAGAAACAGAAAATGCGAAGCAATTCTTAAACAGGACATGAGAATAGCACAGAAACAGTGCAAAACAAAACCAAAGAAAACTGTTTTAAAGAACCAGAAAGAAAAGTCTCTCCCCTCAATGTTTTAAAACAAATTAGAAAACTAGTCCTGATGATGTTCAGGAGGCAGCACAGAACAAGAAGGTCTTCCCAGGCAGGAGTCCAGCTGCTGCATACCTTTTACCCTCTATGTCCATAGAGAGCTGTGGAAGGATGAGGGAACAGGCATGCTTGGGCAGACCAATTCATGCTCCCCCTAAAGTCTGATCCCATTGCCTGTTGGAGAGCTAACATCCTTTCCCCTCTGTCCTGCTGCTTGGAGGTCCTGTGAACTTGAAGAACAACATAAGAAAAACAGCCCTGGAAGCCTTAAAATGGCCCTGAATATTCCCATACGTACCTGAATATTTCCTCATTTTTGGGGACCTGGTTAATTGGTATCCTGAAAAATCCTGAATACCATCTAGATACCTGAATCACAGAGGTGGAAAGTACCGTGAAGTCACAGCTGACTTATGGCAACCCTGTAGGATTTTTGAGTCTTTCGGAGGTGATTTGCCATTGCCTCCTTCTGTGACCCTGGACTTGCTTGGTGGTCTCCCATCCAAGTACCAGCCAGGGCTGACCCCACTCAGCTTCTGAGATCTGAAAAATCGGGCTAGTTTGGGCCACCTAGGTCCTGAAACATACCAGTAAGGTGTTTGGGGGATGTATATTCGGACTGGATATGTCCAAGCATGCATCTCTAGTTCTGGCATTTTGAGAGAGGAAGGAAACAATTCTCTTTCTTGCTTCTTTTCTCATCATAGTTCTGTAAGCCTCTCTTGTCCTCCTTTCTCATACCATCGGTCCCCTCTCACATCCAAAAGCACCAAGAAGAAATTGTTCACTGGATGTGTGTGAGAAGAGACTGCGGAGCAAATGGGACAGTGAATTTTCCAAGAGCAACAGGAAAGCAAAAGGAAAGAAATCAGCAGCCCAGACTAGGCCCTCTTTTTTTTTTTTTGACAAGTTCAAAAATCTCATCATGCCCCTCAATCAGAGCTATGGAGAGTACTTCGCTGTGGAACATGGGCTGAGGTATTTCCCTGGGTAAGCCAATAGTATCTGCCTTAGCAGTCCAGCTGTATTCAGTGGGACTTTCCAGTAAATATGCTCAGGCCTGCTGTAGCCCTTTGCCATGGCCTAGAAGGTAGGGCTCCTCCTAATCTTGAAATTCTGTGCTAATTTGCCTAGTAGAAGTATAACTTGTTCTACCATTACAGTTTAATTAGCATATCTTGCAATAGCAAAGTGCAGAATGTCTCTGGATGCTTCCTCCATAGAAATGAGGTAGTGCTTTTTAAAGGTTGTGATAGTGAGGAGGTTTTTGTTGTTGTTTAAGTAGCAAAGAGGCCCATAGGTATAATTTCTTTACTATGGAATGGGCTAGTCTGTGGCTAGGAAGACAGAACAAAGGGCATGCATGCTTTAATGCACAACAGTGCAGAAGTCAACCCTTTGCATAATAGTTGTGCTCATTGTTCTATTCCTATTCTCCAGGCCCTTGGACAAACATTTAAACTACTTTCGCATACATGTTTACTAGGAAGTAAATCCTATTGAACTTACTACAGCTCTAATTCTGAATAAACACACTTGGGTAGGGCTGTAGTTCCCAGATTGTCTACTTAAACTACAGAGAATGCTGTAGTTGCAATACCTCTTCGTAGCTTGTTTTCTCTGGGATCATGCATTACAGACCCATTGTTGTGGTAGTCATATATCTGTTTCTATGGTGACAGTTCCATAAGTTAGCTCTGCCTGTCTTGCTTCCTCCCTTCAGTGGTGCTTTGGGGCCTTCATCTATTACTGCATGCAACAAAATGGTTTAAATTTTTATTTAAGATGGGATACACACAACCCCTAGAAAATGAGAACAATTTCCTATTCTATCCTGCACCGACTCCTTCATACTGATTGAGATGATTAATAATTGACCTTTTAATCAGCTGATTTATCAGTTACAGTTCCGTATGTCTGCATATTTCCAAAACTTGATATAGGCTGCGATCACATGCAGAATTAGCTGCGCCATAGGTGTGAATGCCAGGCAGACTTTAAGGGCGTGATCACATAAGAACATCTGCCAAGCATCCTGCACCCGTCGGCAACCCATTTTGCTCCACCGCAGAAGCAGGGTAAAAAGACACTAGGGAAAGTCCAGTAGCAAACAGGTTGCTATGGGCCAGGAGTGGACTTTCCCACATGTGATCGCTCCAGTGCACTCCCATGGCGTTGGGATGGTCTGATCAGGCCATCCTGACTCCATGCTGTTTTCTTCCCCGTTTTGGTATGCGCATCATCACACACTGCATAGGGAGCACTCAGTGCGGAGATGCGAATCATTGATCCTTCGTTGAAGCACACCGGAACCACAAGGCAAAAAAAACAGAACTCCAATTCACTCACGGTTGCGTCTGATCACACAGTGGTGGGCTGCCCCTGCAGCTCCCAGGGACTGTATGATTGCGCAAATGCGGGTCAAATTCCTACAGAGCAAATAGCCTCACTTCCCCACCCCCACATTATCTTGCCTGTGTGACCGCAACCATAATTACCTTTGTGGAAGGACATGGGAGATAGCATTTGTTTCTTTATCTTACAAGTTAAACACTCATGTTGGAACAGGGTTGCCAGCTCTGGGTTAGGGACTACCTGAAGATTTTGGGTATGGAACCTGGGAAGGAACCTCAGCATGGTATAATGGCTGAGAATCTACTGTTCAAAGCTGCCGTTTTCTCCAGGTGAACTGATCTTGGTTGTCTGGAGATCAATTGTAATAGCAGGGGATCTCCGGGTAACACCTGGAGGTTGGCAACCCTATGTTGGAAGGAAAGGCCCTCTTGATTTTGTAATCATTCCCTTTTATTAATAATCTGCAAAACTAGATCCAGAACACTCCGAACAGTTTGGGTGTATGTGTTTTATTTTCAGCCTCAATAAAACATGTTGATTATGCTCCCAGCTGCTCTTTCATGAACTGTGAATCTGAGAAAGCAAAAGAAATATCTTCAGTGCCCCGATATTCCTCATGTCAGTGCTGACTGCATAGCCAGTCCCATTTAAACAAAAAAGCAAATCCCTCCCCCCCAGATCAGGCTCTCTTCTTGGATGCTCAAGAGGCACCCTTTGCCATCTTTTATTGGCAAACTAGTAGCCCCCTTCCTGGAGAGAATTGATCAAGCTACAGGTATTTGTAGGCCCTCACCTGGACAGCTGGGGTTGCCAACCTCCAGACAGTAGCTGGAGATCTCCTGCTATTACAACTGAGACCAGTTCACCTGGAGAAAATGGTCACTTTGGAAGGTGGACTGTATGACATTTTACCCCATTGAAGTCCCTCTCCTCCCCAAACCCCTCGTTCCTCAGGCTCCACCCCTGAAATCTCCAGGTATTTCCCAACCCAGAGTGGCAACCCTATGGACAGCCGAAGCTAGTCCCATCTCATCAGATCTTGGAAGCTAAGCAGGGCAGTCCAAGGGTGTGATCAAACTGGCGGCATGTCATGATATGGCCCTGCCTCTAATTGTACTGGTTTAAAAAGTTACCCGGCATATCATCCAGACATCACACCTTGCTGCAGGTTACCCATGCAGCTGTCCCCTGGTTAAGCATCCACATCACTGCAGCACCTCAGCCATGGAGTGCGCTGCCTGGTCAGTTTTCAAAAGGCAGGTGGGCGCATATGTGCCTGTGCACTCATGCGCACAAAGGCAAAAACGCCAAAAAACACACCCCAGCAGCAGAAACGGATCTGCAGATTCAGACCACCGTTCCATTTTGTGCACACTCCCCTGTGTTCAGATATCCAGCCACGCACAATGAATATGTGGGGAACTAAAAATACCACTTGTTATGTGGTGCCTTTTTAACTGGGCTCCAAGTCATCCTACAATGGGGTGAGTATGGCTGGGGAACGCCTGACAGATATGCCTGTGTGACTGCACCCATTTAATCCAGAGGGAAGGCATGGCTATGTCGGTCCAAACTGCTCATGTGATCACACCCCTAATTAGTACTTGGATGGGAGACCACCAAGGAAATTACATAAGAACATAAGAGAAGCCAATGTTGAATCAGGCCAATGGCCCATCTAGTCCAACACTCTGTCACACAGTGGCCAAAAATACCAGGTGCCATCAGGAGGTCCAGCAGTGGGGCCAGGACACTAGAAGCCCTCCCACTGCTGCCCCCTCCAGCATCACCTGCCCCAGACTGAGAGCTCCTAGCTATACCTTGTGGCTAATAGCCACTGATGGATGCTCCATATGTTTATCTAATTCCCTCTTGAAACTGTCTATGCTTGTAGCTGCCACCACCTCCTGTGGCAGTGAATTCCATATGTTAATCAATCGTTGGGTGAAGAAGTACTTCCTTTTATCTGTTTTAACCCGACTGCTCAGCAATTTCATGGAGTGCCCACGAGTTCTTGTATTGTGAGAAAGGGAGAAAAGTACTTCTTTCTCAACCTGCTCTATCCCATGCATAATCTTATAAACCTTGATCATGTCACCCCTCAGCCATGGTTTCTCCAAGCTAAAGAGCCCCAAGCGTTTTAACCTTTCTTCATAGGGAAAGTGTTCCAACTCTTTTATCATTCTAGTTGCCATTCTCTGCACTTTTTCTAATGCTATAATATCCTTTTTGAGGTGTGGCGACCAGAACTGTACACAGTATTTCAAATGAGGTTGCACCAATGATTTATACAGGGGCATTATGATACTAGCTGATTTGTTTTCAAGTCCCTTCCAAATAATCCCCAGCATAGCGTAGGCCTTCTTTATTGCAGTTACACACTGTCTAGACATTTCCATTGAGTTATCTACTGTGACTCCAAGATCTCTCTCTTGGTCAGTCTCTGCCAGTTCAGACCCCATCAACGTGTATTTATATTTAGGATTTTGGGCTCCAATGTGCATCACTTTGCACTTGGCCATGTTGAACCCCATTTGCCACGTTGACATCCACTCACCCATCCTTGACAGATCCCTTTGGAGTACCTCACAATCCTCCCTGGTTGTCACCACCCTGAACAACTTCGTGTAATCTGCAGATTTAGCGACTTCACTGCTTACTCCCAATTGTAAATCGTTAATAAACAAGATAAAAAGCATTGGGCCGAGTACCGATCCCTGTGGTACCCCACTGCTTACCACCCTCCACTGAGAAAGTTTCCCATTTATACTCACTCTCTGTTTCCTATTTATAAGCCAGTTTTTGATCCACAAGAGGACTTGTCCTTTTATCCCATGACTATTGAGCTTACTTAGGAGCCTTTGATGAGGAACTGTATCAAAAACTTTCTGGAAGTCAAGGTAAATAACATCAATTGGGTCCCCCTTGTCCACATGTTTGTTCATTCCCTCAAAAAACACTTAACAGGTTAGTGAGACAAGATCTTCCCTTACAGAACCCATGCTGAGTCTGCCTCAATAGTTTTTGTTCATCAATGTGCCTACTAATCTTTCCTTAATAACAGTTTCCACCAACTTGCCCAGTATCAATGTCAAACTGCCTGGCCTGTAATTTCCTGGATCTCTCCTGGAGCCCTTTTTAAAGATGGGAGTAACATTAGCTACCTTCCTGTCCTCAGGAATGGAGGCAGATTTTAAAGAAAGATTACATATTAATGTAAGGAGATCCATAAGTTCACATCTGAGTTCTTTCAGAACTTTCAGATGAATGCCATCCGGGCCTGGTGATTTATTAGTTTTTAAATTGTCCATCAGTCGTAGGACTTCCTCTCTTGTCATCTCAATCTGATTCAGGTCTTTCAAACCCCCTCCCGAAATCGGTGGTGCTGGAGTGGGCAAGCACTTGTCATCATCCACAGTGAAGACAGAGGCAAAAAATGCATTCAGTTTCTCAGCCATTTCCCTGTCATCCTTCAGTAGTCCTTTTACCCCTTGGTCATCCAAGAGCCCTACTGCCTTCCTGGCTGGCTTCCTACTTCTAATGTATTTGAAGATTTATTGTTGGCCTTTATGTTTTTTGCGATATGCTCATATTCCCTTTTTGCTTGGCTGATCACAGACTTGCATTTTAATTGCCACAGCCTGTGTTCCCTTTTATCAACCTCACTGAGACTAGCTTTCCACCGCTTAAAGGAATCCTTCTTACCTTTTACAGCTTCCATTACTTTATTTGTTAACTATGCAGGCTTTTTTCTATACCTATTTGTGCCTTTCCTAACCTGTGGTATATATTTTTTCTGAGCTTCTAGGATTGTCTTTTTAAATAGTCTCCAAGCTTCCCCAATGGTTTTGACCTTTTCCACTTTTCCTTTCAATTTCTTCCTCACATGTCCCCTCATACCAGAGAAGTTACCCCTTTTAAAGTTAAAAGTGGTTGTGTCAGTCTTTTTGGGCAACTCCCTATTTGTACAGATGTTAAACTCAATGACATTATGAACAAATTCAGTGTTGCTGCACAGAGGCAGGCGATGGTAAACCATCTCTGTCTCTTGCCTTGAAAATGTATTTTATTTCTTTATCAATTTTGACTTTTAAGCCACTCTCCCCTAAAAAGCAGGGCTCAGGGCAGCGTACAACAGTGATAGAATTACAAGAGTTTTACAAAGATTCAGAATTTAAAATAGTGCATAAAATACATTTCACATAAAATACATATCACAGCAGCCCTGAGGCAGTCTGATGGCAATAATTCCTAGAAATCTTGTCTCCCTCGAAGAGAAGGGAGGTAGGGAAAGGAGGAGGAGTGCCAGACTACAGGAAAAACTGTTGCTGTCCTCAACCAAATGCCTGGTGGAACATCTCTGCCTTACATGCCCTGCAGAACGGCCACTAGTCCCACAGGGCACAGATGTTATTTAGTAGAGAGTTCTGCCAGGTAGGGGCCAGGGCAGAAAAAGGCCCAGCCCTGGTTGAGGACAGCCAGACGTCCCTTGGGCCAGGGACCTCCAGGAAGTTTTTATCTCGTGAGCGTAAAGCTGTTCTGGGGGGTATACCAGGAGAGGTGGTCTCAAAGGGGGTCACAGGCTGTTAAGGGCTTTAAAGGTTAACATTGTAACCTTGAACCTGATCCGGTACCCCATTGGAAGCCAGTGTAGCTCACGCAGCACAGGTTGAATATTTGCCGTACGAGGGTCTCAGTAAGGACCTTTGCGGCCACGTTCTGGATCAGTTGGAGTTTCTGGGTCAGCCTCAAGGGTAGCCCAACATAGAGTGAGTTACGGTAGTCTAACCTGGAGGAGACTGTTGCATGGGTTACCATGGCTAGGTCAGTGCGAGACAGGTAAGGGGCCAGTTGCCAGTCTGGCAGTGTTTGTGATCCAGGCCTCCATTGACAAGGAGGCATCCAGAATCACACACCCAGGCTCTTGACAGTCAGAGCCAGTAATAAGAGCACCCAGAGCCAGGAGATGTCATCTCTCCCCACCACCACAGAACCTCCATCTTATCAGGATTCAGTCTCAACCAACTCTGAAAACCCTGTGGAGTCTCCATAAGTTGGCTGTGACTTGACGTTACTTCACACACATACACAGTTATTTGTGCTCGGATCACACTGAAATTAGGTTATTGTACTGTGGCACACTCTAGGTGGGATCAGTTTAAAAACTCCTTGGAAACTGCAGTTGGTTCAAAGTGCTGTGGCCAGGATATTAACAGAGAGACCCCCAAAAGTGTCCATATTGCCCTTCTTTTGACAGATCTTTATTGGCTTCCAGGATGTTTCTGGAATTCAAAGTGCTGTTTTTTTCATATTTAAAGTCGTAACCCAGTGATTTGGGGAGGTCCTGCTCAGTGCTCCCTCACAGTGGTGGAGTCTTGTGAGCAAAAATTCTACTTTGTGAGCTACTGGCATTAAAGTTGTAAGCGAGCGATTTGGCTACTGCATAAATTAGTTTGCTCTGGAGCCATCCTTCCTGAGCCAAGGCAAAAATGTGCGAGCCAGAAGCTGAAAAGCTGTGAGCTAGCTCACAGTAACTCAGCTTAGAGGGAACACTGGTCCTGCTCCAAGAGCCCGCACCAAATAAATACCTGCAGTTGCTAACTTGGTATAGGACCATTTCAATGGTAGTACTATGACTGTGGAAATTTCTTCAGCAGAAGGCTGGCTTAGCACCATCCTTGCTCTATCATTTTAGTTATTTCTGTTTCACTTGGTGTTTAGACAAGTTGTGGCTCTTTTTCCTATTCTAGTAGGTGCTGTAAAAAGTGGTGTTTTTACTGATGCCACGTAAATTGGTGTTTTGACTGCTGCCAGTGAAGTGTTTAATTGCTGTTATGAAATAGCTTTAGTTTTGATACTAATAATCGTCCTGCTGGGTATTTACCATTGCTGTTTATGTTTATTATTATTATTTTGCTGCTGTTGTGCCTGTATGTGTATGCAAACGCACGCGCACACACACAGTGTTCTATGATGGTGGAAGGTCCCATCAAGTCGCAACCGCCATATGGTGACTCCGTCGGGTTTTCAAGGCAAGAGATGAGCAGAGGTGGTTTGCCATTGCCTGCCTCTGTGTAGTGATCCTGGACTTCCTTGGTGGCCTCCCATCCAACTGCTAACCAGCACCCAACCTGCTTAGCTTCTGAGATCTGATGAGACTGGGCCAGCCTGGACCATCCAGGTCATGTCAGGACTGTTTTATACTATGCTATATTTTATAGTGTGTTATTTGTTTGGTTTTTAGAAACCTTAGACTCTCTTTTTTAAGGCCTTGGGTAGATACATCTTTCAATAAATAGATCACACAGAAAGGCTTTACACTGAAGACTGTCTTTGTCATCAACTTAACAAGTGTATGCACACATGAACTCCCTAGATAACAAACAGAAATCTTTGTTGCCTCCTAACCACACCCAGTGCTGACTTGCAGCCGCCACCTCATTTGTAGTAAGCAGGGTAAACACTGCAAACCAGGTTAGGGCAGAAATGAAGAGAACCTCAATGTCCTCTTCTTGAAGGCCACTTGGCAACTGGTATAACTTGTCACAAAACACCAAGTGATAACTTGCATGTCTTAGTGCTGCACCTGTGGCATTGTAGACACAGGGTAATTTGCACAGAAGTGGTGCTAGGAGCACTGGGCCAGCTCCATCTGTGCTCATTTGCCCCAGTGCATGAGCATAGCCAATACATATCAACTGTATGTGAGTAGAGTAGAACCTACCTCCATGACTGGAAACATAAAAAAGCAGCGTTCCCAATTCCAAAGATGGAGCCTGTGTGCCTTGCAGTTCATACATACATAGGTGCTGTGCTGATGTCAGGCAGATATGTGTAGGTGGAAGCCAAGAGCCTAGGGTTGCCACCTCTGGGTTGGGAAATTCCTGGAGATTTAGGGGTGGAGCCTGAGGAGGGTGGGGTCTGGGGAGGGGAAAATTTTTAGTGGGGTATAATTCTATACAGTCCATCCTCCAAAGCAGCCATTTTCTCCATGGATGATCTGGAGTTCAACTGTAATTCCAGGAGATCTCCAGGCCCCACCTGGAGGCTGGCAACCCTAGAGAGCCAGTGAACATGGTTTAATCCCTCAACACACACTGATTCTATATCACTGCTTTACGGGACTTCTGAACCAGCCACCTTGGATCGAACGCAGTCTAGAGCACTTTTATGTCCCCACAGACGAAAATGTGTCTCCATGGTCTCAGTTCATACATCCAAGTGCAAGACATCAGGTGTCGAGAAAGAAAGTGCTGGACATTCCTGTGTGTACTTTGAATTGCCTCTTGAGGCCACAGTGGTTTTCGCAAAGCACAATGCGGGACTGCTGTACAGAAGAAACTGCACAGTTCCCGGGAATCCCTTGCATCGTGTGCAACATTGTGACAGCTGTTCTTTTTAAAAAACCATGTCCAGGACATTTTCAAGTACTATCACTTTTACCAGCTTCACCCAATCCGATGATCAGAAATTTTCTATTGCTTAACTAAATCGGTATGTGGAATCAGTATAGTGTTTTTCTGGGGTTGCTGAGTTATTCTGTTAGATAAATATCCCTGACCACAAAGAAGGAGCTCGTTAAGAGGAAGGGGGGAAAAGTTCCTTATTCCTTATAAGGCATTGCCGGGCTACTTGAGCGCTGCAAATGGGTGGCTGCACTCTTATTGTTCAGTCTATTTCATGCAGGCAACGGAGTCATAGCACTACCAGGAAATTGCTGGCAGCTCACGGCAAAACAAGAACAGCGTTTCGAAAAGCAGATTCTCCAGCTAGCCATCAAGGACGTGGCCATGGGAAAGTCAGGTTTGTAAATGCTTAGATGAAGCTTGCTCTTTGTGTTCCCTATAAGCAGATCTCCGCTAAGACCTTTCCCTGTGCTTTCCTACTTGCTATAGATTTTAATGGTTATCAGCAATGTAGTGTCCTGGAAAGAGTTTCTTGGAAGCAGTGAAACCCGTATGTAGTGTGAATTTGTAGCTGTGTTTTATACACAATGTTACTTGAACTTAAAGACATAACATTGTTCAAAAACCTGATCAGTAGGATGCTCGCAAAATCATTGGTGTGAGAGTCGTGTAGCTTTAAAACCACCCTTTGTGGGTGGATGTTTTACTCTAATGCATGTATTACTATGACTTAAACATTCAGTTTGTAGGAGTATGTGATTAATGGTATGCGGGAAGCAAGCAGCTATTAGTACCAGACTATTTGGCAAGAATGCAAATGGCTTCTTTGGTATGAGTTATGGGGTGGGCAGACAATCTGATTTTCCTTCGATTATATTGGCTGCATTGCTGGACTAGGCATTCAACAACTGGATCCCTTTTGCACGCCGTAGTCCCCATGTGGGATGGTCAGACAATATGGCAGGCTCTGGAGTGTGTTCCAGTGTTTCAGTGTTCCAGGAGGAGCCATTTGGAAACAAGGGGTAATCCTTTGTATTCTGGAGCAGTTGTTCTAGATCTGGCAGCTCTACTCAACAAGGCAGAAGGAAGGGCTTCTGACTCCAGCTTCTGGTCCCAAATTCAAATCCCATGCAGCAGCCACCTGTAATCTCTGGCAGGTCTCCTGTAATTTTAAAAAGTGCACACCAGCTTCTGGTCCCAAATTCAAATCCCATGCGGTGGCCACCTGTAATTTCTGGCAGGTCTTCTGTAGTTTTAAAAAGTGCACATCAGGTAGGAAAATGACATCTACAGCTTTTTCCAGCATAACAGATACAGTAATATGGAAATCCGCGGCTATTATAGTGTGCTGGTCTATGACTGTATTAATAAACACTTTGACACCTATTATCTATTCAGGTGGGTAGCTGCGTTGGTCTGAAGCAACAGAACAAAGTGTGAGTCCATTAGTACCTTTCAGATGAAAACTGATACCCAGAATTAAACGTTGTTGATCTTAAAGGTGCCACTGGACTCACACTTTGTTTTTCCCCTGTTATATTCAGTTATGTGGATTTTCCAGGAAAATTTGAACTGGAAAAGAGTGTGATTCAAATTTAAATAAATAATGTAAATATTTAAATAACATTAGCAAAATTTAAGTAACGTCAGCAGAAGAAGGCAAATGCACCACATACAAGCCTGGACTATATACAAGCACAGGTGTCTGTCCATGCTTCATATCCCACATTTAGCCCATCTAATGTGATTGATTTGCAGCACAGCAGTCCTGACAACTATAGATAAACAGAGACTATATTTTTATTTGTTTGTTTATTCTAAACATTTATTAGCCACCTTTCTTCCTTGTGGAGCTCAAGGCAGCTGACAAACAAAACATATTTACATATGTGGAATGGAAAATTTTCCTGGGTAAAATATAGCATCTGAAAAAAGGCGAGGAACCCAAACAGAAATAAAGATGGCGGTCCTTAAACCCTGTGGCTAAATTAGAAATTGATCCAGTTGAACACAGCCCAGTGTTGTTTGATCATGTGATTGTAGTTGTCATGGCTTGTTGAGCCAGTTATTATCGGGTGAGGGAAAGTCATCATTAAATAGCATCAGTGTAGCCAGGGGTCATTTTGTAGAAAAAGAGGTGCAGGAGCTCTTTAGTATAACTCATTAGCATAACTTATTTGCATATGCCATACACACTGGCATCACTGGAAGTGTGTCAGAAGGCAACACCCAGCACTCAGGCTCCACTGGACTGTTTTGGATTGCTGGCTATTGGGGGGCACACAGATCTGCCTTCACAGAGGATGGAGAGCTTGTACTGGAATAAACCTTAGTCTTAAAGGTGCCATTGGACTGTTATGGATTGCTAACTATGGGGGTGAAGGTGCAGATCTGCCCTCACAGAGGAGGGAGAGCTTGTACCTGAATAAACCTTGGTCTTGAAGGTGCCACTGGACTCTTTTGGACTGCTAGCTACTCTGGGGCCTGTCATTCCAATCCCAGGACACATCTCCTACACCCCTGGGCTGTCATTCCACTCTGCAGCCTGTCACTCCCATCCCAGAACTCTCCTGCTACCCCCAGGGGCTGCCATTTCACTCTGGGGCCTGTGATTCTAGTCCCAGGACACATCTGCTACCCCCAGGGGCTGTCATTCCACTCTGGGACCTGTGATTCCAGTCCCAGGACACATCTGCTACCCCCAGGGGCTGTCATTCCACTTTGTGGCCTGTCATTCCAGTCCCAGAGTGGTGTATTTGAGACCAGAGACCTTAATGGAAAATCCATTCTGTATTGCTTTGCAACTCTTCTTGAGCTGTAATGTATTTCACTGGAGCCCATGCAAGTCAATTGGCATTCCTGTCTCCCATTACTTCAAATGGGCCTTCAAGCCTCTCCCATGGTTTCCAATGGGCAATCCTGTCCTTCCTTTTAGCACATCCCACCACTGGACTCTTTTGGATTGCTAGCTATGGGGGGAGACGGGCAGATCTGCCCTCACAGAATTGGGAGAGCTTGAACCTGAATAAACCTTGGTCTTAAAGGTGCCGCTGGACTCTTTTGGATTGCTAGCTATGGGCGGGGGGAATGCACAGATCTGGAAAGGAAGGAAGGAAGGAAGGAAGGAAGGAAGGAAGGAAGGAAGGAAAGAAAGAAAGAAAGAAAGAAAGAAAGAAAGAAAGAAAGAAAGAAAGAAAGAAAGAAAGAAGAGAAAGGAAAAGGAAAAGGAGGAATAGAGGGAGAGAAGGAAATAAGGAGGGAAAGAGAGAGAGAGAGAGATGGAAGGGAGGGAGGGAGGGAGAAAGAGAGAGAGGGAGAGAGAACAAGGAAGGAAAGACAGAAGGACCCAGGACAGTTGGGGGAGAGGAGGGCGCTTCAGAGCCAGCTGTGTGGCATGACTCCGGTCTCTTTGGGTTGAGATGGGAGTCTCCGTACAGCAGCCATCCCAGTGGCCATTGGGCAGTCCAGATTCCAGGCTTACCTGCTGGCCACTGCTCACTTCCCGCTGCCTCAGAGTTCCCTGACGAGCCCTCTCACCTGGGCCAGGCTCCACTCTCTGCAGAAAAGTGCTTCCTTGACCACGCTGAAGCTGCTTGGGCCCCCGGTAAGCTCCTCCAAACCTGGCTGCGCCCCCACCAATTGCCGGACGCTTGGGAGCTGAGGAGGGCCCCATGGCTGCAGGCCTCTGGATGGACACCCCCTCCCTGCAGCGCCCTGCTTCGGAGGGCAGCTGTGGGAGACTGGGAAAAGGAAGGGGACGGGACCAGACCACAGGGCAGGGCACGTTGGGTGGCCGGGGCTCCTGGCGGCTCCCGGCAGATTTGGAACAGAGGTGGGGTGAGGGGGGTGGAGATGACCTGGCGGTGGCATCCCTCCCACCTTCAGTCACCTGTTCCTCGGCATGGCTGGTTCTTCCCCACTGGCCTTGACTTGTTTGGCTGAGCGCCAAGGTTTTCTTACTTTTTTTTTTAGCCCCCCCCATAGGGGATTTTTTATTGCTTTTTATATAAACTAGGGTTTATAGAAGGGTAGGGTAACTACATACTACAGGAGAAAGTATAGAAAACCACTAAAAACCCAAGAGATGGTGGTCATACATAATGCTTGTAAAATTAGCTCATAATTAATTGCTATTAAAAGTTGCTACATCAAGTGAGTATTCAATTGTTATTGTTTACACTAAAATCACCAACAAATATAACTGTATAAAGAGCCTTAAAAAAAGCTGGTTTAAATTCATTTTAAACAGGATCTAGAGAGAATCACAACTCATTTTTTTTGCTTTTTTACTCCTCAGTCTATCTCTTATTTTGGGGGCAGCTGCCCCCAATTCCGAATCTGAGTCCTCATTGGAGGATGCCAGTATTCCTTCTTCTTCACTTCCTTTTTTGCTGTCATTTCCTTCTTTATCCTCTTTGTCTGCTGGAATGGCATGTTGATAGAGAAATTCTGGTGCCCTTATAACAGAGTCAATTCGTTCTTTCTTGTCTTTAAATTTAAAAATTAGGCTGTTTGCCGGAGGAAGCACCCCCTGGCTCTCCAAGTGCCCCCTGGCTAGGAGCCCAACCCAAGGGCTCCAGTGAGGGTGCATACGATCACACCCTCTCCCATCCGCTGATTCACGGCACGACCCTCCTGGAGCTCTGGGGGATTGCGACCGCCATTAAGGGAGCCAAAACTGGAAGCCAGCGCCAAGGTTTTCTGAGGGGCACGGCTTGCTGCATGTGCCCACCACCTGGGCTCCTTACTGCCAGGAGCATCACTCGAGTGAACTCCTGCAGGAACCGAGCCCTGAATATAGCTAATTACATTGGGGTGATGGGATTGCAGCCTAGGGATGAGAGTGCCTTTCCCGATGAAGTCTCCATTATTTCTCTGGCATGTCTTCTGTGCCAGAATTCCTAGTGGGACTGTGATACCATCCATTTATATGGCAGCCTAGGACAGTGATCCAGTGGTTCATGGGTTAGATGCCCTCTGCCATCCTCCCACCTGCAAGACCATTGCAGAGTGAAGCCAAGGCCCGATACAGCCACTCCTCCCCTCCGGATCAAATGGGCACAGCCACATCTGTCAGGTGTTCCCCAGCCATACTTATCCCGTCATAGGATGACTTGGAGCCCAGTTAAAAAGGCAGCACATCACAAGTGGTGTTTTCGGTTCCCCGCACAGTCATTGTGCATGGCCAGATGTCTGAACACGGGGGAGCACACACAGAACGGATTTGCCAGTCTGGACCTGCAGATCCGTTCTGCCGCTAGGGAGGGTTTTTTAAAAAATTGCCTGTGTGTGCATGTGTAGTGCGCTTGTGCATTTGTGCACCCGCATGAATTTTGGGGAAAAAATTGCAGTGCGCTCCATGGCTGAGGCGCTGCAATAATGTGGATGCTTTAGCACAAGATGTTTCAGTGGGTAACCCACAGCAGGTTGTGCTGTGTGGCTGATATGTCCTGCAACACTTTAAACTGGTTCAGTTAGAGGTGACATCATATTGCGCCAAGCCGCCAGTGTGACCACAGCCCAAGAAGGAGCTTATCTGACCACCTGTCTCTTGGTGGAGTGATTGGAGGAAACGGGTTCCTCTTTCATGCTCTTTTGCAGGGCCCTGATGCTACTGTCAGTCTTTGTGTTACAACCTCTGTTTATTTGTATGGGTGAGACAGTGTTTCTGTATACAAACTGGATAGTCAGATAAACTAACTGCCCATGTTTGAGTCCAGCGGCACCTTTAAGGCCAACAAAGTTTTATTCCTGGTATAAGCTTTCCTATGCACGCACACTTCTGCAGATCTGAAGAAGTTTGCACGCACACAAAATCTTATACCAGGAATAAAACTTTGTTGGCCTTAAAGGTGCCGCTGGACTCAAACTTTGTTCTCCTGCTGCAGACCAACACGGCTACCCACCTGAATCTAACTGTCCATGTGCACATGAGGCCAAAAGCCCTTCTTCATGTTCAGCCAGGCAGGTTTGGGGGTTACCAGTGTTATAGATTTTGCCACACTCAGGGTGTGTGCAGATGTACTTGAAAAACAAAGTGTCTTGTGCTCTGGAGGTGCACAGGCCACATTGTTTGTAGTCATACCTATTCCTTTCCAGAACTTGGTTCAGGGAAAACTGGTTCTGCAGGTTGGAACCAGAATCCCACCTCATTTCCCCCTTGAGTAGTTTTGCAGTTTTAAAAAATTATTGAGGTTTTTTTAAAAAACAAAGCAAATGAAACTGTAAACACACAAGAGGCACAAAAACTGGAGAGCCGATCTAGAGAATGGTGGGGAAGGCCAAAATGAATCACAAACTCAGCATTTGGCATGAAGAGAAGGACGTCTGTGCCTTACAGCAAAAGGTGGGAGAAGCTGGTTGTTCCCCACCCGAAAAAACAAACAAATCCCATATGATACCAACTCCTGTTTCTGGGGATGCCTGTCTGCAGCAGCTGTTTCCTGTTATATGGAAGGGAATGAACTCGTCCACAAAGAACAGAATATGAAAGCAGAAGTGAAGAGGGGAGAATATCTTGCTGGTGATTTCATTTCAGATAATTGCATTTCTGGGAGGGAGAAGGAAGAAGGGATTATTTAATTGAAAAATAGAAGCCAGCAATCATTGACCTGAATGAGAAGCAGGGTTAGGAAATCTTCTAAATAACATGTAGGAAGATAACACTGCTCTAGCACAGAGGTGCATTTTCTGAAAGTCACGAGGACTGGACCACACCAAGGTCTGTCTAGTCCAGCAAGGTGGGTTGTGACCAGTGTTCCCTCTAAGCTAAGTTAGTGTGAGCTAGCTCACAGTTTTTCAGCCTCTGGCTTACACGTTTTTGTTTTAGCTCAGGAAGGATGGCTCCAGAGCAAACCAATTTATGCAGTAGCCAAATCGCTTGCTCACAAAGTGGAATTTTTGCTCACAGGACTCCACAGTTTAGAGGGAGCTTTGGTTGTGACCTGCTGGCTTTTTCACTCACCCCAATTCCCCTCCAGACTCCAGCCCCCTGGGTTTGGTACATGCGGGCCCCATGGCTCTTTCTTCACACATAAGACCTAAAGTGGATTTTGCTTTGATTGCTTTGTGATGTGAGTGCATCACATACATTGGCCAGAATGCTTATGCATATTATAAGTGCTCCCCTTACGCTTTCTCTTCTGCTTTAACAATAGTCAGATATTCAGAGAGCTGTTCAATGTGCGAGACTCAAAATGGGCTTGAACACATGAAGCTGCCTTAAAGAAAGTTTGAGATCAGTATTTTCTACTCAGACTGGCAGCGGCTCTCCAGCAGAGGTCTTTCATGCCACCCGAGTACCTGATCCCTTTAACAGGAGACCCCCGGGATTGAATCTGGGACTTTCTGCATGCCAAGCAGATGCTCTACAACTGAGCCACAGTTGTATGAAAATGCTGTGTATATTTTAACAACCTACCATAATGCATAAATAACCAACATTAATATTAATCACAATCAATTGCATATCAGCTTACAAAAGTCTTAATATCAAGTATATATCAGTCCATGATCGATTCTATACATACTAAATAGCCACATGGAAAACTGGCCATTTTGCAGTCTGCCAAGCTTTGCCTGGAGTATCTATTAACTAGCTAATCCTCTTGCAGCTTCCCAGTAGCACCTCTTAAGAAGTTCTGAAGAGCTCTCTTTAATGTTTAAAGAAATACAATATGTTTGGGGGTAACAAACATTTACAGAAATCTAGGGTTTGTTATCTAAAACAGAAAGCTTGCTGGACAAGAAATTAGATCAGATTATCTCCATGACAGCCCTGACCTGGATAGCCCAGGTTAGCCTGATCTCATCAGTTCTCAGAAGCTAAGCAGGGTCAGCCGTGGCTAGTATATGGGTGGGAGACCTCCGAGGAATGACAGAGTTGTTGTTTTGTTTTTTAAGTGCCCCTGAAAGAGGCATTTTTATTATTTTTTTTAGACAAAAACGTTACAACCTTACACTACAAACACACAATACATTAACACTACACATACAACACAACATACCACATTTAACATTCACGGGGGGTTACAATTTTTATAACACTCCATCCGTTTAAATTTCCTCCTACCTTGCCACCCCTTGTTACTAATAATCTTTTACTTCTGTATCCTCAAATACTATCTTTCTACCTTATCCACTTCTAATTTAACATATAAGGTTAATAATACTCAATACTTATTATTTCTCTCCATCCTTCCCTCTCTGATCATACCACTCATAGAAGCGTTGCCACGTATTTATGAATGTCAGGAATGTCAGGAATGACAGAGTTGTGTTGCAGAAGCAGGCAACGGCAAACCATCTCTGAACGTCTCAGTGTGCATGCACACTCTACAGTAGCACACCACCCCAACTCCATGATGCAGGATAGGAATTCAGTTAACATTCTCATTTCTAATTCTCTTAGTGAATTAGAAATTCACAAGAAGGGGGACCCGCGATACGGGGGGGAGCTCCACATGGAGGAGGAGGAAGCAGCCATAGGTGAGCCTTCTCCCCCGCCCCCCCCGGCACCAACGGCAAGGCCCGCATGGCTCCCAGCCACCAGGTCTACCAAGCCTTCTTCCTCCTCCCCCGGCACCTGTGGTGAGGCCTGCGCTTGGTCCACCAAGCCTTCTTCTTTCCCCCTTCCCAGCAGCAGTGGTGGCCAGGCCTGAGCAGCTCACAGCCACTGGCCTGCCAAGGCTTCTCCCGTCCCCCTCCTGCCCCAGTGGTGACGATGAGATAGTTGCCAGGGTATTCTCTGCACATGCACAGGGAACGCTCTTTTACATTTTGGGAGATTTAAATATTCCCCGTATACTTTTTTCCAACTTTTTAGATTTTTCTGCACACCTGGAGACTGCTCCAAGTGTGTAGGAAAACCTCTCTGCCCCCCAAGTGCCCCTGATGTGCAGATTTAGATAACTCATTAGCATATGTCACACACCCTGACATCACTGGAAGTGTGTCGGAAGGCCACACCCCCTGACATCACTGGAAGTGTGTCAGAAGGCCACACCCCCTGACATCACCGGAAGTGTGTCAGAAGGCCACACCCCCTGACATCACCGGAAGTGTGTCAGAAGGCCACACCCCCTGACATTACCGGAAGTGTGTCAGAAGGCGACACCCACCACTCAGGTTCCACCCCAAAAATCTCCTAACTCAGAGCTGGTGAGCCTATCTGATGGCACACGTGGAGGAAAACAAGCAAACCACCCCTGTCAGGTAAAGAGGGGGGATACCAGGATACCAGGTCAATATATTTTTATTCTGTGCACATAGAGAACAACTAACCTCAGCAGCACAGGGCTTTGCAACATTTAATCCTGTGACTAGACTCCTCCTCGGTTCTTTTTTGGGTCTTCCTTTGGGTGTCTGAAGCTGAATGATGACCTTGAATCAACCATGTCTTTACAAACTTTGTTGGATGGAAGACTTTTAGAGGAGGTCCAACAATTCTTATAAACTCCTTATTTGTTATAGTTTTCACTTTCAAGGAGGACCTTGAAGCAGCAACATCTCTGCACACTTTTCACCTTTTTGCAGCTCTCTTAAAGAAGGTCACATAATCTGTCAAAGGAGATACAACAATTCTTACAAAAAGGGAAAGACAGCATACTTTGCTCTGGAACAGAGTGCACATAGAGAACAATTAACCTCAGCAGCACAGGGTTTTCCAAAGTTTAATCCTGTGATCAGACTCCTCTGTTCTTTTCCGGGTCTTGCTTTGGGTGTCCAAAGCTGAATGATGACCTTGAAGCCACCAGGTCTTCACAAACTTTGTTGGATCGAAGTCTGTAAGAGGAGGTCCAACAATTCTTATGAACAATAAGGATGTTATAGTTTTGATTTTCAAGGAGGACCTTCTGGAGTAACAATCAAGTTCATCTGGGAAAATCCCCTTTCACATTCACTGGATGAAATAGCAACTGTATTGAGTATGTGGCGGATCCGAGACAGTTCCTTGGACATTCATTCTCTATATTTTACATGCTCTCTGAAGGCCCAAATGGCTTCCCTCTCACTGAGCTGAAACCTTCTTGCCAGTGTGCTTATTTCTGCTTCCCCATAGAGAATAGAGTCATTAGGGTTTGCTGGCCAATTCTTAGACTCCAGAACTCTTCCACATTTTGACAATTCTGTGTCTTCTGTGGAAAGCAGTTTTTTTTGAAGAGATTTTTAAAGTTGTTCATAGAATGCAACTGGGGAGATTGGTGGGCCATCATCAACTCTATTTCTTCTAGGTAACTGGACACCCTTAAATTGCAGCTTTTCTGTTGCCTCCAGTGCTTGTGTATAGTAAGGACCTGGAGCAGTGCCTCTCTTCCCACATATTTCAACAAGATTCTCAGTCTTGCCATGGGCTCTGTACAGATCAATATTTCTCTCCTGCAGATCTACACTTAATTCTGAGAGCTCTTGCAAAGAATCAGAAAGTAATCTGAGATCCAAAATGAATTCTGCAGATGTAATCTTTTTCTGAAGGCCTTCATATGTGCTCTTCTCCTTTCTATCTCGACTACTATCAGTTTTAACTTTTTCAAAATGAAGCACTAGGGTTTCGTAATCCTTCCAGACAGCCATAATGGTTCTGTAACTGGAGGCAACCCATCTTGTAGACAGGATCCTTCCAATTTTCCAAATCTCCATCTCTAACATGGCCACACATGCCTTGAGCTCCCTTGCATTTTTTGGAGATGAATGGTACATGGTAGATAACTTGTCCATAAAACTCTTAAATCTGTTGATGCCACACACTGCTTTCACGACATTGTGGACTGATAATTCCAGCCTATGGCTAGCACAATGCCATATAATAATGGAAGGGAATCTGTCTTTGAAAAGTTTTGCAACTCCTCCATGGGATCCTATCATCACTGCAGTCCCATCACAAGTCAACAAAACCAAACTTTCCTTTAAGACTTCCTCAGTGATCCTTACTGACTCAAGGGTAGATATCAGACTTCTGAATATTCCATTTGCTGTCATGTTGTCCAGCTCTATCAAGCCAGTAAGTAATTCATAGGGTCCTCCATGTCCATCTCTTCAATGTAGGTGCGAGTATACACTATCAGTACAGATTTCTGACTCACAGTAGTAGATTCATCAAGTATCAATGAAATTTTACTCTGGGAGTCAGTAATCTTCTTAATCAGTGTGATTCTCATTTCGCTACCAATGTGGTCTACAATATTTGCACAAGAATTAGCTGAGTGCAAAATTCTCCCCACATCAACGCCACTTAATTCTAGCAAATCAATGTCAGCCTCAAAATCATTAAAAGACTGATTCCTTCTAGCCACCTTATATGCTGTACAAAATATGTTCTTGGTGATTTCCAGCTCTCTTTCTTGGGACCTCAAACATACTGTTTTCAGTGTTTCTTTCCTTGATTCAGCTGTGATTTTAACTGCAGCTTTATGACCTGTACTGTCTCTATGTTCACAATTTTTTTTCCTGAGAGATGATAGCTGCTGTTTCCTCGATTCTCCATAAAATGACACCTTGCCACGTATCCACTCTTTAGAAAGACGCATGCCCACAGTCGTCTTCTCTGGCCCTAAGGCACCAACGTTTTTACACACTGAGCAACCTAACTTGCCAGGATTGAAAAATAATCAGTCATTTTTTGGAGATGATCATTCTTCTGGCTCTACAGTCCAACAAGTGGGCCAGAAGCTCTCACTAACTGCAGAGGCAGAAATGCTGGTCGATGGGTTTGACTCACTGGTCGACAGAGTTGACTCGCTGGTTGACGGATTATTGTCAGGAGGTGACATTCCACCTGGATTGCTTGATGATTCCCTTGATGCTGAGGGACAATCTTCAATCACTCCATGCTTCGCTGGGGTCCCAGCAAAGTAGTCCAAAATAGTCCTTTTCATGGTGGATTGTAGACTTTTAAAATGTTGCTATCCTGCAAAAGGATTATGATATTTAAGCACAACCATGGTATTACAGAACTGGAACTATTAGAAAGTCTGCAACCCAGACACTGCAATAATATCAGTTATGTAGGATATTGAAAAAACAGATACACATGAGTGTGAGCAAAATTAGGATGCAGTGTGTTCCACGAGGATTCTGGTAGGAATTGTTTCCCTTGCTCAGTTGATGGAAAATGTAGATTTTCTGGTCTAACTAACCATTTCCACATCATAGCTGCTCTTAGGAAAGCAGGCTGTGTGGGAGTGTGACATTGCAACATTAAGGGGAGCAGCATTATTTTAAAAACTGTGTGGAACCCCAGTTACTGTTCCGCTTCTGGCATTTTGCTGACGAGTAATCTGTCTGCACTGCCAAGGGACCCCTTGCATGGAAGCAGCCCAGGTTAAAGGAACAACACCCATTCATATCTGACATGCAAACATTACAGCTAGATGGATCAACACATCCAAAGAGGTTTTCCAAGAACAAATAGTTTCAATGAGTCAAGACACATAAGGACTTGCAGTTGCATCCAAAAAGGTGTGTTTGTGTATGTGTAAAGTACCGTCAAGTTGCAGCTCCTTGCAGGGCCTTCTCCTGATGTAAATGGAGGTTTTGAAGGATCTATGTGCCACTGGTGAGGGATCCTTCCCTAGGACCTTTACTTTGTGACAGCAAACACCACAGACTCCCCTTTGAGTACAAATTCCTGTGGGGTAGCGAATAGTAGCAAAAGAAGACTTTCTTTCTTCTGGGATTGAGACCCAGGCCCTCCCCAAACACCCATGCTCACAAGTGCCCTCCCCAAACAACCATGCTCACCTTCTCCTTCTCCACTTCCCCACCAACACAGTTCAGCAATTGAGGGAGGGAAGGGTTGAGTCAGGGAGGGGCGCATGCAAGAGAGGCTTGCTCAGCCAGCCAGGTGGACCAGCTGCTTGCTGCTTCTGAGGTCCAGCTGGCTTCATTCAGGCGATTGCCCATTCCTTTTCAATTGGGGAAAGGAGGCTAAGAAGGTATGGCTGGCTGGTGCAGGATGCAGCAAGGCAAGGCAACCATCCAGCCAGCTGCTGTTTGGAGAGGTGTGATAGATGTTTGACAGGGCACTGTCCCATTTGCCTCCTCCCCCGGACCAAGCCATGGCCTTCTGCCCTCATCAAAAAATGGCATAATTAGAATACGTCCCCCCTACCATACTTACAAAGCCACGGTAAGTATAGGCTGTGATGCAAGATGCACATTCAGACAAGTAGACAATCAGGATCAGGACCAGATACTGAGGACATAAACAACAAAGTGAGAGTCCAGCAGGGGCAAGATAGCAAGTCAAACTTCTCTGTTGGTCCTTTTACATGGAGATGCCAGGGATTGAACCTGGGACCTTCTGCATGCCAAGCAGATGCTCTACCACTGAGCCATGGTCCCTCTCCTATACACACACAGGCCCCAAACATCATTTCTGTGAGCTTGGTACAAACATAATAGTTAACCCCCTTGCATCAAGGAAAGGCCTACTGTGCTGGAGGAGGGTGATACCAAGCAAAGGATCCAGCCTTATCCATCTGCCCAGTACCACCTGCTCCTACCGACAATGGCCCTTTAAAATGTATACAAACCAGCTAACATGTACACAATACAAACCAATCTTCAGAAGTAACAGCCAAAAGCAGAGAACAAAAACCACCTGACAGAAATATAAACAAACATAACAAGAAATGAAACAGAGAACATTTGCTAATTCCTAATCTCAGGCAGAGAGAGGTCTTTCCTAACACCAGCTGTCTAAGATCCTTTTAACTGGAGATTCCACAAACTGAACCTGGAGCCCAGTACATACAAAGCAGGTGCCACTCTTAACCATGACACAAAACTGGCTCTGACTCATATTGTGAGGATAAAATGGAGAAGGGTAGAATGATGCTGGAAGCCTCCTGGAGGGGTCCCCATTTGGAAGAAAAGCAGGGTTATCAATGTGCACATTAGATAGACAGAGACAGAGGAAGAGACAAGGGGCTGTTCTCTGCAGTAAAAGCCAGAAGCCTCCTTTAAATAAAATCTAGCTCTGAGCCTCTAGCCTAAGACAACTGCACATCTGCTTTCCCGATATCGATGTCAGTAGCAATAAATCAATCATTTAGTACCCAGATATGTAGAAGCTATGAAATAGCTGACTGATATTGCCTCTTTATTTCTAGCACCACGGTCAAAGGATCTGTGTAACAGTTTAAGTAGGATCAACTTTTGTTCAGTATTTCTAGGCTAGATGTTACAACAGAAAGATTAGAAGAGCACAGCAGGTCTGATAGTTCTGAATAGATTATTGGGCAGGCCGCAGGAGAATTTAAAATCTGGAATACCCAGGTTCAAATCCCCACTCAGGCCATAGAAGCTTGCTGGGTGACCTTGCTGTTACATTCTCTCAGCCTAACCTATCTCACAGGATTTTTGTGAGAATCAAATGGGGGGAAGGAGAATGATGTAAGCCACTCTGGGACCCCATTGGGGGGAAAAGTGGGGTTTAAATGAATTAAATAAATCAATAATACATATAAAAAATAAGCTCCTGGGATCCCTACTGGGGAAAAGAGAACAGATGTCTACAATCAATATATACTAATTATATTCATACAAATATAAAAGAAGTAGCTTCCTTAATTCCTTTCCTTGTTGTGCTACTGCATAAATTAGTTTGCTCTGGAGGCATATTTCCTGAACTAAGACAAAAATGTATGAGCCAGAGGCTAAAAAACTGTTAGCTAGCTTGCACTTAGAGGGAACACTGGACAAAACCCAGGGGCCATCAGAAGGTCCACCAGCAGGGCCAGAACTCCAGGAGCCCTCCCACCCTTGCCTCCCAAGCACTAGGAATGCAGACCATCACTGTGCCAGACCTAAGAACATAAGAGAAGCCATGCTAGATCAGGACAGTGGCCCATCCAGTCCACACATCAGCCAAAAATACCAGATGCCCTCAGGAGGTCCAAGAGCAGGGCCTGAACCCCAGAAGTCCTCCCACTCTTGCCCCCCAAGCACCAAGAATGCAGAGCATAGACATAAGGACATAAGGGAAGCCATGCTGGATCAGGCCAGTGGCCCATCCAGGCCAACACTCTGTGTCACACATTGGCCAAAAATACCAGGTGCCCTCAGAAGGGCCTGAACCCCAGAAGCCCTCCCACTTTTGCCCCCCAAGCACCAAGAATGCAGAGTGTAGACATAAGAACATAAGAGAAGCCATGCTGAGAGTCAGTTTGGTATAGTGGTTAAGTGCGCGGACTCTAACACTTGCACCTGGCTGGATGACCTTGGGCAAGCCGTAGTTCTGATAAGAGCTGTTCTTGAAAAAAGAGCAGTTTCTGTCAGAGCTTTCTCAGCCCCACCTACCTCACAGGGTGTCTGTTGTGGGGAGGGGAAGGGAAGGGAGTTTGTAAGCCGCTCTGAGACACCTTTGGGTAGTGAAGGGCAGGGTATAAATCCAATTCTCTTCTTCTTCTTCATCAGGCCAGTGGCCCATCTAGTCCAACACTCTGTGTCACACATCAGCCAAAAATACCAGGTGCCCTCAGGAGGATGGGGACTGGAGCCCAGTCCAGGCCGCTCCTGGTGGCCCGAACAAGGCAGGGACGGGGATGGGGGCCCAGTCCAGGCTGCTCTAGGTGGCCCGAACAAGGCAAGGATGGGGACTGGGCCCAGTCCGGGCCACTCCAGGTGGCCCAAATGAAGCAGGGGTGGAGATGGGGGCTCAGTCTGGGCTGCTCCAGGCAGCCCAAATGAGGCAAGGACGGGGACTGGGGCCCAGTGCGGGCCGCTCCAGGCAGCCCGAACGAGGCAAGGACAGGGACTGGGGCCCAGTCCCAGCCGCTGCAGGCGGCCTGAACAAGGCAGGAATGGGAATGGGGGCTCAGTCCAGGCCACTTCAGGCGGCCCAAACGAGACAAGGATGGGGACTGGGGTCCAGTCTGGGCTGCTCCAGGCGGCCCAAATGAGGCAGGGATGGGGGCCTCGATCTTTCTTGGGGCGGGCGGCTCCATGCGGCTCAGGGAAGATTGAGGACGGGGCAGGGAGGCCTTTTTCTGGACCACGTGGAGTGACCGGAGGCAGCCAGGTGCAGGGAGGAAGCCTACTCACCATCCTGCTTCTTCCTCCTCCGGCGCTGAAATGAGAGCTGGAAAAAGAGCGCAACTGGAAGCAGGGGGTGGGGCTTCATCATGTGCCCTCCCCCCGGACTCGTCACTCCCGGAGCACCGCTCCAGCGCGCTCCGCCCCCATCCAAGGCCTGCTTAGAAACAACACAGAATAAAAACTGAAGAACTCTCCTGTATTTGCTTCAAGGAGCAGCAGCTGGAATGATAAGAGCTGTGATCCACCTCCCTTCCATTAGGGGCAGGATTCCTATAGACAGTCGTAGTTAAGGTCACAGAAATACTCAAGACAACTCCTTTGTGGAGCAGTTATCCATTGATGGGCATTGCTACTGCTGGAGTATAGCCTGTCAAGAGAAATGCTGCAATGACTGATCTTGACTCAAACCAGATGTGTCAACAGAACAAAGTTCAATTCCAGTGGCACCTTTAAGACCAACAAAGTTTTATTCAAGGGATAAGCTTTCATGTATATGTGCACTTCTTCAGATACATACGGCTACCCACCTGAATCAATCCAGATGAGTCAATGGCAGCCACACTTGTTAATTCCCATATAAAGGTGGGGGCGGGGGAAGACAGTGATAGCTGGTTTATGTACTTGCCGAGATTAGATTGGATCTCCAGATATTTAAAAGTGGGAACCTCTCCTGTATTTACAACCATCCACAAGCTGCTCACACAAATCAACCACCGCCAGCATGATCTCAGTCTCCTAAGTAGGGTTAGCAGATCAGGAATATTAAAAATATATAAAATATAAATAATATATAAAATAATATAAAAAATATATAAAAGCCTCCAGGCTTTTAGGGTAGGGGGAAATGGTACGTGCAGCTTGATGTTGTTGATTGAATGGAGCTGTTCCTTGATCCCTTTCCCGGGTTCTGAAAAGTCTCTTTTCTGTGGTAGGTCCATGGATGGGTTTGTAGAGGTCTTTTTTCCATGTCTGATTTCAAATTTCTTACTCCATGCATGGATAAACAACTGGGTCTTGTCTCTTGGTTCTGAAGGCAAGGGCAGAGAAGAAAATCTGAGTGAGTCATTGGAGACTCTGTAACAGATTTCTGCTTACATGAGTCAGAATTCAAAGAAAGGGAAATTGGACCATTTACCGGAAACTGTGACTCCCTTCTGATTCTAGCACCAAACGATTGTATACAATGCAGAGGATTGTTTTAAATAGTGCTAGATTTTTAAAGAACAGCAAATTTATTTCAGAAATCAGAACTGCAGATACCAGAAGACACTGAAAGTTAGCTGGTGAAGATTTCCCCTCTATTTGAGTTTTGTGTCTCCAGCTGCTGTCTTGAGCTACAGCAGCAGGGCTTGCAAATGAGACCCTTGCGGACGAATGGGATTTAGTGATACTCATATAGCATTTTACAGGAACTTGGATCACTTCACATACTCTGTGGCTGCAATTTGTTGTAAGTTAAATGGAAGGGACTTATTCCTGAATAAATAAGGTTTTAGGTCAGCTCCTAAAAACATATACAATTATACTTTAGGTGTGCCAGACTCTCATACTCTTTTTCTTGCAAAGTTTATATGATCAAATGACTCTTACTTCTCCCTCTTCCAAGTACAGCTGTTCCCTTTTTTCTTCCCGGGCCTTGAGAAATCCATCATGCTGACAGTACCAAACCGACAAAGCAGCCTCTGTGTTTGGATGTCTTTCAGGCTCCAGAGGGGGCAGAGACAGGAAGTGAATTCGTCTTTTATTGTTAGCAACAGAGAGTTCGTGTTGCCTAGCACTACGACAGTTGCAGCTTTTAAGAAATGTTAGCATCACTTGACTGTTGACCTGATGATGTATTCCAGCTTTATGCAGCTGATGGTTTCCATGTGTTAGGAGGATCTCCCCATATCTGGGGTGGAGGGAGAAGTGACCGCTGCTTGCTCATGTATTTTTATAACAGTGGAAGCAGATTTAGGATTGCACATTCCTTTACATGTGGACTGAGTCTAAAAAAATCCAGCTTATTGGCAAATATGCATAGTAGCATTCAGATGTCAAAGGTCTAGTATGGGATCTTGTACATTCTGTATGGGTCCAACAGAGTGATGTTCCACTAAAGCAAAAAAGATGTCCTGCTGGATTTATGATAGTTAAAATGTGCTTTCTGGATCAGAAGATAGTGTTTGAAGATAAGTAATGTTCGGAAAGCCGTACTGTAGTGGAGCCGTGTACATGTTTTGCATGCTTTCAGGTAGGTAGCTGTGTTGGTCTGCAATAGAAAAGCAAAATTTGAGTCCAATAGCACTTCAAAGACCAACAAGATTTCCAGGGCATATGCTTTTCAAAGGCTTGTACCTTGTAAATCTTACATAAGATCATAAGAGAAGCCAATGTTGGATCAGGCCGATGGCCTATCCAGTCCAACACTCTGTCACACAATGGCTAAAAATACCAGGTGCCACCAGGAAGTCCAGCAGTGGGGCCAGGACACTAGAAGCCCTCCCACTGTTGTCCCCCCAAGCACCAAGAATACAGAGCATCACTTGCCCCAGACCGAGAGTTCCTATCTATACCTTGTGGCTACTAGCCACTGATGGACCTCTTTTGGCCTTTAAGGTGCTACTGGACACAAATCTTGATTTTGTTTTGCGTGCTCAAAGACCTGAACCATTGGGAGGGCCACTGCCTGATGGAATGGAAGCTAGAAGCAGGAGGAGGACACTTTGGCCTTGGCTTTCAGCTGGAGATCCAGGGTCATCTCTCTCTCTCTCTCTCCCTTCTCTACCTTTTCTTCTACTCCCCTTGCCATGTGAGTCACTGTGGGAGAATTGTTGTCTCAGAAGCGTGACATAAATGAAACCATCAATAGAAAGACCCTCAGTCCGCCTCAGTTTCAGGTAGCTTCTTATGTTCACGAGCCATCAGAATTTATTAAGTTGACTTGCTCACTATTGCCTAATGAGCCTTCTGTTAATAAGACATAGAACAGGGATGCCTGTTATAAAGACCGGAAGAGCATGCATTTGATATGAATGAACACATTCCCCTGAGGTTATCTTTCAGTATAAATACACTAAACAGTGTTGAATTGCAGAGTGGAATGATTCCAGGCCAGCCGGCTCCTTAGAGGTCCGGTGCAGGTCATCCTGCTCTCAGAACTGCTAAAAGAGCAAATGGCCATTTCCGGGGGGGGCAGGGAAACCTGCCACGTAGAAGCCCTCTTGCCCTCTGTGTCGTGATGCAGCAGCAAAGGGGAAACTGCCAACCACCCTTGTGAAAACCGCCCACGTATAAAAGCAATAAAAGGAAGCAAAAAAAACACAAAAAAAACATAGGCAGAGTATCTGTTTCCTGTTAAGAAATTTGCCCTGTGCTGTTAGAAATTCTAACAGACTTTTGTTCTAAGCATTGTCGTCAGAGATTGAAATATTTGTCTAATGCAAACTAGCAGGGAAGATTAATTCTGCTCTGCATTTGAAGAGCAACATTAATACAGCCAGTCATCTGTTCATAAGGAAAAAAAATTTCTGGAAGGCAGACTTAAATCTTACAGTAGAAACGTTGCAGATACAGGGGTATGAGGAAGAAGCTGTAGTATATGTTCCTGGGCTTGAAAAGGAGAAAATCCCTCACAGTCCTTAAAGAAGGAAAAGAGATGAGAAACTATCAGCTCTGGGCCATTTCTGGTCCTTGTGGGTTACACGCATGTGAAGCTGCTTTACACTGAATCAGACTGTTGGCCCATCAAGGTCAGTAGTGTCTACTCCAGGCTCATAGCTAGGGTGGGGATTTTGAGGGCTCGGCCTCCTTTCTTAAAAGCACAGCCCCACAAGAATCTCTCCTGTAAATGCTTTTTTCAGTGATCTTCAAACATTTTTCTAAAGGTGTGCACTCCTTTAAGCAGTGCTGTAGTTGGCTAATTCCTGCACTGAGCAAGCGAGTTGGAGCAGGTGACCTCTAGGATCCCTTCTAACTCTGTGTAAAGAAACTGGTCCTCTTTAAGTGCATGTTACCTTCTAAGTGTTAGCTTTCTTGACTATAGAAAGTCATCACTCCCACCTGCCGGCTTGTTATCAGAATTCTTGCTTAGGCTGGCAGAAATGATTAACTTACAGCAGCTCAGAACTGTCATCTAAAGTGGTTGACAGTTTTCTATTGGCTTTCTATTGGCTAAATGGCTTTTCTTTCTTCACTGAGAACTTCAGCCCCACCAGAAAAAAATTTGCCAGAAAAGCTTCTGGCTACAGGCCTGGTCTGCTCTGGCAGCAGCTCATCCGTGGCTCAGGCTGAGATCTTACACACCCCCTACTGCCTGGTCCTTGAGCTGGAGATGCTGGGGATTGAACCTAGGACCTTTTGCATGCCAAGCAGATATTCTTCCACTGAGCCATGCTCCCTCCCCTACTGCATGATGTTTTGAAATCAACAAAGAGGTGAAGGTGTACGTGGAAGGAGCCATGGCTTGCAGGCATGGAACTTGCAGGGAATTAAGGGGCCATTTCATATACATTACAGCCCTCCTCATGAAACAGTCTCATGGCCTTTGTTTTGTGGATGGAGTAATGTGTAAACTAATAGGACTATGCAGCTTTCCAGTAATAATTTGAGGACAGGGGATTATATATAATATGTCTGTGCTCATGCAAATCTCTATAGACTCATCAGCTCATATACCACTTCCTCCATGAGGATGCAGCCGCAGGGACTGCCCCCCTCCCAGCTGGGGACTTCAGTGTTTATGAACCAGGTCATAGTGGAGAGTGGACTTACTGCCTTTTGCTCTACCCCCTCATCTCGGAAGCTAAGCAGGGTTGGCCCTGGTTAGTACTTGGATGGGAGATCACTAAGGAAGTCAAGGGTTGTGTCATAGAGACAGTAAATGGCAAACCACCTCTGATTGTCTCTTGCCTTGAAAACCCTACAGGGTCACCATAAGTCAGCTGTGACTTGATGACACTTCCCACCACTCCCTGAAAGTAATATTGTTGTCAAACTGGTTGCCAGTGAAAGCCCTAGACTATAAACAGAATGACATGAGCATGAGAACAGTATTCTCACACGAGAAATGGTAGATACAAAGCAGAATATATGCCTTGTTTTGTAGTTAATTCAGATAAGAATGGCAGTCAATTCTTTAATTTTAGATATAAAACAAATTAAGCAAAAAGGGATATAAGGTTAATTGTAAGGGCAGTAAACCAGATCTGAACATTTGTACTGATTACTGATATTAATCTATGTTGGTTAATACAGAAGTGCATAGATTTTCAAAATTCATAGTAGTGGTTTGATGTTCATGACATTTTTAATGCCATAAATATACTTTCATGCCTTTTAATGTACCTTTTACCCTTTTTGTTGTGATGCTGAATGTTAAAATGCCTCTTCCTCCTCTTCTGTTTGTGTAACCAAGGCTGAGTTCAGACTGGCAGTTTGCCCCGCTATAGCCACATTTCAGCCACGTTTTACAAGCGGATTAAAGGGGGCATTCACACAGGCACATCTGCCCGACGTTCCCCACCTGTAGTCAACCCATGCTGTTCCGCTTCGCTCCCGTGTTTAAAAGATACTTGGTAAAAGCGGTAGCAAATCCCTGAGAGCCCGTTTATCCTGCTTCATTATGCTTCCGGGAAGTGTGAACGCCAACCCAAAAAGCTGGGAGCAACCCGCGTTGTGCATAAGGCAGCAGCAATACGATTGGCTGTGCTCCGCTCTATCGCCCAATGCGATGCCGGCACAATGGGATCCTCCCCAAATTGGCTGGATGCGCTTAAGTGCATGAGTGCATGTGCGCTCATAGTCGAATTACCAGGGAAAAGCCATTTACAGCCGTGCCACCGGGCCAGCAGTCTGAATGCTCCCGCACGCCTCCTTTTGGTATGCTTCCGCATCAGTCGGCACAGTGTGACCAGGAAAACACAGAACCGTTTGTTCCAGGGCTTTTTTTGCCACGACTGGCTCCTGCTTCAAACTGCCAGTCTGAACTCAGCCCAAGGCTGCGACCACACACACTAAATAATCCATTTTCAACCCACTTTCAATGCACTTTTCCAACTGGATTTTACTGTGAACTGGCAAAATCCAATTTGAGAGTGGGTTGAAAGTGGATTATTTAGTGTGTGTGATTGCAGCCCAAGTAGAGTGGAGTGTTCCAGTGAGGTGGTAAAACTGTTTTTCTTCTTTTTTAGACTGTAATAGAACGGAATATAGATTTTTTTTTTTGCAATGGGCACTACTTGTGTCTGTAACAGAAAGTGGCAACGTCTCAACACTATGTTTTTTTATACTATTTTAGCTTCCAAACAGTTTGCAGAAGAGGTCTTAAAAGCTCACAATGACTATAGAAAGAAGCATGGTATTCCCCCTCTAAAACTCTGCAAAAAGTTAAACAGGGATGCGCAGCAGTGAGTACAACTTTTCCTTGTTTCTTTAGGAACATGCAAGTATTTTAGTATTTGGGTTGGGTACTCTGACTTTTTACTACTTATAGTCTTCACGGCACATCTCATAGAATAATACTTCAGTACCGGGGCCTCTCTGATAAGGGAATGATGGCCTTCAGGTGCCACCTTCTGGAACAAGGCTGGTAGCAGACCACACTCTCACTCTCAATGGTATAGTTTTATAAAACTGATTTTGGGTAGAAAGAGAAAATGGTATTAAAGGTTTACGTGACTTGTCAGAACTCCCTCAGAACTTTATAGCCGTCTACATGAACAACAGAACTTCTTGGTGAATCAATTCACACTGGAGGGTAGGAGATCCCTGTCAGTCTCACATTTTTTTATCCTGCCCTTTCTCCAGGGAGCACAGGTACAGGGTTCTCCCTTCCCTATTTTGTCCTCACAAAAACACTGTGGCGTAGATTTGGCTGAGAGACTATCACTAGGGCTGGGTATCCACCATGCCTTAGGATTGTCTAAATTTGGGTTTATATATGCTGAACTGGTCTGGAAAAATTAACACGGGGAATAACAAAAAAACCCAAACTTTTAAGAAGTAGATTGATGCTGGAAAATGGGTGCCTTTGTAATTGCATAATTGGGGGTGGTGGGGAACATTTCAACCATCATGTAAGAATTGACTAGTTTTTGATTTTCCATTAATAAAGAAGGGTGCCCAGCCTATAGCTAATGCCGCTGGAGATGCGAATGAGTTGGATCCAAGTAGCTTTTCACTCAGCAAGTTCCCCTGTGCCCAGCAGTCCGTACTGATATTGTAGCTTTATTCCTTTTGTGTAGGTCACCTTGGAAAAGCAACTTAAGGGATTATGTATAAAGAAAAATAAATGTGAGAGCTATGGAAGGGTAACCTCACCCACTATTGGTGAAGTTGTGCCTTCACAGTGTGAAACTGGGGAACATTTGAGGAACCTTGACAGACAATCCCTTTGAAAGAATTTTGCATGGGAAACAAGGCATGTGGCTGCTCTCATTCTTCTTTGTGCAAATGCAAAATGTTTGAGAACTCCAGAAGACAAGACATCCTGGTTTGCTACTCCGGGATTTAAGGGGCCTCTTATTTTCTCTCTTCTCTGGTTGTACAGTGTCATAAACTGCTCACCTAGAATCTTCCATCCAAGTGCTGTTTCATAATCACAAAGCTAAATATCGTCTGCTTATTGTTCCATAATGGAATTATGATTGTTTTAATATAGGTATTCAGAAGCACTTGCTAGCACGAGAATCCTCAAGCATAGTTCTGAATCTAGTAACGGAAAATATGGAGAAAATTTAGCGTGGGCTTCTTATGATCAGTCAGGTAAGCTGGGTTTTTAATAGAGACACTGATGAGGCATTACTCAAATATTTTACTCTCCCTGAAAAATGAGAATTGCAAGTTAAGGTGCTATATCCATGACTAAAACCATTGGTGGAATTTTATTGGGTTTTTGATTATGTAGGCAGTCTAGCCCAATCTCCTCAGATGTTCCAAGCTAAACAGGGTCGGACATGATTAGTAGTTGGATGGGAGACCACCAAGGAAGTCCAGGGTTGCCACACAGGGGCAGGCAAGGGCAAATCACCTCCGAATGTCTCTTGCCTTTAAAACCTTAAGGAGTTGCCATAAGTTGGCTGTGACTTGATGGCACTTCCCACTGTGACCTAGCAGTGCTGAGAGCTTGTATTCATCCCTCGGTTCATCCAAGTCTGATGCCTTCCTCTAGCCTAAGGAGGCTGTCCTGCCAGTGTCTTATATGTATGGTGGTGGAAAGTGCTATCAAACTGCAGACAACTTACAGCGGCCTCTCCAAGGGCTGCCTCCTACTTCTGCCCCTATCACTGATTGCCTTCTAAAAGAAAGTATAGGTATATGGCCCAGGCAGTGCTCCCTCTAAGCTGTAGAGTCTCATGAGCAAAAATCCTACTTTGTGAGCTACTGGCATTACAATTGTGAGCGAGCAATTTGGCTACTGCATAAATTGGTTTGCTCTGGAGCCATCCTTCCTGAGCTAAGACAAACAATGTGTGAGCCGGAGGCTAAAAAACTGTGAGCTAGCTCACACTAACTCAGCTTAGAGGGAATACTGGGCCCAGGCTAACCAAATCTCATCAGATCTCAGAAGCAAAGCAGAGTTAGCCCTGGTTAGTAGTTGGGTGGGAGACCACTAAGGAAGCCCAGGGTTGCTACGCAGAGGCACCTCTGTCCGTGTCTTGCCTTGAAAGTTCTTTGAGGGGTTGCCATAAGTCAGCTGTGACTTGATGGCATTTCCCAACGTCATCTAAGGGTGCGTTCAGACAGAGTGCTGGGAGTGGTGTAAATTGCTCCAGTCCGATGTGGGGGTTTTTTTAACCCAGAGAATCGCGATCACACTGACCTCCTTGTTCCGGATCCCTGCGCAGCCACATCTCTCCCCACCAGGAGTGTGCATCAGTGGGTTTTTTTCCCCCTCTCAGCTTGAGCATGCGCACAGGCAGCCATCTTTAGAACTAAAATTTTCACGTGTGCGCAGAACAGCCATTTCCACACTTCCCTTTAAACTTTAAATGGACACTTTACATGAAACTTTTACCCCCGAAACTGGCCTCCGTGAGATCCCCAACTCATCTAAATGCTTAAACTAGGCACCATTCAAACTTTGCTTTTACTAACTTAGGAGCGGAGCTCCGCCCATGCGCATACCACTGAGGCTTGACAAAAATGGCTGACAAAAAGCGGAAGCCTGAGGCTTCCGCAGCAGCTTCCCAGAGGGGAGGGGGTTGAAGCACCCGGAAGTGGCTCAACACGGGAGCGATCAGACAACAGAAAAGTGCGGCTCAAAACGGAGAATCGGGAAAATACCACTTGGGTAAGTGGTATCAAAAAGGGGGGTTTGATCCGGAAAGCGACGGCTGGAGATGGTGCACAGATGTTGGGTGTGTGAATGCGCACATGAAATCTGTTCCTGAAGCATACCAAAAGCAGACTAAACGGCCCGTCTGAATGCACCCTAAGTCTCTAATTCTTTATGGACAAAACTTTTGTTTGTTTGTTTTTAGTTCCTGTTTTGAAACTTCAAATTCTTACTAATGTAATTCCAGCTTGGTTAAAAAGATGACCTGGTTAACCCCCCCACCTGCCCCCAAGCAGGAGACAAAAACAGACCAGTAATATTTCATGCAGAGTTCACTGCATGCACTGTAAATCCACAGCATAATTCAATTTTATCTTGCAGGGAAAGAAGTAGCCGACAGATGGTATAGCGAAATAAAAAATTACAACTTTCAGAGTCCAGGATTTTCCTCTAACACAGGTGAGCTTGAGCAGGCTTTGCTTATTTGCTGACTGACAGTAGAGAAGGGAACATTACAGAATCAGGCATTTACATACATATTTCATGGTGGTGGAATAGAGGAAGAAAGCCTGCTGCTGAAACTTTTGACAGGAAATTGAGGGTAGGTGGCTGTATTTTTGACTCAAAAGGAGCATGAGGACGCTAAGACTGTAATTTTTAAATCTTCCTCTTTCTGACACTGTAATTTATAAAAGCATTGATTCATGCATAGCTTGATTTTCCAGGAAATAGCAGATTAGCTGATGAAGGGAGGGGGGCCAGCAGGGAAGAGAGGAGCAATCAGATGATGGCTGGCATGTAGATTGGGAGGCAACTGGACTCTGTTGTGCCTGCCGCTCTGAGGGGAAGGACCTCCCAACCTCGGAAGCGAGTGGAGGACCGAAGGGGAAAGGGGGCGCGGATGTTGCCACTGCACATCTGAACAGCCACAGAGCCAGGATGCAGAGTGAATATTAAGGCAGGTGAGGGACAGTGATCTCCGTTCCCCTCCCCACCTGTTCTCAGCCCATGAGGAAAAAGGTGTTGCAAGAGGACAAAAAATGCCTCCTGGAGGTTTCAGAAACAGCCTCTCCATCAGGCCTTCCCTCAGCCCCACCACTTCTGTGGGAAATGCGGGAGGGATGAGAACTGGGGGGGGATCTGGGAGAGAGCCTTCCCTTCTCCTGAGCCAGGGACCTGTCATCTGGGTCACCTGGGGCCAGTCAGCCTTGCCCACCTCACAGGGTTATTGTTGGTGGGGATAGGGCGATTGAGGGGGAAGTCTGGTGTGCCTCCTCAAGAATCTCAGAGGTAGGATGGGAAAGAGCAAGAAATAAAGAGCAAGAGACAGATCATAGCCATACTCAGCTGCTGAGGCTGGGGGTATGAGGGTGCTGCTGTACCTTATTTACTTGCAAGGATGATGACTCTCATCCTAAAAGCGATATCTCTCTATATATAATAATTCTGTTTTGGTCATGGACTCTCCTGAACATTCCACATAGTGCCCACAGCCTTTGGTTCTGTGATCTGTCACTCAGAAGCTATCCCTATCCACTGGCTGCGTTGCCTGAGTCTCCCCTCCAATATTCTGAAGTTTGCTGTTCCTTTCTCCCCAATAGCCAGAACACAGAGGTCATTTGCATATGCAGCCTGATTGGCCTTTGCCTCTAACATTCTAAACAGTTTGCTGTTGCTGTTGGGAGTCACTGAATGTGTCCTGAGGTAAAGTACATTTTCCCTTAAACCATCACTGGAGTTGCCAATCTCCCTGTTGGGCCTGGAGATCTCCCAGGAATCACCATGCTCCCCAGCCACAGGACGTCATTTCCCCTACAGAAAATTTCCCAGCTATTACAATGGCTGCTTTGGGCAATGGACTCTATGGCATTATACCCTGTTGAGGTCCCTCCACACCCCAAACCCTGCTGTCCTCAGGCTCTACCCCTCAAATCTACAGGTCTGGCCCTCCTCTTAGTATTGCCAGCCTCCAGGCAGCACCTGGAGATCTCCAAGATTAGTTCTTCTGGAGAAAATGGTTGCTTTGGGCAATGGACTGTATGGAATTATATCCTACTGAGGTCCCTCTGCACCCCAAACCCTGTTCTGCCCAGACTTTACCCCTCAAATCTACGGTATTTCCCAACCCAGAGTTGGCAACCCTGTAACTGGCTATGGAACAGCTTTCCAGACCCTTGGAACCCAGAAGACATGGCATAGGAGGAGGTGCTTTTCTACCTTAGCTGCCACTACATAACTCCAAATCAACGTAAGTCAGGGGTGAAGGGAACCATATCTGTTACCATGAGGCTGTCCTCCCATACTACCCATTTGGGGCAGCAAAATGACTTGAGACAGCCCTGCCTTATAGCTAAACAGAAGGAAATAAACATGGCTTGCCCCCCTCTATTTTCCCCTTCCCTCTGCTGCCCCACCAGCCACAGCCGGGACACTCACCTGGAGCTTCCTTCTAGAGCTCATTGTATTTCTTCCCACAATGGGCCTTACTCCTAGTGTGTGTGTGCATAAAAGTAGCTAATTTGTTTGGAAGTGTAAGATACCACACTTTTTATGGTATCCTTGGGGGAAAAAACTAGTCCTACATATGATTAAACACATTTATTGGAGCTTTTGTGGATTCCCTAGTAAATCAGTTCCTTTCACTGCTAAGAATCAATTGCTTTTGTTTGTATTTTGAGTAAAAAAATAATATTGTTAATTGGGTTTGCTCGTGTTGGGTTTATAAACCTGGTAGTTGGCATTACATTTGGGTTTATATTTCCGGTAGTTGGCATTACATTTTATGGCACGCATGGCCCAACCTGACAAAGCAACATTTATATTTGAGAGCCAGCGTGGTGTAGTGGTTAAGAGTGGCGGACTCTAATTTGGAGAACTGGGTTCGATTCCCCACTCTTCCTCTGTGGAAAGCCTGCTGGGTGACCTTGGACCAGTTACAATTCTCTCAGAACTCTCTCAGACCCACCAAATTCATAAGGTATCTGTTGTGAGGAGAGGAAGGGAAGGTGATTGTTAGCTGCTTTGGGACTCCTTAGGGTAGAGAAAAGCAGGGTATAAAAGCCAACTCTTCTTCTTTTTCTTCCTTTTCTTCTTTCTCTTCCTCTTCTTCTCCGGCCCTTGTAACAAATGAATTCGACACCTCTGCCCAGTGCGCCATACTAACCTATTAGTTTGATAACACAATCCATAGTAACACAATCCACATATGCAATCCACAATTGATAACACAATCCATACTAACCTATTAGTTTGATAACACAATCCATTGTACAATAATTGCCAGTGTAGGAAAGAAAACCCCATAGAACTTTCATATTGCTTCGCATCATTTCAGAGCAAAGCAAAACTTGTCCAAGCTTCCAGCTGCGGGACTTCAAAGACTGCATAATCGAGTGCCATACATCATGCAAGTGTGGTGTAGGCCTTGCTTTCCTATTGAGGTTGCAAGGATAAATCACAGAGATTTAGCACACTTGTTGAAAATGCTGTAAGTTAATAAACAGGGTTGGCAGGTTGCCCACAAGACAAACCCCACACTAAAGCATAGTGCTCCTGGAGTAACTTGGCCATGCACATCTCTGGCTGCACTGGGGTCCCTTTCTTGCTCCCGATGTGAAAAGCAGATGTATTGTGCAGCCTGCCCTCATACACTGATAGTGTGGAACCAGCCCTACAATGGAAAGCTTGTGCAAAGAAATGTGCGGGTTTTAACCATTTATGTTTGTTATATAATTCTTCTGTTGTGATTTTGGGCATTTTGTGTTGTCTCCTGTTCCTCTGTATATTAAGTTTTGTTATGGCCTTTGGCAGGGGTCATTTCGTAGAAAAAGAGGTGCAGGAGCTCATTAGCATAACTTATTTGCATATGCCACACCCCTTGACATCACCGGAAGTGTGTCAGAAGGCAACACCCACTGCTCAGGCTCCACTGGACTGTTTTGGATTGCTAGCTAAGGGGGAGCTCTGCAACTTATTTGGCTGCTTCTTGCTCCTCGTGACCAGGGGCTGCTGGGAGCTGGGGGCGGGGCTTGCTGCATGTGCCCACCCCCTGGGCTCTTTACTGCCAGAGCTCTGCTCCTGTGCACTCCTGCAGGAAATGACCCCTGCCCTTTTGGGTTTTAAAATTTTATTTCTTTACTTCATTTATACCCTGCCTTTCTCCCCAGTAGGGACTCAAAGCTGCTTCCATCATTCTCCTGTTCCCCATTTTATCTTCACAAGAACCCTGTGAGGTAGCAGTAGAAAGAGTCCAGTAGCACTGTTGCCAAAATGGGCTGCGGAAGGTTAGTTCAAGTGAGGAAAATAAAATGGGGCACAGGCTGTGGCAAATTGGTGATCAGACAGGCAAAAAAGCACTGTGAAGAATGTATTGCAAAAAAAACATAAAGACCAATACCAAAAAAAATTTCATTTGTAGCAGAAAACCAGCCAGGGAGGCAGTGGGGCCCTTGGGTGACAAGGGGGTAAAGGGATTACTAAAGGATGATAGGGAAATGGCAGAGAAGCTGAATGTATTTTTTGCCTCTGTTTTCACTGTGGAAGATGGGAGTTGCTTGCCCACTCCAGAACCACCAGTTTCAGGAAGGCTGTTGAAAGACCTAAATTGGATTGAGGTGATGAGAGCGGAGGTCCTACGACTGATGGGTGGATTAAAAACGACAGATCACCAGGCCCAGATGGTATACATCCAAGAGTTCTGAAGAAACTCGAATGTGAACTTCTGGATCTCCTGACAAAAATATGCAATCATTAAAAATTGCCTCCATTCCTGAGGATTGGAAAGTAGCTAATGCAACCAGCATCTTTAAAAAAAGTTTCAGAGAGAAGAAGAAGAGATTGGATTTATGTCCCACCCTTCACTCGGAGTCTCAGAGCGGCTTACAAATTCCTTTCCCTTCCCCTCCCCTCAACAGACATCCTGTGAGGTAGGTGGGGCTGAGAGAGCTCTGAGAGAACTGCTCTTTCAAGAACAGCTCTGACAGAACTATGGTTTGCCCACAGTCATCCAGCAGCTGCAAGTGGAGGAGTGGGGAATCATACCTGGTTCTCTCAGATTAGAGTCTACACACACTTAACCACTACACCAAACTGGCTCTCCAGGAAATTACAGGCCAGTCATTCTAATGTCAATACCAGGTAAGTTGGTGGAATCCATTATGAAAGTTAGAATTAGTAAGCACATTGATGAACAAAAGCTATTGAGGAAGAATCAGCATGGATTCTGTAAGGGAAGATCTTGTCTCACTAACCTTGTAGAGTTCTTTTAGGGGGTGAATGAACATATGGACAACAGTCACCCAATAGATGTTGTTTACTTTGAGTTCTAGAAAGCTTTTGATAAAGTTCCTCATCAAAGGCTCCTAAGTAAGCTCAATAGTCATGGGACAGGAGGACAACTCCTCTTGTGGATTAAAAACGGGTTAATTAACAGGAAACAGAGAGTGAGTATAAATTGGCAGTTTTCACTTTGGAGGGTGGTAAGCAGTGGGGGTACCACAGGGCTCAGTACTAGGTCCAGTGCTTTTTAACTTGTTAATTAATGATTGGGATTTTGATTAAGCAGTGAAGTGGCTTAGTTTGCAGATGACACTAAGTTGTTCAGGGTGGTGAGAACCAGGGAAGATTGTGAGGCACTCCAGAGGGTTCTGTTGAGGCTGGCTGAGTGGGCGTCAATGTGGCAAATGAGTTTCAACATCGGCAAGTGCAAAGTAATGCACACTGGAGCCAGAAATCCTACCTATAAATACATGTTGATGGGATTGGAACAGGCAGAGAATGTCGACTCAGTGTGCAACAGTAATAGAAAAGACAAATGCTATGCTGGGGATTATTAGGAAGGGAACCGAAAACAAATCCGCAAGTATCATAATGCCCCTGTATAAATCGATGGTGCACCCTCCTTTGAAACACTGTGTACAGTTCCAGTCACAGCACCTCAAAAAAAACACTATAGCACTGGAAAAAGTGCAGAAAATGGCAACTAAAATGATTAAGGGGATGGAACATTTTCCCTGTGAAGAAAGGTTGAAGAGGTTAGGGCTCTTTAGCTTGGAGAAATGACAACTGAGGAGTGACATGATAGAGGTTTATGAAATTGTGCGTGGGATAAAGGAGGTAGAGAAAGAAGTACTTTTCTCCCTTTCTCACAAAACAAGAACTCGTGGGCACTCAATGAAATTGATGAACAGTAGGTTGAGAACAGATACTTCTTCACCCAAAGAGTGATTAACACATGGAATTCACTGCCGCAGGAAGTGGTGGTGGCTACAAGCATAGACAGCTTCAAGAGGGGATTAGATAATCATATAGAGCTGAGGTCCATTAGTGGCTATTAACTGTAAGGTATGGAGTCTGGAGTAGTCATGCTCTGTATTCTTGGTGCTTGGGGGGCAGCAGTGGGAGGGCTTCTGGAGTTCTGATCCTGCTGGTGGACCTCCTGATGGCACCTGGTTTTTGGCCACTGTGTTATACAGAGTGTTGGACTGGATGGGCCATTGTCCTGATCCAACATGGCTTCTCTTATATGTTCTTATTGCGTTGCTTGAGTTCCTACACCTGAAAATGAAACCATTTGGCATCTCTTTGGTTTTACTCAGTCTAGCTTGCAAACCTTGTCTCATACTACTAATATGGTTTGTTTTGATTTTTTCTTTTAGGACACTTCACAGCAATGGTTTGGAAGAACACAAAAAAGATGGGAGTTGGAAAGGCGGCAGCAAGTGACGGCTCCACATTTGTGGTGGCTAGATATGAGCCGGCTGGCAATATTATCAATCCTGGTCACTATGAGCAGAACGTTCTTCCCCCGAAAAAATAATTTTGTCAGGAGTAGGGAGGGGGGAGGGGAGAAAGGACTACATAAGCAGCTAATGGAAAGCAAAGCTGCAGATCGGCTGAGAGCGGGCTGACCTTTAATAGAAAATGAAGTTGAATGGAATCTCATGCTTGAAGGTACCTGGAACTTATGACAGAAGCAACAGCTTTGATCACATTTGACAAAGAGTTGGTCCTGAGCAGAACCAGTACCGAAGAGGTACAGCAAGCCCAAAATATGGAATATGCAAAAATAAGTTAATATGGTATGGCTTTTTGTACGCTTTCATTAAAACATGACAGGTTTTAGAGTAATAGGGTCAGATTTTCCAGTATGTTCAACTAGGAAGTAAATTGTCTGGCTTTGGCTATGATGCCAAAAGAGTTTAGTTGTTTAGATATCTTATTCATCTCCACAGTTCTTACTTTTTCAAGTCACTTTTCAAGTATTTCTTTATGCCTATTGCATAGTTAGGCTAAGCAGGGTCGGTGCTTGGAAGGGAGGTCACCAAGGAAGGCTCTGCAGAGGTTAGGAAATGGCAACAATCTCTGCCTCTCACTTGCTGTGAAAGCCCCTTGCTGGGGTCACCATAAGTCGGCTGCGACTTGACGAAACTTCACACACACCTAACTGTTTCCAAACTCTTTCCTGCAGCCCTTATGCAAGCTGACCCTGTGTTGTTGTATGACACATCATGGTGCTGTTATAAATTATGATAGAAAACATTTGGAACACTCCTGGTGAAAAATGAACTCCACAGTCTACTCTATAAAAAGAATAACGGACAAAGTTGACATGAAAAGTTTTCCATTTAGCTGGAATTGGGAGAAAATCCTGATGCACATTGTAACAATGAGTGGCTAAATTATGGCTGCAGTCCTGTACACAGTTGGACATTGTTCTGTATGTGAAAGCCTCTGCTCAGGGCTATGTGCTGCAGTTCTGCATGAGTACAGAAGAATGTGGTACTGAGTGAAGAACTCAATTTCCAGAGAGTCTCTACTTTCAGTCTTAAAAAATCAAATTAGTTTCTGATTCTTACAGCTGCGAAGACATGCTTAAAATCCTCACTGAAATAGCTGGCACCAAAAAGAGGGCTGAATAAGATTTCTGGTGGATGGATGTGCAGCTTTTAAGTTCCTTGCATAAGTCCCTTGCTTCACTTCCTGACTAGCAAAAACAGATGGAACAAAACAGTAGATGCTACAGAACAAAATCATGTCAATTGGGCAAATGCCCATAATTTATACAGGCTGTAGAATTCATCTTTTCTTGGTGTGGAATTAAGGGTTGTTGTTTTTTAAAAAATCAACATTCTGTCAGTACATACAACAATAGTTTCAGAGAGTAGTTGTGCTGATATGAAGTAGAACAAATTACCTTTAAGACCAACAAAGGTATCTTCGTCGTGGTCTCTGTGCATCACACCCATGGGAACTCAGTGCGCCTGCAGTGATCCGATTGGTGTTGATGAAAGCTCTAAAGGGATTTTCACACCTCAGCCCCAGGCATGCACGGGAACCCCACTGCACATGCCCAGGGGGTGGGGCACGAACATCCCGCCAGTTCTGACCGCCATGCTGTTCACAGCTTGCTTTCTGGTCAGTGAGATTTACCTCAGAAAAATTTACCTCAGCTCTTTGGGATTTTTTTCTTTTTAGTGTTCTCTTTCTTTTTTGTCCTCGTTTTTTTCTTTTTCTTTGTCTTTACCTAAAAAAGAAAAAAGGAGTGTCTTTACTTTTGATTTTTCGGCCCTTGTTCGCTCCCCCCCCATCTCCTTTTTGGATTCAGCTGCTTATTATGGCTAAAAAGTGGGGATTTTTCAAAAGGTGCTCCAATTGCGTTAGCAAGATAGCTCTGTCAGATGGCCACACTCTCTGTGTCCTCTGCCTTGGTGAGGCCCATCGACCTGAATCCTGCCCACAGTGTGCAAAGTTTTCAAATCAAACTTGCAAGAACTGTATGGCCTGACTTTGTGTAGCCCTTTTGGAGTCTGCCCTCATGCCCTCCTCCGAGCACCCTCCGGTGATGGCCTCTGATGCACCTCAAAGACGTCTGACGTCAACGGCTCTATCGAAATCGGCCTCCAATGTCGGCCCACTGGCATCAAAACAATTGGTTCCAATCCCTCAGTCTGCTTCTTTGACACCTGCAAAGAAGGAGGAGGAAGAGAAATCGGACAAGGGCCACAAGAGCTCAACTAAGGGCACCCATAAGTCCCTTAAATCGAGCACTCCTGCCAACGCTGTGGGCTCTGCGCAACCTATTAAAGCACAACCCACTCCCCTGGGGGCTCCAACTGCGGATTTGCCGATGAATATGCCTGCACTGCCTATAGAACTCTTAGACTCTCCCATTCGGCA